>CAMRHE010000049.1:7515000-8717912 GCA_947044405.1 Leptodactylus fallax
CAGTCACTACGACAGAGTCTACAAACTGACTCCGGCGCAGATGTGAACACAGCCTTACCCATTAAATTCTAGGAGAAATAACACCACAATGAAGAATTATATGAAAATATTTGATTCTGAGCAGGGCTGTGGAATTGGTAATCCAAAATTTCTTCTCCGACGTTGGACTCCTGGATTTTTCCACGCTCTGACCCAGTTGTCTGTCACAATTTGGACCTTTCCAAACTATCCTTATGTGTCCTAAGGTTGGTCGATGTTGCCTAAAATAAAATCTCAAATTTTTTTTTTTTTTTTTTTTGTCAAGCTTTTGTTTAAAGAAACTTAAAAAGTTGAGTGCCACTGGCACAAGGAGAAGGAGTTAGATATTCGTGATGCAGCTTCCTTCTCTTACACACAACTGCTGACTACAGCAAAGAAAATGTGGGTGGACAAGTCTGCATGGAATATATTAGACTCCAGGGCAGGGCTAAAAGCAATTTCACAATTCTGATGAAAATCACAATCCTAAGTTTTTGAACTGTTGAATTAATTGACTGAATTTGATTGTGCAATGTAATCGTACTTCCAACTTTCAACTTTCGACTTCTGTATTTTTGCACACTCCGGACCAGTTGTCTATCTGTCATGGTTTGGCCCTTGCCAAAGTCACTCAGATCCTTCTGCTTGCTTCAGGGCTGGGCAATTTTGTCTAAAAATTTAAAATCTAATTTCTTTTTTTTTTTTTTTTTTTTTTCCTCCAAGTTTATGGGTTATTTATTTATTTTTTACTTTTTTATTTTTTTTAAATGAAAGAAGTGAAGAAAGTTGAATCGGTTGGCACATGAAGAAATTGTTGGCCATAGTTTGTGGTGGGAGAGAAAAGCCTGCATGCAGTATATCATATTATGGGACGGGGCTATCGTTGATTTTCAGAATTCTGGTGAAAATCACAATTGTGCGAATTGCCCAGATATAAGCCCATATTTCTGCTTTCGGCACATCAACTTCAAGAGCGCACTACTGACTTGCATTCACTGCCACAATTAAAACTGCATAGGAAGAAATGACTTGCCATTTTGATGCAGTTTTTGATGCGTTTCTTAATTTTACCAGTGAAATACATTTATTTTAAGTCATTTTTTTCACCTGTAAAATTAAGAAAGTGTTGTTAATGTTATGGCTGATGCCCCATTTTATAAGTTATCAGTGGCTGTGGTTGTCTGTAATACCCCTGGCGGTATACTTCTGCTTCTGGTCACTGATTCGCTCCACTTCAGTGTCCTGAAATTTCTTCTCCAGGGAACGGTGTAATGGTTTCTATAAAGACAAAAACCATGATGGGTTTGGCAGGTGCTGCTGTAGGATTAGCGATTGTGCATTATCGCTTCCACTCACTCCAACGCACAATCCTCCCCCCCCCTTCCCCGCTCCCCATCCCTCCTGTCTTTCTATGGAACAAAAAATACAATTTTCTCTAAAGCAGCTATTTGCTGCCATTTTAAACACGCTTGAAATGTGTCAGTGGGGTCACAGATTCCATCTCTCACAATCCCCCCACCCTGCAATCCCTCCCGGCTGCATATAATGTGCATAAGAACTCTGATTGCCACTTACTCGGGGGGAGGGGGGAGGTTGCCTGCTCTTTATCATTTTTCTCACAACTTCATTAACCTCTTCTCAGCTTGATCCCAGTATGTCTATTAACCCTTTTACGCTTACAGATGGACCCCTTTTTTTTGTGTGGGGTAACCTCCGTGCTTAGAAGCTGTAGAACCTCCACCCACCTTGTACCTCTGTCTACTAGAATCTGATATATCGCGTCTGCTTAACCTAAGACTAGCCATTATCCAAGACATAGCGAACATTTCCATTGACTGCTGGGGCATCAGATAACTTCATACATTTTAGCACCATGGATGGGCCAGTCTATTAGCACGATCATTTCCATAGGCAATGTATTTTAACCCCATAGATAGCTTTTATATATTACTTATATCCCTACAAATCTCTATCATCATAGATTTATAGTCTACAGTCTGTGACCTTGAAGATTTTTTTTCCATTTAATCTCTTCGTATTTGGAAACCCGCTGGGTTTCTCAATTGACACGTGTCTTTTCTCTGAGACCTGCTAAGCATTAGTCTATCAACACCTTCCCGCTTGGCTAGCTTGCAGAATCTAGATGCTCAGCCCCACCACTGCTAGGTGACAGCAGGTAGCTGATAGTGGTCATACTGGGCGTGGGGGTGTCTGTAGTGTCGCCTGCTCTGATTGGGGGCAGAGCTGGTGCAGAGTGTTATGTGGTTTCCTTTGTGTGACAATCAAGAGGTTTCTGGGGTGACATGGTAACCGCAAGCAGAGAGCTCTGTGATTGGACGCCTCTACTGCACACGATACAATGCAGCAAAAAGGGAGTCCTGTTGACACAGTGACAACACTTCACCGACTGCTTACCAGTTGTTCGTTCTTTGCAGGAGGATAGATATGTAACCAACACGGCTCATAAAGCACATTGTGTACGTAAGTGAATCAGCCATGGGTAACCTACATCCTTTAGTGCTTACAGTTTTGGTTAGTTTTATATCCAGTCCTTTTTTACATATACATTTTATATATAGCATCAACATATTGATGCGTTGTACAGAGTTTGTCCCTCTTTCCATTGGGACTTGCTATCTAAATTCCAGTTTAATCTGTCAGTATATTTTGGAGCATTTGTGAAAATCTCAGAAGATGGAAGAAATGTATGTACGGGCCACCAGGCTCACCAATTTGGCTTTGGCCTACTTCTAAGGGTGTTGGCTAAGTGTTAACCCTACTTGTTACCCCTACACAGGGATGAGGACTTTGCTGCAGGGAGAGCACCAGGTTACTATCTCTTTAAGTGGTCCTAGTGTAGGTGACGGCTAGCCAGAGGCCGAGAGACACTGTAACAAAGCACCGGCATTCAGGGAAAGGGTACGAACCAAACGGTCAGGGCAGGCAATACGGGTGCGTAGGTCAGAAACAGCAACCTAGCTAATTCAAGGTGTATATAGCTTAGCAAACAAGGACAAGATCCAGTACAAAGAAAGGCAGTCGGCAATGTTAGCACCATATGGTGGGAACTGAACAACCTAGGAACCTTTGCTCAGACTGGGCATGGCCGGTGAAGCAGACCTTTATACCTACAGACAGAGATTGGCTGACACATGCGCTGGCTCTTTAAGTAGCAACAGGAACCACGCAGTGTATAACAAAGGTAATCTGGGAGAGGTAGTACACCTGGAGCGTTACACCACTGTTCTTATGGCATCATTGGAGAGTCTCCTATTTCCAACTAATTTTCTTACAGTCAACATTGATGCTCTAGTTAACCAAATCTGGTCATACGAGATGTTCATCCCAAGCTACAGGTTGTCTGTGTTGGCTTTGGTCTCTGTGTTTGGGAAATTCCACATTGACGGGTTCAGTCTGCGCTCCAGCCATCGGATTAATAGCTGGCTAAATCTCAGCTGTTCCGCATATAAACTCGACATTATCCCGAGGGACCTCTGTAGTGCTAATGATTCCCTGCTTGCCCCGAACAAACGTGTGCTTGGCTTTGTGTCCTTGCCCCGGTAAATCATCCACCTCAGTCATCCGTCAGCGCTCACACCGCAGTCACTGTTTCTTTAATAAAAAGAGCACATTTTCATTTTCCAATATTCCTGAGACCACATCTGCTCTGATGATAATTACCTCCATGGCCCGAGGCTGCCGACTGCCGAGCACCTTCCGTCACATTGGTACCTGTTGGAGAGAGATGCCGGCGGCTTCAATCCATGTACAGAGCGAGAAAGCTCTCCCTGTTCCATCAGATAGTCATAATGAGTGTTTAATCTGGACGATACACTTCTTAAACTAATAGGAGTTACACCATTAAATTGGTGATTTATGGCCCCTCGCAGCAGGTTCCCTCTGATGTCCTCCCAGTGAGCAGAACTAATGATATGTTATCCTGCAAAATAATGTCCACGAGGCTGGATTTACTGACAGACAACCCATCAGTGCTCTATGTACTTCATTAGGCATGTTAGGGCATTCGTAGGAGAAGTGGACGTAGGGTCGGAGTGTTCAAGACTGGCATTCTCCATAATCCCTGCCCCACCGGAGTTTGCACCTCCATTTATGACCTGATAAATTGGACTCCTCATCTAAGATCCTTGTCCCTAAACCGAAATCTTCCCAGCTGTTTGTCCAAACTCCATACAGATGAAATCTATGCCAGCATTCTCCCTGTGTGTGTGTGGGTTTCCTCCCACTCTCCAAAGGCATACTGATAGGGCTCACAATGTAAATTCCCTATTTGGGATAGTTAGTGATGACTATATCTGTAAGGAGCTGTGGAATATATTGGTACGATAGAAGAGTGAAATAAATAGATTTCTGGTGGTAATTTCCCCCAGAAAAATGGCATAAATCCTGATAAATTTGATGGGACCAAAGGCCCTGTTCCTGGCCTGCCCCCTACAAGCAAAGTAATGTGTAGAGTGCAAAATTCAGCAACTTTTTTTCATGGCTTGTACGCCTGTTTTCTGGTGCATAAGCCGGTATAAACCAGCCCAAAAGTGCTTGATAATGTGGTTTCTTGCTGGAATTTGCTGCAATAACCTAATGTTATATAATGTGCTGTATATAGAAATGAACCATCTTACACTTTTTGTTCAGCAGGTTTATTGGATGCTCATTGTTACGGTTTTTACCGTTGTTCTTCCTCTTCTTCCACCCAACTATAGGCATTGCAAATACGGCAGGGGCATGCAAATGTAGATATTCTTTAGTTTCAGCAATTACAAGGACCCCATACATCCTGTTGTCTGTTTTCCTTTGTTAACCCTTTGGTAGGCGTAGTTTCTAAGGTGGAAGCTCCTTTCATTGTGCTCTTCTATCAGATCGGCCACCATTACAACATCCGCAGGAGCTTTTACTCAGTTTTCATTGGCTCTGTTCACATTTAAATTCCCATTTCTGGTTTTCTATTTTATTATAGGAACAGTAAATGACGGCTCGGGGAAAGCTGGGTAACAACCCTCTCTCTTGGAGCTGTGAGGCTTGCAAGTGTAGATTGGACCAAGCTCGCATAAAAGCAATTTATATACAGATTGTTCACTAGGTATGTGGAGGCCAAACGGGCTATAGTCCAGACTGCTGTAAAAAATAATCAATCTCATTTTATGGCCTTCAGCATTATTGAGTTCTTTTTTTTTTTTTTATCATTATTTGTTGCTGAAGGGTCAAAGGGGTTTTTCAGGGGTGTACAAACTTCTATTAAATGCTGTTCAGCAGGGCATACATAAATAAAAATGCTCCAGAACACCACTGAACCCCCGCTGCTTGGTTTCTATGCTGCCCGATCCTCGCTGCTCGAACCAGGCTTGCATTACAGCAGTACAGCGCATACACTAAGAACCTGTATCATGCCAAGTGCTACAGAACTCATGTCAGTCAGAGGAAGGTAGTACGCTTGCCTCTTTACAGCTATGATATCGCCCTCATTGCTCCTTTGTGCTCATTTGCATATTGAGAAAAACTGTGATTTCTTGCCAATGCAGGAACCGATTCAGATGGGGCAACCATTTTTGATTCAGGTGACTCCTTACAAGACTTTTTACCATGAATTGAAATCCTTGTAATAACCAGTACAAAATCTTTGTGCACTTTCCTTGGATTAAATGGTTACTAAATTTTCTACAAAGTGATTATGAGAAACTTTGTAATATATCTTATGAGGGAAAAATGCTACTTCCTCCATTTATCAGGCTTCTTTCCTTTGCTCATTCTTGACATTCACTCTCAAATCTCTGCTGAATCCCATCTTGGAAGACCCAAGGTAGACTGCAGCTAACTGAAGCATCAAATTCAGGGCTGTGGAGTCGGAGTCGTGGAGTCGGAGTCGGTGCCTATTTTGGTGGAGTCGGTATAAAATGGACCGACTCCGACTCCCAGAATATATAATAAATTGGTACAGTTAGTAGTACAATGCAGTATGTGCTGACTATATTTTCATAAGAATTTGGGAAAATGATGAAATGTCCTGTAAAGGTCTGTTCTATTCCTCATATAATGATGGGACTGAGTTCTGAGTGAACCTATAAGGTTTAGCAGTGCCAGGGCTGTGGAGTCGGAGTCGTGGAGTCGGAGTCGGTGCCTATTTTGGTGGAGTCGGAGTTGGAGTCGGAGTCAGGGGAAATTGAGGAGTCGGAGTCGGGGCTTTGGCGTACTGACTCCACAGCCCTGATCAAATTACAGCTCTCCTTAGTAGGCAATGGAGGGGAAGGAGGGGCCAAGTGAGACAGAAGGAAAACACAGAGGCTGCAGCTAATAGTTTCTATCTCACCCCAAGGACTTTCTTAGAACATCTGTATAATGGCCTCCATGAATAGTGAGTTATGTCTGTAGGAGACAGCATAGCACCTAGTCTCTACCCAGTAGCTCAGAATTGGAGAGCCTGGAGAGGGGGGAACTGATAACAATTTCAGGATAGTATTCCTATAGTGGCCAGAAATAGTGTTGCTTCTCATGTACATACACACAACATCTTATCCTGAAGAGTTCTCTGAAAGGTCAGGTACATTTGGTACTTAGTGGTGATTGCTGTAATGTATGATGGAGCTGTTCGGTACTTGCTGTTATTTTTATTCTTACACTTGTTCTCGGGGTATTGAGTGTGTATAATCCTCAGGATGAAGTGAAAGCCTCTTCAGTTCTATTGACTTGGCTTCATATTTCTTCATTTACTAATTCTATTAGTCAGTATAAGAACCTTCTAACAATGTTGTACCCAAATCTCATTGTAAAAGCATTCAGTGTTCTCGTGGGCTCAGGAAGTGGTTAGTCCTTTGATCCTTTCCATTACCTGTCTAATGGTATCCTGTCCATAGAAGTAATCCAATCTGCACTAGGTTCCGGCACATTTCTTGTCTGACTCTTTCAGACTGAGCCCAGAAACCTTGGACGATGGACGTGGGAGGCCTGGAATTTGTCTCTAGGCTGCTGCCAGACGCTGCTACTGTTTTTGCCAAACCGGCTATTTTTCTCTGACCATTAACTAAGTGAACTTTAAAGTTCTCCCCAGGTTTCCTCTGAAGAAAGGGAGTAATTTGCAAATGTCAGTCACCGGAGTGCTAAATAACCAGGGCCTCATGGGGTTTTGTTTCTGTATATTAAGGGTTTAGATAATCGGGTGTGAAGTTACGTAGGAGTCCAGATATTTTTGGAATAATAGAAGCCGCAATGAGAAATGAAAAGGTTACGGCTATTATGATAGAACATGGAAGAGAAGATTCTGTTCCTTTTCCCGATGCATCATTTCTCGTGTGCAAACCCTTAGTAAGGGGAATCTAAAGAAAGGGGTTTTTGTAATAGGCGGCATTAATGAGTTCTGGACATCTTGACATTTACTCCAGTAGAATAAGCCTCTGGCCAAAAATTTTCGATTAGACCTTATTGTCCTTGAGTAGCAGATAAGACCTCGATAATGAAAGTACTGTTAGGATGAGAGTCTTTAGGAATTTTTTTAGTTCAATTTCTCACCCTTCCCATGGTCAAAGCTGGTCTCCTGTAGGGATGACGCCATACACGCACACGACTGCACCCAGTCACTGGCCTTGAGTTGTCACGTGCTGTCCATGCTAGCAACACTGCTGAGACCAGCCATTGGTTGTAGTGACCACACTGGCACATGTACAGCACGCCATCACTGCAGGTCAGTAAATAGAGACTGGTGGCAGGCGTGTCAATAAGTTAGTAATGTAATATGACATTTCCTGCACTTTCCTGTCCCTTTCCCCACATAAAAAGCCATTTTCCCTTCTAGAAGTAAGGCCCGGTTCGGGTAGTCCGCTTGGGGATCCTCCGATTGGAAACCTATACGCATACAAAGTGGTTTACCTGGGAAACCTGCTGACCCCATAGACTATAATGGGGTCCGTGTGGTTTTCGCTTGGTTTCCGCACGATACATGCGGAGAGGAAAGCGCTGCTTGCAGCACTTTCCTCTCCACTTGCTTCGTGCGGAAACCACACGGCCCCCTTATAGTGTATGGGGTCCGCGGGTTTCCCAGGGAAACCACTTTGTATGTGTATAGGTTTCCGTTATGGGGGTTCCCAAGCGGACTACCCGAACGCAGATGTGAACCGGGCCTAAATTAGAAACTGTTAAAAACAAAAACATTTTATGATGTGTCCTAAGGGTCAGATTGGTGGGGTTCAGACAACAGACACACCATTGATCAGCTGTTCTTGGCAGCTGATACACAGAGAATGGAGCAGGAAGCAGACAGCGCTGTACTCTACGTAGTGTCCAAATCAGGTTACTGCAGCTTAGCTCCCATTCCCTAGAATGCAAGCGAAGTTGCAGTAACTCAGTTTGGCCATTACATGGAGCACAGCGCTGTCCCCACACCAGTCTCATATTGATGGCCTGTCCTTTAGGATACGTCATCATTACTTTAGTGTGGAGAACCCCTTTAATCAAGCTGGAATCTTACTTGCAGTGTTTGGGGAACATTAGTAAAACAAAACCAGAAATAAATTCAAAAGGAATAGTAAATGTAAGAACATGTTCACACAACAGATTTTCATGCAGATTTTTGCCTGAAATATGTGATTTCAGTGTGTAATCCACGTGGAAGTTAATATGGCACAGACTTTAAATCCATCTCGCTGGGAGTCATTTTCTACCTTTTTGGGGTTTTTTTTCTTGTGTTATTGAGAGGTCTATGGGAAATGTGCAAAAATCTCCCTCCCCGCCATACCCAAAGTGGTTTTGATACTTTGTGCCCTGCTTCATAAGCCTGACTAGGATTAATGTGGTTTATCTGAACGTGACTGAGCAATGTGCAAAAAAACTGCAAAATTTAGCAAAAATACGCTGATTTTTTGCACAAGGTAAGCAGTGCAGTAGATGGTTGGAGTTAGACGTAAGGTCCAAAGGTGCCAAATTTACCATAGCTTACAAGTCACTGTGATACATTTGCTCCATTTTTAGACTGTCTGTTATAAGTTTACATTTTTTTGATATTTCAGATTCTTATTTCTTCCTCTGTCCAGTATATACTGTATTGTAATGTATACCCCCACCCTCCCTTCCCCATGCCTCTCTGCTATGGCCAGTGAAGTGGATGGCCGCCTATTGATCAGATTATAATACAGGCCCTGGCGCGCTCCTCTGGTAACAGGTCCTTGTGGATAGAAATGTAATTGATTTCTTTCAGACATTGGCAGGTTTTGTTTTTTTTACGCTCATTGAGTCTTGTACCGTTTGTTTCAGTGTCGCTATACTATGGCGGCCAGAACATTATTCTGTCATTTTCGTTCTCTTTGTCCACTTTGAGAGAGAACGTAGATAATTGGATCCCCCAATGTGAGATCTAATGGAGGTCGCGCACATGATCCCCAGCTCCTCCCGCTTCACAGGGCTCGGCTGACCAATTATCGAGTGCTGTTCCTGCGAATACACTTGTTATTTCAGTATATTACAATCGTGAGCAGCCATGGACTCATCCGGATATTAAAAAAAGCAATAAAAGAGCGGCTGGTGAGCTGCCGCATGTGTTACAGGGTAGTGGAGGGGGGATTATCCATCCACTGCAGTTATACATCTCTGCAACATGTCTATTCATTAATGCAGAATAGTGCTGCTTTCTTAAAGGGGAACCTTAACTTGATATCATTCTTTGTACCCGTTCTACTCTCACACCACAAATCTTTGGCAATGTCTACAGTTTTTTTCTATGAGCCATACCAAAAATAATGACCATGGGGATCTTAGAGTTAAAGTCATAAACCGCTCTACTCTGGGGATATACTCATGTGATCTGCCTTAATAAGGCCGGATTCACCCCCCCCCCCCGACTATTTTACTAAATTGTATTCCTATTGGTATCACATCTCTGCAACATATTTTCATATAACTCTTTGTAATGCCGTTCCTTTGTTATTCCTCCTAGAAATTTATAACTAACCTGACAACTGGGAGTCCCTATACACTCCTGCCCCATCCCATTAGTACCAACAATACTAGACCATAGGGACGCTTCCTTTTGCTGATGCCCAGTTGTCAGTTTATTCCTAAATATTCAGGAGATTGGAGTTATCTCCTAGGAGATACGGTAGGGTTAGCGTCTTTTATACTACCGCAATAATGAACGTGAGACATAGTTGTAAAATATCTCCGATAATGTCTCACATAGTGATGACAATGGGATCCTGGTGTAGCGGCAGTGATTTATTTTCTGATATGGAAACGGGTTTTCTTATTCTCGTCCTAAGAAGCAAAAAGCTGTGCTACAGAAGGAAGAAGCTGACTCTCTAGTGCCACCTATAGGTAACTACTCTATAAGTCACTGTCAGACCGTTCATAGTTACTCAGGTTATCAGCCACACCAGAAACAGTATGGTTTTGGAGCGCCTCATCAGATCTGTGTTTCTGAAACTTTTCTGACTCAGGGCACCCCGGAAGAAAAATTCCCTGGCGCACCCCTGCTAAATAATTTTTACCAAAAGACAAACAAAAAGTCTTAAGGATGCAGAATAAAGTTGCATGAAGGAATGCAGTCTTCTTCCTAACTAGGGTATTTTGGCCACCTGGTTGGGTTTCCGTGGCACCTCTAGACTGGACACTGGCCTCTAGAGTAAAGCTGACCATTTACTTCAGGTAGCTGTTGGCCCCGTCTCCTGACCCCCATCCCTTACATATGCATGCTTGGCTTGGGGGTCAGGTAGCTGTTGGCCCCGCCTCCTGACCCCCATCCCTTACATATGCATGCTTGGCTTGGGGGTCAGGAACTGTTGTCCCTGTCTCCTGACCCCCATCCCTTACATATGCATGCTTGGCTTGGGGGTCAGGTAGCTGTTGGCCCCGTCTCCTGACCCCCATCCCTTACATATGCATGCTTGGCTTGGGGGTCAGGTAGCTGTTGTCCCCGTCTCCTGACCCCCATCCCTTACATATGCATGCTTGGCTTGGGGGTCAGGAACTGTTGTCCCCAGCTCCTGACCCCCATCCCTTACATATGCATGCTTGGCTTGGGGGGTCAGGTAGCTGTTGGCCCCGTCTCCTGACCCCCATCCCTTACATATGCATGCTTGGCTTGGGGGTCAGGAACTGTTGTCCCCAGCTCCTGACCCCCTCCCTTACATATGCATGCTTGGCTTGGGGGTCAGGTAGCTGTTGATCCAGTCTCCTGATCCCCACCCTTACATATGCATGCTTGGCTTGGGGGTCAGGAACTGTTGTCCCCAGCTCCTGACCCCCTCCCTTACATATGCATGCTTGGTTTGGGGGTCAGGTAGCTGTTGGCCCCGTCTCCTGACCCCCTCCCTTACATATGCATGCTTGGTTTGGGGGTCAGGTAGCTGTTGGCCCCGTCTCCTGACCCCCATCCCTTACATATGCATGCTTGGCTTGGGGGTCAGGTAGCTGTTGGCCCCATCTCCTGACCCCCATCCCTTACATATGCATGCTTGGCTTGGGGGTCAGGTAGCTGTTGGCCCCGTCTCCTGACCCCCATCCCTTACATATGCATGCTTGGTTTGGGGGTCAGGTAGCTGTTGGCCCCGTCTCCTGACCCCCATCCCTTACATATGCATGCTTGGCTTGGGGGGTCAGGTAGCTGTTGGCCCCGTCTCCTGACCCCCATCCCTTACATATGCATGCTTGGCTTGGGGGGTCAGGTAGCTGTTGGCCCCGTCTCCTGACCCCCATCCCTTACATATGCATGCTTGGCTAGTACGTGTGCTAGTTTAGCCAATAGGTAGAGGAGATCAGGTTGCTGTCAGACAAGCACCAATCCTTTCTGTCCTGACATCTGCGATGGGGGAAGCATTGGCAGGCCCCCATACACATTACATGATAGGCCGGTTCGGCTGACATTTATCTGATGTTTGTGGCCAGCTTAAGATTTTAGTGTCTGTGAAATGCCAGTTGAACAGCCGTGCCCTGCTAGGTGCCCTAAGAGACTATCTACGTCTGTGGTAAACCAGTTTTGATCATTTTTTCAGGTAACTTTATGTATATTTTATTTGTTGATTAGGCTGATCACAAGGCATCCTACTGCAGGAACTTCCAGGTGACCAGCTGTGCTTTGCAGCGCCACCACAGGGAAAATTAAGTATTACACAATGCCTATTAAAAACAATGGGATACTTTTTTTTTTTTTTTTTTTTTTTTAATAATATTTTTTATTTTGTTAACTCTCGTATAACAAATGAGGATACATGCAAACATTTTGCAGCAGTGCACAAAATCATATAAGGTACATCCAACATAGTACATTTGTATCAGTGCAGGCTGTATAAAGACAATAAACTCAATTTATGGAATAATCAATCCTAGGTAAACTGAGCCCTATAGAGCGCAGCCTAGGCTTGTAATACACAACGGAAAAACATTGAATGAAAAGGGATGGTAGGTAAGGGACAGAGAGGTCTGACATAGATAAGAAAAGAAGAGAGGGAAAGCAACGAGAGGATGGGGAAAAAGGGGGGGGGGGGGGGGGCTCACAGTCTCAGCTCCTTCCACTTTGCCCAGGTCTTAAGGAAACGGGCATGTGTCCTGGATTTCCAGCTTGACAGTTCTTCGAAGCGTGAGATCTGATTTACTTTTTCCACCCATTCCATTTTTGATGGGGGATCAGTACTTAGCCATTTGCGAGGAATAAGTGAATTGGCAGCCGATAAGAGGAGTGAAATAAGGTTATTTCTCGATGGGGCATAGTATGCCGATTGTAGTGAGATCAGGACCATAGTTGGGCTGAGCTTAAAGGTCGGAGAAGAAAGTTGTCTAATCACTGATTGAATATCATTCCAAAACGGACTAATTACTGGGCACTGCCACCATATGTGCAACAAGGACCCACTCTGAGACTTACATCTCCAGCAAGTGTCAGAATCTGATAGATTCATTTTGTGGAGCCATTGTGGATGGTGATACCATCTGGTTAGGAACTTATAGTGAGTCTCCTGTAGGCGCACACAGGTGGAAAAGCCATGAGAATTTCGTAATACCTGTTTGACTTGCTCCTCTGAGAGGACCACACCCAACTCCATTTCCCAAGAAGTTAGGAAAGCCGGTTTGTGTATCCGAACAGGACTGACAAAAGTGGACAGGACATAGGATGTCTTGGACAAAAATTTATTTCGAGCTATGAGGTTTTGTTCGAAGGGAGTGAGATCGACTCGTATTGTGTTAGCTGTCAGCCAGTCCCGCATATATTTATGCAGGTGGTGTTTATGTAGAAAGGACAGCGGTTTATCAGAGACCAGCGATTCCAGTTTTGTAAAGTTCACCTCTGCTTTCTCACCAACAACCTCCAGCAGTCGGTGTGAAGTCAGGCGATGCCACATGTCTGAACAGGACACTTTCGACCTTCCCAGCCAATCTGGTACAATGCCTATAGGACTTAGAGGCGATGGGGAAGGTGCCAGTGTTTCTTTCAATTCCCGCCATGTTTCACAGGCGCCTAACAGGATTTGATCAATTGATTGGGAGCTGCGACTTGGGGAGCCATACAGCCACAGGTCTACTTGGCAGGTCAGCCCAAATGTGCCGACAGAAAGTTTATGGAATAGTGAGGGTGGACAATGGGATACTTTTTAAAAGAATTATCCAGCTTCCAAAAATTATCTGCAAATACATCCACAGCAGTGCTAAATACTCGCTTTTCCTTTGTGCAGCCTTTGCTTGGCTTTATTATACTTGCTGCTCCTTGTATCATTGTTATTTACATGCAGTGAATCTGTGGATAAACTACATTTCCCATGATTCATCTGCCTGCTCTCACTCTGTGTACCCCTCCTTTCTTTTCTCTCCCCTGCAATTAAATCACAAGTAATAAATCACTTCCACATCTGAGGTCAGGTGCTGCTGTGATGATTCGTTTGCTGGTTGAACTGCTCACAGGGAGGGGTTGTGAAATGTCACAGCTGAGGTCATTGATCTAAAAATAATTCAGATAAACAGTACTGAATTTAAACAGGATATATATTAGGAAGTGTTTTTGCATCGATGCATCATGTTATTTGCCCATATTTATTTATTTTTTTTAATTGGATAACCCCTTTATTGGAGGACCACTTTATGTCCCTTGCTAGTCTGGTGAAATCTAGACAACCCTTTTAACCTTTGGCATGGGGCCTAGTAGATTCAGGCTTGTATCTTGACAGATTTTTTACCATTCTACATATATAATAAAGTGGTAATGGTCCGCTCATGTCCGACACCTGACGCCCCTGCTGTTCAGCTGTATGAGTGGACTTGGTGCTCAGTTCAATGATGTCTTGTTCATTGGTCACCTGGACATGCCGCAGCTCAGTCCCATTCAAATAAATCAGAGATTGATGACCTATCCTAAGAATAGCCTATCGGTGTAATAATCCTAGAAAAAAATCCTTTAAAGCCTTGTTTTACTTGATAATACGTACGCTACATTGTATATGAATATGTGCCAGTCTATCTAGTTGCTCTTGAACCCAAATTTTTATCACCACCCCCCATTGTTATGCTGCACATGTCTGTATCCAAGGCCAGCCATCCTTAATGTATCTCCAGCCTTTATTATATGGCCTTGGAGTGCTGCTAGGAAACATGACTTTTTTTTTTTTTTTTGTAGTAACCGTAGCCATGAAAGAATTGGCAGAGAGATGTGTCTAGCATTGGACGCTCTAGTAGCTTCCCTGGATTAATGTGTAGATATATTTTATGGGGTTGTGGTTTGTAGAAATAATTTCACCTGTGATTTGCGATGATCCTCGAGCAACAGCCTGAAGGACATGGCTCCTGTGATCACAAGCACATTGCATGTGAGAATCGCACTTGTCTAATGTGACAGACGGCAGCGACGCGTGATGGATGGCGCGAGATCGCTGCCGTGATTATGTAGTGTATACTTGTGCCCTTATATACTGCCTGGTTAGTACTGGGTTACAATCCATGATAGGTTTAAAGACCCCACATGTTCTCTTGGTACTGGTCGTAGTTATTGAGTCCTTTCTTTCTACTCTATTCTGTGTATCACGATGTTCCTTGGAAATCTGGGCGTTCTCAGTATGGCTGACAATTCCTGAATATCATGTCTGCCTAGTTATTTAATGATTTATACTCCATATCCCTGTATAACTAGGCAGATCTGCAGTTTAGGATGTTCGGTGACTACCTCTAGGAGCCATAATATAAGGCACGTTACATATATCTCCTTTAATGCTTCATGCACAAGACGGTTGTCAGTGTATGGATCGGTAAAAGCTGAACAGATGACGCACGGATTGGTATTGTGATTTTCACCAACCCCCTACACTTGAATCAATGGACCGAGCCGCAAAAATGGATAGGTGTAGGACTCCATATTTTGTGGCTCTTTTGTACGGCTGGGCACAAATTCAAAAAAAGCTATGGCCGTAGAAATGAACGTCCATAAGTTACCCACATATACGGCATCAGAGTACAGGCATGTAGTCAGGGGGGTGGGGTCTGCGGTTCCGAGCAGATGACTCCCATGTGCTCTGTTCAGGCGGGAAAGGGATTGTCATAATCAGACTAAACCTTTGCCTGTCTCCTGCTTCAGTCCAAACAGTAAGATGTTAAAGGGGTTTTCCGGCAGGGAGAATTTTTTTTTTTTTTTTTTTTAAAGCCTTTGAGTCTTTTATCAAAGATTTTTCTGCAGACGCCTCTTTTTACAATTATAACTGAGTTTCTTAGTTACACGGATATATCAAAGTCCTGCATATATTGGTGATTTTAATGGGTTGCGTTTTTTTTATGTGCTGACACTGCTGAAGTATTGTTCCACTTTTGCTGACTGATCACCTCGCTCTGACAGTCCTGTCCTCCACCATTTTGTCTTGCAGTTACAGACGAGGACAACGTGAAACGTTATTTTGCCAAGTTTGAAGAGAAATTCTTCCAGACGTGTGAGAAGGAACTTGCCAAAATCAACACATTTTATTCAGGTAACTGAACTGAGGTACATGGCAGGTTGGGTCCAGGCCAGGGAATATATTGACCACCAAGACCTTTTTATTGCAAGTTTCCTGTGCTATTGCATGCATATCTCTGATCCAAATATTAACCCTTTATGATGAATTATTTTCATGTTATGTTTGTTTGCAGAAAAGTTGGCGGAAGCTCAGCGTCGCTCAGCTACCTTGCAGAATGAACTGCAGTCTTCACTGGATGCACAAAGGGAGAGCAGCCGGCTACCGGCCCTCCGGCAGCGGAGAAAGGCCGTGTTCACCCTCTCACATGAGGAGAGAGTCCAGCACAGAAACATTAGGGACCTGAAACTGGCTTTCAGCGAGTTCTATCTCAGCTTAATTTTACTGCAGAATTACCAGGTACAAAATGGCCGTCAAATCTGCTTATTTCATGTAGAACAGAGAAGCTTTAGTGACCTGATATATCATGGACTCCTGACTAAAACAGAAAGTTCTTAATGGCCCAATTGGTAGTCAGTTCAGTGTTGGAGAGTTTTCGTAGTGTGATAGTCATACAGGGATAGTTGTCAGTCATGAAGTAGGACCGCCCACTGGACTCTAAGCATCAAAAGAGCAGGAATTACAATTAAATGAGTTACCCACTATTTATTATTGACGGCCTATCCTTAGGATAGGCCATCAATATAAGATCTGCAAGGGTTCGTCATTTGAGACCGCTCTGCAGATCAGCTGTTTGCAGACAGCACATCTAACAGTAGTCTTACATGCTGGGGCTCATATTGCTCACTATCTCTGGTCCGTCACCTGGGACCCCCCCTGCAAATATAATTTTGTTGACCTATCCTAAGGATATGTGAATAACCCCTTTAATATAATACAAGCTTGACAGAATATTTTCCTATAAAACTATTTATCAGTGTTCTCCTCTCTCCTGCTCTGTAACATGCTGCCCACAAGTAGGACTACATGTACAACGTAAACCCCCCCCCCCCCATCCCTTTAACCAGTAATTTTTCTAGGACTTTATAGAACAAAGGAAACCTCCCTGCTATTTAAATGTATTGTATCATCAGTTCCATTGAAGTGAATTGAGCTGTGCTGCAATACCACATCCAACCTGTAGACAGGTGTGGCAGTGGTTTTGTAGCAAAGTAACCATGTTTTTTTTTGTTTTTAGGTAACTAAACTGTCTACCAACCCCACTGTCCACTTCTCTCTATTAGCATAATAACAAAAAGTTGGCTAGTTCATCACTAAAAGTCCTGGATTAAACAGAAGGAAAGCACTATAATCTGTTATCTTTATTAATTTTTTGCATTAATCTGGTATTTTTTCTAGAATCTCAACTTTACAGGATTCCGCAAAATCCTAAAGAAACATGACAAGATCCTGGACACTGGTCGTGGTGCAGACTGGAGAGTGGCTCACGTGGAGGTGGCGCCATTCTACACCTGCAAAAAGATCAATCAGTTGATCTCCGAGACAGAGGTATTTCTAAAGAGCCATCAACTGACAGGCCTAAAACTGGTGATACAGATTTGGGATACTGGGATTGATGGGGCATATACATTGCATCATAGTGCTTAATCTTTAGTCACCAAAAAACATAAGAAATTACTGAATCTGCTGAGACCAACACCACAAATTCCTATTGATCAGCATGATACGTCAGTATTGTACTCATACTGATAGGGTTAACACTCATATGTTTTATTGTTAAAGGGATCCGGTCGGCAATTTGGGACATTAACCACTCACTGGTTCTTCTGGACCAGGGGATTAGTGTCCTAAGTAGTCCTATTCTAAAGCAATCTGCCGCCATATTAAAAATAAAACTCACCTATAGGCCCATGAAGCCAGGGGAGTACACCTCAGCAGCGTGCACAGTGAGGTTGTTGATTCATTCCAGTGCAGAATATAAAATCCGCAGCAATGTCCACATGTAACCCATGCATTTTTGCAACTGATTTCCATAAATACTTTGGTACATGTGGATGCATACTAAAGCACAATTTGACACTATATAAAATATTTTACCTCCTTTTTAATAATCTTGTTTCTTTTCAGGCTGTAGTGACCAACGAGCTAGAAGATGGAGATAGACAGAAAGCTATGAAACGTCTGCGCGTCCCTCCACTTGGAGCAGCCCAAGTAAGTGATCTTTGTTAGTAAAGGGCTTGTGTGTCTCCATATCATCTCCCCAAGTCCAATGTCTTCCATATTATTCTCTCCCAGGAAAAAGTTACTTTGCACTTAGTCATTTAGAGGGGGTCTAATTCATTTATGTTGGGAAAAAATGCGTAAGGCTAAAAGGGGTTTTCCAGGCGTATTTATGACCACTGCAGCCACTTCACTACTTACCAAGCACAGCACCGTACATTTGTATAGCAACTGTGCATTGTAAGGCAGTCCAGCCCTTTCATATGACTGAGATGGATTCAGACCATATGACAGATGAATGTGACATCACATGGCCTATGAAGCAGAAGTTGTGCTAGGAGCATTGATACAGTTTCAAACAGCTGATATTTGGGGGTCCCAAGTGTCTCGGACAACCACTGATCTTCAATTGCTGATGGATCAGTTCTGGAAAACCCTTTTAAAGTGTAGCTTTCTCCAACTTGATGCTGTCCTCTCTGAGTAAAAGCAGCATGTAGAAGTGACGGGCATGCTGGTTTCAGTAGTATGTCTTTTATGAGTGAATACCGTGGTGTTGACCAGACTAGCATATTAGTAGTTGCAGGACGCTGTGAGGTCAGGCTTATTCATGAGCTGTCTGCTTCACTTGCCCACCGGTTGCTCATTGACAGCTTTTCTGCCTGTGCTGTGCATAGGGAGAAAGCAGTCAATCAGTGGTAAGTGAGAAGGGGGAGCCCATAGTCCTCAAATGTGCTGAACTACAGAGCTCTGCAGCTAATAATAGTGTAGTAATAGGAAGATATTTGGCTGTCCTTTATTAAAATAAATAAATATAGCTTTACTCTGCAGTGCGACATTGTTATAAATGGATTTACATGGAGCCTGCATATTATAATGTGACTGAACAGTAAGACTAGATTAATAAATCATAATGTAATATATTCACAAGTGGAATTCTGGGAAATATTCTCTATTGTATGTTTGTTGTAGAAAACAAATCATCTTTGCTGCTTTCCAATTTTGCCTCGGAAATATACTGCAGCTTTTACACGTTGTAATGTATAGGGTAAAATCTGCAGCAGTGACACAATGAAATCTGAATCAGAAACGCACAGCGCAGCTTTTTTTTTTTTTTTTTTTTTTTTTTATAAATAAAATAATTGGATTTCAGCATAACTCCCCTACACCTGTTGCTCAAAGAAGGGAGGGGGGAATGAAGGGTGTATTACAGCAGTGTGGAGTTTAGCAGTTTGGAGCAAGAGAGCCGCCCCTGGTGATCCAGATTGCTCATTGGCTTATTATATAGCTGTTAATTAAAATGTGATATAACTAAAACCATAATCCCCCACTGAGTTCTTCTGAGATTTTACTGTAGTTTTGTTTGTATTTTTAACAGGTTTTTTTTCTGCTGCGATCAGATGTTTTGGGGGGGTCAGCGGGTTGTTTTGAAAAAACAGTAATCTCTGGGATGGTGTTTTTTCTGGGCTTTTTCTCACAGGTGTCTTTATAGGATTTGGTTATAAACACTACAAAAATGCAGGTACATAACATTAAAGGGGTTCTCTAGGGAATCTGTAAATACTTACTTCCTCCCGTTCTTTTAGGAAGTGAACCCAGGAGTCTCAGGCTGGTTCTAAACCTTGGTTTGGTGGCTGGAACAGGTCCCAGTCCCCAAGTCACCCTGCCTTCTCCCTCCTCTCCCCTGTTAACCTGTTGTTTGGGGCCTTACTTTACTATAATCTGCCAGCCCCCATAGCAGAGGTAACTACCTGAGAATACTGGGGAGGTGGCAGAGCAACTCTGAGGCCCCTTGCTGGTTCCAGTCCTGTGACCCGGGGTCGAAACCAGCCCAGAACCCCTGAGTTCACTTCCTATAAGAGCCAGAATAAGTATTCACTGTTTCTTCAACTAGTGCTTAAAAACAATGAAAAAAATATTTGTGACTGATCCCTTGTAGGAGAGGGTAAGAAAATCAAAGTGCCTGGGGCTGCCCTGCCTAGTGATTAAAAAAAAAAAAAAAAAATTCAGGTAAATCCTGATCTTAAAGGTCTATCCTCACAGGACATAGACAGACACTGCAGATTTACTATTTGCAGGTTTTATATTTAGAGCAGATTTGCCATGGATTTCATCCTATACATTATAAAATGTACATAATATTCAGTAGCATAGATGACATTCTGCAGCGTGCAGATGAGATTTGTTCAGTTCTCATTCTCGGGCTTTTCTGTAGTGATTCAGTCTCTAGTTTACATATCCTAAGTATAGCTTTCTTCCTATGTGACGTTGTCTACGTGAGAACTGATGATAGTCTTTTCATTCACACAGCCCGCCCCGGCCTGGACAACATTCAGAGTGGGACTATATTGTGGTATATTTATTGTCTTGAACTGTGCAGTTGTTTATACAGGTAAGTGCATGAATGTGATATACAGTGAATGGCTCTGTGCTTACACGTAGCAGGGTGTAAGCCGCATTGTACCATGCTGGTGTATAATTCACTCTAAAATTTCTCTTCTCCCAGGTTATGAGAATTATAAGGTTAATGAGGTGTGGCCCTTGGTGAGGATCTACAGGGGTGGCTTCCTGCTAGTGGAGTTCCTTTTTCTCCTTGGTATCAACACGTATGGCTGGAGACAAGCTGGGGTCAACCACGTCCTCATATTTGAACTAAACCCACGTAACAACCTCTCACATCAGCATCTTTTTGAGGTAAGTATTGATTCATCATCTTACTTGGGCTACATTATTGCTATTCAGATTATAACTATTTTATGGGGTTTTAATATTAGTGGCCTATCCTTAGGATAGGTAAGTACTAAGGATGGGTGAACCTCTGAAGATTAGTTTCGTCCGGTGTTCGGACAAAGTGATCGTTCAATTTGGTCTGAGCTTGTTCAGATAGAACCAAACGTGAAATTATTATACTTTGGGGTCTCTTCAGTGGAGGTCTATGGGACATTTAAAAAAAAAAAAAAAAATTTATACTCTCCTCTTTACCTCTTTCTGGCGCTCTTCTGTGATGTCATGTGTTTGGGACATGGTGACAGAAGAGCGCCCGAAGGAGGAAGACAAAGATCATTATACGCTGTGAGGAGGCAAGGAGAAAGAGGTGAGGGACGGAGAGTATAAATGTGTGTTTTTTTTGTTGTTTTTTTGTTTTTTTTTTGTTTTTTTTTTAAACCTTCCTTGGGCCTACACCTATTATACTATTGGGACTGAAGAGACCCCAAAGTATAATTTACCGCAAATCATGTCTCACCAGCCATTTTACTTCATTCTAGACAAATTTGAAATTGTTCGGTTTTGTTAAAAACCGAACAATTTGGAATATTCGGGTCGAGTTTGGTTCGCCCAACACTAGTCAGCAGTATCAAATTGGTGGTCTCCTACTCCCAGCTTCCCCAAATCAGCTGTTTAACAAGGCAGTGCAGTAGTCTTCCAGTATATGGTATAGGCAATCTAATGAACGCCAGTTTACGTCCCCTAGGAGGGACTAAAAAATTATTTCAAAGAAAAATCACATTTAATAAATAAATAAATAAATACCCCCCACCCCCCTCCCTAGAATAAGGTAAATGCACAAAAATAAATACAAACAGTAGGCATCCCCACGTTTGAAAATGCCCAAACTATTAAAAAATAAAAAAAATATTTATCCTATAAGGTGAAAACCGTAATGGGGGAAAAAAAAATTCAAAAATGGCTTCTAAAAAAAATGCAATGACAAGTTGTCAAAACCTCAAACATTAACCAAAATGGTATCAATAAAAACTTTATCTTGGTCCACAAAAAAAGCCCTTCTAGAGCTGCATACACTGAAATATAAAAAAATTAAAGTGTCATAAAATGGCAACGCAAAGAAATATTTTTCCAAAGTTTAGAATTTTTTTTAAAGCTATTAAAATATGAAAAACACTACATGAATTTGGTATTGCTGTAGTCTTATTGATCCCCAGAATATGGGTAAGGTGTCGTCTTTACCATACAGTAAATGCTGTAAAAAATTAATCCTGTAAGAAAATGGCACCAATGCGGTTTTTTTTTTTTAAATTTTTTTATTTGACCCTGTTCTGAATTTTTTTTCCGTCTTACCAGTAAATTGAGCACAATATTAAATGGTGCCATTTATGAAGTACAATTTGTCCTACAAAAATTAAACCCTCATATAACTCTGAACGGAAAGATAGAAAGTGGCTCTTACAAGGCGGGGAGTGAAAAAATGGAAATGAGCAAGTCCTCAAGTGGTTAAAGTCCTTGGAAATCTGTTCACGTTGATTTAACTTTACCCTTTACCAGTGCAGACATTTCTGAGACAGTAGAGAGGTGGTTATGTCTCATGAAGGACTGTGGGACATGGCGGGCAATGACATTTCTTGACATTTTCTTCTCTCCCTCTCTTGTATGTTCCAGACGTGTCTCTTGCTGTATAGAACAGATTGTACATATAGGAAGTAATTTCTTAGTATTTTCTCTATAACCACCTCTCTCCCTAATGTAAAGCAATGATGTGAGTGCAGCATGTGATGCTATATAGCAGTGCAGATGTACAGTATACACCATCCGTGTACACATCTGTAGACTATTAGCTCTATAGTAGTTGCCATTTCTGAGATACAGTAATATGCTATGACTTCATACAAGACAACATCTCTGGGACTGGAATTTCTAAGATATAGGTAGAAATGTATCTCGTGTAGCCTCTAAGGGTTTCCCTATTATATTGTGAGGGTTCTTAATCCACTCCATATGTCCACTGAAATTATTTTGCAAGATGTTGCACTGTACAGGTTTGCACCTGGCTTTATATATGGCTAAATCTTGGGATTGTTCATATGACCACTGTTAACTAGACCTTTATTTGCAGGTTTTTTTTTTTCTGTTGAATATGCCATTCCTTAAGCCTTGTCCTTCTGTGTCCTTCAGCTTGCAGGGTTCCTTGGGATGCTGTGGTGCCTCAGCCTCTTCGCCTGTGTCTTCGGACATCATATCCTTTTGCCAATGCAGGTGAATCCACTGGTCCTGTACGGCTTCATGCTGCTCTTCCTCATTAATCCCACTAAAACCTTCTACTACAAGTCTCGCTTCTGGCTTCTTAAATTATTGGTAAGTTACTTTTCCACACCAAAGGTTCCCAAGTTCCTGTTTCCACTTTTTTGCCATGATTTCTCGTCTTTGCCTGATATGACACTTTATATACAGTTTCTTCCCTGCGTCCCATGTTTTGTCTGTGGATTACTTTATCTATAATATAGTGTCAAAGCATGTAAGCTGCTTATATTATACACATTACCTGAGTGCCAGCTGAACTCACTGATTTTGATGGGACATCACATCACTTTTTTAGTGGTAAAAACTGAGTGGGTATGTTGGATTTTAACATGTCCAATCCTTTATAGATAGATAGACATAGATATATACACGCGCACACACAGTTATTTCCTCCTCCCTTAAAGCAGAACTTTTCTCTCCGCATGTTTCGTGCATGTTATAGTCTATGGGGTCCGCGGGTGTCCCAGGTAAACCGCTTTTTTTTTTTTTTTTTTTTTTTTTTATGCGTATAGGTTTCTGTTCAGGGGGTCCCCAAGCGGACTCCCCGAGCGTAGATGTGAACCGGGCCTAAGAACACATACGTGTTCAACCGAGAGTGCGTGTGTATGGGAATAGTTGGGAGGAATAGTTTAGGCTGAACTACTTTTCATCTGACAGCTGTTCAATGTGTATGGTCTTCTTTACTCTCTATTATTGATCTATGGTCCGTCTGTCAGGCCTATTCTGATGCAATAAAAATAGGTTTTGTGATAAATTGGAAACTTTAACCATATGATGTTCAGTAGACTTTGCACCACAGCTATATTTTAAGCATAGGGCCATAGACAATAGGATGGCGCTGTTGCCCTCCAGTCCTCCATGATCCCACTGATTGCTTGCAAATATGATGCCCTCATGCTGCACATTCTCTGCTGACATCATAGACATCCTGCCAATCCTGGTTCCCCCTACACCATGGTCTGCATATATCACCACTCTCTTAATTGCTTAGTTTAATAAAGTATATTTTTTCTCATTTCGCCTAGTTTCGAGTGTTCACCGCCCCTTTCCACAAGGTGGGCTTTGCTGATTTCTGGCTTGCTGATCAGCTCAATAGTTTGGCTGTGATCCTCATGGACCTGGAGTTTATGATCTGCTTCTACAGCTTTGAACTGCAATGGGATAATCCACAGGGACTCATCACTGGAGGTAAAGCTGTCAATCCAAGATGGAGAGTTTACATTAGAGGGGTTTCCGGTGGGGTAAGAGATGGAGAGTCTTACTCCATCAGAGTGGAATCTAAGTGGTGCTATAAATACTTCTGCAGATACGTCTCAGACCAGTGACATCAGTGGTTGTTATTCTAGGAAGTACTGTGCTGTCTGAGAGGGATGCAACACACAATTCATGAAATAGTTACTACATTCTCCTTTGCACTTAAAGGGGTTGTCACTCAATAGACTTGTTTCACCTACTCACAGGATAATAAATGTCTTCAGGAACCCCAGTGATCACTAGAACTGGAGTCCTAAGACCATTCCTGTCACTGCAGAACCACATTGAGGAGTACTGTGAATGGAGCAGTGGTCGAGCATGCACCCTGCCATTCCATTCAACGTCTATGAAGCTGTCGGCCTCAACAGAGTACAGTGCTCAGCTGTTTCCTACAGCCCCATAGACTGAATAGAGTGGCAGGGTCTATGCTCACCACTGCCTCATTCCAAGATCTCCTCACTGTGGTCATGCAGTCAAGAGTGAACTAGGGGCTCAGGACCCTTGTTCTAGTGATCACTGTTTACCCCAGGGGGCATAAATGTATCTCCTATCCTGTGCATAGGTTATAAATATTCAGTGTAGGGATATCCCCTCTAAAATACTTTGCAGTTTGCATTTATCTTGGGTATTAAGCATTGTTAAATGTGTGTAACTTTTTTTGTGGTGTTTTCTGCTCCTTATTAACAGCCTCCCAAACGTGTAACACATATTCGTATGGCGTTCGTGCTGTGGTTCAGTGTATCCCAGCCTGGCTGCGCTTTATCCAGTGCCTGCGACGATACAGAGATACCAAGAGAGCTTTCCCGCATCTGGTGAATGCCGGGAAATATTCCACTACCTTTTTCATGGTGACATTTGCTGCTCTCTACCAAACACACAAAGGTAACTGTGACCTTGTTATTATAGAGGAGTCCACCACTTACTCTATACTGTTTATAAATAACCCTCAGCCAGTTCCTAGGCAGGGCAAGGAAAACTGATCCTGTGTTGGTATCTGCTATTAAAGCTGTGCTGATGTAAAGGAAGGGTCCAGCACTCATGCACAGGACAAGCGCTGGACACATCTTTCAATAACGGAACTGTGACCTTGTTCCCTCTGTAGATAGTTAAAGTGCCAGGACCCTGGCCAAACAGCAGCTTAGGTTTCTGCTTCCTGACCAATGCAAGTTTTAAAGAGAGTCTGCCAAAATCTCTTATAAATCCCTCACATACTGTTGTAGGGGAGGCTAGTGACTTAGTGAGCATGCCTTTTTTGTGAGTAAGTCAATATAGCGGGGTGGCCTAGTCTTACCTGGCCATATTCTGGGTACACGGAGCAGATCATTTAGGTTGATTTTCTCACTTTCTTGCACTTTGAGATAAGGAAAGTGTATTCACTGTGTCACTGGACTCCCTATAAGCAGTGGGATAGAACCTCAGCTTTATCTATTGGGTGGTGGTATGCAGGTTGGTTATTACTAGATTATGTATAGTTTGTAATGTATAGTATAATATAATACAGTTTAGGTGTTAACCGCAACCGCTTACAATTTTAGACATCAAAATGCATTCCCAAATTCTGAAACTAAATCAGTATACAGTCATATGAAAAAGTTTGGGCACCCCTATTAATCTTAATCATTTTTAGTTCTAAATATTTGGGTGTTTGCAACAGCCATTTCAATTTGATATATCTAATAACTGATGGACACAGTAATATTTCAGGATTGAAATGAGGTTTATTGTACTAACAGAAAATGTGCAATATGCATTAAACCAAAATTTGACCAGTGCAAAAGTATGGGCACCTCAACAGAAAAGTGACATTAATATTTAGTAGATCCTCCTTTTGCAAAAATAACAGCCTGATTAATAGGGGTGCCCAAACTTTTTCATATGACTGTATATAGTATTTTCCACTGGACAAAAAAAAATCTACTTCCTTACTTTAGCATGTCATTAATTTACAATAATTTCATCTGATTTTCTGTATCTCCAGTACACTCTATGTAAAGATACAAGAAAAAGAAAGTGAACCCGTAACACTCACACCACCATGTATTAGTAATCAGGTCAGAAATCTTAGTAATTCAGATTTCACTTACTACGTCTTGCAATGGGATGCATAATTGTATAGAAAGTCTCCTATGCGTTATAGTAGAATAGACTCATTTACTAAGGCTGTAAAGCTGTGCAAGCACCAGTGGTACACTTGTATAAACTGCACAAACATTGGTGTGATACTGCCCTCTAGTGATCAAAGTATGATGGTGTGTCCTTATGGATGTACGTGGATGGAAGTATACTTAGAAGATAAATGGTTATTGATGGATGACAGGCACTGTAAAGGAATATATGCAAAAAAAAAAAAAAAAAAAATTGTAAAGTGATTTATGAGAAGACAGTGTGCATAAATAAAGCCCTCGGAGAACCAGCAGTGGAAATGCCTTCATAATTGTAAAACTGTTCAGGGACGTCAGAGAGGTCTGAGCTTATGGACTCCCAACATAAACCATCTTCTGAAATCTATGCACAGGGGCCGAACTTTGGGGCTCTCACTTCTAAGACCTTCAGTGATCTGGTTGCAGGGGTCCAAAAGTGCCCCTTGTGAATGGAGCCGTGGTGCCTGTACTTGGCAAGCACTCCATTCACTCACTGATCAGTTGGAACTGATATTGCTGACTTTTGCCAAAGACACTGAAAAGCCTAAAAGTAATAAGAAAGTAGTAAAACTCTTCAGCTAGCTCCCTCCTCGCTGTAGAAAGCTCCAGGGACTTCGTGATTCTGGCTTTTGATACTCCTGTTTATATCACTACTGTCACTACCATAATATATTGAAGTTTAATATAAACCGTGTTGTATTATATCCGTAGCTCTGAATCACTCGGACGCTCAGGTGTTTTTCTACCTGTGGATCATCAGTTACTTCATCAGTTCTTGCTATACTCTAATATGGGATCTGAAAATGGATTGGGGCCTATTTGACCGCAACGCAGGGGAGAACACCTTCCTGCGAGAAGAGATTGTGTACCCCCAGAAGGTACGAGTTCTATGACTATCGCATTTCCTTCTCTGATGATATCTATTCAATGCATTAAATTGACTCTTCACTTTTCCAGGCTTATTACTACTGTGCGATCATTCAAGACGTTATCCTCCGCTTTGCGTGGACCATACAGATCTCTCTGACCCAGTTAAATCTTCATAACAATGCTTCAGATATTATATCCACCGTTCTGGCTCCTCTAGAAGTCTTCCGGTAAGGACCTAGATGTCCATCTAGATTGGAAAGTATATTAGAAACCATTTATTGTTTACGTGGCAGTTTAGAGCAGCGTCCAGCCGTTATGGACAGATATAAAATATACCTGTATATCTTGTTCATCTTCATTGACTTATTGCCATTCTGTTAACAAACTGCACAAAAGAAATTCTTGTTCATTTGCATAACAGCGTAAGAATTATTACAGGGGATTCAGTTATGAGCACACTTTATCCATGAGCCTAGCACTCTCCGCACCTCTATGACCAGTGATTTATGGCCGCTGATGTATCCTGTACCTCGGCAGCCATCAATCATTGGCCTATACCAGAGGCAGGGGGAGTGCTGTGCAGAGATTGAATGGTGTATTGACGTCACAGTCATTTATGGCCTGTCCACAGGATATGCCATAAATGTCTTATAGATGCAAGCCCCACCATCTCAATAATATTGGGGTCAAGGACCCCCACCATGCATCTACTGTGAATAGAAGACGTGAAAATGGACCATGTCTTCATTCACAGTGGCTGCAGAATGGGGTGGTGCTTTTTTTTTTTTTTTTTTTTTTTTTATTGGTGACCTGATACCCAAGGTTAACTATTTAAAGGGGTCCTGGCACTCTTACAAGCACAGGGACCCCATCACTGTTTACAATGCTCGCTGTTTGGGATGAAGCTGTAATTACATAGCCAGGCAGTTGTGAAGCAATGTAAACGGTGGATCAGTGACTGTTTACATGCACAAGCACTGTGACCATTTCACACAGCTGATCAGTGGGGGTCCAGGTGTATGAGCCCCGCTGATCTTTTATAGATGTCCTACCCTTAGGATATCATCAATTAAAAAATAAATAAATAAATAAAAATGGACAAGCACTTTATATCTTCCATATTCCAAGACCTTGTCTGAATCTTCCCATCCTTTCTCTGTCACCCAGCCGCTTTGTATGGAACTTCTTTCGACTGGAGAACGAGCATCTGAATAACTGTGGTGAATTCCGAGCCGTACGAGACATTTCTGTGGCCCCTATGAATGCCGACGACCAAACACTGCTGGAGCAGATGATGGATCAAGAGGACGGCGTGAAGAACCGAGCCAAGAGCAAGACGTGGAAACGAAGCCAGAGCATATCCTTGCGTCGACCTCGCCTGTCCTCCCAGTGAGTGAAACAGCAGCTGTCAAAGCTGTCTCATTTTATGAGGGCATTTGGATGAAATGATATAACTTCTTCCTCTATTGTGTCTCCTAGGAGTAAGGGCCGAGATGCCAAGATCCTGATTGATGACACCGATGATGAGGCCAACACATGAAGCAGTTACTGCTTCCAAAATCCACTCTCCACCCATCTCTTTCAGGCTTTTCATCCCCCTTTCTGGCTTCTTTTTATCCTCTTATTGCACCCCTCATTACGGGGCTGGCCTCCTGCGCGCCCACTTAACCCATTACAAGATTTTGGTCCCACCACAATTCATGGACAGAGGTAACAAAAGAAGCCAAGGGCAGACCTTTCTATACCCAAGTGTACCAAGCTGGAAAGGACTGTCAAGAGTTGGTGGGGGGTCAGAAAACTCCTCTCCACCAAATCTCCAATCTCTTATTGCTTGCCTGACTTCAAAAGACTTGAGATTTTTGTTTCTTTCGCTGTGGTGCCACATACAGCAACCTGTGCTGGGATTGTTCTAGTCACAGTCGGTCATCTTGTCTTATTTCATCCTCCTCCTCCTCCTCATTGTACCTTCCTTCACTTCCCCACTCCATGTTTGTTTGCAGTCATTGATATTTTGTGTTCCCACCCCCCAGCAGTGCTGGAAGGGGTCCCAAATTAAGGGGCTGGGGGAGTGACAGAACTTAAGCTGTCATCAGTCCATTGTTTTAAACCAAAGTGTTTTTTTTCGTTGTTATCTTCAACCTTCTATTTCCATTTCTTGATCTATTCTGCTGGACATGTTCAGATCCGCCATGCAATCCTAGTGGTGTTCAGCCACCTCCGTGTCCGACAGAAGCCAGACCTGCCATGGGGCCTGTATTCTGCTCTTTGTAAGAGCTGAGCACTCCCTTTCATAGCCTCAACAGCCTGCACTTAGGGAAGTGTGCCTAACTATTTTGCTGCTGAGTAACTAAAGCTGGGGGGGAATGGATTACAGGCCTCCTAGAGCAGAGTCCGTTCTTCTATATTACTGCCAGACAAGTGACATGCAAGCAATGCATATTGAAATGCAAAGCATGTCTCAAGTATTTTCTGTGACTTCTGTTAGTGCAGGCTCTTACTGCTGTCAACTGTTTCATTGCTGCCTTCTGGGTTCTACCCACATTTGCCAGCAGACCTCCCCACAAGGGCTGACAATAGGGAACCAGTCTTAAACCCCATCCCCTCCTTATCTAGCACTGCAGTGAATGCACAATGCAGTTATTTTGGAAGGGGGCAGCAGCGAAGTGTAAAAAAACAAAAATGCATCAATTTTAGGAACAAGTGCTTGGCTTTCAAGAGTTCATTCTCACCTTCTCCATGAGACAGGTTCGGAAGTTCGACATTGCTGCCCCCTCTCATACCCTTTTGCTTTCTCCAGTTAGTGCAAGGACAATCTTTTGATCTAGACCTCTGCTTGGTGACAATTTTACCTCTACAAGAGTCTGCCTCTCTCAGCACTACTCCCTCCTCTTCTTTAGTTAAGGGAACATATGGGGGGAGTAGTGCTAAGAGATACTGAGGGTTGTGACCGCTGCTTTGTCTTGCTGTAGCTGTATATGTGCATTGCTGTTCAGCTTGGCTTCTCTCGTCCGTGCGCATGCTTTGTTTCTCCCTTCCGGGTCACGGAGGGAAAATTTGTGTTATTTTTTTTTTTTTTTTCTTTTTAGAAAGGAGCTCAGGCGCTGAGTATAGGGAGAGGGGGCTGTTACTCTTAGCAGCCCTGCACGTTTACGACTGTTCATTGTGGAAATGATCCATTCAGAAGGTTTGGGAATCTTATTCCATTGAAATCACTATTAACTACAGAAGTAATCGATTATTCTGCGTCGAGTATATAACTTCCTACCCGGGACAATATGACATTCAAGCGTATTGAACGGCAGCCACGTGGTTTGTTGTTTTATGCAAGGATCTGGACTCCTTACTTTACTGCCAGATTTATATATTGTATAAGAACATTGCCATCTCAGGCTTTGTTGGTTACATTCCCTAAAATATTACTACTGTTTACTTGGAAAATACTGCTAGAATTGGAGGAATACCTGGATGGATAGCTGGCTGATTGGAAGATGGCCACCTTCACTTAACATCCGGCTGCACCTTTGTGATATTTGCTCTCAGCCTTGGCGGTGCTGTGGTGGAAACGCTTCATGATTTGCGACAGGACTGGTCGCACACATCCAGAGAGAGAGAACGGACTACTTGCTCCTATGGTCAACGATATCTGGAGCTCCCTCCCTGACTCAGGCACAGGCCTAGCTCAAGCTTGGTAGCTGTGATGTAACCAATGTGTTCTTCTCGTGTAAGATGTGATGTAAGTCCGTGCGGCAAGGGAATCGTGTCTGGAAGAGGAATGTGGAATGCCAGGGAATAAAGGGGAATTAAAGCACACTCCGTCCCTCCCTGCTCCCCTCTCCAGCTCTCTGTCCCCACTGTGAAGCTCTCTTCCTGCTATAGATGTCTTCAGTATCAGCACTGTGACTTGTCCTTTCTGGTGCATTCCTATGTCGTGTCCCTGCACCCCACATCTCCTCTGATCTTGTTTTCTTCCACCTTTTGTTTTCCCCTCCTTTCTCCTTGCCACGCCTCCCTCCCCCACCCCTCCATCTTTCTTTTCTCCCACCCTGTTCTGAAGAACACGGGACAGTCCTTGCTTGCTCTTCTCTGTGGCTGTGCTGATAGATTTTTGTTCCCTTTGATGGATATTAAGAGTACTTTTTTTTTTTTTTTTTTTTTTTTTTTTTTAATACTGTGGAGTACTTTCTGGTCAGTAGGAACATTTGGCACAAAGTGCTTCTGGTTTGTAGATTGTATAAATCAAATTTATGTGGCTTTATGTGTTTTTGTTTTTTTTTTTTTGTTTTTTTTTTTTGTCTTTTTTGGTAAAAGATAAAAGAAATTACTGTGTTGTCTGTGTCAATTTTATTTTTTCCCTGAATTGGAATTTATAGGGGTCTTACGGGATAACTTATGACCCAATCTACTAGATGGAGGGTAAGTGCTGGATTGGTAGGACCCCAATTGATCATGGGAACAAGGGTCCTGATTCCCCTATTGAATAGAGTAGTGGATGAACATGCAAACTACTGCTCCATCTAAAGTCTGTGGAAGATAGGTAAGTGCTGTGTTCTCTCCATCAGTCCCATAGGGTGGTAGTATATATCCCCACTGGTTGGTCAGACCCCCACTCATCTAATTATAATCCCCTATCAAATGGATAAGCGATACCTTCCTATTACATGCATAGTCCTTTATATACAAAGTAATATAAAATAAGGTTGAGGCTGTAGCGTCAACTACTTCTCACAATGTGTTGTGCATAAAACCAGTCCCTTTTGTGAACATTGTTCTGGCAAAATTGGGGCTGTTGGCGTATATATTCAGCAGATGGCAGACTGCATTGACTATGATATGGACTCTTTGCTCTGAAGCAGATGATATTTTTTTTTCTGCTAGCAAAAGTGTCCTGCAAATTCTTCAGGCAGTTTCGACCTGAGAACTCCCCATTGAAATGGAATGGGAGGTGAAAAATACCACCTTTTCTGACACAATTTGTTGCAAAATTTGTCAAATTCCGCAGCCAGTTTTCTCAAGTAAAAAAAAAGAAAAACTGCTTTAAATTTCTGAAACAGAAATTTTGACGCTGAATTTGGCAAGTAGAAAGTCCAATGTGTGAACCAGATATAACAGATAAACCTAAAAGATGAGACCCCTGTAAATGACATTTTATGGCATCATTTGGATCCAATATATACAAAGTATACCGTACTCTAGAAAAATACAATGAGGTACCCCTAAAGATATGACCATATACTATGCTGCACAACAAACTTGACATACGAGGGTAGTGTGAGCGCTCTATGGAGACCTAGAGCACTATGAAAAACTTGGACCTAGTTGTTACAGCTTTTAGATTTGTCATTAGAAAACATTTTTATCACTTCATTGTCACCTCTCCTTAAAGTGACACTCTAGTGAATAGCTGTATAATGAAGGAAAAAAATATACCATAGAGTAGATATAATTTAGTTAGTATTTGCTAATTTAGTAATTGCTACAGATTCCTTCTCTTCACTTCTATGATCTTATTGTAACCTGCTGGACATTATACAGTGCCTTGCGAAAGTATTCGGCCCCCTTGAACTTTTCAAACTTTTGCCACATTTCAGGCTTCAAACATAAAGATATAAAAATTTAATTTTTTGGTGAAGAATCAACAAAAAGTGGGACACAATTGTGAAGTCGAACGAAATTTATTGGTTATTTTAAACTTTTTGTAAAAAATAAAAAACTGAAAAGTGGGGCGTGCAATATTATTCGGCCCCTTTACTTTCAGTGCAGCAAACTCACTCCAGAAGTTCAGTGAGGATCTCTGAATGATCCAATGTTGTCCTAAATGACTGATGATGATAAATATAATCCACCTGTGTGTAATCAAGTCTCCGTATAAATGCACCTGCTCTGTGATAGTCTCAGGGTTCTGTTTAAAGCGCAGAGAGCATCATGAAGACCAAGGAACACACCAGGCAGGTCCGTGATACTGTTGTGGAGAAGTTTAAAGCTGGATTTGGATACAAAAAGATTTCCCAAACTTTAAACATCCCAAGGAGCACCGTGCAAGCGATCTTATTGAAATGTAAGGAGTATCAGACCACTGCAAATCTACCAAGACCCGGCCGTCCCCCTAAACTTTCATCTCAAACAAGGAGAAGACTGATCAGAGATGCAGCCAAGAGGCCCATGATCACTATGGATGAACTGCAGAGATCTACAGCTGAGGTGGGGAGATTCTGTCCATAGGACAACAATCAGTCGTACACTGCACAAATCTGGCCTCTATGGAAGAGTGGCAAGAAGAAAGCCATTTCTCAAAGATATCCATAAAAAGTCTCGTTTAAAGTTTGCCACAAGCCACCTGGGAGACACACCAAACATGTGGAAGAAGGTGCTCTGGTCAGATGAAACCAAAATCGAACTTTTTGGCCACAATGCAAAACAATATGTTTGGCGTAAAAGCAACACAGCTCATCACCCTGAACACACCATCCCCACTGTCAAACATGGTGGTGGCAGCATCATGGTTTGGGCCTGCTTTTCTTCAGCAGGGACAGGGAAGATGGTTAAAATTGATGGGAAGATGGATGGAGCCAAATACAGGACCATTCTGGAAGAAAACCTGTTGGAGTCTGCAAAAGACCGGAGACTGGGACGGAGATTTATTTTCCAACAAGACAATGATCCCAAACATAAAGCAAAATCTACAATGGAATGGTTCACAAATAAACGTATCCAGGTGTTAGAATGGCCAAGTCAAAGTCCAGACCTGAATCCAATCGAGAATCTGTGGAAAGAGCTGAAAACTGCTGTTCACAAACGCTCTCCATCCAACCTCACTGAGCTCCAGCTGTTTTCCAAGGAAGAATGGGCAAGAATTTCAGTCTCACGATGTGCAAAACTGAGAGACATACCCCAAGCGACTTGCAGCTGTAATCGTAGCAAAAGGTGGCGCTACAAAGTATTAACTTAAGGGGCCGAATAATTTGGCACGCCCCGCTTTTCAGTTTTTTATTTTTTACAAAAGTTTAAAATATCCAATAAATTTCGTTCCACTTCACGATTGTGTCCCACTTGTTGATTCTTCACCAAAAAATTAAAATTTTATATCCTTATGTTTGAAGCCTGAAATGTGGCAAAAGGTTGAAAAGTTCAAGGGGGGCGAATACTTTCGCAAGACACTATATGTCTTGTGGTTCTCTCCAAGAGTCACAGTAGAACTTCCTTTATGATGAGCCTGCATAGACTTCTCCACACAGGCTGCCCACAGAGAATCACACTCTCCTATCACAGGTACTGCTGATCATTAGACAGTCTCCTGTCATACAGTTATACTAGCGATTCAGTTCAGCCTCCCTGACTGTATACCTGACGTCTCTTAGATTATTTTGGAGAATATAGAGTGAAGAAGAAGTGCGTTGTCCTTCCAGCAGGCAGAGATGGTACTGGCTCTTGCTGCTTATGTGATGCTGTGCTGAGGAGTCGTGGCACTGAGAGCAGAGCATTGAGAAATCTAAAAATGAAGATTGTGTCTGAGCAGAGGAGAGGCTGTGCTGCAGCGATATAAGAGAAATAGACCTAAAAAGTGCAGGGTGTAAAAGGGTAACAGGTGAAGGGTGGTAGGCTTCTTTAATTCCATCCATTCAGGTCTTTTTAGGTATCTTGTAAGTGTGTTTGAGGTTATGCAAGAGAAGTCCTAAAAACAGTTGTAGTTGTTAGAAGAAACAAACTCATGGTATATCTTGTAGATGTAAAATAACTATTATTCATTCCGCCCATTGTGTACAAGGTAAGAAGATGGCGGCAATCGCCTGCTATAGAACCTTCTGGAACTTTATCACTTGACTTATCACCATGCAAGGTCTTCATCTTTAGCCAGCAACTTTCCCTTAGGGTAAGTTCACACACAGTTTTTTGCAAGCCGATTTTGAGGCAGACTCAAAAAAAACTCCTCCTATTCATTTCAGTGGGAGTCAGGACGCTTCTTTTTCCCTGTAGCTGATTTTTACTCTTTCATTTCAATGGGATTTACAAGGCAGAATCTTCCTTAAGATAAATCCTGAATGTTCTTATTTCCTCTAGCTGAAAAGATCCACCTGACTCCCATTGAAATGGAAGAGTTGGTAGACGTTTTTGAGGCGGATTCAAAAATCTGCCAGAAAAAAGCTCTGTGTGAACTTACCCTTAGAGGGCTGTTGAGCTTGGTGGTAGTTCCAGGACTTTTACTCTGGCCCCATGCTAAATTCTACAACGTGCTAAACCTCACACATCACCGCACACGTCCTAACATCTCTAACACTCCCACATGGCAACATACATAACTTAGGATCCCATTTATTCTCTAGAAGTTACTTGTACCAGGATTTTTCTGGTTTAATGTAAAAGTTTTTGGACTTCTACACTTCGTGTTACCTCAGATAGCAAATCTTCTACCACATGGGTTCTCATACACAGAACACTCCCAATATTTCTATAAATATTTCTCTGTGCAGCCACTGTATAAGAATCCTTGTTATATATCAGAGTCAAAACTTTGATTGCACCCAATAGGTGGCACACACTGACCATGTGACTATGGGGCCCAGTGGAGAAAAGGACCTTGGACTAACCTGCTGCTTCTTCCAGGTACAATTGAAGGGTTTTCCCTACAGCTTCCACTAGGGGGAGCTCTCTGCATAGAGATATTTATACTTTGTATTGTTTGTATTAATCCCATCCACTGCCCTAGTTGTGGCTGCAGCAGATGAATTTATCAGTGTATGTATGGCAGTTTCTAAATACACTGAAAATATATAGTATTCTTGCTCAACACCATATTTATCATGTCCCTCAGCCATGTTTTCTGCCTTGTGCAAATGTGGCAAAACTCTCCATCCTATTACAAAAGTGACAGCAACACCAGATCTACCCACACTGCATTAAAAGACACAAACTGTGCGGTGGGGCCCTGTAGTTCTTGTGTATGTCCCCTGCAGGCTCAGCCACTACTAAGCTTATTCAGTTTCTGATCTGCCAGGTCTGTTGCATCCAACTACAAGTACATTATAGAGAAGCTTGAAATTGCCCTGGAATGAATGGGTTCCAAAATGAATCCGTGTATCAGTATAAACTGGGAGGGGGCAGCAGCTGTGTTATGGGAGGGCAAGATAGTGTAAAAAAAGCCACTTTTCCACTGCACTCAGTTTGGGTTCCATGTAGTTTTTTTTTCCATTACAGAAAGTACCTGCTCCGTATACTCGGTGGTCATGTAAGTGACAGCCAGCCAGCTGAGCGATGTTTGGACACATGGACCTTCTAGTACTACTTTGGCTCACTTGGTACCTAGTTTACAATCGGTACTAACATAGTACTCAGTACCGGCCGCATTCAGTACCTTTTCACAGTGGAAGATTGACAGAATCGCACCAAGGCGAGCTAAGGTGGTCTGATACCATGCAGTGGAAAAGGGGATACTGGGAACTGGAACTAAAGGGCCTACTGGACAGCCCAATATTCAGGATGATTATTGCAGACATGTTCCTAGATGTGCTGCCGGCCTACAAGCCAAAACTCAGCACTCTGTGAAACAGAAAATATACATATTGGCAGTACAGTCGTGGCCAAAAGTTGTAAGACTGGCACAAATTTTAGTTAGGTTTGCTGCCTCAGTGTTTTTAGATCTTTTAGTCAGATGTTTCTATGGTTACTGAAGTACAATTATAAGAAGTGTTTACACTTTTATTGACAAATACATCAAGTTTATACAAAGATTCAATTTTTACAGTGTTCACCCTTATTATTCTAGGCTTTTGCAATTCGCCCTGGTCAGCGGAACCAAATTCTGACTGACGACAACCCATTCTTGTCTAGTCACTACTTGGCATTTTTTTTGTCCTGGTTTTTGAGGATTGACCACAGGTTTTCAATGGGATTGAGATCTAGGGAGTTTCCTGGCCATGGACGCAAAATGTCATTGTTTTGCTCACCAAGCCATTATGAAGATAAAGGTAGCGCTTCTTTGCGGCCCTTCTTGAAACCAGGCCAGCCTTCAAAACCTTCTCCAAGAAAAACATCAAGGACAGACTGGAATTCTGCAGGGGGTACAGGGATAGGTCTGCAGAGCATTGGGGTAGAGTTATTTTATTTTCTCTGGTGACGCCCCCTTCAGACTGTTTGGGACATCTGGAAGAATGATTGTCCGGAGAAGAAAGGCTGAGCGCTATCATGAGCCCTGTCCTGCCAACCTGAGACCATTCATGTGTGGGGCGGCTTTTCGTCCAGGAGAGTGGGCTCACTCACAAATGTGACTAACACTGCCCTGAATAAAGAATGGGATCTAAACATCCTCCAAGAGGTACTTCTCCCAACCATCCAGGGGCAATGTGGTGATGAACAATGCTATATCCAGCATGATGGAGCCCCATGTCACAAGGGAAAAGTCATAACTAACTCAGGCAGAATAACATTAAAATATTGAGGATTTGTGGTCAATCCTCAAAAAGTGGGTGGAGAAAAAAAAACCCAAAAACAGTTTGGTAAACTCCAAGCACTGGTTAGACAAGAATGGGTTGCCATAAGTCAAGGTTTAGCCCAGAAGCGAATATCGTATCCAGCTTGCCAGGGGGAATTACAGAAATCCTGAAAAGTAAGGGTCACCACAGGAAATAATGAGTCTCTACATAAACTTTATAGATTTGTCATAAAAAAAATGTATAAAATACTTAACTGTACTTCAGTAACCATAGAAACATTGACTAAAAGATCTAAAAACACTAAAGCAGCAAACTATGGGAAAACCAATATGTCAGTCTGAAAACTTTTGGCCAGGACAGTAGAATTGTTCAGGGATCTGTGTGATCCAGCAGGGGGCAGCAGTGGATATTTTTCCACTTTATGATGAATTGAGTCTGTGCCATTAACAAAGTGGGCTTTGCTGGTTGTAATTGACGGACTTTAGGTCTTTTATTAACCTATTATAATAGAATTCTACTGTCACAAAGGGTTCTGGTGTGGTCCAGGTATTAGAAATGCCATACTATCTTCTGGTTCCATTTTGCAACTAAAGAATAGCGTATTTAGGCCTTAAAGTGGTTGTCTGGGGGAGGTGAAAAAAAAAAAAAAATTCATAGTCGCCTGTCCCTCCGCTGCTCACCTCTCCCTCCGCTGCTCACCTCTCCCTCCGCTACTCACCTGTCCCTCCACTGCTCCAGTGTTCCCTAATATATTATTAACCATGTAGCTACTGTGATGATGATGAGAGAGATTGACAAGTAAAGCATGACAGCTGGACATGTTAAAATCCCTGCCATTTTCCTGGCAGCCGAAATTGTATATTCTCTATGGCTGCCATGCAGTATTTATCTGCAAGCCCGAGTTCTCCCATTAATATTATGTATATGGAAACTTTATCCAATCCTTTAACATTGTACATGAAGGACCTGAAGAGGAGCTCTGGTGTACAATATAACCCTATTATACATGGGGTCCTTATTTGGGATCTTCCATCAGTCCGGTTACATTCACATCTGCATTGTTTGATCTGTTCTTCTGGCCTATCGCAGGTCCAGAATAATGGAATAAGCAAAAAAAATTACAGACAATGGGTCCCAAGGGGACCTCATTGACTATAATGGGGTCCATCAGGTAACTTATTTTCTCACTGGTATCACCAGACAAAAAAAAGTCAGTCTTGCAGAACTTTTACAGCTGCGATTTCAGACAGTCTGCATTGGTCAGACGCCAACACAGGTGTGAATATGGCCGTAAATGGGGCAAAGAAGGACCTGATACGTCTGTGCACTACCTTGACAGCTCCTTCATTTCTATCCACACCAAAAGTGTTCTTTCACCCTGCAGAGGGTATAGCCACATCCCGCTAGGTCCGGACCTGTCTAAAAATAATAATTAAAGAAGAGTATTGGAATGGACCACACAGAATTTCTGCAGAAGAGAACAAACTGTGATCAGTCTAGTCAGCAGTGGGATCTGCCTTTCCTCTTTCATCTCCTTTTCTCCCGGGGATGAGCTGTACATTATTATAATCCTGCCCATTTCTTTTTATTGGGATTATGAAATCAATCAGTAATATTAAAAGCTGCATTAAGCTCCAGGGGCCGCGGAGCAGATGCTAAGTCTGATCTGTGCACTAGGGTGATGGACACATCTGGGTACGCTGCACATCCGCAAAACCTGATCCTGTTCACTACCTGGGGCGCCGCTGTGAAGAGGATGTCAATGGTAAGCAGAAGGTAAGATGGAAATTTAATATGACTTATAAACCCGGGAAGAGCGTAATCAGAAGGATTTATACTTGTCTGTCTGTATACTTCACAGTGTCTTAATAAATGTGTTCTGTATGGCTGAGGCAGAGCATTAGGAACTGTACTTTATGCTCCATAACAAATACCCCTCATTGTCTGTACCCCTTATAGTACCCTGGACTGTGATGGAGCTGTGTCCTGGACTACATATCCCATTGATCATTATGGGGTCATCTCTGTAGTTAAAGGACTTTTCACCACCTTTACCAACTCCAATTCATTGCATCCTTCAATAGGCACTCCTCCGCTGATTCTGGTGTAGTTGGATTTTTCCCTCTAGCCCCTGCTGTTCCTGAGCAATCATTTTTGTTAGTTTCGGCACAATTATGCTCTTTGTGGGCGGTCTAATCTTTCTGATCCAGCCTAGGACCGCCCACTTGACAATAGAGAACATAATTGTTCTAAAACTAACAAAAATGATTGCTCAGGAATGGTGGGGACTAGAGAAAAAAAGAATGAGGAGATCCACACCTAGTGAAACATGTAATGAATTGTGGTTGGTGTTAAAAGGTCCTCTTTTAAAGGGGTTATCTGGGCTTAAGCGAAAAAAATGGGGCAATGGTGGGAAAGTTTCTAAAACAGTAAAGGAAGTCCTTGCCTATTAGATCCCAGTAGTTTCCAGTGCTCCCTGCTGGTATCTGTTTACAGTGTTGCTGGACTGAGGACTCATCCTCACAAGTGACCAGTGCAGCCTATCTCTGGCCTCAGTGCTTATTTTGTTATTTTATACAATTTCCAACCATTTATTTTTATTTATTTTGAAAAACCCCTTTAACCTGTCCAAATAATAGTGATCAGTGGGTCTCACAGTGTTGGGGCAGGCCCCCCCCCCCCTCCCCACATAGCGTAAATGCTACCATTTGGCCGCGGCAAAAAAATGCGGGTTTTACAGTCCCTGCAAAGTGGATGGGATTCTGGCTAATTCCATCCACACATTGCTGAAAATATCCACAGCGGAAAATGCTGCGATTTCAAGAACCGTTGCATTTTTGGAATTCGCAGTGTGTCATTTATACCTAGGGAAACGCTGGCGTTTTCTGTAAAGGTGTAATAGAAGCAGAAAGGAAAACTCTGTGGATTTTCTGTGAAAAGCAATGCGGACAAAAATGTAATCTGTTTCTGCCGCAGCTCGCTATGTGGGGCCTTAGCCTTAGAAGACATCTTTAACAAGGGCCCACAGGGTTTTTCTGTGTTGGTCCCTTTAAGTACAGTTACCCACTCAATATTCTGTAGTGAAAAATTTTATAATGCTGTAAATGTTCTACATTTTTCAAGTGGAATGGGGAAACAGAATCCCCGAGCGCTCACCAAGCGCAGATGTGAACAGTGCCTGAGTTCAATTTTTGGCATGCTTAATACAGCAGCAGGTCTGAGGCTGACTATCTGTCTAGTGATCCGGACTGACCGCAATACAAGTATAGTAGGGTGCGCATCATTAGTACTTAAGGCTAAGGTACCACCTACGGAAACGCTGTGGGAAAAACCTCTGTGGACTTTTTGCCCTTATACCTATATGGAAAATGCCAGCTTTTCCACTGCAGTTTTTTTCTCCAATGTATGTATGGGATTAGCAGAACCTCATTCACTTTGCAGGTACTGTAAAACGCAATGTTTTTTTGCCGCTGTGTTTTCGCAACGTGGGGCTTCAGCCTAACATTTAAAAGGAGTGGTTGAGAACTTCACTATTGGTGATCTGTTCTTAGGATAGGTCAGCAATAGCAGATTGGCAGGTGCCCTGCTGTTAGGCAGTGCCAAAGTGTACCACAGCTCTGTGTAACAGTCAGGAAAGGTAATTCAAGCCAGTGGGCCTGAGCTTTGCAGTACCTTTTCCAGCCACTAGACAGTGTAGGGAGCTGTATAGTTCTAATACACTACAGCTACAGCAAACATCTGATTGTCAGGGTGTGCCAGAGTTTACACACCCGCTGATCTGCTATTGATGACCTATCCTAGAGATAGTGAAGCCCTGGGGTTGCCCAGAATAAGAGTCTGTTTTTTAGTCTCCAGTAATAGAGACTGGTGAACCTAGTGAGATTCGATTTGCTGAACGCTGCAAGGGAGCCCAAAAGAGGTGAATATAAGTGTTCTGCACCTTCCCAGGGCCTCCACTTTATTCTCTGGGGTCTGAAGACACCCCAGAGTATAATAATGGTTTGTGGGTGATGAAACCCCTAGGGCTGAACCCGAATTTGTTGGAACATTTGGGAGTAATTTGCTTGGTTCTGAAGTGGTTCAGTCATCTCTATCCAGTAACAATGAGGTTCTTGTGCAGGTATTGTATCACACACCGCATAATACCAACCTACAATACCAGACACCGCCCTTGGACAGGAGTGGCGCTTTTGCTAGAAAACAAGGAACCCTTTTTTATGTAAATCACAGAGATTTTATTCATTTAAAGATTGGGTTTACAACTTGTACTTCGTGAACTCCAGTCGGATTTTGTAAAGCTGCTCCTCAGAACAATTTCTTAATGTTGTCACTACTTTTATTTTACATTTTGTCATTATTAAGACAAGACGTAATGTTTTTTGGAAAGCAACACAAGAGGACAAAGGTGTCTTAACATATCCAATGCACTTGACCCTCCCCCAGCACGGAGATTGGTTTTCAGCAATGCCGGGCTAATTAGGAATTTTACAGTCCACTGATAGAGTGCGACAAGACCCGGGAAAGAACAAGCAGAGCTTTGTTAGAAATGTACTATGACAAGTGGATGGGCTCAGGGCGCCATGGTCTGCAGGCCCCAGGGAAAGTTTACTTGTCCAGGATGTTACTCCATGAATTGTCCTTCTGTTCAAATTCTGCAATTTTAGCCTCTGAAGAAAATCTGCATCTTCTACCAAAATAAATTACTAAATATGTCTGAGATTGTAAGTGACATCATGGGATGTACTGGATATAGCATAGAACTGGTATTTACCCACTTTATGTATAGATTTATAACAGTTTACACGATGTCTGCTTGGTGTCATTCACATTCTTCGTTATCTGCTGTTAAAGGGAGTCTGTCACCAGAACCTTGTGTATCTACTTAACCTCGCAGATCAGATAAGCTAAGGGCACATGAATTGCTGCCTCCATTGCTGAGATATTGCCTTTTTTTGTCAATATGCAAAGGGCTTACCTCTTTGGAGCAACAGTAACGCCCTCATTGCTCCAAAGAGCTTATTCAGGTGTCCCTCACCTATCTATCTGCAGGGCTGGGGTGATGTGCTGGGTTCTGGTGACCCTAACCTATCTGCAGGCCTGGGATGATATGCTGGGGTCTGCTGACAGACTCCCTTTAAAGGATACAAATCTTCCCTGGTCAGGACAGTTACAGTATGTATATCAGAGCTGTATCTTGTAACAATACATAATGAACTATAGGCAGTAAAGAATTTATACAGAGAGAATATTGTGACATTGTGTAACTGTGCACAAAACTATTTGTGAACGTGGCTTACTCCCTTAAGTACTTACAAAATTTCCTTTCCCGGGCACGGATAGGTTCTGCTTCTAACCAGAATTTCATTTCTTTCCAGTAGAGAGCAGTATATGGCAACTAAACCAGGTAATGTTCATGAAAAGTATTCAGATTTGTTGGGAATTGCGAATACTAAACAGCCAATCAGGAGGGTTATGTTAAGTCATGTGACACATTACATTATGTAAGGCAGTGTAGATCCATCCTACCGGAGTTCTGGGGAATGGCATATATGGTGCAGGGAGAATCCTAGTGACCCCAGAATAGTGATAGCGGTCACGAATTGTATATATGTGACTGTGACTATATGGTGGTCACTGTTTGTATATATATGACTGAATGGCGGTCACTAATTGTGTGTGTGTATATGTGTGTGTGTGTGTGTGTATATATATATATATATATATATATATATATAATGTGTGTATGTTACTGTATAGCGCTCACTAATTGTATATATGTGACTGTATGGCGGTCGCTAAAATATACACACGTGGACAAAATTGTTGGCACCCCTCGTTTAATGAAAGAAAAACCCACAATGGTCACAGAAATAACTTGAATCTGACAAAAGTAATAATATATAAAAATTCTATGAAAATGAACAAATGAAAGTCAGACATTGCTTTTCAACCATGCTTCAATAGAATTTTTAAAAAAAGAAAACTCATAAAACAGGCCTGGACAGAAATGATGGTTCCCTTAACTTAATATTTTGTTGCACAACCTTTTGAGGCAATCCCTGCAATCAAACGATTCCTGTAACTGTCAATGAGACTTCTGCACCTCTCAGCAGGTATTTTGGCCACTCCTCATGAGCAAACTGCTCCAGTTGTCTCAGGTTTGAAGGGTGCCTTTTCCAGACGGCATGTTTCAGCTCCTTCCAAAGATGCTCAATAGGATTTAGGTCAGGGCTCATAGAAGGCCACTTCAGAATAGTCCAATGTTTTCCTCTTAGCCATTCTTGGGTGTTTTTAGCTGTGTGTTTTGGGTCATTATCCTGTTGCAAGACCCATGACCTGTGACTGAGACCAAGCTTTCTGACCCTGGGCAGCACATTTCTCTCTAGAATCCCTTGATAGTCTTGAGATTTCATTGTACCCTGCACAGATTCAAGACACCCTGTGCCAGATTCAGCAAAGCAGCCCCAAAACATAAGAGCCCCCTCCATGTTTCACAGTAGGGACAGTGTTCTTTTCCATCTGTGAACATAGAGCTGATGTGCCTTGCCAAAAATTTCGATTTTTGTCTCATCTGTCCATAGGACATTCTCCCAGATGCTTTGTGGCTTGTCAACATGTAGTTTGGCAAATTCCAGTTTTGTCAGATTCAAGTTATTTCTGCGACCATTGTGGGTTTTTCTTTCATTAAACGAGGGGTACCAACAATTTTGTCCACATCTGTATGTTACTGTATAGTGCTCACTAATTGTATATACTGTATGTAACTGGCGGTCACTAATTGTATATATGTTACTGTATAGCGCTCAGCACTAATTGTATATGTGACAGTATAGTGGTCACTAATATATATATATATATATATATATAATGTTACTGTATAGTGCTCACTAATTGTATATGTGACTGTATAGTGGTCACTGATAATGGACTCCGTACGTCAAACGTTTTGTACAATGAAATGCGTTTTATTTATTTCCCAAACACAGTGTGTAGAGTACAGTTATAGTTGTGATGTTTCGGTCTAATTGACCTTCATCAGACTCTTGAAGAATAGTATACAGGAGGTCTCAAATCGTTTCAGGGGCATGGAGTGCATCAAACAGTAGGATTCTGCTATGTGTAAGATGCTCTGTATAGTAGTCACTGTTTCTATAGCAGCCACTGTTTGTATATATGTGACTGTATAGTGGTCACTGTTTGTATATATGTGACTGTATAGCGGTCACTGTTTGTATATATGTTCCTGCTCCTTCCCTCTGTCCTGCTCCTATTGGGTTAACCTCTCGAGACATCTGCCTTTACTGCCATACGCTGTACTTGATCTTCACACTGTATTGCTGTCCAGAATACACACTTGGCCTTAGACTGGTTTCTTACAGCCAAAATAAGGTAACAAGATTTGTAGATATCAGGTTCTACTGGAGCGTAAGGTCTTGCAATTTTCTTACATTTATCTCAGGCGGGCAGCCCAAAAATACCCAGCATGACAGACCTGTGTTTGATACTGTGAACAGCATCTACACATTGACCGTAGGCCAAAATCGGCCATTTCAGCTGATGAAAATCTATTGTGTATGGCCAGCTTCAAACTGACTCAATTCTCCAGTTTCTGTCATGGTGTTTCAAGTGGGGAAAAAAATATGTTATGGGTGACCAGAAACGTATGGTACTAGAATAAGGCGATACGATCATGTGTCAAGCTTTGGAGTGTTACATTTAGCAGATGTGGATCTTGTAGAACGTTCCACTCCTGGGTTTTAGGAGACCATATGATGTGTATGAAATTATTACATTGTGTATCCGTAGCTTTCTTCATGGATCACTTAGGGTTTGACAAAAATCGCTCCACCTGTGATACAGACGAGATGTCAGATGAGCGTCCATACACATATATGAGCCTTCAAAGCTAAAACTGTAACATTCCTACAGCTTTGGCAATTCCAAGTATTTCTGAGCTTTTCCCTTCTCGCTCCTCCCTCCTTTTTCCTAGATATAACCCCCTCTATCAATGTGTCCTAGAAGAGACTATAATTCCAGGGATCTTCCCCCCCTGAAGAGTTGGCCTGCAGCTATAAGACTTGTAGCCGGGCTCCAGAAGCCAGCTGTGCACTTGTGTACCCAGGGCTAGTTAGATATTGACTGAGAAGTTACGTTTCCTGGGGCAGAGAGGGGGTGAGAGTTTCATTCAGAGGAGGAGGGAAGGGAGAGAGGAGGTCACAGGCAGAGTGAAGGAAGGAGGGGAGGGAGCTATGGCCAGTGAAGGAGACACAGGATGATATGGAAGCAATGAGGGCTATAGAATATCACTGAAAGCCAGGATCACATCTAGCCATAGAGGTCGTGTTTTCACCCTGGACTTCCTGGCACATCTGGCAGCTGTGCCGTCTCAAAGCTGGGATGGAAAGGAGCAGCTGAAGCTGCCAGGCTCACCGTCTGCTGCTCGCCCTCAGAGATGTGCCAGGGAGTCAGCCATAGCACAGAGCTGTTCTCTTTACTATCTCAAGACCTCTGGAGCAGAAGCCAGGTGTACCAGCGGGCTCCAGAGAGCTACAAGGGCCACAACACCACATGGAGACAGAGGAGGACTCCAGGGACACTGGACAACTGGTAAGATCGTGCTGGCCTACGTTACCCACAGGAAGGGTCTCTGTCATCCATAGTCTGTGTAACGCTTCTGCTAAATTTCGAGCCTGAGTAGCACATTGAAAGAGGATTTCTAAAGGGTTAAAGTCCCATCTCATTACTCAGAATGTCTGGAAAGTATCAGACCTGTTGGCACAGAACTCTTTTTGTGTGACTGTCTACACTGCACAGTTATTTTAACTCTTTCTATCCCGTTGAGGCCCAGTCCTAAGTTGTAAACCTGCAGCGTATACGCAATTCCCCTGTGCTGTTTCTTTAGCGCCCGACTATCATAATAGTACATCATACGGTGACATATTTTCTTCATTCTTTCTCCTTGTATAAGCCCAAGGAATAAAAGATGCTTCCTTCTAAGGAAGAATAAGAAGGCCTTGCTGCTTTTACAGCGCAAAGCCCACAGTATCCACTGCAGCGGGAAAGAGCGGACCTCCTTAAAACACACTGGTTTGTAACATGGTTTTCCCTATAGCGACAGTCTGGGATTATTATAATTTATATAACGTATATTATCTGGTGGTTGTGTAAAGTGGTTGTACACACTTATATTGCACTTATATCAAAAGGTAAGGTGGTGCAAATCATGAGAGTTAAAAATAATGTCACAAGACCATTGGAAGGTAAAGTTGAGAGGACAGAGGTGGTGACACATGGTAGTGCTTAAGCCAAACCCCATAAAGTGCCCATGTACAAGGGACCCACTTACATAGTATCCTTAAACATACTATTACATGGAGTAGATGTTGGCAGTGCCCAGTTACAGCCCAGCACTGCTTGGCATTACAGAAACATGACAAATACCACTGGCTGCTCAGCTCATGTGCTGACCTTATAATGCAGCATTGTGATTTGTCTGTTGGGCGCCACAGCATGACAAAGACTTGTCCAGCTCATTGTTATTGATAACCTGTCCTCAGGATAGGTCATCCAAAAGAGATCAGTGGTGACACCTGGCGCCCCTTCTGATCAGCTGCTTGAAGGGGCCATGGTGCTTGACGTCTTCCCTGTTTATATTGCACGCTGTCTTTTTCATAGCAGCCATGTGACGTGATTACAGCCCTGTCCCATTAACTTCTATGGGCTTCAGTTATATCATAGGGCTGCTATGAAACGGTATGTGACAGTGAAGAGGTCACAACGCTCATTCAAACAGCTGATCCTGCAGGTCAGACCCCCACTGACTTCTTATTGATGTCCTATCCTGAGAATAGGTCATTGGACAACCCCTTTAAATTTTGTGGATAAGGAAAAATATAAAATCCATGAAATGCAGTTGCTGCTCCAGCCCCAGCAGTCCAGTGATCCCTGCCGATCCTGCAGCAATGACATCACATACATCACTTCATGAGGCCGATGCATCACGGGCTCACCCGTCAGGATGTACATGACATCATTGCTGCAGGGGCCTCTAGAGTGGCAGCACTGTAGTGGGGGAAGGGGGATTTGACAGGTAAATAATGGTTATCATTTCATTTTATACCGACCCCTGCTCATAGGCAAGTTTCATAAAATCCCCGGAAACCCATTTAAGTTGCCCAACTTTAGCTATAAGTAGTCCATGCATATTTATATTTTCAGCACAGTTATGCATTTTACTGTCATGTGGGCGGTTCCTGTCTCTACTCCATCCCTGGGACCGCCCACCTGACAGTAGAGAGCTCAATTATGCAGAAATTGACAGCACTGACTGTCCAGTAATGTTCAGCCATTGTACATTCTCTCAAAGGTGAACCAAAACACAACTCTTGTACATACTGTACTGCCAGCGTTACATTGCATCATATGTAAGATATGTCTTTACAAGTGCCTATAAATATGTCTGTCACATGGCCAAATCGTCTGCTTTGTAGAATATTCTTTGTAGACAGACTTCCCAGTTTGCACTGGTGCAATGTTAATGGCCATTACAGGCAGAAAAATCCGGATTGACCTAGGTGGGCAGACTGCAAAAGCATTGTCCTCCAACCTTAAAGGGATATTCTGGTCAATATTGAACCTCTCTATAGAAACATTAGTCATTGTGATAAATGAGGTTGCCCCTTCATGTACACAGAGCCAGGACCTTATGTCCGGTTTGTGTATCCATTCAGTACACACCAGGCAGCTTTTCCCCAGCCCTCACCTGTGCGGAGGATATCTCTGCCTAATCTTACATCTATCCCATTGAGGTTAGACCATTCCTTGCAATCCAGAAGTTTCAATGACAAATGTTCCTACAGAACAAACATCTTTTTGGTTTACCAAAGACTTGCGAGTTCCTCAGGAGGAATGCTTTGATGCTCTGTTCACGGCTGAACTATTCAGAAGCCAGAAGCTGTAAAGGGGCTGTAGGGTGAGACTTTGACACGGAATAACAAGTGTCCTTTTGGATTTTATTAGCAGAAGTGGGTCTTTAAGGCTGACGTCTAACTTTAATGCTAAAATTGAGGTTTACTGTATGTTGCTTTATTTTCATAGCCTAGATGTGCTTTATGCTAGTCACAGACATCGAAAAAATATCTTCTAAAATGAAAGATGAAACAACTTCACAGATAGTCTTTGAAAATCTCCTACTGTCTTGGCTATGCAGATCTATATGTCTCCGTGGTAACAGACTACAAAACACCAGTGCAGTCAGATCCTTTAATCATATTTTTTTCTATTCCATACCTACATCTTGGTTACATATATCAATGTGCATGCAGTGGGTAAAGATGAAAAGATATATCATTCCAAGGATCCAATGTAGAGGTGTAATTTGAGGTCCGTGGCCCCAAGTTCTGTTGTAGTGCCCAACTACCACTTTATAATACTGGTGTCTTATTTAGCGAAGACCCCTAGTGGCGTAAATACAGGTGTGTTTTTTTGTTTTTTGTGGTGTCGCAGATTTTGCTGCGGTTATTTGAGCCAAAGTCAACAGTGGCTTGAAGAGGAATGGGACATATATAGGAAGCTCTTTTATACTTCTCCCTTCTGTTAAATACATTCTTTGTTTTGGCTCAAAGGCAACAAAATCTGCAGCTTTTCCTCAACATGGGGCTTTAGCCTAAAGGTTTTTTTTTTTTGCCACTAATGCATTTTTCATGCTGATGACCTATCCACAGGAAAAGTCATCAGTAACTGATCTGTGGGGGTCTGACACCCAGACCCCACACAGATGAGCTTTTCTGGCAGCCTCCAGGCGCTGGAGGTTGCTGCAGTGGATTGGGGAGAACGTGCAGACTGCTCCTATTCAGGTAATAGCAGAGGTGCAGCCCCGTCCACTGTATAGCGGTGGTGGTGGGGAACTGCACCTCTGCTCCTATTACTTGACTGTTTCTGCTCCCCATCCACTGCTGTAGTCTCTGGAGGCTGTTGGAACAACTGATCTGTACGGAGACCTCCTCGGATCAGATACTGGTGGCCTATTCTGTGGATAGGTCATCAGTATGAAATATGCATTAGCGACCAGAAAACCCCTTTAAGCACACTGGATATATCATACTGGATTTTCTATCTCGCCCCTCACTGTTCTGTATTCTATTTCTTTACAATTTGCAGATAAGATTTGATTTTGGAAAAGATGGAGATGGAGGTTAATACAAGAGAAAGCATGTCCCCTCCAGACAAGAGAAGAACCACAGGACGGACAAGTAAATCCCCAAGAAAAGTAAGACCCGCAAGTGGGAAGACTAAAGATGGTGACCAGTCTGAACATGGGGCGAGAACATCTGTGCTCCAGGGAAAGGTGAAAGCCCTAAAGGAAAAACAGATGAAGGTGAAGGAATCTAGACACTCCGAGAGTCGTGGAAGGGAAGGTTCTGAAGATGCTCTAGTGTCTCCACAGCTTCGTACTTACCTGACTGAAGACTTGTTGGATTGTAATAAGTCAGAGCTGTATTCTGGGACACAGCAGGAGGCAGCATGGGGATCTGATGAGCTTTGGGGGACGTGTAACATTGGTGGATCTTCCTTGAGTCACTGCAATAGATGCCAAATAGAGAACTTGTCTGATTCTGTTCATATGAATGAGAACAGTGCACAATTCTGTCCTCACGACTGCTTGCACTCCTCATGTGATAATCCCTCCAGTATCCCATGCACTACAGGGGACCCCAACTCCGCTCTGAGCCTGGCCGAGCGCGTGGAGAAAAACCGTCTGGAGCTGAGGTGTAAACTCAACAGAGCAGCCGGTCACAATGTGGACAATACCAATGGTAGTTTGCCCAGCCAAGGACATGTCTCCAAGGAAGTCAGCTGTAAGTACGTGTGTAGATGACATTGACTACCATTATACATTGTATATAGTGTATAACACAACTGTCTTCTATTTCAGGGCTGTTCCCTGGTGACATAGACGCAGATTCTGGTGTATCTATACCTGTAACCGATGACTGTCGGTGAGTAACATAACAGAACAGGTATATTAGAGCTAACACAGGGGACGCTTAACCTGATTCTCATAGCCCAGCAGCAACATGGTCGCTGGTGACATTGTAGGTCAGCTCTATTCAAATGAATGGGACTGAGCTGCAATACCAGATCATGGACAAGAGAGGCGCTGTTTAAGAAAAAAAAGCATGATTTTCTAATCCCATATTCTCCTTTAGCACAGTTTAATATATTCCCAACCAATGACGACAGTGTACTTCATGGGCCACTATCAGTTGTTGCACCACGACCTACATTTTTATCCTGGTGATCTTGTGGGTTCTGTTAGTGCACCCATGATGCAAGCAACAGGAGTTGGGCTGTTATACTGTACATGGCCCCGCGTCTGCCAGGAGTGGAGAAATCTATGATCCCAGCAGTTGTCTGTCTGTATATCTATTAGGGATTTTTTATTTTTTTTTGCTTGTAACCCTAAAATGAAATTAATAAAACACAAACCACAAAATAGTGGAAATAGAAAGTACACTATATCTGAAAAAAAAAGGCCTCGTTCAGTCACATCAGCACAAATGGCAAAAAGTTTTACTTTCCGAATGCCAAGCCAATGAAAAACTTGGTCCTTAACACCAAAAGTATCCTGTTCCTAAGGGACTTTGATATTGATGGCCTATCCTTGTGGGTCTTACTCCCAGTACTCTCCATTGATTGAAGGGCCGTGCGATCCAGTGAGTGCCATGTCCTGTTCATCCTGTTCATTGTTTACAAAGAACAGCGCTGTACATATTATAGTGGCTGTGCCTAGTACTGCAGATCTCTGTTGCTCAGTCCCTTTTAAGTAACTGAGATGCAAACCAAGAAAACCAGGCACAGCTCCTAAAGAATGTAGGGAACTATGGTTTGAGGTGGGGGTGGGGGGTTGGGAGTTGGGACAATAAAACAATAAAGGGGACTATCAGTGGAAAGAGACCAGGACACTCTGAATCTCAATGACTGCAGTGTCGTATGATGTGGGCTTTGTCAGTGTGCTAGCCATGTTTTTAATGTCTTGCACACTGACCTATTCATTTCTTATGGTCCCATACACACAACTGTTTATTATCATGGGTCCATGTCAGGGGTTGGGACCCCGGGAGCAAAATTCAGGACCAGTCTTATCACTGTCTGTTTTCTGGACCAGGCTCATGAAATGTATAGGTCAGTGGAGGTCACGGGTGACGCACAGATATCATCCGTGTACTGTTTTCTCACAGACCTGTACATGCACACAGACTTAAACAAACCTAGTGGTTCCAGAGGACGCCTACCGGAAAAATTCAGCGATGGGAATTGACTCAGTTTTGGAGTTGCATATGTCCGCACTCTTAATGCCATCCTCTGACATATCTCTGAGCTTTAAGGTAGTATTCCCCTATAATTCCAGTTAAAACATAATTTTAACCATTTGTTATACACCATATAGATCTCCTATTTGACTGTATTTCTTTACAGTGGGGAAAAAAAAAGTATTTAGTCAGCCACCAATTGTGCAAGTTCTCCCAATTAAAAAGATGAGGCCGGCCTGTAATTGACATCATAGGTAGACCTCAACTATGAGAGACAAAATGACAAAACAAATCCAGAAAATCACATTGTCTGATTTTTTAAAGAATTTATTTGCAAATTATGGTGGAAAATAAGTATTTGGTCAATAACAAAAGTTCATCTCAATACTTTGTTATATATCCTTTGTTGGCAATGACAGAGGTCAAACGTTTTCTGTAAGTCTTCACAAGGTTGGCACACACTGTTGCTGGTATGTTGGCCCATTCCTCCATGCAGATCTCCTCTAGAGCAGTGATGTTTTGGGGCTGTCGCTGGGCAACACGGACTTTCAACTCCCTCCAAAGGTTTTCTATGGGGTTGAGATCTGGAGACTGGCTAGGCCACTCCAGGACCTTGAAATGCTTCTTACGAAGCCACTCCACTCCTTCGTTGCCCTGGCGGTGTGCTTGGGATCATTGTCATGCTGAAAGACCCAGCCACGTTTCATCTTCAATGACCTTGCTGATGGAAGGAGGTTTGCACTCAATCTCACGATACATGGCCCCATTCATTCTTTCATGTACACAGATCAGTCGTCGTGGTCTCTTTGAAGAGAAACAGCCCCAAAGCAAGATGTTGCCCCCCCCCATGCTTCACGGTAGGTATGGTGTTCTTTGGATGCAACTCAGCATTCACTCTCCTCCAAACACGACGAGTTGTGTTTCTACCAAACATTTCTACTTTGGTTTCATCTGACCATATGACATTCTCCCAATACTCTTCTGGAACATCCAAATGCTCTCTAGCAAACTTCAGACAGGCCCGGATATGTACTGGCTTAAGCAGGGGGACACGTCTGGCACTGCAGGATCTGAGTCCCTGGCGGTGTAGTGTGTTACTGACGGTAGCCTTTGTTACGTTAGTCCCAGCTTTCTGCAGGTCATTCACTAGGTCCCCCCGTGTGGTTCTGGGACTTTTTCTCATAGTTCTTGTGATCATTTTGACCCCACGGGGTGAGATCTTGCGCGGAGCCCCTGATGGAGGGAGATTATCAGTAGTCTTGTATGTCTTCCATTTTCTAATTATTGCTCCCACAGTTGATTTCTTCACACCAAGCTGCTTGCCTATTGCAGATTCAGTCTTCCCAGCCTGGTGCAGGGCTACAATTTTGTTTCTGGTGTCCTTCCACAGCTCTTTGGTCTTCACCATAGTGGAGTTTGGAGTGTGACTGTTTGAGGTTGTGGACAGGTGTCTTTTATACTGATAACAATGTCAAACAGGAGCCATTACTACAGGTAATGAGTGGAGGACAGAGGAGCCTCTTAAAGAAGAAGTTACAGGTCTGTGAGAGCCAGAAATATTACTTGTTTGTAGGTGACTAAATACTTATTTTCCACCATAATTTGCAAATAAATTCTTAAATAATCAGACAATGTGATTTTCTAGATATGTTTTCTCATTTTGTCTCTCATAGTTGAGGTCTACCTATGATGACAATTACAGGCCGGCCTCATCTTTTTAAGTGGGAGAACTTGCACAATTGGTGGCTGACTAAATACTTTTTTTTCCTCACTGTATTTGGTATGTGCAGCCATAAGGATCACTTCTGTGTCCGGCATTGTACATGTGGCTACAGGTTTAGCTGGCTCATGGACCATCCTATGTCTTTGGAGCAGATTTCAGCAGCTGACCACCTATATATTGCTAGAATATTTTGGGACTTGTAGTAGTGAGCGATTCTTATACAGAAGGATGCAGCCAGTAAGAAGTCATTGGTGCTTGGCTCTTCTTCAGCACATGGCATCTGCTGATACACGGGCATCTACTTACTGACAATACTGTGGTTTCTCGGCTGATCCTCCTTGCCGCATGTGAATATGCTGCCAGTTGTGACAAATGTCTGTAATCTTTAAGCCTAAACCATATGTTGTGTATCACAGTCTCCCTCTGAGTGTCCTTGTTTAGTGATTTCCTAAAATAGGTTATGTCCTACTTTCACCTCTTGCTGCATTTTATTTGTATATCTATTACAAAAATCCATTAGGGGGCGCTGTCAGCATTGGCCTGTGTTCTCATCCTGCATTTTTATACATTCTGACGTTGGCTGATGCACTTAGGGAAGTGGCGTCATTATAAAATCCTTTCTAATCCTCTCCCAGGGAGCTCAGCGTCCGTCACGAACAAGCCAAGCAGCTGCTGCACAGAGCACGGATGAAAGCAAAGGGGGCCAGTCCCTTGCGAGCCTCCCACTGTGTCCTACCACATCCACACTCGCAGCCGACACTTCGCCGGTAAGCAATGGAAGGGGGATATGAAAAGGAGAAATGGGGACGATGAAATGTATTAAGGGACCAGACAAGATAGAGAAAGGGATTTAAGGGATTAAGAGCTCGCGGAGAAAATCAAAAACCAAAGCATGTGTGAACAAAAGGGGGGGAAGAGTCCCCGAGAGTCCCATGTGTCACTGCCGTTCTTCATGCTGTTGATCTTCTGTACAGTCTTGCTGTTTAGCCGCTATCTATACCCTTCCTATAGGTTGTGATCACAGCAGTCATAGTAGTGGTGAGGGTGAATGAGCTGAAACAATACACACTAGTGCGACGTTTCCATCTACATGACTGCCTGTGATGTCCTTGTTTGTGTCCCATGTTTGGTTGCTCAGCCCTATAAAACAGTCCATTGTAAAGACGATGCTAATGAAATGTTTCCAGCCATATTCTGCTCAGTAGTTATATGCCATGAAGGTGTCAAGGAGAGGCTGTATATATGACAGTGAACACGTCCCTGCCTTGTTAGTAACACCTCCTGCCTACAGATCTGTATACATTATATACAGTAACACATGAGAATATTCTGCTCCAGATCTCACAATCTCATTTCTTGAGTTAATCATTTGTTACTCTGAGCAGGAATTACCACATACTTTACCAAACATTGAGGAGCTATCACTCCGAGCCATCAGTAAGTGAACCCTCCATGTGCCAACTCCCGTATTTCTTATCATGGCCTGTTTTTTTGGTAATATCCATTGTCCTCCTTCTACATATGGATCCTAAAATTGGCCAGAGATGGGCAGATCCTCTTGTTACGACATACTAGAACCTCCATCGGCTTTCCATTACTGACACACTGACAAGGTTGTTTTCTGCCCTAGCCTTGTACCTAAGGACCCCCATGCACTTAAGAGCAAATCTGGCTGAACCTGGCAATGTTGGTTGGACTGGCCAACTATTGTACATGTATGGGGGTGTGCTGAAACTTCACCAAAAAGATAATGTTATGGGGAAACAAGGGATCAGGCATGTTTAATTCCAACCCCGGAGATGTCTAGTTTAGGCGCTATTCACACAAATGTTCTGTTCTTCACGTGTCAAACATTAGACAAAAACGTATCACGACGATTTTTAATGGCTGTCAAAAAAGATTGTCCGAACAACGGCAGTTAAAAATGGACTTAAATATTGACTTCTATTCAGTCTATGTGGCCATAAAAACAGACAAATACAGGCATGTAAACTGATGGACCATTTTCACAGCAGATATGTGAATACAACCATAGACTTTCATGGAACACAAACACTACATACAGACACCTGTTGAAGGTGTATGACCGTATGACCACCTTTAATACCTTGGCCTCTGCTTTGTTCTGTTTCGTCTAAATTATTTCTAGAGCTATCAATGCAGCTGTATTATATATATGATATAAAAATCCCAATCTCGAACATTGTTTTCAACCAGTAATAATATAGATAGCACTTCAGCTTAGTGTCATATGAAAGAAGAGAATCTCCTCTTACATCTGACACTAAAAGCATATTTGTACGTTTTATAATGTCGGAGATATAACTGTATGAAGTGACCCTCCCCCACCCTCATTTTCTCTACATATTACATAGCCCCGTGCTCCATACACAGTAACATTCAGAGAGAGGCAGAAACAGCTCTCAATGCAGAAGCCAGGGAAAGAGTGGAAAATGCAGGATTACACAGAAAGGAGACTAAATTTGTTAATAAAGTATATTACAAAATGTATTAATGACACACATACTGCTAGAAAATCCAAAGTTGTCTGAAAGTTTAGTTACGCATTAAAACTCTCCTTCTGACAACACATCAGTGAAGATAAGAATTGGGTAGTTGTATTTCGTTCTCTGGGATATAAACCATTGGCAGTGACTTTCTGCCCTCTCCCAGTTTAATACACATGCACTGCTCACAACACCTCAGGTTTAGCCTTTCAGACCATACCCATCTCTTATAAGGGGTCAGTGTGAGAGTGTACATGAGTACTGTAGTGCTTCTTCTGAAAACAGGATCCCCTGAGTTTTACTACAGTATCTATAGCTAGACCATTGTCCTAGTATGCTCAGTGTCATAGAGAACACTCATCATGATGTTGGATTGTCCATATAGTAGTATAATGTTGTACCGTATTAGCCATAGAAACTAGTGGAAGAGTGAAGAAATCAGGCAATACCTTTTAGAGGCTGAGTATATTTGATGGTAAGCTTTCGAGAGTACAAACTCTCTTCTTCAGACATGGTGTTATGTCTGAAGAAGAGAGCTAGTACTCTCGAAAGCTTACCATCAAATATACTCAGCCTCTAAAAGGTATCGCCTGATTTCTTCACTCTTCCACTGTTACTTCTAGTCACTGTGAAGTCACAAAAATAGTTCAATGTTACCTTCTGAATATTTTGTTCAAGCAGTGGTCCAAGTGCAACTGGAGGTGTGACAGATGGAGGATCTCTAAGTGACAGCTCAAGTAGTGACTATTGTTCTTGGCACAAAGGTTCTCGAGGGAGTTCTCCATCTCATGTACGTTTTCAAGATGAATCTGAAAGAGACGTAGAAGAGAGATATCGAGAAAGACAACACGTTCCACAGACTTCTGTGACTAATACTCCGCCGCCAAAGAGACAGGCAAATGGACCTCCTTCCTGGACAGAGCAATTATCACCATCTGGTCATGGACAGTGTGGGACTTGTGGCTCCAACGTCAAAGGATCAGGTACCAGTCCAGCTGCTACTCATGGTACTAACCTACGAAATGTTCACTTAGGTTCCAAAATTACTCAGGATGGCTCCCTTAGCTCACCTTTGGGGGTCAAGCCCTCTCCTCACTGGATTCTACCTTCCCAACCATGGCGAGTACATACAGAGCTGATCCGTGAAACGCACATTGGCGGGGACTCCACTGCAGACTCTTCTGGAGAAGAAGATGGTACTAGGACTCATGGCAATAAAAGTCATAGATGGGGAACTCAAACATTATACAAAAACAGTTCACCAAATACACCTGAGCATGGAGCCATTTTACGCCCAACACGCTCATTCTCAGATGTTCAAACAAGAGCTGGGGGAACAAACTCTGAACAAGCCATGAAAGGAAAAAATGGGACCTCTGTTTTTGCTCTAGAAAGCAGATTCAAAGACAAGTCTGCCATTGTAGAACCCAATTCTATACTCAAAATATCGGAATCTAATCCACAGGTGGTTGCCATGACTGGTGGGTTTCATGTCGATTCGGTAAGAACTGGTTTAACAAAAATACCGCAAGAGACTAAACCCACAAGAAAATCCAAGAGTTTGATACTTGATATGGAGAAGGGATTCCATACATTACATACAGACATAGAAACAGGGAACATTGTATTAAATTTAGACACTAGACAGGGAACGCCTGAACCGACAGAGAGTAGAGCACATATGGCACCCATGGGTCAGTGCATGCCATACATGGTTTCTCAATCAGATTCTGGCAAAATGCAAGGTTGTCTTTCTAACCGTGTGCCTATCCCTCCACCAGGGAAAGCACCCACCATAGTGTTATCAAGAAATAGTAGACACACAGTCCGTACAGAGAGTGTTAACCAACAGCCATTACAAGGAGTAAATAAGGTACCCATATTCCAGGACAAAAAGGGAATTCAATCAAACCTAGTGCCAAATTCTAAAGTGACCAATCCTGATATTCTTGGAGATATAGACAATCCTCATCGGACTACATCCAACATAAAACCAAGCGAACCTAAGATCAGAGACGTTTCTTCAACTTCTAAGAAACAGTCCGAGGAGAGGAAGAACAAGGAAGCCAAGGAGAATAGGAATTCTGGGAAGAGACATGTCCACAGTGGTAATAGACATGTCCACAGTGAGAGAAATAACTCCACTAAAGAACTTCGGGAAACTGGGCCTTGTCCTAATATCAATAGGGAAGAGAATGAAGGGAATGTTCTGCGAAAAGAAAAGTGCGCTGAGAAACCCAGGACAAATGGACAACCAACAGCAAGCAATGAGCGGCCAGGTAAGAATGTCTGTTTATTATACATAGATTAGCATAAAAGCCATAAAGAATATCACTGTGCAGAAATATAGAATATAGAGCAGATCAACAACCACAGAGGACATCAGGAGCCAAAGGATAATGTTGTTGAAGGATTTACTGTACGTCCTGTCGAAACATTGCAGGATAACCATGGTTCTGGTTAAGGGCACAGGCAGGTAAGCACCATCATGGATGATCATCTTGACTTACTGTTTTGCTTCTTTTTAAGGTTCTGGTCCAGTTATTGCAACCAAAGACCGGTGCGTGGAGCTGACACACGAGAGGTGAGATGAGGGGACACGTTCACCTGTCATTAGAATACTTTGTCCTTAGAGATGGTCGACCTCATGAGATTTGTTTCATAGAATATCCATGGGTTTGTTCGCCTGTTTGAGATGAACTGGAAGTGATATTGCCTTCCCTCACCTCTCCTTGGCTCTCTCACAAGGTTCTATTCCAGCCATCCCAGGTTGCCAGGGGACTACCGAAGCCTTTGATTGGTCCTCAGTGGTCCACCAGTGTCATGATGCTTTAACAGAAGCGCCATGTCTTTGTTGTGACCACTCAGGCCCAATCACAGGCCTCAGCGGTTCCCCGTGGGGACCAATGGTAGCATCAAGGAGGACAGAAAACCACTGATGAGAACCCCAAGGGAGCCCAGGAGAAGTGAGACACAGTGAGTATAAATGTTATGTTTCTGGGCATCCACTCATTATACTCTGGGGTCTGAGGAGAACTGAGAGTATAATAATGATTTCTGAGTGACCTGAGTGACCTATGGTTGAAACCAAAACCTTTAAAAAATTTGGGTGAATCAGTTTCAATCATCTCTAGTTATCATCTTTTGTCATATTAGTTTATTTAATGTAATAGTTATTCCTGGAAATTAATGCTAAATATATTTTCCAAGATCCTGTAGCCAACAGTCTTGTAGAGAGAGTGCTGAAAACAAAGGTGTTAATCTTCTGATCTGCTCCATCTTCAGTTGGACATGCCTAGTGGGTGGGGCTTAGTCAAAGGCGGGATCTCCGATGATCTTTTGTCCTACTGCAGACAGGGGGAGAGGCTCCTGCTGCAGCCAGTTGTCTTATGGGCAGTTACAAGCAGGTGAGAAGGAGGGGGAAACATAGCTGAGCTACTGGGTCAAAGAGAAAAGATTTCTTAATATATATTTCTCAGCTGTTATTGTAAGAAGTAACAAAATAAGAGAAATGGAAATGAAGACATTAAGGTAGGAAGCGCTGAGAGATTTTTTTTTTTTTGTGCATATTCTATACACTGTTTAGTATTCCTTTAAGGGTTCAACATGCCATGTTGAAGATGGAATGGCAGCCTTATTATTTTCCAAGTTTTTGAGAAATAAATGTAATAAGTGACTAAAAAGACAGTGCGGTCTAACTGTATTGTCCTGGTGCGAGGGTATTAGCTCATATTGCTTAATGTGGCTTTAAAGGAAGATCTTCCCTTTAAGGAATCACCCATTGATGTCCATAGGGAATGACACTTGTAAATAATTACCGTCTTGTGATCTTTTTCATAGCAAAATTCAATCTGAGGTTAAGAAAGGAGACATCCGAAGTGGAATGAGAAAAATTTTCTCCAGCATTGGCCTAACATCAAGGCCCAAGTTGGAACGGTTCCAGTCTTCTAGTTTGGAGCAGTTATCTCCTCCAGACCTTCATAAAGGACATGCATCCACAAATGGACACAGTGAGTCATATGGTGGATCTGAGAATCTTGGTAGGATAAAGAAGAGTCCATCGCTGCAATCTCTGAAGCTGGTGAGTAGTGGAGCATGCGGGCTGAGTACACATGAATCACAGCTTGTTGTGTATGCACAGCGGCTGATAAGTGCCTCTTGTGATACCTCCTCAGAGCCTGGCTCATCCTTATCTGCCTTCAACACCTGCCTTATCTCTGCATATATATTATATACACAAAGCAGAGACACTTGTTCTACACTGGTAATAATGAGCTAATCCTCCAATCTGCCCCAGTGGCTCCAGCACAGTAACCCATTCCTCTCCAGACAGTGTAGGCCTTAATAACATGACCTTGTTCTTTACCACGTGTGGGCCAAATTTCCCAGGCTGACCATGGCTATGTGAATGGCACTTGCTGTATCTTTGTTACTTGACTGAACTGACAGAACACAGTCATGTGAATAAGACCTTAAAGGGAATATTAGAGGGTACTGATGTCTTATGCAGCACCTCTTTTAGTAGTTGTCCAGGATCATAAAATTCAATGCACTCCCTTACCTGCATCCTTCTCTCTGTGCTGGACTCGCGGTCACTGCTCTGTTTTGTATACTCAGTAATGTAGTGTTGAGAGCGGTAAGTGACTGTAGCCGTCCTGTCGGCGTGATGTCACATCTGCAGCATACAGAGTGTCAGCAGTGACAGCCAGCCCCGAGCAGGAACAGAGCGAAGGAAGCAGGTAAGTGTCAATACATTTCTACATTCTAGACCTGAATTTAATTTTATTACCAAGTATTCTAGATTTGTAAATAGACTTGCAATTCCCTGGAGTATAAGATACATTGAGAGAACCAATTTTTCCAGGTGTGAGAACTTTTTTGGGTGACATTTGATGAATTATAGGCATTATTGTTTCTCTCATTTTATTCTATGGAGCCGATGATCTGCGCATTGACCAGTCAGGGGAGATTATTCATTCATACAGTCTCTAATGGAGGCCTTGAACAATTAATGAGTACACACTAGGGGCCTATTAGTCCCAGATATTTTATAGGAGATTATCAGGAATGGCCGCTTGTATGAATGTTTGTTCCTGATTTAGTAATGGCGCTGACACCTGATGGACAAGCAGACACTTATTCACTGGGGGATTGCTCGATGTGTGCAGGACAAAACCTTGATGATCAGCGGCAGCACACGAGCCTGTGTAATAAAGGCAGTGCTGTCTGCAGACATGCTTGGGGAGTGCTCTGTATGATCGTGCCTGTGCCAAACCATCGCTGATCGCCTTGTTTGTGGCCGTTCAGCGCGATCCAGAAGAATATTTAGGCTAAAGCCCCACATTGTGGGTTTTGGTGTGGTTTTTTTGTGCCAAAGCCAAGAGTGGCTACTGGAGGAATGGGGAATTTATAGGAAGTTCTTATACTTCTACCTTCTGCTCAATTCACTCCTGGTTTAGGCTCAAAAACTGCTGCACAAGCTGCAACAAAAAAAAAGCTGCTTTTCTGCAACGTGGAGCCTTAGTGTTAAGGTTTATTACAGCCGTAATGCAGATTACATTTGTCTGCCTGTCCTTACCAGCTTGTGCAGCTCAGTTTGTCTCCCCTGCTGCACTTGTGGCATTTCTGTAGGGTTAGAATGCAACGTTTGGTTGTGCAATATATTAGCCCTGGAAATAATGGAAAGTCAATCACATCTAATGGTAATAGTGGTGCAGTAGTCTAGCAGGGTTGGATTGTTCCCTAGCCTATGCGTGTACATGACGGACATCACATGAGCTTACTGCGATTGCTGTTGGAAGTCTTCTTAGGGATGAATAACCTGCTGTGTGTAAATAATGCGGAGCCTAGAAGTAACAAATGACTGCCGGATTAGACTACGCAGGGCTTATTTGTAGTCTGTAACCAAGGTACCGCGGCAGCACTGACCTTATACACATAGGTTAGCTATATAAAGAAGCAGATTAACAGAAAAAAAAAACAGAGCCCAGACCCTATGAAAATATGACGTAATCTGCACAGAAGTCTGAAGCCATTGAGGCTGAGCTATAGATCCAGCTCACCGCCTATAGAATGATTTATCTGCTGCACTTTAGACTTTGTATGGCCATAAATCCATAGTCAGATGTGTCCTGAGCCTGCTGGTATGGTGAGGCTTACGTAATGACTGACACAAAGTACAAACTAAGACAATACAGAGCCCTGTCATGTCTGCAAGATGTCATCTCGCTGTATTCTGGTGTTCTGTAATTCAGCTCCGATGTGGTTTTATTTGTGAAATAAAATCGTGGTTGCTACAAACTAGGTATACAGATACAGAAGAGATCCTACCTGGTGTAGACTTCCATTCTGGCGCCAGAGCCTCTACATAAATCTCCGGCATCCTGTGCCAGCCGGGTCATTTATTAAGACTGGTGTACAATGCACTATACAACCCCCAGATGTGGAGTCATGTGCAACTCTGATACATTTACCTTCTCTGATACATTGTAGCAAAGACCAGAAGTTTTATATCAGGTTTTGTTCAGGTTTCCTGATAAAGCTTTGAAGCTAAAACAAGGAGTGAATTCAGTATTGTAGAAAGCAGAAACCTTTATTTTCCATATCTAGTTTTGTCTTCAAAAACTGCACCAAAGTTCTGGCTCACTTATAGGCCCGAAGTGCAGCAAGCGCAGAACCCAACGGTGGCGCAGTGTTGTGGAGAAAACAGGTATTACGCCTCATATCATGCGTCTATTGTTCGAGACAGGTGGGCAGGATTTCGGCCTGATGTGTTTGCCGCACTGGAGGTTGCTAAATGTAGCTCTACCCAAAAAAAAGCGGATCAAACCTGACCGTGTACTGGCACCTTGACTTGTGCAGCCGATGCCGATGTGTTAGGATACTCTGGACTATATACATATGGAGCACTGGATATACTGGGCTATAGTCTGGACTATATACATATGGAGGACTGGATATACTGGGCTATAGTCTGGACTATATACATATGGAGAAGATTGATAACTAATTATTATTAGGTCGCTTTTACACTGCTGAGTCCGGCTGGGAAACTCGATCTGTATATCCTGGACTGAACTCAACTGCGATTACAAAAGAAACTGATCGGCCCGCCCTGTTCTCTGTCTGCACAGGGGATCTTAATGTTGAAGCACGAACACTGGCCATACACGTATGTTAGCTGAACCTGATCTTCAATAGGATTGGCGGTCGTGTATCCCAGCTCTCCCCCAAATGGCAGATTCAGGAGAGATAAGGACCCATGCCTTACGCTCTCAGGGGAGATACGCAGCCACCACAGCTGTCTGGCAGTAGCTTAGGGTCCATCTTCATGGAGGAGTGTGGATCAATGATATAACATGACATCGGATGCCCTCACAATATCATTGCTTGCTGACAGCACATCCCTGTTTACATGGTGCAATGTGCTGCAGACTCCATACGTCACTAAAGATGTCAGGAAGGAGTGCGCCTAGTAAAGCTTGTTCCCAATAATTGGGAATAATCATTGCTCCAAATAGCTCATTTGCATATTGACAAAACTGATATTTCGTCAATGGAGGTAGCAATTCATTCATAAGGGGAAACTCTGATTTAGATGACCCTAACCTATCTATCTGCGGGGCTGGGCACTGCTGACAGACTCCCTCTAAGTATATCCCATCATCCAGTTTGAAGCCGTATTTATATAAGCCCTTTACGTTCTGAAGAATTTTCTTCACCCCAAAACTTTCCTTCATTGTTTTCATTGACTTGCAGCTTTTTTTTCCCCTCGCTAAGCGCTTTGCCCGGAATATAACTCATTACGGTCTTGATTCTCCAGACTTTCTCTTTTTCTAAATGATGTTCCCGCAACCTCCCGCCTTGTCACCTCTGACGTTGTCTAGGGTTCTGCCATTAAAATGAAGCCCTGTGGGCATCCAGCGAGTGTGCGCAGGCACCAGGTGAAGCTGTGCCGATGAGCAGAGCCTGCAGGGATAGCTCTGACAGCACACGTCTCTGCTGCTCTAATTGCTCCAGCACTGCACTATACTGTATATCCTTCCTTCCTAATTGTATTGGCTGCTGTACACACACACACAGCTGCCTGATCCCTGCTGCGGACCACAGGGATATCGGTGTTACTTGCCCCAGAGATATTAGATGTATGTAAGTACTGTATAATGGAAGCATATGTGACTTTCTATATCCGCTTCTCACCGGTTGTAGGATCTTTGCTTGCTGTCAGTGAGTAGGAAGATTCTTGTTTATATCCAGGAGCTGAAAATCCTTCAAGATCTATTCGTGCTCAGATCTATACCGCCTGGACACTCCTGTATTACATATAGAAAGTTAGTAGAACAGGGGAGATAGCGGATGTATGTGGGGAAAAGAATTGTCAGGACTGATAATAACATACCTGGTTAATAAAACACTGTGATAATATATGGGGGGGTCACATATAGCACTGCCACTGAAACTCATCTATATAGGGTTGTTTCAGTGGCATGCACATGGATTTTTGCAAGTCCTATTTAGATGAACAGAACAGTTGTTGCAGATTTGGTTGCCGAAATTTCTTAATGTGAGTGTACCCCAAGTGAGTTAATATGAGTTGGCATATCTATCAGAAATCCACAGCTGCAAAGAACTAAGGCTCCATTCACACATTGCAAAAAAATAAAAAAAAAATGCTGCAGAAAAGCTGAGTTTCCAAATTTTACCTGTGTAGACATGTTCGGCTTTTTTCTGCTGCATTTTATCTGCAATGTTTTGTTATGCATGACCTTAGGGCGAGGCCCCACATTGCAGAAACGTAGCATTTATTGTTGCAGATTTTGCTGTGGTGTTTTTTTTTTTGGTTTTTTTTTTAAACCAAAGTCAGAAGAGAAAAATCACTGAGCTTTCCTCTACTTTTCCCATTCCTTTTCAATCCACTCCTGACTTTGCCTCAAAAAATGCAGCAAAATCTGTAACAAAAAATGCTGTTTTGCAATGCGGGGCCTTGGCCTAAATGTGGTTTTCTTTGTTGCAAATTTTATTGCATACTTGCTGCAGATGTGAAAATCCTCAGCAGATTTAATATTTACACCACAGGTCACTTATTACACATATTGTGAGAGATTTTTTCCAGCGTGGGTAAAATCTCATCCATCTTGCTGCTACTATACGGTGTATATACCCTTACATAATGTGATCAATCATTACAGAGTGAATATATAAATCATTTCAGTGAAGGTGTAAGATTCTAATTTGCAGTACTTTCAATTTACCACCAGATGTCGCCATTTAACCTTCCAAGAAGAGCGTCCTCTGTTCAAAACTTGTTGGGAAAGTCAGACCGCTCTGCTGCTTATATTACAGGGGAGGTCAACACCGCTCCGAGGTATGTTACCGATATAAGGCAACCATGCAAGAATAAACCTGAGCACTATGAATTGTCACACAACAGATAAATGATAGCTGTCTTCAGAGGGGACCAGAAATGGTCAGGCAGCTACGGAGGAGACTATAATAATAGCAAGCTCATTCACACTATATATAGATAGATAGAGAGATATAAATTTGATATATATATATATATATATATATATATATATATGTGAGAGAGATTTTTTTTTTTTTTGCAGCACGTTACATTTAGGCAAAGCAATAAAACCTGCAAATAATGAAGCGATATAAAAGCATATGTAGTGCATTAAAAATCCATTGGCTTGGCTCTTCTGTAGGCAGGAGCAGAGCTGTATGGGGAAGGTGTTAGGTCCCTGTAGACTGGACTATGGATGTCTGTAAAACAGATGGTATAGGACAGCACTGACAAGCCCCAGGTCTACCCAGTTGGATAGATGAGGTCCACAACACACTAAAGGCTTCCAGGTGAAGTATCCATTAAAGGGTTATTCCCATCTCAGCAAATAGCTGCCGAGATGGGAATAACTGCTTGGAAGCCGAGACCACCGGCTCAAGACTTACAGAAACAGCTGAGCGGCGCTCTATACTTCCCATAGAGGAGAACGCGGGCTATGGAAACAGCATGGCATGTTTAGATACATGGTGGAGCTACCATTTACTTGTATGAGAGTGTTGGAATTTTCCATGATGGGGATAACCCTTTAATATAGGGTTAGAGGTAACAAGTATCTCCTATCCACAGGCTAGCTTATGGAGGTCCCCTGTGTGAATGGAGTAGTATGCATGCCTGACCACAGCTCCAGACACTTCTATGTGAGAGCAGTCCCATAGCAGTGATGGCTTGGTGGTCACACATGCAGATTCGTTGCACTCAAGGATCCCCAGCAATCCTACATTGATCGCCTATTATTGGGTGATGCAGGTTTCTTATGGACCAGTCCCATAGTTTGTATCTAGCGCAGATAGTATCATGCTTCCAGTAAGTCACCATTTCCTTGTATCTACAGGCGCGCTCTCAGTGTAGAAGACATTGGATCTCCTGGTATGGCTCGTGCATTAGGGAAGGTGGCGGAGGTTTATCCGGATGGTACTCGCCTTTTGGAACTACATTGTCTAGAGAAGGGAGGTTTTGGGTTCAGCGTTTCTTCTGGTAATGGAAGACCAGACTCAGGTAGGTTAAAGACAACAAAGTCTGATGCCAGTACCTGGTGTAGACTCTAGAACATGTCCTCTCCGCTCCCCTCTGTAGGTATATATGTGCAGGACATGAGTGACGCCAACACTGCCAAGCTTTATTCGGGCCTCCTGAGAGTGGGAGATGAGATCTTGGAGGTAAATGGGGCAAAGGTGTCTACAATGGGCCTAGGACAACTGAATGACCTCCTGCAGCAGGAATCTGTGCTGTCTCTACGTGTATTACACCAGAGAAGGACCAAGTGCTGACAGGACACATGGCGTAGATGAGTCACATGGTACTTGACGTGGAAGATTTCTCCTGCGTGTTGACAATAAATATGGTGACATTGCTGCTCGGCCGCAGTCTCGAGCTCGTGTTGTATTTTTGGACCGTCTCTTTGTTTACCAAACTATTTTGCACTTGTCTTTTGACATCATGTTCTGTGTACACTACAACACTGGTGTGACACCTTGAAGACCGCCGTACCCTGTACAAGCGTCTATTACATCCATGTAATCCTCAGAACTCTTATACCGCGCAGTATTACACCGATGGCACACAGATGTTGATGTTGTCCTGAAGTGGACACCCTCCCCTCCCCCACCCCTTGCACAGGTCACTCTCCGTGTTTTTTGTGTGTATTTATGAATCTGTCGCTCCTCACTGCCTATTCTGATTTTAATATATTAAACTTTTCTGTTTACAACGTGCTCAGGGCTTGGGATTTTTTTGGGGACAGTTTATTAACATTGGCTATACAGTCAGCAAATGTAAAATCTAGTATAGTTTTAGTGTATCCTCACTATAGCCACAGTGATCACAAGAATTGCTAATTACATTCTATAGAACTATCTAGGATAGCCCAGCTCTTGAACATTAGGCTAATTATGGGTTAATTAACGCACATCCGCCACCATATTAGACGCCCTGTTCAGGGACAACATATTATGAAGACAAGTCTTCTTACAAAAATATTGGGGGGAATTTACTAACCCATCTGCGGCAGTCTTCTGGTACAGACGTGGAGCATGTTTGGCGCACGGCGCCTTTTTGTGCCACACACTGTTGGTTCTGTGCTCCACTTACTGCTTTTTACAAAAGTGGGCAGAGACCTCCTACAGTGCACCTGAATCATTACCAGGCCAGAGATCAATAATTCAGGTGCCTTTCACCCCAGCAAGGGATACACGGTACATAGCTCTGCGGTGGTAGATTCAGCAATTTTTGTGTCCCTTCCAGTCCCTCAAACTGGTATTGGATCTAACTAGGAATAGTAAAGTGTCCTAGCTGCCTTCACTTTGGATTCAGTCTTAGGTTTAGGAATAGGGGAGGATAAGGGGTGGCCTAAAAAAAACTTTGCTGTGCTACACAACTGGTAAATGGGATGCATCTGGTTGGTACAGGCCTGAGCATGGTCTGCCTCGATGGTATATACAATACATGGTCATCGGTATGAAGGGATGCGTCTAATCTGAGGTTATGTCTTGAAGAAGGAGGCAGGTGTTATGTCAGTATTACAGGAATCCTACAAAGCATATTGTGGGTTTTCATTGTAGATCCTGAGAGTTAGGAGGTGACTACACCCAAGGGTGTATACAGAGAACATCTGTGCGCTAACACATTGTGGGACTTATCACAGCTTTGGCTCACTTGCTGCTACTTAGCGCAGTTCTGGGAAATCTGACACATTTTCTAGTAATAATGAATATTACTCAGATGCAGAAGTATCTGTTATATGTGCCTTATGTCATGTGATGGGAGGAAGGAAGAAGTGAAAGCGATGAAGACAAACAGCTGGAGACAAACTTTGCCGTATGTGGGAGGGGGAGGCATTCATTACATTTCATTGGCTAGATCTGGTAGATTCTTGAGGCCTAAACTCCAGGCAGGGATCTCCCCAGAAGAAGATAAGATTCTGCCAGCGTACAGACACACTGATGTGTTCTCTATGAGGAGAAGGTAAGTCACTGCCAGGTACCGCTGTGTTCCCAGTAGGGAGAGACCACCATCAAAGATCCGGCATACCCAAACATCGGCAGTTTGGGGAGAATCAGAAGGCCCCATACACATTAGATAGTGATCAGGTGTGGCCAATAGTAATATCTGAATGGCCTGCTTAAGCGGAACAAAGTTTACTAATGTACTCCCTGCGCTGGATAAGCTTTATTACTAACCTATACCTGCTCTCCCAGAGGCCCATTTATTACCTTTACAAGGCACAGGGGGAAAGGGGTTAGTGTGGTATAATATAATATTTATTTTATATATATATATATATATATATATATATATATACACAGACACAGACTGCAGGTCCATGGAGTACAGCAGGGTTGGTTATGTGACTGAGTCAGAACAGCAGAATGGAAAACAGAGGAAAGCGACTTCCAGCAACTCTCTGTACTCTGCAAAAGGTAATAAATGGGCCTCTGGTACTAAACCTTATCCAGTGCAGGGAATACACTGCTAAACTATGCACATAACTCCACTATTCTGCATTAGCACAGTATACAGAGTTAAATAATCCTGAACACAGTGCCACACTTCTTTCCCTACAGATACAGCACCACTCTTGCCTACAGGTTGTGTCTGGGTGAGCTGTAACAATAGACAGAGCCTACAACCAAGAGTGGAAAGAAATCCTTTGGTCGGTTTCACCTCTCATTGAGGCTTCAGTGACCACCTACAGAATGGTATCGTTTTCCACATAGCAGCTATTGGTTCTGGTATTTGCTGCCATTGCTCTCGCTCATGCCCAGTATTTATCACCAGTCAGTAAGCTACAGTCCACACACAGCATTTTACCTAGCCTGGCAGGGTGTATGTGCAGTACTGGGCTCTGGGTGCTGCATGCTACTCGAGCACAATATATACAGTGTGAAGAGCTGTCACTTATGACGGTGGCAGGAGAGCTTCTATTCTCTGTCCCTATCACTTACCTCCTGAGGTGGACATAGCTGCACCGTATCACATCAGCATGTCTGTGTCGCTCAGAGGATGAAGATTGCTTTATCTGCTCCCTCCATCCAGACCGCCTAGAGAAACCAGAAGGACTAGACTGATCATGTTATGATGGAGGCTGAATACGGATTCCACACTGATACCTAGGAGACTGGTAAATGCATACAGTAATGTGACATACAAAGCATGAAGTAGCAGAGAAGACAAGAACTGCATAGCAACACTATACCCCTATGTACTTATGTACAAGGCAGCAGCAAAGACTGACTACCAGTAACTGCAGTCAGTGTACTATCTAATCTATGCTGGCTGATGACGTCACTGATCGGTTGTCAAGGCCAGCACAGGCTTCAGCCGCTACTGTGAAGATGACCTCTAGGATGGCCCTGCTCTGGTAAATGAAGGACATGTAGGGCTCCAGGAAAGCAAATTTTCTCAGGAATCCGGCTGAGCTACTAGAATGGATTGTGCTAAAATTGGGAAGAACATCTAATATTTTACATCATCTATCTACCATTTATCATGGCATTTCTAGTATTATATTTCTTATATCTCTGCAGCAGTCTGAGCATTGATACAAAGCATTAAATCCCCTGCATACATTAGAAAACACCAGATACCTGCAGTCACCACTACAGGGACTGCTCCAGCTTATTGCACATTGTGTTATTATTGCGCTCAGTGAAAGCAGTGAGTGCCCTCTAGTGGCAACTGCAGGTAACCAGCCTGGTGGTGTTTACATCGATGCAGTGGATTTGGAACTCTATATTAGCCTACATGTACATGAACATGTCCATCAATGGGTCTGTGGGAGAACTGCATGGGTGGCACAAGGATGAGCTCAATGTACCGGCTGTGCCCTCCACAGACCCATTCATTTCATGCAGTGCACTCGGGCCGCAAAATGGACAGGAATAGGACCTGCCCTGAGTTTTACCATGGGCTCACTGACCCATAATACACCGGTGTGTGTATAGGAACATAGAAAATAATGGGTCAGTGTGCTAGCTGTGAAAAAGCCATCTAGCACATGTGCATAAGCCCTAAGTAAATCAAAGCTCTGACCATTAGATATAGGAAGAAATTATCCAGCACAGAAATAGGAACAACTTTAGATTATTGAATTACCATTGCAAAATCCTCAGCATTTACAGTAGCAGCAATGTGGATGAAATTTTTACAAATTTTTAAAAATCTGCACAGAATCCGCTACGGAAATTGACCTACTGTGTGAATATTAAAGCCTCAGCATGTCAGTTCGTTCTGCAAGCCATAGAGTGGAGTCTGCGGTAAATCAACAATTACACAAGGAAATCCACAACAGCCTCACAATGTGGTGCAGATTCCCAATAGATAGGCTGCAAATTTAGCAAAACTGAAAAATCATCAAATGAGCGCATAAATATCATGTGAACATTTCCCTAGGACAAGGCCCCAAGTACATAGGGGAATATGGACCAGAAAGTCAAGTCTGTACATCGGCCAGATATGCCAGCTCAAACTTTGTCCCGAGATCTGGACTCTCTCCATCATAGTGATCTTTGGTATGACGCTAGGACTCCCTCCATCATAGTGATCTTTGGTATGACGCTAGGACTCCCTCCATCATAGTGATCTTTGGTATGACGCTAGGACTCCCTCCATCATAGAGATCTTTGGTATGACGCTAGGACTCCCTCCATCATAGAGATCTTTGGTATGACGCTAGGACTCCCTCCATCATAGAGATCTTTGGTATGACGCTAGGACTCCCTCCATCATCGAGATCTATGGTATGACGCTAGGACTCCCTCCATCATAGAGATCTTTGGTATGACGCTAGGACTCCCTCCATCATAGAGATCTTTGGTATGACGCTAGGACTCCCTCCATCATAGAGATCTTTGGTATGACGCTAGGACTCTCTCCATCATAGTGATCTTTGGTATGACGCTAGGACTCCCTCCATCATAGTGATCTTTGGTATGACGCTAGGACTCCCTCCATCATCGAGATCTTTGGTATGACGCTAGGACTCCCTCCATCATCGAGATCTTTGGTATGACGCTAGGACTCCCTCCATCATCGAGATCTTTGGTATGACGCTAGGACTCCCTCCATCATCGAGATCTTTGGTATGACGCTAAGACTCCCTCCATCATAGAGATCTTTGGTATGACGCTAGGACTCCCTCCATCATAGTGATCTTTGGTATGACGCTAGGACTCCCTCCATCATAGTGATCTTTGGTATGACGCTAGGACTCCCTCCATCATAGTGATCTTTGGTATGACGCCTAGGACTCCCTCCATCATCGAGATCTATGGTATGACGCTAGGACTCCCTCCATCATAGTGATCTTTGGTATGACGCTAGGTCTCCCTCCTTCCCTGCAGCTCCAATGTCCGTACTGTACATAGTTTAGGACAGTAGAGCTGTGGGGACACTATGATGCATGGAGTCTGGGTCACCACACTGAGTTTGGGCCAGATATTCTGGCCGGTGTCCATACTGGATTTTCCAGTCTGTATTTCTCCATGTGCACGAGGCCTAACAGTCAGCCCTCCACGTCCTTGCCCATATATTGGGACTTAGACCCTTTGAAGCAGACCATGGTAAAGCATTAGGAAAACACAACATGGACATTGCTGCTGAAATGTCACATCCTAAACCCGCTGTACAATGTACAGCCATAAAAAGATGATTTGCTGTTCTGCTAAAAGCCATCGCACTACAAGTCTCAGCTGTATCAGGTCTCCATTTGCCCAGCTTATTTTGGCAGTACCCACTTCATCCTTTTTTTTTCCCATATTGCTACCGTTCACGTGTTATTTCTGAAAAATAAAATATCTTTTTAACAATGAAAATAAAGGGCAGGTTAAAAATAAATTAAAAAAAAAAATAAAAATTTCTCACGCAGCAAATAAAACAGATAGCAAAATAAGCCCCTGTAATAAATGTTGATAAGACAATGCACGGAGATGACACATATTATAGTGATGCCAGCATCCCCCTGAGAATAGATAGACTGCTCCCGGTCCCTTAATGTATGCATCCAGGGCACACACAATCCTATGTAACATTTCATTACAAATTGAGATGAAAGCTTGCAGTCTATTATTGGGAAAGAGACCCTCCGCCATTGCCCAGAGGCTGCGTCTCATCCGCTCAGGGGTCCAGGCTATTGAACATGCAGTGACCTCTCCCATTAGCCGCTGTCAGGGCTTCTATAATGTAGGATGTGATGCTGGGCAGGGATGCGGCCGGCATGCTGATTCTAGCTGTGAATTAAGTCGCCGGGCTCCTGTCAGGAAAGGTGCTTGTGCGTCAAGGTTGTGCGGTATTGTCCTGATAATGGATTCAGGTCCACATGAGCCGATGTCTGAGGGGCTGGAGAGATGATTAATACTCCAATGCTCCACTGATCTACACCGGGAGACGATGGATGTGTGCAGCACCTCGCTACAGACCTGCCCGATTTGCCGTCATTCCTAGATTAAAAAAAAATCCCTCACGCCCCCATGATCTTTTGAAGGGAATGATGAAAGAGAATATAAAACACAAGGCCCCGGCTGTAATCCTCCCGGCATGCAAAATAGGGACAGCTACAGAGATTGTTCACATTATTATGTGCATGGCTTGTACGCTGCCAACATGGCAGGAATGACGGGACGTGTGACCCGCATGGAAGCATTGGTTTCTGCCTATATGCACCAGTAAACTAAGTGACAAGCTACTATATACAGGCCTTATGGCAGCACAACAGCTTTAGTTATTTATTTTACTTCATAGCTTTCTCCATTGAAGTCCGCAGGGGAATTCTACTGATAAGGTCTGTCGAAAACAAAGACTACACACATCTGCCAACCATTCCGATACTCATGGACCCACACGTAACTAAGATGGTGGACATGGGGCCTAGAGGATTCTTTTATCAGAGAACACCTGTATTATGGGAGTCACACTGGCGGGCAGCTGATCGACACAGATTTGGCTCCTCAGCCCCCAAGAACCAGCTGAATTTATCAGGAGAAGCTCCAGTCATCTAGTCCTCCAGTGCTATGTAGGGGGTATAAATCACAAGGCATTATGGGAAAGGAGCTGGGGAGCTCATGCGCCCTCTGTTGGATGTAACAGATCCTCAATTTGCTTTTGACTCACCGAGCCTTGAGACAGCAAAAGGGATTTTAGCCAAGCCAATTTCACTTATCTGCATACAGCGCTGTTTCCGGATTGTTGTCCTTCATCAGTACAGAGCAAAGTGAAAGGGGCTGCTGAGATAAAACAACCTATTCATGACATCATCCATGACCTCACCCAATAGATAAGGGCTGTTTTGTCAGGACACCCTTTTTAAAGGGCTTGGGCTATAAACACAAACCCTGTATATGTGCCCTATTAAAGCATATCACCATCCTATAAGGGCTCCTGAGTGGGGTCACCCATGAGTAAGGATAAAGAATCAATCCATAGGAGAGGCTTCTGCTCAGATTTGATCGGCCCTTTCATGACTTTTCCAGGCAAAATCAGCAGCTTATGGAGATAGTTGAAGTTGCTGATCAGACCCTGCGGACACATTTTGAAAGGGAAGAGAACCCCTTTAAGGCTGCATTCAGATCTCCATGTGGGAACCCTAGATTTAATCCCAAATGTCGGATCAGATTGCGTCATATGTAATTAGCAAAGGCTCCTTGTTTTTTTTTTTTTTTTTTTTGGGGGGGGGGGGGGATCTAAAGTCTTATTGGCACCAAATATATAGGCGTTATATGCGGGACCATATTATGGCGGTCTGAGTGCGGCCTCATGAAGCAGCTTCTTGGAGTATACAGCTATTCCCTAGAGGCTGCTGTAAGGACATGCATCACCATACAGACACGGTTTCAATTTTCGTATGTGACACATTTCGACTTTGAGGAGGATTTATTTTTTTCCCCCCCCAAGACCTGTAGTAAATACAGCTGTGGTAAGACAGGACGGCTCCTCAGTTACTATCACACTATGGAGCGCAGTTCACCCCCCAAACTCTCCTCACTGGACCTGCAGTAGTAAAGAGGCCACACACAGGCGGCTGACATTGTAAAGTAGCCCTCAGTATAGCAGGCAGCAGCCCTCCCCCACACAGACAGAGCCGCCACTGATCACCTCTCCCCCATCACCCCCCTTGTGTCAAAATCTAGAGAGCCTCAAGCACACCCAGGAAGACAAAGCACAAGTCATAGCCGTCTGCCCCTTCCCCCACCACATTTTCCATACCCCACCCTTCCCCTCGGGCTGTGGTACTAGGATTCCTGTCACATTCACTTATAAGATGCTGCTACTTAGGGTAATTTGCAGATCTGTCAGGTTAGCATACAGACCCAAAACAATAGGCCCAACCTCCCACAGGGGATGGGGATTCCCATACATAATCCTAATTTGCTTATCTCTAGATAAATGAAGGTAAATGAATTAGTCATTACCTGCAATTCACACTTAGGTTACACCTTGTGTGCAAGTAAACAGCCTTCCATTTACATAGCCTGTCCGGGTACAATGGAGCCATTCACAGGCAGATAAGCGGCCACTCTATGAGAACAATAGTCCGTTTTCCCTCCTTTTTTTACACAATGGCATTGGCTTTTACATGGGGGTCTGCCCTGGGTCTTGTTTGTTAGGCTATAGTCACACCACCGTGCAAAAAAAAAAAATGGCCATGAAGAATGTATGAGGTTAAGGCCCCACGTAGCGAGCTGCAGCCAGAAAAGCGCGCTCCACAGAAAGTCTGCAGGTCTGCTCCAAGGACTCTGTCCCTATTATACCTATATGGAAAACACCAGCATTTCCGCAGGTATAATTGACATGCTGTGATTTATAAAAACGCAATGGTTTTTTGAAATTGCAGCATTTTTGCTGCAGATATTTTTCTGCAATGTGTGGATGGGATGAGCCAGAATCTCATTCACTTTGCAGTTAATGTAAAACATGGCGTTTCTGCAATAGGGCCCCGGCCTCAGTCTTTTTTCACAGTTCAGACTAAGCTGGTTCAGGGATGTGTATAGCCCCACAGACAAGGTTTTGGAAATGACCGTTACATTGCTATTTTCCACTGTTCACTGAATATAGCCTTCATGACAGTGAATACAGCAGAGTGATTTTTTTTTTTTTTTTTGTAACTCCATCACATGGCTGTTTTAAAACCATTGTGGGAAATTCATTATCCCATCTACGCCAGCTTTCTGGTATGGATGGCTGCTAAATTTGGCGCACATTTGGTGCAAGGCCACTTCTTGTACCAAATGTGTGCCACATCCCCCGTTCTGCACGTTTGTCACCTCAGCCTAACACACACATATATATATATATATATATTATAATTTGCGCCAGTTTTCTACGGAGTGAGAGTTATACAAGAAATCTACACCAGCTCCTGACTGGGACGGACTCCCATTCTAGTGCACAGGGGTGCGTCTGTGATTCATTAAGAGGCCGGAGCCTATAGATGAATTGGGCGCACTTGCCGCCTGCTCGATATGCCACGGCTGCATTAAAACCAATTCAGTTAAATATGTTAATTCATATGTCCTATTTTTGCCCTCTTTCACAAATCCCTAAAGTCTATGAGGAATCCATCAAACCTAGTGTTCCCGTTTCATGGCCATGTTGCATCACAGTTGTCTGTTACCTCCCTTAGAGTCTAAATAGACTGATGTCAAAAACTAATAAAATTCCAGGCTGACCAATGAAAACAGAAGACGCTCGACTGTCAAATACGGATACAGAGCGAATGCAAAACGCATGCACAATGGCAGGTAACAACTGACTGATTCATCTGTTTTTCATGGCCAACACACAGACGGGGTCATGTGAATAAAGGCTTATAGTTGTCACCGTCAGAATCTCCCAAGAGGGCAGAAGTTGCACAGGGCAAATGAAGCAATTTCGGTCTATGCTCCTCAAGGCGGCTGACCACATGTGCCCGGCGTACACCGCTGACCATTCCTCAGGCCAGGGCACATTCACATGGCAGCAAAAATTCAAAACTGACACCTAAATTTCTGCTGTGGACGTCCTGCAGATCCCCACAAGGATCAACCCTCTTGTCATTCATTGAGGCTAATCCTTGGCTTCTCAGTGTGAAATGACTAACATGGCTGATTTTTCTACGGTGGAGACAAATCTGCATGGAAATCTTCAAGATCATGTGAACAGGTCTGTGGAAAAACTCATGGGGATGCAGTTATCAGCTTGGACATGGATTTCAATGTGGAATTGGTATCATGGTCCATGTCAGATGAGACAAATTTCTCCTACTGTCCCTTTCATCTGAATGGGGTTTGCTGATATATATGTTCTTGCTGCAGAAACAAACCCATTCAGAGGAATGGAACAGACAGGCATTGAAATTTCTATCAATCTACCCCAAGGGTGAATTCACATGCAGCAGAATCTGTTGCAAAAAATGCAGCAACTTTCCCATTCTTTCAGTAGGGCTTGCAAAAATCCAAGTGTTTGCCGTCAAAACAACGTTATTCAGATGCCTGAAACAGATTGTGAGTCACAAATATTTCTGTAATAAAACTAACAGTTGTGAATATGCTCTTATGCTCTATATGGGATCTAGCGGGCGTACTTTGTAGATCCTCATGTCAGGGAGAGACACAGAGTGTTTTTCCATCAGATTTCCTGAAAAAAAAAAACATATAGTGGCACGCTCCAATGCCATATTATTAGCATTGCCTAGAGGAGAATTCTGTGCTCACATGGCGTGCAGTATGGAATTGCTATGAGCATGAACCCTTACACTGGCAGGTCGGCTGAATTCTCTGATCCATGGCATCTACATTCATCCACAGTGATCACTTTTGCTGTAAGCAGTCCCTAGCAGGTCGCCCCATATTCTCCAGCCAGACTACATACATTTCTTGCATAACTCATTTTGGCAGATAGCAACCGCACCCAATACATGACGTGGGCCGCTACGCTGGAATGCTCTAAGTCGACGCACGTTTCTTCTCATATAGGTGGAAGGAATCTGAAATGAGTGTGCATATATGTATGAGGACTACATGACTAGCCACCGCTCATTCGTCCAACAGTTAAGGTATATGGCCATCTCTACAGAGGATTATACCCCTCTCCCTACGATTGTCAGACTCATGGCTGGCTGAAGACCTCAGTATGCTACATATAATAATTTCCAGCATATTTTTATATGTTGCAGAGACACAAGATTATGACAGACAATGACAGCATCTTGGTCACATTACTCTGCTTATAAGAAGGTTATGACAGCTCGACTTAGCCCACAGCAACTCACAACACCTCAATGATATTCCCAGCCGTGCCCAAAAGCTCAAGTGCAGATAGTAAGTAACCCACAAAACAACACCTTTGGTACCAATGGCATCTCTCTGTAACCAAATCTTCCTGGTACAACACATCATAGCACTGGAGAAATAATTCAGCATAAACCAGACCAATAGTAATACATGGTATGTAAAAGAAATACGGTTTATTTCATCACTTGCGCATTCTAAAAATTCACAGATTGAAATCATACAAAAATAATATATGAAATGGAAGTCGACAGATGTCTCTGAAACATACAACAGGGATAAGTGACCGCTGCTGTACCCATCATATGCCAGCCAGAGCCCTGGTATTTCCACTCCATAATCTAAGCAGCATTATATACATCCACAGGACAATGAAGAAAATAATGAGGAATAATAATTATATAAAAATACTGCAACAATAAGTAAAGTAGGAGACTTTACCTGTAGTGGGGTTCTCAGTAGTGTCAGGTCACCAGCCATTACAATCAATGTACCAGGCCGGCTACGATTTCTTTAGAAGCAAAAAAATCAAGTCAGTCAATGAATTAACATTGGCCATAATTATAGGAAAGGTGTGCTTTTGCTATGGAGTAGCACTGGTTATACTTTACATTAAAGGGGTTATCCGGGATAATTTAAAAATTAACCCCTAAACTAAACCCCCCTCCCCCGCCTAACTTCTAACTTACTTAGTTAAAAAAAAAAAAAAAAAAATCTATAATTTACCCATATCCCTGGGACCGCCCCAAGCACACTTTCTGTTAATCCAGTGACGCCCCCCCTCCCCTTTTTATACCGTCTTACCAGTCTTCAGGCAGGAAACATCACTTCCTCCATTTCGGCCGGTGCCCGCGCAATAGAGCTCTATTGTACACTCACCGGCAGAAGTGAAGAGCGCCTACCACGCATGTGCAAGAAGTTCACAGAAGAAGGAGCCGGCGGGACAGAAGAAACTGATCTCCAGAACGCAGAAGACAGGTAAGTATGATGGGGTGGGATGAGTCTGGTAGGTAGGGCTAGTAGTCTGTGGGCTAGCTAGGTAAAAAGGGAGGGGAATCATGGTAGTTGTAGGCTAAGACAGCAGGAAGCTACCCATGTAAACAAATACAGAGGATATCAGGAGCTCTCAGATAAACTCAGAAACCACTCAAAACACTGCTAAAGGTATTTAGGTGCACTTATTAACCCATTAATAGCACTAAAATACCTTAAAAAAAAAAAAAAAAAAAAAAAAAAGGTTTTTTGCCCGGAAAACACCTTTAAGGATAAGACTTTGTGCCTTTGCATCGGAGAACCATACTCCAGTCATGCAGGGGGTTAAAGGAACACTAAACACAGAAAATGCACAAAAATATTAAAAAATATCCCTTCATCTCTATTTTTTTAATCCAATTTTGTCCGATTTACAGATAAAACTTAAGAAATACGTAAAGATATTTCTACGAGTCACAGGAGGTCAGCTGCGTCCCCCTTCTCACCAATGTAAGACAACTGGTTGGAGCAGGAGCTGCCGTCCTCTGCCCTGTCTGCAGCAGAACTAAAAGATGAAGTCCCACCCCTCAACTAAGCCCCTCCCCTCAGTCCATGCTGCAGATCAGGAGATTAACCCATTTGTCTCTGCAGGCTGACAGTAAGGCAGACTATACTTCTTATCACTTCTTTGTTTCTAGGTTTCATGTTCCTTTAATATCCCTACCAAGTCAGCAGACCTGTGCTTGTCGCTAAATGACTACTGCAAAAGGCAAATTCTGATTTTACAAAAAAAAAAAACAACAACTTTTTACCTAACGCCAATCCACTTTCTTGTAGCACCACGCTATCATACCGCCTAATGTTCCTCTTGGTATGCAACCAGATGACCGCACCACGATGGATTAGATATTAAAATAAATAATAATGCATTAAATTTGGGCCTGTAAGTCTCAGGTGTTTGAGCATTTCCTATTTTAGGATAAGCAGATGTAAAGGGTGCCGTTGATGTTCTGATCCAGTCCCCAATGTTTGGTTCAATGAAACATGGTTCATTATATCGCATATGGTACAAATCGACAGGAGCAGACCGCATTGAGGAAAACAAAGAGATCAAGACACAAGGCAGGCTACAGACAGAAGCTCGAGACAAAAGACGGTGATGTGGAGAGGGGGCTTGAGAAGTACAGGACGACACAAAGGGCCTGCCTGTCACACACAGAGCAGGTTCAGTAGTATCCACACTGGTCTTAGAATTCACAGGTCTTAATAAGAAAACTGTCTATAGTCACACTGCGGATTTCCAGTCCACATCTCAGGATACATACGGTTCCAGTAATGATCTACCCATCACAGCAGTTGAGGCAATGCACTGCAAACGCCTTTGGATAGCCAGGGGTACGATTCTCCTTCATCATCCTCAGAAGGCCGAAGGGTGGGGGGCTGAATAATCAGATGTAGTAGGATGGAAATATTACGTAACCTTCTACACAATAAAGCCAATCACTCTCAACGCTGTAAACATCTTGTGGCTGGATTCGCCCGGAAACAGGAGTAGGCCCTGTAATTTATTCCAGAGTCCTAGAAATAAACCGGTTACTAAGCAGATTGCGGTGCAGCACCAGCACTTCCCATGTGGTTTAAGGCTTCCCCTTAAAACGCTGCACACACAAGAAGTCTGTGCTCTCTGCTTTGGTTCAGATCCACTCAGAGGCAAGCTTGGGCATGGCTCCTTTAGAAGATAGAATGAGGCAGATGTGACACAGAAAAAACACTGCAATAGTAATCCAGCGAGTAAACTGCTTGGAGAATCGCAGGAAACCTTGTGGTAAGCGCACTCTGCGTGTGGTCCGTGCCCCAAAAACACTGGGGCACCAGAAAGGTCTGAGCAGTATGTAGATGATGTAATGGCTTCCAGCCGAAATGTCACATACATCACAAAATGCCCACTTGTCACAGCAATGCCACTTCACACGTCAAAATATCCTTGTTCGCTGGAGAAATTGTATGAAATGTCCCAAGGAAGGAACTAGTGTTCACGTCACAGCGCAAAAAACAGGATCAGCACCACCAGGAGCAGCGCCAGGAGCACAATAATGGCACACCACTGCCTCCGATCTACAGGAAGGAACATAACCTGGTTATTAGTATCTATAAGTAATATAGCACAGACATATTCTGTAGTGTTGTACACATCAATCACAGTCCTACATACCTATCTCATACAATCTGAGGACAACCCCATATGAAACAAATGAAGGTTTATTGCAGGGGTAGGCAACCTTCAGCACTCCAGCTGTTGTAAAACTACAACTCCCAGCATGCATACTTGCTCTTCTGTTCTTGGAACTCCCATGGGAGTGAATGGAGTCTGTTGGGAGTTGTAGTTTCACAGCAGCTGTAGTACTGAAGGTTGCTGAACCCTAGTTTATTGCCATAGGAGGCAGCAAATGGGCTGAAAATAGTAAAATAATGAATTTATAAAATTTCTCGCAGTTCCCTTGCACCCACTATTGCAGTTTCCCTTCCATTTCTGCTTACACTCCAGAATGATGATCCATTACATGGGCAGACTGACTGAGACAATGTTTTTGGGTGTACATATCAGAGAGTTAGACCATGCAGCCACTACATGGTCCTTGGGAGCAAAATAGGCCTTGTCCAGGACTGGGGTAGTGCTGTCCTCTTCTGATTGAAAGAGGGCAAAGGGGTAACAAACTGTTGGCACCGCTACACGTGAATATAGGGGTGTTAATGGCAGCAGAAGACCCCATGTTAGACTTTGCTATGGAGCCCATACACATGTGGTGTAAAATCATTATAAAAGTAGGGCCACTAAAACAAGTTATGACCAATACATAGGATAGGTCATAATGTGGGAATTGTCGGGGATCCAACTGCTGGGACCCCTAAAACGATCCTGACCCCCCCCCCCCACATCCCCAGAGAATGGACTGACAAGGCATGTGCATTTCCTCTCCATTCATTCTCTATCAGTCTGCTGGAGATAGCTAAGCACTGGACTCCATAAATCTCCATCCCATAGAGAATAAATGGAGCTGTAATCCCCATGCACAATCTGCAACTCCATTCACACAAGGGAGACGGGAGCCTCTTCTTGGGATCAGCTTTGGTGGCACTACCTCTTTAATGGCTGAACCCATTTGTAGATGTCAGGGTGTCATTTCCATTCTCAGCCATGATGAGTAAACTACTGTAGCTGCTGTGGGCACATGTTATTCATAGCCAAAAATAAATGTCATAAATTGCAGCCAAGTTATTCCATTAAACGGCTGTATCACTTCCAGCAATGGCAGAAACAAATAAAGAGGGGCTGACATAATATCCGCACATCCGCTTGGCAGTTTCATCCTGTTTTTTTACCAACATGTTTCAAGCCAGATCAACACAGTGAGAATACTGCAGCAGATGGCATCCCTACTCACCGCTGGTCATGTGAGACACCTTTGCCAGCTTCTTCAGAACATTATCCATGCGAGACTGTGCGGTGTCTAATTCATGTGAGAAGTCATCGAGCATCCTGCACAGAATGAATCAGAAACCCCATCAATGTTCAGTTCTGTTAACAAAGCAGCATAAAGCTGGCCGTACACATCACAGGTATGTCAGTGAAGCTGCTAATTCCACAACCAACCAGTTGACCATCTAAAATGTATGGGCCTCCCAAGGACAGACATCAAAGAAAGAGAGGATAAGGCATGTTTGATTGAACATACACAATCGTTCTGTTCTTGGGCATATAAGTCACAGCCAGAGATGCCTGGCAGCAGCTTACTCCCTCCTCACCATAGAGAACACATACATGCTTAGCTCAGGCAACCGTGCATGAGTATATGGGGGTTGGGAGAGGCAACGGGTGGCTATCTAATATGTACAGTATCATGTAAAAATTTTAGGCAGGTGTGGAAAAATGTAGAATGTTTTCATAAATAGAAGTGTTAATAGTTTATTTTTGTCAATTAACAAAATAAAAAAAACTTGCAAATAGTTTTTGAAGGAGCTCGGCAGGGAGGTTGTTCCCGTCATCTTGGAGAACTAAGCACAGATCTTCTGTGGATATAGGTTGCTCCAATCCTTCTGTCTCTTCATGTAATCACAGACACACTGGATGATGTTGAGATCAGGGCTATATCTGTGGGGGTCGTATCATCACTTCCAGAACCTCCTCCAAAGGGAAAAGGTCACACCAAATACCGATGGGATTTAGATTCCTCTTTTGTTCATTTGCTTAATTTTCTTCATTGATAAAAATAAACTAATAGCGCTTCTATTTCTGAAAGCATTCTCATTTTGCAGCATTTTTTCCACACCTGCCTAAAACCTCTGTGCAGTACTGTATGTGTACAAGAGTACATGGAAATGTGTAACATATTTCATCTGAGTATGATATCACCAGAATATGAAAGCAAAGGCATATAATTCCATATATTAACATGTCAAGGTCACGGAAGACAAAAACTCTTTATGTAACAACTCAAAAGTGGTTCTAGAATTTAACACAGATAGCCTGCCCTCAGGATAGGTCATTGGTGTGTGATCAGGAGCACTACTGCTACCTCCCAGTCCCCACCGATTAGCTAGAAAAAGGGGCTGGAGCTGTGTGCAGGACACAAGACTGCACCACTCTCATCTATATGGCTACACCTGATACTGCCACAGCCCTGACACATTCACTACATGGACTGCAGTACCAGACCGAGCCAAAACCATTGTCCTGATATATCAGAAATATAGCAGAAATATCAGAACTGGGTCAGGGGTAAATTGACCTGTGAATGGCTACACAAATGAGCTACATAAAAAAAAAACTGCAGATGATGTAAGTGAATGTGGACAAAACACCATGGCTGCCATGAGGTGTGCTGACAAGTGTCTTCAGGCATATGCTGGTCACCAATGGGTCTGAATGCAGGAAGACAATTCTATATACACATGCTGGAGAAAGACTGAACAAACAGTGCACAAGAAAAGTAGGTCAGGACAGTACATTTAACCAGGTTAAAAGGTTTCTTTCACTGGAGGAAAGAAAAACAAACATGTAAGTGAGTAGGAGATAAGACAGACCATAAATAAGCTGGAAGCAGTCTCTCCTCCCTATAACAGCCCACAGGTCACAATCTCTGCTGTTGTATGTGACCTATGGAAGCACTGACAGAGGTCACTCCCAATTACCAGGATTTCTATTTACACACAAGCCTCCCACATCTCCCTGTAGGAGACATGTGAGCAATGAATTGTGCAACTGACATCACAGCGTAACCCAGAGCTGGAGAAACATATAACACAGACTAGCGTGGTTCGGACATGAAAGGGTCAATGCAGCTTTTCCAAGATGAAAGGATGGATCACAGGGGTAGTATATTGCTGACTTCCTGACAGATGGAGGTCAACAAAAGGCTTCACAACTGAATAGACATTTGCTTTAAAGCTATTGTTCCTAGCGATGTAGGCAGACGCAAGCAGCTCACGTCACCAATGTCTGGGGAACGGTTATGCATGCTGTGCATGGCCACAAATGCATTGAAAAATCACATCAGTCTAGTCTGCATGTGGTCTACAGTCGCCTGTGTTTTATATTAGTTTACCTTTTGGGCAACATTAGCTGTCCATCTGTAAACCTTATGTTAAGCACTTCTGGTCCCATCTGTATGGTTATTCTATACACACATCTAAGGGGTCTCGAGTTCGTAGCTTCAAAAAGGTGGCTGTCAGGAATGTCCGCTGCCACCTTAGGCCTCATGCACATGACCAAGTGTCCATGCCAAGTCTCTCCCAATGGGGGTATGATGCTCCGTTCTGATGTCTATAGAGTAGGTCCTATCCTGCTCCGTGGAATCGGAGAGAAACAGAACCTCCCATTGAAGTCAATAGGGGATGGATGACACTCGGATGTCAACCGCTATGAATTCAGTCCCTCTTAGGTCCTGTGCATGTAGCCTTAGGCAGCCCCAGAGAACGCTGTAAGATAGAAGAGTGCTGTACACCATCTTTGGTGAGTACCATAGACTTGAACAGATAGACAGTAAATATGCACAACCAGCATTACAATCAATAAGAGGACTCAGGAAGCCCATTCTGGCAATCAGTGGCCGGACCTCCAATGATCACACACTTATACCCTATCCTGTAAACAGAGGATAACTCTTGCTCATGGTACAACAACTTTAATGCTGGATTAAAGAAATAAGCCCTCCTGGATCACATATCCAAACCCTGTGAACACTCACACTGCTTGCTCGTCCAACTCATTGCCGATGCGCTGTGACATATTCTTCAGGACACCAATGCTGCCAGATACCAGCTCTAGCTCTTCATCCTGTTGTTCCATGATCATCTAACAGAGGGGGAAAGTGAAATTTAACAATTCCCACATGCTGGGGTATTGTCATATGCAGAAGTGTGGCACTCCAGAGCTGCCCTTCATCCTGTTTCTGTGCCAAGCATTGATCTTATGCCCCCAATCTCACACCTTACCTGCTGCTGGGAAACTTGACCTTCAAGAAACTGAGAGTTGGCCGACTGGATCTCCTGGTCCAACCCTTTGTATTTTTCCTGTTCAGACTTCCAGCCTTGTCTTGTCCCTTCTCCTAAGAGAGCCTGAAGAATATGTCAGGAATCCACAATTAGTATTTCTCATCCCTCTAATATACAAGTCCTTACGGTAGTGTAACAAGAGAAGTTCTGCACTAAGTAGTCTTGAAAGCTAGTGAGCAGGAAATTGAGCTGTTGCCATAGCAACCAGCGTCTAGGAAAGGTATACAATCATCATCTTATTAGCTGAAGACTGAAAATATCCACCTATGGTCAACACAGGCAAAGCAAGTCCCACAGTTCTATAATGTTAGATTACGTAGCCTCAATATTTCTAGTGTTGACCCTTATTTTTCTCCCTGGCGTGCTGGATAGATCAGCTTCTGGGCCAAATTTGACTGATGACAACCTATTCTTGTCTAACCAGTGCTTGGAGTTTATCAAAATTTCTGTGGTTTTGTTTGTCCACCGCTTTTTGAGGATTGACCACAGATTCTCAATGGGATTGAGATCTGGGACTCAGGACTCCTGGTAATCCTCACCTTTTCCTCTACAGGCATTATTTCACAAGCCACTTGTCTCCAAGAAAATACAATAAGGACTTTGGAGACTTCATCACACTGTCTGTCTGAAAATCTGCAGAGGAAAAAGGCTTGCACAGAGGACTTTTTCTTCCACCAGTTTTAGTTTTAAAACAACGGACATCATTATAGTCAATGGGGGTCTGTGTGTTACCGCTATGCTGGTCTGATGGATCAGAACAATGGTGAGGCGAGGCTAGTGTGAACCTAGCTTGACATTCTGCAGGGGGTACAGGGATAGGTCTGCAGAGCATAGGGGTAAAGTTATTTTCTCTGGTGACGCCCCCTTCAGACGGTTTGGGACATCTGGAAGAATGACTGTCCGCAGAAGAAAGGCTGAGCGCTATCATGAGCCCTGTCATGCCAACCTGAGACCATTCATGTGTGGGGCGGCTTTTCGTCCAGGAGAGTGGGCTCTCCAAGAGGTACTTCTCCCAACCATCCAGGGGCAATGTAGTGATGAACAATGCTATATCCAGCATGATGGAGCCCCATGTCATAAGGGAAAAGTCTTAGTGGCTTGGAAAACATAACGGTGTAATTTTGGGTCCATGGCCAGGAAACTCCCCTGATCTCAAACCCACTGAGAACCTGTGGTCAATCCTCAAAAAGCAGGAGACAAACAAAAAGACAGAAATGGTGATATACAAGAATGGGTTGTCATCAGTCAGAATTTGGCCCATAAGTTGATATCCAGCATGCCAGGAGAATTACAGAAGTCTTGAAAAATAAGGATCAACACTGAAAATATTGAGTTGTTACATAAACCTGATGTAATTGTCAATAACAGTGTAAGAAATACTTATAATTGTACTTCAGTAACCATAGAGACATCTGAGCAAAGGATGTAAAAACACTAAAGCAGCAATCTATGGGAAAATGAAAATGTGTCAGTCTGAAAACTTTTGCCACGATTGTACCTAGAATAACTGATGCTGCAAAGGGAACTCGCACCACAATATTGATAGATTTAGATTTCTCATTTATTCAGTATTGAATAACAGACTAAAAAAAACACATCTATTGTTAAAGCTTTCTTGCCTAGCAGCGTTTTTCCACAGTACTGTTTGTCTGGCCACATTTAAGAGAACTCATTCACATATGACGTATCAGAGGGTGGACCCGCTGACCATCTAATATGTCGGGATGTCCCAACTGTTCCTTATTTCGCTTACTAATATAAAACCACCTTAACTTGCAAACTCTCCTTATAGCAGATGTTGGAAGAAAGAAGAATCTAGGATGTTAGATTTCTACATGCCCAAAACAAGATACACCGCAACCCCCCTCCACCAAACAGATTGTGCAGTCATACCAGCTGACAGTGGGACATCTGCCCAACCCCCCTTCCCGCCTGTGCATGCTGCACTACAATGTTCACAATGGGCTAAGAGAAGATACGTTGAAGGATCATCAGACCTTTCTGAATAAGGATACGTCCCTGCCAATAGACTGATTCTTCATCCTATTGACTTATCAAGAAAAACAAATCTGGACATTCAAGTTTGGCAAACAGCTAGTCATACAATGTAGATAGCATTTCCACTCAAAATTGCAAAGTACACATAGAGTCAGAAAAAGAGGAGATAAGTGGTTGTCACATTGTACTGGAGCCTTCCCTGGGGGAAGGCTCAGAGATTTCTAGAATCTGCTAATATGTCACCTTGACAGACTCTACTGTCGCCACCTTGGAAGGAGGGGGGAGGGGTAGGACTGCCTGAAGACCTACATATCAGTGAATGATACCATTGATTGTTTTGTAAACTGACCAGACACACCGGAAAATACTGCTGCTCGATAAACGGGTGGTCAATATGCAGGATGACTATCACTACAGACAGCACTGCTGACCATGTCTTTTCTCCAGCCCAGCGATTACTCTGTCAAGTGCGAGATTCCCATTACTGGAAAAAGCTGGAAAATGCTACAAACATCATGAGGCTTATTACGGCTCAGTGGTGAGCACCGCCGCCTCGCAGCACTTGGGTAATGGCTTGTATCTGCATAGAGTGGTAGAAAGGGTCTCCTCCGCTTTCCACTCATCTTTCAGAATCCTACTCATTGATTTATTGGTCTCCTGTGACACTGTCCCTAATGTACATGACATATATCATTAGATCTTATATACAGTGCTGCAGAATATGTCAGAGCTAATGATGTAGTTTTAACAATGTGCATTTGCCCACGTAGGAGGAGATCTATCGGTATAGATGAGACGCACTCTCTAAGACACAAGAAAGGCGGCTATGGAGAGTAGTAGGGTAACGTATTTTCACTACTCACGATACGGTGACTCACACAGAAGAACGTGTAACCTGAGAGCACTGTTAGTGATGCATTACACACTCTCACAGAGTGACCTCGTCCAACTCACCAAGGAGACCAGCATGTCACTAAACAAACAGAAGATGGAAAAAGCCCCGGCTGCTTACCTGACGGTTCTTTTTCTCTGCTAGGGCCTGAACAGATGGAGCAGTCATCTGATCCTTCATTTCCTGTACGTGAGCACAAGGGAGAGAGAAAAACATTTGGTATTGGCTATAAAAAAACCCCCAGATTAACGGAAGTGTATATATAGTAAAAACGGCCAGGAAAATTGTGAAATACATTCCCAGACCTTTATCATCTGTCACTGGGACAGATCGGTCAAATAAGGCTCCACTGTATATGCTACTCTGGGATACTTTATTACAGACTATTATTACTGCTTTATGGGAGACAAATCTTATAGTTTAGAGTCTTAGAAATGACTCAAAGGGGTTGTCCAGGCATACACCCCCACCCAGTCTAATACTGGGCAATGGCCATAGTCAACCGTACAAGGGTCATACTCCAATTAAAGGGGATTTCCATGACTTACATATTGATGACCTAAACTTAGGATAAGTAATCTGTAGGGGTCCCCCCATCATGGGCCCTCACCAATCAGCTGGTTGATGAGGACAGCACTGCTGCCTCTTAACTGAATATCAAGCACAGCGCCACACAAAATATAACAGCTGTGCTTGGTATTGCAGCTCAGCCCCTGTCACTTGAATGGGACTGAGCTGATTCTGTAGCATGTGACAAGGAAGAGACCACAACCTCATCAAACATTTGATCAGCGGGGGTCCTGGGTGTAAACCCCCAACCAATCACATATTGATGATCTATACTACAGAAATGTCATCATTATGCAAGTCCTGGAAAACCCTTTTAATGTGATCCATGCATGCTACTCAATGAATGCCAGATGGCTAATGTGGCAACCCAACCAGCCCAGCATGAAGTTCTGTATCTCCATGTCTGGACAACCCTAGAGACAGCACCACCCTTGTCCATAGGGTCTGTTTGGTATTGCAGATCAGCTACATTTAAGTGTACGTGGCAAAACTGTAATACACTATAAAGAAAGGGTGACCCTTTCAGTCTTCCAATCTCAGACAAACACTTATTATATGGGGCCATTTTGTTACATGCTAATAACATTCAGTATACTTCCATGAGAGTTGCACGGCAGAGACAGCCATAACCATAAAACTGAAGGTTGAGCTCTTCATGTCAATGTATGCTATAAAAGTATCATCAGACCCAAGTGCTGAAGAAAAGGAAATATAGAAATGTAGTGGGTTTTTCAGCATTACCTTATAAAGTATATAAAAAAAACATAAGACATGTATACTGCAGATACACGGTAATAAAATTTTGATGTCTTGCCGCGATTCCCACCTTAACACACTGCCGCGTTTCACTGATAAAAGCTTTTCTCTGCCTCATCTCTGCAGGATCCAGGCTGAACTTGCGGGGATTGGCTTCTACAATACGTGAGTGGAGTTAAAGAAAATCTTGGCGTGAAGTAAATGGAACAAGTGGCTTTCATAGTCTAGTTAGCCTTAAACCAACTACACCTCAGCAGCTGACCGAGACGCCTGCCATATGTCCTCGTACAGACTTCCTGTGTTAACCACTTTAAAACTCTTCAATGACAAAAGGAACAGGAGTTGTAGTTGAAGGAGCCCTTTTATTATTCTGACAGGTATTTGACTCTTTACATTCATTGGCTGGATATACTATGAATATACCAGGGAAATTCCTAATATAAATTATTAATATTAGATTCATGGAAGTGTTCCTGCTGGTGGGGGGGGGGGGGGGGCAATCCAAAATACGTCCAGGACAACCAGGTGAATTCATCTTTTCACTAGTTAATACTGGACAACCAAGAGGCTTTTATGGCCTGTTTTATTTCTTTCTATTGCCCAGTTCCCATTAGTAGTCTATAGACAGCTGTAAATAATGGTCCATTGCACAATATCCGGAATTTAGAGTAATTTGGCTGTCCCAGTCAGTCTATCAGGACATGCCATTGAGCTTGAGCAACTATGACTGAGGAAACACAAAGGCCTTTTGTTAAAGGGATTTTCTGGGACAATAATATTGATGGTCTAACTTTAGGATATGTCAACAATATCAGATTGGTGAGAGTCTGACACGTGGGCACTGCTTCAACTTCACAGGCCAGTAATACCATGTTTATGAGTCACTTGGCCTGTTTGCTGAAATACCAAGCGCAGCTGCAATGCAATGTACGGCGCTGCACTGGTTGTGATGCCTGGAGGCGCTGCGTGATGGACAACTGACAATCTAATATTTATGATGCATCAATATCATAATACTGGAAAAATCCTTTAAAAAAAAATGTGGTGCAAGACTGGAAGATAATCGAGACTGATTATCTATCCACAGGATAGGTCATCAGTATTAGATTGGTCAGGGTCCGACACCCAGACTCTGTTCCAATCAGATGTTTTGGCTGCCGGAAGCCATATACCAGGTATATGAATGGAAGAAACCCTGCTCCTACTCAAGTGAATGGGAGCAGTTTCAGGCACCACCACTAGTGTACAGAGCTCCAATGCCAGGGCACTGCCTCCCTGCTCCCATTCATTTGAAAAGGAGCAGGGCTCCTTCCAGCCATATAGTTATACACGTTTTCTGACGGCCGCATCAGATGACCGGTATGGGGTCCGCGTGTTGGACCCAGACCGATCTGATACTGATGACCTATTCTGTGGTGGACATAAGGAGAGATATCTGGCACTGGCTTTCTCCCTGTACTCATACAGAACCTCATACAGTAGAGGGTAGGAATAGATGTTGGTGCTTGGCGGACAGCTATCCAATGTGTACGGCCAGCTTAACATTTTAATGAGCTATAAATGCACATAATTCCCTATTGTAAAAGGATATTGATGGTCTCATCCAGATCTTCAAGATCCCATTCAATGCTCCTCAGGTTGTTGCGCAACTCATTGGTAGTCCAGTCCAGTTCTTCTCTAGTAGCAATGGAGGGGTCCTGGAGGAGATCAGTCCATCTCTGAAATAAGCCTTGGGCAGTGTTCACCGCTTTTTGCACCTCCCTAAGAACAGAAAAATCAAAACTGTGTCTAAAAAAAGCACACATAAGCCATTCTAACAGTGCATCAACAATTATTATGAAATTTAACACATTTTATCCTGTTAAAGAGATTTTATGGTTTCAAGGGGTTGCACCATTACAGACACTTATACCCTAACCAAAGGATAAGGGATAACTGCCAGATCACTGGGGGTTCTAGTGGTCAAGAGAGTGGGCCCAAATCTCCCCCACCCCCTGAAGCTTCCTTGTCACTGAAGTGCCAAGACGATTCCGTGACCAGTGCTCCATGCACTTTTATAGGGCTGCTGGAGGTTGCAGTTCCAGCAGCCCCATAGAAGTGAATGGAGCACTGACCACTAAAGCGCATTAGCGCTTCATTTACAAGGAAGCTTCAGGGGGACTTTTGGTCTTCCGTTCTCCTGATCGCTGGGGGTTCCAGTATTTGGACCCCAGTAACCCAACACATCCCCTATCCTGTTTTACTTATCCATCCATGTGTTATTGCCGCAGAAATCTAACCTTACTTTTAGTTTGGTGAAAAAGAAAGAAGCTGAACATGAATAAAGAATCTATCTAAAAATCCCCTGCTCAGTGACTGCACCTGGCAATGATGCCGACATGTACAGTATGAGATCACTGAAGCCAATAATAGGACATAGAAGTCACAAGAGTAGTCGACATATCACCACTGCAGAGACAACAAAAAACAGCAAAGACAGGATCTATCTGGTTAGTATGGGTTATTTTCTTCTACACTCAGACACTCCTTTACAAATGCTGAAAAAAGACGTTGTACACAAAGCAGACCTAGGGGGTCAGGAACAAAAGGCCTCCAAATCTGTGTTCAATCAAAAGTGTACAATAGGTTTGGAAGTGGTAGTCAGGAGGCAGCGTGGCTGGCAGTATATAGCCATACGTAACCAGTACACAGTACACTCCTATGTGTGTATCCACAATGCAAGGAGATTTCATTTGTACTACAGAAAGGATGCACACAAGAAAATTGTGGTCAATGAAAAGCCAACATAACATTTTCATACATGGACCCATGCTTAAAATATTGGGGAAAAGATTTAGTAACAAATGCAAAGCCAAAGGGTCGCAAACTTTAATTTCTACTATCCTATCTGAGATCAATTATATGATCGAGGAGAGAAGCTGAGCTCTGTGATATATAGGGTTATATAGAGGAGAGAAGCTGAGCTCTGTGATATATAGGTTATATAGAGGAGAGAAGCTGAGCTGTGTGATATATAGGGTTATATGATAGAGGAGAGAAGCTGAGCTTTGTGATCTATAGGGTTATATGACATAGGAGAGAAGCTGAGCTCTGTGATATATAGGATTATATGATAGAGGAGAGAAGCTGAGCTCTGTGATATATAGGGTTATATGATAGAGGAGAGAAGCTGAGCTCTGTGATATATAGGGTTATATGATATAGGAGAGAAGTTGAGCTCTGTGATATACAGTCATATGAAAAAGTTTGGGCACCCCTATTAATCTTAATCATTTTTAATTCTAAATATTTGGGTGTTTGCAACAGCCATTTCAATTTGATATATCTAATAACTGATGGACACAGTAATATTTCAGGATTGAAATGAGGTTTATTGTACTAACAGAAAATGTGCAATATGCATTAAACCAAAATTTGACCGGTGCAAAAGTATGGGCACCTCAACAGAAAAGTGACATTAATATTTAGTAGATCCTCCTTTTTGCAAAAATAACAGCCTCTAGTCGCTTCCTGTAGCTTTTAATCAGTTCCTGGATCCTGGATGAAGGTATTTTTGACCATTCCTCTTTACAAAACAATTCCAGTTCAGTTAAGTTTGATGGTCGCCGAGCATGGACAGCCCGCTTCAAATTATCCCACAGATGTTCAATGATATTCAGGTCTGGGGACTGGGATGGCCATTCCAGAACATTGTAATTGTTCCTCTGCATGAATGCCTGAGTAGATTTGGAGCTGTGTTTTGGATCATTGTCTTGCTGAAATATCCATCCCCGGCGTAACTTCAAATTCGTCACTGATTCTTGTACATTATTCTCAAGAATCTGCTGATACTGAGTTGAATCCATGCGACCCTCAACTTTAACAAGATTCCCGGTGCCGGCATTGGCCACACAGCCCCAAAGCATGATGGAACCTCCACCAAATTTTACAGTGGGTAGCAAGTGTTTTTCTTGGAATGCTGTGTTTTTTGGACGCCATGCATAACGCCTTTTTGTATGACCAAACAACTCAATCTTTGTTTCATCAGTCCACAGGACCTTCTTCCAAAATGAAGCTGGCTTGTCCAAATGTGCTTTTGCATACCTCAGGCGACTCTGTTTGTGGCGTGCTTTCAGAAACGGCTTCTTTCGCATCACTCTCCCATACAGCTTCTCCTTGTGCAAAGTGTGCTGTATTGTTGACCGATGCACAGTGACACCATCTGCAGCAAGATGATGCTGCAGCTCTTTGGAGGTGGTCTGTGGATTGTCCTTGACTGTTCTCACCATTCTTCTTCTCTGCCTTTCTGATATTTTTCTTGGCCTGCCACTTCTGGGCTTAACAAGAACTGTCCCTGTGGTCTTCCATTTCCTTACTATGTTCCTCACAGTGGAAACTGACAGGTTAAATCTCTGAGACAACATTTGTATCCTTCCCCTGAACAACTATGTTGAACAAGCTTTGTTTTCAGATCATTTGAGAGTTGTTTTGAGGAGCCCATGATGCCACTCTTCAGAGGAGATTCAAATAGGAGAACAACTTGTAATTGGCCACCTTAAATACCTTTTCTCATGATTGGATACACCTGGCTATGAAGTTCAAAGCTCAGTGAGGTTACAAAACCAATTTTGTGCTTCAGTAAGTCAGTAAAAAGTAGTTAGGAGTATTCAAAGCAATAAAATGATAAGGGTACCCAAATTTTTGCACCGGTCAAATTTTGGTTTAATGCATATTGCACATTTTCTGTTAGTACAATAAACCTCATTTCAATCCTGAAATATTACTGTGTCCATCAGTTATTAGATATATCAAATTGAAATGGCTGTTGCAAACACCCAAATATTTAGAACTAAAAATGATTAAGATTAATAGGGGTGCCCAAACTTTTTCATATGACTGTATAGGGTTATATGATATAGGAGAGAATCTGAGCTCTGTGATATATAGGGTTATATGACATAGGAGAGAAGCTGAGCTCTGTGATATATAGGGTTATATGATAGAGGAGAGAAGCTGAGCTCTGTGATATATAGGGTTATATGATAGAGGAGAGAAGCTGAGCTCTGTGATATATAGGGTTATATGATAGAGGAGAGAAGCTGAGCTCTGTGATATATAGGGTTATATGATAGAGGAGAGAAGCTGAGCTCTGTGATATATAGGGTTATATGATAGAGGAGAGAAGCTGAGCTCTGTGATACATAGGGTTATATGATAGAGGGAGAAAAGCTGAGCTCTGTGATATATAGGTTTATATAGAGGAGAGAAGCCGAGCTCTGTGATATATAGGTATATATGATAGAGGAGAGAAGCTGAGCTCTGTGATATATAGGGTTATATAATAGAGGGAGAGAAGCCGAGCTCTGTGATATATAGGTTATATGATAGAGGGAGAGAAGCTGAGCTCTGTGATATATAGGGTTATACAGAGGAGAGAAGCTGAGCTCTGTGATATATAGGGTTATATGATAGAGGGAGAAAAGCTGAGCTCTGTGATATATTGGTTTATATAGAGGAGAGAAGCTGAGCTCTGTGATATATAGGTTTATATAGAGGAGAGAAGCTGAGCTCTGTGATATATAGGTTATATGATAGAGGGAGAGAAGCTGAGCTCTGTGATATATAGGGTTATATAGAGGAGAGAAGCTGAGCTCTGTGATATATAGGGTTATATAGAGGGGAGAGAAGCTGAGCTCTGTGATATATAGGGTTATATGATAGAGGAGAGAAGCTGAGCTCTGTGATATATAGGGTTATATGATAGAGGAGAGAAGCTGAGCTCTGTGATATATAGGGTTATATAATAGAGGGAGAGAAGCCGAGCTCTGTGATATATAGGTTATATGATAGAGGGAGAGAAGCTGAGCTCTGTGATATATAGGGTTATACAGAGGAGAGAAGCTGAGCTCTGTGATATATAGGGTTATATGATAAGAGAAGCTGAGCTATGTGATATATAGGGTTATATGATAGAGGAGAGAAGCCTAGCTCTGTCATATATAGGGTTATATGATAGAGGAGAGAAGCTGAGCTCTGTGATATATAGGGTTATATGATAGAGGAGAGAAGCTGAGCTCTGTGATATATAGGTTTATATAGAGGAGAGAAGCTGAGCTCTGTGATATATAGGTTATATGATAGAGGGAGAGAAGCTGAGCTCTGTGATATATAGGTTATATGATAGAGGGAGAGAAGCTGAGCTCTGTGATATATAGGGTTATATAGAGGAGAGAAGCTGAGCTCTGTGATATATAGGGTTATATGATAGAGGAGAGAAGCTGAGCTCTGTGATATATAGGTTTATATGATAGAGGAGAGAAGCTGAGCTCTGTGATATATAGGGTTATATGATAGAGGGAGAGAAGCTGCGCTCTGTGATATATAGGTTTATATAGAGGAGAGAAGCTGAGCTCTGTGATATATAGGTTTATATAGAGGAGAGAAGCTGAGCTCTGTGATATATAGGGTTATATAGAGGAGAGAAGCTGAGCTCTGTGATATATAGGGTTATATAGAGGAGAGAAGCCGAGCTCTGTGATATATAGGGTTATATGATAGAGGAGAGAAGCTGAGCTCTGTGATATATAAGGTTATATGATAGAGGAGAGAAGCTGAGCTCTGTGATAAATAGGGTTATATGATAGAGGGAGAGAAGCTGAGCTCTGTGATATATAGGGTTATATGATAGGAGAAAAGCTGAGCTCTGTGATATATAGGGTTATATAGAGGAGAGAAGCCGAGCTCTGTGATATATAGAGTTATATAGAGGAGAGAAGCCGAGCTCTGTGATATATAGGGTTATATAGAGGAGAGAAGCCGAGCTGTGTGATATATAGGTTATATGATAGAGAAGAGAAGCTGAGCTCTGTGATATATAGGGTTATATGATAAGAGAAGCTGAGCTCTGTCATATATAGGGTTATATGATAGAGGAGAGAAGCTGAGCTCTGTGATATATAGGTTATATGATAGAGGGAGAGAAGCTGAGCTCTGTGATATATAGGGTTATATAGAGGAGAGAAGCTGAGCTCTGTGATATATAGGTTTATATGATAGAGGAGAGAAGCTGAGCTCTGTGATATATAGGGTTATATGATAGAGGGAGAGAAGCTGAGCTCTGTGATATATAGGTTTATATAGAGGAGAGAAGCTAAGCTCTGTGATATATAGGTTTATATAGAGGAGAGAAGCTGAGCTCTGTGATATATAGGGTTATATAGAGGAGAGAAGCCGAGCTCTGTGATATATAGAGTTATATAGAGGAGAGAAGCCGAGCTCTGTGATATATAGGTTATATGATAGAGGGAGAGAAGCCCTGGAATATAGGGTTATAGAGGAGAGAAGCTGAGCTCTGTGATATATAAGGTTATATGATAGAGGAGAGAAGCTGAGCTCTGTGATATATAAGGTTATATGATAGAGGGAGAGAAGCTGAGCTCTGTGATATATAGGGTTATATGACAGAGGAGAGAAGCTGAGCTCTGTGATATATAGGGTTATATAGAGGAGAGAAGCTGAGCTCTGTGATATATAAGGTTATATGATAGAGGAGAGAAGCTGAGCTCTGTGATACATAAGGTTATATGATAGAGGAGAGAAACTGAGCTCTGTGATATATAAGGTTATATGATAGAGGGAGAGAAGCTGAGCTCTGTGATATATAGGGTTATATGATAGAGGGAGAGAAGCTGAGCTTTGTGATATATATTGTTATATGATAGAGGGAGAGAAGCTGAGCTCTGTGATATATAGGGTTATATGATAGAGGAGAGAAGCTGAGCTGTGTGATATATAGGTATATATGATAGAGGAGAGAAGCTGAGCTCTGTGATATATAGGGTTATATGATAGAGGAGAGAAGCTGAGCTCTGTGATATATAGGTTATATGATAGAGGAGAGAAGCTGAGCTCTGTGATATATAGGGTTATATGATAGAGGAGAGAAGCTGAGCTCTGTGATATATAGGTTTATATAGAGGAGAGAAGCTGAGCTCTGTGATATATAGGGTTATATGATAGAGGAGAGAAGCTGAGCTCTGTGATATATAGGGTTATATAGAGGAGAGCAGCTGAGCTCTGTGATATATAGGGTTATATGATAGAGGAGAGAAGCTGAGCTCTGTGATATATAGGGTTATATGATATAGGGAGAAAAGTTGAGCTCTGTGACATACAGGATTATATAATAAGGGGAGAAAAGCTGTGCCCTGTGAGATACAGGTTCATGCGTTTTGTATCAGGACTTTTAAGTAAGGTCAGCATCACAATGCCATATCCTGTCCAGGAAACATGGGGCATATGTCAACCATATTTACTGGACCAAAATGAAGTCATCTATCATGCTAGGGGTCCCTAGCTCTCTGAGGGACCCACAGTAATCCCCCAGGGAGGCACAGACTCCTAGTAGCATACATGACTATGATATTTGGAATCGGGGTCCCTGTTCAGTGTTTGGTCTGGGACATACAGCCTTGTATAGGCCATATTTCCGGTTCCAGAAGCTGCTAGTGAACCGGGAGCGCGTGCAGCACTGCTCCTATTCAAGTATTATAAGAGGCTCAGCAGCCCCATCCACTGTATAGTGGTGATTCCGGTGAACTGCAGCACTGCTCCTATCACTTGTATAAGAGTGGCGCTTCATGTGCCTCCTGTTTATTAAAAGATTCCGCCACCCAGAGACTGCTAGAACAAATGATCTGTGCGGGGTCCGGGCGACAGACCCTACACATCACATACCGATGGCCTATCCTATCAGCAGTATAAAAATTTAATTTGGGGGTAAAAAACTAAATTTAACATATCTTTTATCTATGTCTGGTATATTGCAGTTTATCATACTATTCTATACAAACATTTCTGGTATACTGACATTTATGGGCCAAACAAATTCCAAAAGCCTAGAATCACACGACCGTGGAAGAAAATGGGAGTGAAAAATGGACATTTTTTTGCGCCATTTTGCACCAAAGCAGCGCCTATTTTCACGGGTCTCTCATACATTTGAGTGCTTTGAGGGATCAGTGAAAACACAAAAATAGGACATGACCTATTTTTTGATGGTGAATAACCTTCACACACATACAGTGAATTTAATACACCCGCGTGGTGGCCATTTAAAAAAAAAACACCATCACGTGGTTGCAGCCGCAGCCACGGCCACGGCCACACAGGATACTGGCTGCAACTCTTGTCACGCGACCAAAGATGGCTGTGTCACCCTGCGAATATTTCTCTGATCTCACTAAATGGAGACACCACCCCGACAACGCCGAGACTTCTAGGCGCATTAAAAAGATAAATAAAAAATCAAGCATGGCGGAATGGTTGGCAACTAGAAGTTAGCTCTGGCCTAATAAAAAGCTACGGAAACCTTTACCAGGCAAGGTATTTTCTGCTCATGCACTAAACGCACATCACAATCGCCATGTGAACAGTGTCCTATATTGTAAATGGTGGACATAATGGTGACTATAGTGTAATATAATACATGTAATACACCAGGTCCTGTACTGATATAACAGGTCTGGTAACTCTCACACATTATGGTTGGGAAGCCCTATCATCCTGTCTATGGCCACCTGTAGGAATCTCCTCAGCAGACGCCTGCCTTCCCTCAGGACAGAGATTTCCCTCAGTCTCTTCTATGGCAACCATCACACAATGCCCTCAGCCCATACATCCCCTCCCGCCATGGCCGCACACACAGGCCTGCACAGCAGCTCTCACCCCTTCACCACGAAAAACGGATCCTCCATAGACATGGTGCCGGCCCTGCGTCCTCCCCGCTCCGGTGTCCGCCTGTGGTAGTATTACCGGGCTCCTCTCTATGGCTCTCCCCGCTTTCCCCTCACACCCGCTGGAGACGGAGTACGGGCCGCCCCGAATGTCGTCACTTCCAGCCTCAGCCTGTGTCCTCAGCATGGAGAGGTGTGAGGAGCCTATTGTGTGGCCTGGTCCACGTGAGGACGGGCTGTGGCCACCTGTATTCTACGTACTAGGCATATGGAGCCAGTGTTATTCTATGGCACATAAGTGTATGACCTTATTCAGACTGTGGCTGCTCTTCAGTCTAAGAGCAATGTAAATCCCTATGAAGCTTGTACTCCTGTTAGGCACAGTTCACATCTGCGCTGTTGGAGACTCCTCCGCAGAAAAAGCCAAAAATTGTCGGAGAGAAAAGTCCTCTGTACAGGTTTGAAATGGTGAACCCCATTATAGTTAATGGGGTCCACTGGTGTCCGTGTGTAACCGCTAAAACAGCGGTCTGTTTCTCCGTCGTTCAGGTCCCTCGGCGGACCCAACAACGCAGAGACCAGCGCAGCTGTGATCCTAGCCTTAGCATGAAGCTCCTGGGCCCCAGTGCAAAAATGGCCCCCCAACTATGTATCGTCTATAATTCCGGTCTCCTCATATTGGGAAGAGACATCTCATGGGCGCCCTTGGGGGTCGTTCACACAGTGGAAAATGAAGAGGCAAAATCGAGCAGGACGCTTATTTTTTTAAGTGTCCTGCTGCAATGTCTGCCTCCCATTGAAAATTATGAGGGGTGGGGGGCCAGGCAGAATCCATCCCCAAATCATTGTCAAATTCCTATGTTTGTACACCCCCTAAGGCTCCTAGACACAAACACATCCTCTGCACCCCCTAAAGTTACACCCATGACTCTTATACCAATGGTCAGACCAGGATTTGAGACCACAACATAATTCCTGAAATTTAATATTTTACTGGTGACCATAATGAAAACTGCTGCATGTTAAAGGAGTTGTCCCCCTTAAATGTATACAAGAAACTGGTGATTTTAAAGCAATATTCCAACCATGGCTTTGTGATCTTGGGGCCCAATCTCTGGGACCCCTACCATTCCTGAGAATGTGTTTCCTTCTACACCGTGCTCCTGGGCACCAGCTGTTAGAATTACTTCCGTCCCCATTAACTTAAAGGGGTTATAATAAAATAATGGCATGATCCAGCTCATTGAACCACCACCGATCCTGGGAATGAAGGGGCCACAATGCTGATTCAGAGATGTGGGCCCTCCGCAGTCTTTCCCTGTTCATTGGTTCCACAGTATCCAATGTACAGAGGAGCAACACCACAGCTCCATTTAAAGGGGTTTTCCACTTTCTAGTATTGAAGGCCTATCCTTAGGACAGTTAATCAATATTAGATCTATGAGAGTCCGACCCCCGCAGAACAGGGACTGGAACAGTGCAGCTCCTTGGTTTACATGCTGGGAGCCGTGCTTCTAACTTGCTGTACAAATTGTAGTGGCAGCTCTAGGTACTGCAGTGCCTTATCCCCCAACCGTCTCGGATTCAGTGGGACAGTCCCGGATTCTGGGTCCTGTCCCGCTGTCCTGGTCGGCTGGAGGTATGCCTGGCTTAAACTCATCTGCTTCCTTTCCATACGCAGATGCATTGAATACAGAGGTGAAACTGTGGGCACACCAGAAGAGGAAGTTTATACTGTGGGGGCAATTGGAGGGGGATGTTATAATTTGATGGCATATCATGTTAGGGTAACTATAGCGGCATTATAAATGGGAATGGGGGAAGTCAAAGTAGAAGTGTATGGGGATAAATATGCCACAGTACACTCTGTGTGCCGCACATTCCGTCCCTCTTTCTGTCCTTTGAAAGCTGGGAGGTATGCAGTGCTGCCCTATTCAAGTCTATAGGACAGTGCTGCAGTACCTATAGCCACCTCTACATTGTACATCGAGTGAGCAGTGCGATTTCTGGTATGTAACATTACAGGGAGCTGTCCCAAAACAGCTGATCTGCAGGGGACCCAGAGATTGATTTGTTTATTTTGCTTACTTATATACAGCCATCATATTCTGCAGCGCTTTACAGATATAGGCCATCAACACTAGAAGGTGAATAACCCCTTTAAATGAAGCTGTGGTGCACCTTCTCTATACATTGAGTAGAAGGGAACCACTGCACAGGGAAAAACTCAGGATTGGTGGTGGTTCCATAAGTCAGATTTTGCCATAATTTTATGAAATTGAAATATCTGTGTAGATTCCCCTGCAGCACCCCCACAGGTCAAATGAGGTATTACATATTTTTTAATAAAAATTAATAATAATAATAACAGTCCTTTAATAGTCCCACAATGAGGAAATTCAGTGTGTTACAGCAGCAAAGATAAGCAGATACAGATACAAGTAAGCAGATACAAATACAGCATGTATAGGAATGTCCAAGGTGAGAGGCATTACTTTGTTAGCCGACAGACAGATAGGACGTAGGGGGGGGGGGGGGGGATTTAACAGGCAGAGAGATATTTCAGTTCTCAGTGTGTAATGATCTCCGCTTAGGTCGGTGTTGGTTGTACAGCCTAACCGCGGTGGGGAGGAAAGACTTCCGATAGCGCTCCTTCTCACACCTAGGGTGGAGCAGTCGGTCACTGACAGTACTGCCCAGCGCAATCACAGTCTCATGCATGGGATGGGACTTCTTCTTCTGCATGGAGCTCACCACGGACAGTATCCTTCTGTCACCCACCACCTGCACTGGGTCCACTGGGCTCCCCAGGACAGAGCTGGCCCTTCTAATCAGCTTGTCAAGTTTATTTCTGTCCCTGGTTGATATACTGCTCCCCCAGCAGGCCACTCCAAAGAAGATGGCTGATGCCACTACCGAGTTGAAGAAAGTTCTAAGAAGTGCCCCCGGGATTCCAAAGGCTCTCAGCTTCCTAAGCAGGTAGAGCCTGCTGTGGCCCTTCCTGTACAGGACCTCCATATGATCTGCCCAGTCCAGCTTATTATTAAGGAGCAAACCCAGGTACTTATAGGTGTTCACAATCTCGATGCCCGTCCCCAGGATGTCCACTGGTTTAGGAGGGCTTCTGCCTTTACGGAAGTCCACCACCATCTCCTTGGTCTTCCCCGCGTTAATCTTGTGCGGGTGACAGCTGGTTCTCTACGTACAAGTGGCTTGTACACAGGTCGGAGATGTACTAGGTTGTGATCCGATCTCCCCAGGGGCGGTAGGGCTGATGACTTATATGCCTCCCTATTCTTCTAATGTTTGGATGTGTTCAGTCCTCCAGGGTGGGAAAAACTATTTGTCGGCCCTCTGGCTAAGAGCTGAGTGTCCTAAATAGGGATTCTGCCTTTTATTAACTCTGAATTCCCCACAATTAAAAGGGTTTTCCAGCACTTTGATACTGATGACCTCTCCTTAGGATAAGTCACCAATACAAGGGTGGTATTTGAAGAGTACTGTAGGCTCTTTTCTGCTTACCATGCACAGCGCCTTACATTGTATAGTGGTTGTGCCTGGTATTGCAGGTCAGCCCAATTCACTTGAATGGGACAGAGCTTAAAGCAGCTGATCAGCAGGGGTGCCTGGTGTTGGACTCCAGTATTTGATATTGGTAACCTATCTTAAGGATAGGTCATCAGTCATCAATAATCCTGGAATACTCCTTTAACACAAAAGATGCTGGAAGACATTTCATTTTCATGTGCTTGTGGACGTAAAGGGATATAAATCTCTTCTCTGATGTTTCTTTCAGGATCGGTATATGTGGGCGACATAATGAGGAACTTTCGAGCTCAAGATGTTTCAGCACTCTACTCCAAACTAAGAATGACATCTCAGATCACTTATCTATCCGGGGCCCAGTGTTTTGTAAGGGTTTTGTGAGGTCAGCTGTGACTATGGCTCTATGACTCTTGAGTCGAAGGGTATTAATATAAGTACTCGATGTTCCAGGCACAGAGCCCTCGGATCCTATAATTTCTTGGGGCAAACAGAGTTTGAGTTTGATAGTCACAAGGTGCTTGTCTTGCATTTCACAGTATACGAAGGCAGCAGTGCCTTCATGGTTTAGTGACGGAGCAGTCATCCTGAATTGACGTGTCCTGTTTCAGAAGTACAGATCATGTTTCAAGATATGACAGTCATTTGTTCCATAGATGATTTATTTACCAGTTTTCCAAGCAAACTTTTAAAGGGGTATTCCGGCAATACGTAGTTACTCACTATCCAAAGCTGTCAGCTCTCTCCAGCGGTTCCTATTGAAATAAATGGAGGAACAGCGCACATTTCCAACCTGTTGCTACATTAAACAGAAAAATGTTCATGATTGCTGCAGGTCCCAGCGGTTGGATGTGCAATCAGCAAGTTACCCCTTACCTTGGGATTGGGGGTAACTTCTTATTACTGGAATACCCCTTTCAAAGGGTTGTATGGGACTGTTAATTGAATTGCAGCTGATGGACCCCGGGGTTCTGGCCACGTCACGACCCCCCAGTCATGTGATCCAAAGCAACCTTTAGCCTCCGGGGTTGCTCTGCCCCTCCTCCACCGATCTCACATAATTGCTTGTGAGATTGGTGGAGGAGCGGGTGGAGTGGCCTAGGAAGTGAAGCGACCCTGGAGGCTGAAGGCTGCTTCGAATCACATGACCCCGGGGTCGTGACATGGTCGGAACTCCCGGGTCCATCGGCTGCAATAAGCCAAGACAGGTAAGGGTGGGTTCACACTTACGCCGACACTCTGTCCACCGCGAATCCGACCTAAATGTTGGAAAACTGGATAGACACTTGAATGGGTTTTTAAAGAAATGCACGGGTTTGCGCTTACACCCTCTGCGCCGCGAAGACAGTTTTTAGTCGGAAACAAAGTCGGACATGCAGGACTTTGTTTTCGACGAAAAAAACAGGCTTTGTAAGCACACTCGCGCATTGCTTTAAAAACCCATAGAAGTGAATGGGTTTTTAAGCAAAACGTTACAAACCTTTCCCTATCCAGTGCCTATCCTGTTTTCTGACATTTAGGTCGGATTCGCGGCGGACGGAGTGTCGCCGCAAGTGTGAATCCACCCTAAGTAAAATAATAGCCCCCAAACAACCCTTTTAAGCTTCCCATACACTTAAGAGAAAAGTTGGCAAACCCAACAGGTCATGTTAGGGGTAAGATTCATCAGCCATGTTGAATTTTAAAGCCTAATCCTTTTATCTTTGGGGAAGATATGTGGCAAGTGCACTGGCAGTATACACAGTCACGGGGAATAGCGATCTGCAGGATGAGTGTCCGTCTGATAGCTATTGAAGGTGTATGGCCACCATTATATCATTTAGGAAGATAAGTCCATAAAGTTTGGGTGCAAACTTTGGCCAGAGTTGACACCTTTGTACTTCTTTTGCTTACAGGTTGAGTAACCTATTGTCAGATTCTGGCTTTACATCTCTTAGAACATATTAGTCATACAACTGCCTCAGATAGCTGCCATATGCCAGATATATTTAGAACACTTTTGGCTTGAGGACTTTTGCTTATTGGAATGATGTCATTCTATGACGATGGCCAGCTTAAAGGAGTTTTCCAGGCTCTTGATACTGCAGACCTATCCTTAAGATAGCTCATCAATATCAGATAGTGGGGGTCCCACACCCATCACCCCCATTGATCAACTCATACAGGGAGCCCCAGATGTTGGAACTGTACAGTGGATGGAGTCAAAATCAGATGGTGCCATATACTGTGTCAGAGACATAACTTGAATTCATGTGCCCCAAGGCAAAATATATAAAGGGGCCCCCAATTACCATGTGCTACCTATAATACTGTTATCTTCTTATGTTGTAGCTAGGCCTTTAGGCTCCCTGAGGCTCCAGGGCCCGGTAGCAATTGCCATCTCTACACCCCCTATGTTTAACAACTGTTGTGTGACTATAGCCTTATTCTCAACTTGTCCCCATATAGAATATATTGTCGGCAGATCTTGTTGAAATCTGCAGAATCTGAATAATGTAATGAAGAATAGCTGAGCCATCTGTTTTATCTATATTTGCCGTCAGTATATCCCTTAGCGAAGTTATTGGCGCGTACTTGCCAAGCATTGCAAAGAGCGTGTTAGGTTAATATAATGTCAGTAGGTGCGTGCACTTGTTGGGCAGACAATGGAGTACATGATACTGTGTTTTTACATCACGTTTAGTACATAGCTGTGAATGAAATTGTGCCATTGTGTCACTCAAGAATTTGACAAACACTGCTGTGTACACAAATGGCCAGCGCTATTCCCAGAATAGTACAGTCATTTATGGAGTTTCCCTGTTTGCCATTTGACTCACAGATGTTGTAAGAATAACTTAGCTTTACAGTGTCACATTACTCTCTAGCTAACAAAATGCAAAACAAGGCTTTAGAGAGTCAATATTCTTCGCCCAAGGGTTATGGCGGCTTGTGCAGGAATGTCATAGTGAGTGACGGAGTTTCAACCTTAAGGGTATACATGATATAAAGGCACCCTGCAGCTACTATAGAACCTTTGAATAGGGGAGCCCAATTCATATTGCCCATGCCCCTTTATCCATGAGAAGTAGTGTAACACATAACTGTACAAGGCTCCCTCTGTTTACAGCCTCTGCAAATAAAGTATTCCACTTAACAAAAATGTCCTTGTTCACACTGTGGAAATGCAAACTTGTCACCCACTAGCGTAACTAAACAACTACCTGACCAGATTTGAGCTGATGCTAAGTGAAAAGCATGGCCAAAATTTTTTTATATGGAATCTAAATGTGACCATATACTTTTCAACAACTGTCAGCTGTTCGACTAACAGGTTTCTGCTTTTTTTTATTGAAAGCCCAGTATTGTGCTTTATTGACCCAAGTGCATAAAAATGTGTAGGGGTGCCATACAAATAAGTGCACAAGAATGCAGCCCATCGCAGGCCTTTCCTATAAATGAGATAAGCCCTACAAACCCTCCAAGACAGAAGGTCTGGGAACATTTTGCTTCTGGCTTTCCCTTGGGGCCTCTCCCCAGTGTCCAACTATGGAACTGTCAGTCTAGACAGAAGATGGGGGCCGGGGTTGCAGAAGGGGAAACCTATATGGCTATACAACTTCTCCCCATAGACCTAGGCCACCGCATCCTTCAATCCTGTGACAAACATGACACACACAGTGAAAAAACATGGAAGTTTCCGACCAGATCTAGATATATTTCCCATTGTGACAGGCAGAAGGCTGGGCAAAAAAGTGTGTGCTCAGCAGACAAAAAAAAGGAGAGGTGAGTGCAAAGTGCCGTCAACAAAGTGAGATCAGACACCCCAGGTTCACCACTTTTGGGGCACTTCTGCATATATGGTATTCAAACTACTCGACCCATGGCTTTAATCCAGTGGCCACTGGGCACCTTTAAGCTCAGGGCATACACAGGATGTTTACCACCTAACACTGTGTGATTCTCTGCTCCACACAATGCTGTTTTCTATTCATTGACAATTGACTGGTGCATCACTAATAGGAACAGATACTAACCACTGATCTAAGGCCAAGACACGACAGATTTTTCTTTTTTTTCATCGAAGATCGCAAAACTGTGCCAACGAATCACCCAGTGCACGAAAAAAGTGGGAGTGCCACTAAAAAAAAGAGAAAGGCACCAAGAGCCCAGGGGCTATAACTGCCCAACTGCCGGAACAGAAGGTCCAACTTACTCGGTTTCCTCAAGGGCTGCCACCCCAAGAGTACTACCAGAGCCAATAACTGTTGTCTACCTCCACAAAAGCAGAGGGAACCAAATCGGCCACACAACTCCAACCCCTAGACTTCGGGAGGGACCCAAAAGGGTTTCCGCACCCCTACATCCACAGTAAAAGTGACAAACGGTGACAGACATGACATAAAAAGATCATAAAGAAGTGACTAGAGTGCCTGTGTACAGGCCCGGCCTATCCGCCGGATCTATAAAAATTACCTGTGCTGGATAAACCAAGCATCAGGGTGGAGTGATTCAAGTGCGTGTGCAATGTGCCTAATTCAGTGGGTTTCCCACGCCCAGTGAGTTTTGGCACCTCAGGGACCACCATGCACTTGCACTTTGAGACCTTCGAAGGCATCCCAGCCTCTTGGCTTCGATCCCAGGGTAGACGGCAACCCCTGGTGTGGTTCTCTGACTACTTTCACAGCATTCTATTGACTCCCTACAGTGGGTGCATAACGTCCACTGGCAGAGCCAATTACTGACTGCTTCTGATAAGAACAGATTTTTTTTTTTTTTTTTTTTTTAAGGTCTCAAAGCTGTGCCAACGAAAACACCAGTGCACGACAAAAAAGTGACGGGTGCCACTGAAAAAACGTGCAAAGGATGCTGTCTATCGCAAAACCCCCCTCAAAAGAGAAAGGGTCCTCCGAAAAACTGTCCCCAAACTCAAAGCCAAAAGGCACAAGAGTAAGGGTAACTGTACCAACCCAACTGCCTAGACAGGAGGGTCAGTGACTTACTTGGTTTCCTCCATGGGCTGCCACCACCAGGAGTACCGCCAAGCCAGCTACTTGCATCAGTCCCCTCAAGGGCTGCCACCCCAAGAGTACGACTGAGCCTGCAACTGTTGTCCGTCTCCACAAAAGCAGAGACAGACACTGGAGGGCAAAGAAGGAGGGAACCCGAAGGCCACACACTCCAACTCCTAGACTTCGGGTAGGACCCAAAAGGGTTTCCGCATCCCTACATCCACACAAAAACAGTGACAAAACAGGTGACAAAACGTGATAGACAAAAAAGAATAAATAAGTGAATAGAGTGCCAGTGTACTGGCCCGGTCTATCCGCCGGATCTATAAAAAATTACCCATGCTGGATAAACCAAGCATAAGGGTGAGTGCTTCTAAGGTGTGATCAAGTGCTTGTGCAATGTGCCAAATTCAGTGGGTTTCCCAAGCCCAGTGAATATAGGCACCTCTGGAGTCACCGTCCCCAGAGGCACTTGCACCATGAGACCTTCGAAAGCGTCCCCAGCCTCTTGGCTTCGATCCCAGGGCCAGCGCAAACCCTGGTGTGGTTCCCTGTCTCATGTTCACAGTGTTCAGTTGGCTCCCTACAGTGGGTTAACCACTCCCTCTGGCGGAACCAACCTACTGACTGTTACTGATAAGAACAGATACTACACTTGATCTTAGCCAAAAGGCCAAGACACAACAGATATTCCTCCTTACCCTCCTATATGAATGCACAGTCTGTTCAGGCCAATATACATACAGGCTATAGAGTGAACAGGGGTGCTTCTATTACTTGAATAGGTGCAGACTGTTTCTGCTCCCTGTCCACTGCAACAACTTCCGGTGTCCGGAGGATCTGAAATAGCTAATCTGAGCGGGATCCTGGTGTTGGACCCCTACAAATCAGATAGTGATGACCTATCTGGTGGGTAGGTCATCAGTATGAAAAATCCATGTCGGGCCGGAAAACCTCTGTAATAGCAGCAGCCGTGAGTACTGCAGCGATTGTCCGATATATGTGAATTAAGCCCTGACATTCAGCATGCCTGATTCTTTCCCCCCATGACATCATCTGTCAAGGAATATTCAGGAGCCTCCCGCATACAAACAAAGGTAGTTAGCTGGTCCCTGATAATTTTCTCTTATGTGTAAGAAGTTGTTCAAAATAATCGAAAACTTCACCAAGAATTTGCATAATATAAAAAAGACACACCAATTTTATCCAACGACGGTTTGCAAAGTTGAAGGTTTACACCAATGTTCGGGAATATAATTCACAGTATAAAATATCCAGTGACTTGTAGGCGGGAGCTTTCTTTCACACAACAGACAGAGAGTCATTGTGGGGGCTGGCAGTTTTCAGAGCCTGCTGGTCACATCCTGCTGTGACCTCTGCCCCCGCACGTAACCTCTTTGCATTCTGTGGTCTGAGACCCTCCAGGTGTCATGGCTACCCCCCACCTATTCTTTTCTTTGCACATTCCATTCTTTGTCTCAGATTTACAACCCCCTTACCACAACCCCTCCTCCTTACTGTGTTACTAGAGATCATCCTAGTGAAAAAAAACACTAACCCAAAGCAGCGTCTGAAGAGAGACTTATGGAAAAATGAAAATAAATATTACATAAAAAGCTCTTGTCTTTTCTCTATTTCCACAGAAACCTTATGACTCTGATCCCACTTTCATAATTAATACTCACTTCCTTGTCAGCAATCTACAGGAAATCTGAGTAAACCAAAAAGTCCCGGTGAGGTTTTCTCCCTCTTCATAGAAAAAGAAGTTGGCTTCTTAGGCTTGGTTTACACATAGCAATCTTCACTATGATCTGGCCAAAAATGCCCAAAGACAGACACAAAGAAGTAGATTTATCAATCCCTCTACACCAAAAAACTGACATAGAGGGGTGAATTGTGGTGTATATTTGGCACAAGGCTCTTTCTTGCACCAAACATGCGCTACAACCCCTGTTACGCGCCTCACTCACAACATTATATGAATATGGATGGAGTGGGGAGTGAACCAGGGCAGGGATGCCTCGGCCCGACAGATTCATTATAATCCACACCAGTTTTCTGGTGTAAATTATGAAAATCTGTGATAGTCACTTCTATTCTGGTGCAGGGAAGTCCGACTAATTTATGAAGAGACCGCGCCAGTCACGACCTTTATTATCAAATAGTATCATATGCCAGTCTTAATAAATTTGCCCGTGTCTAAATGGACAAACTGATCGGATCCATCAAAATGGCATATGATCCTAACTTTTCTAACCTGACCTTTGTTACCACTACTATTATAAGAGAAGAGAATTCAGCTTTATTTTATATGACTATAAAGATTTTACAACAGGCAGCTCCGACAATCGTTTTGCATACTATATGCAGAGAGATTTTTCCGAAAGACCGCCTCTTTGAGAATATGGATCATTTACATAGACCGGCTTACCTGTGAAAAATTTTCCATCCCACTATATATTATGCACAATACCATCTTTTTTTAAGAAGACAACCCCCCAGAAGACCATTTTTCAATGCAATTTTGGTTTCACTATACAATCGTTCTAGTAAACCACTGGACCACTTGTAAGCTCTTTCGAGCAGGGCCCTCAGTCCCAATGTGTGAATTGACTATTTCTATGTATCTTTTTCTCTGTACTTGACCCTACATTTTGTAAAGTGCTACGGAATATGTTGGCGCTATATAAATAAAATGTATTATTGTTATTATTATTAAAGGGGTTGTCCAGGATCATAATATCTTTAAAATAAGCTATCAATATCAGAATGATGAGAGTCCATTGCTTGGCACCTTCATTTAGCAGGGTGTGCCGAGAGAGTGGGATAGGGATGAGCTGTATACAATATACAGTCATATGAAAAAGTTTGGGCACCCCTATTAATCTTAATCATTTTTAGTTCTAAATATTTGGGTGTTTGCAACAGCCATTTCAATTTGATATATCTAATAACTGATGGACACAGTAATATTTCAGGATTGAAATGAGGTTTATTGTACTAACAGAAAATGTGCAATATGCATTAAACCAAAATTTGACCGGTGCAAAAATTTGGGTACCCTTATCATTTTATTGATTTGAATACTCCTAACTACTTTTACTGACTTACTGAAGCACAAAATTGGTTTTGTAACCTCACTGAGCTTTGAACTTCATAGCCAGGTGTATCCAATCATGAGAAAAGGTATTTAAGGTGGCCAATTGCAAGTTGTTCTTCTATTTGAATCTCCTCTGAAGAGTGGCATCATGGGCTCCTCAAAACAACTCTCAAATGATCTGAAAACAAAGATTGTTCAACATAGTTGTTCAGGGGAAGGATACAAAAAGTTGTCTCAGAGATTTAACCTGTCAGTTTCCACTGTGAGGAACATAGTAAGGAAATGGAAGACCACAGGGACAGTTCTTGTTAAGCCCAGAAGTGGCAGGCCAAGAAAAATATCAGAAAGGCAGAGAAGAAGAATGGTGAGAACAGTCAAGGACAATCCACAGACCACCCCAAAGAGCTGCAGCATCATCTTGCTGCAGATGGTGTCACTGTGCATCGGTCAACAATACAGCACACTTTGCACAAGGAGAAGCTGTATGGGAGAGTGATGCGAAAGAAGCCGTTCTGAAAGCACGCCACAAACAGAGTCGCCTGAGGTATGCAAAAGCACATTTGGACAAGCCAGCTTCATTTTGGAAGAAGGTCCTGTGGGCTGATGAAACAAAGATTGAGTTGTTTGGTCATACAAAAAGGCGAGCATGGCGTCCAAAAAACACAGCATTCCAAGAAAAACACTTGCTACCCACTGTAAAATTTGGTGGAGGTTCCACATGCTTTGGGGCTGTGTGGCCAATGCCGGCACCGGGAATCTTGTTAAAGTTGAGGGTCGCATGGATTCAACTCAGTATCAGCAGATTCTTGAGAATAATGTACAAGAATCAGTGACGAATTTGAAGTTACGCCGGGGATGGATATTTCAGCAAGACAAGATCCAAATCTACCAGGCATTCATGCAGAGGAACAATTACAATGTTCTGGAATGGCCACCCAGCCCCAGACCTGAATATCATTGAACATCTGTGGGATAATTTGAAGCGGGCTGTCCAGCCGGCGACCATCAAACTTAACTGAACTGGAATTGTTTTGAAAGAGGAATGGTCAAAAATACCCACCAGGATCCAGGAACTGATTAAAAGCTACAGGAAGCGACTAGAGGCTGTTATTTTTGCAAAAGGAGGATCTACTAAATATTAATGTCACTTTCTGTTGAGGTGCCCATACTTTTGCACCGGTCAAATTTTGGTTTAATGCATATTGCACATTTTCTGTTAGTACAATAAACCTCATTTCAATCCTGAAATATTACTGTGTCCATCAGTTATTAGATATATCAAATTGAAATGGCTGTTGCAAACACCCAAATATTTAGAACTAAAAATGATTAAGATTAATAGGGGTGCCCAAACTTTTTCATATGACTGTACAAACTGTATGAGGGTGAACTGTATACAATATACAAATATAAAATAGACAAACTGTATGGAGATTGAGCTATATACAATATACAAATATACAAACTGTATGGGGATTGAGCTGTATACAATATACAATATGCTAAATGTATGAAGATGAGCCATATACAATATACTAACTGTCTAGGGATGACCTGTATACAATATACAAACTCTATAAGGATATTACAGTTTACATAGAGCAGATTTGTTATATCATCGATTGACATTTGGAGTATGTTCTCATGTTCAGGATTTGGCAAATCCAACATGTAATTTACAGAGGACTCCACAGCAGAGGTTGGAGGGTACCAGCAGCTCCAAATTTTGCCCTATAGACATTCATCAGAGGGTCCACCATTTTTCCTTGTGGACTATACCGCGTGGTTAATATTTTGTGCAGGTTTTTTCACCTTTATATAAATGTGCAATGTAATATCCCATTTACTTGCTCTGGTTACAAAATGTTAACAGATTTGGTGAAGATTGAGAGGCAGAATCTGCAGCTAAAGCTTCATCAAATCCTGTACGTGTGAATAGAGCCTAATGTGTGACCATATTTCTTGGCATGTGGCCTTGTATGGAACAATATTGGGTATGAAATTGTCTGTATGTAAAACCAAGTCATGGAAAACCCAAGAGCCAGACATCCAGTTCATGTAGACATTTTCTTCTGGCTCCCTATTTTTGAGCTTTCTCTCTTGAGATCTATGAAAGTTTTTATTGACTGAGTATTGCAAAAATCAACCAAGGTCTGATGGGCTGACTATATGAAAACCATGCTTTACTCATATGTCATAAACTCCATAGACAGTGTATTACAATTACATAACTGTGACCTTAATATTTGGCAGCTGCTATGGAAAGTAGTAAATGTTAAGAACTTGTGTAAAACACAGCGCGGACACATTTTACTAGCAGTGACACAACTTTTATCATCATAGTATTAGGCCAGTGACACTAGAATAGAGAGCGGCTGACATGGGTTTGTGCATTGCAGGTAACAGCTTCATCTCACATACTCTCCATTCCCCATTCAGAACACATGCATGCTTGAGGTGGCTGAACTGAGCATGCATATCTATGGGGGATCAGGAGGAATAGCAGCTGTTGGCCACACTATTAAAGGTGTTTGAATGGTACAGCTATTCAAGGGGTTGTCCAGAATCGGACAAACATTGAAACACAAATGTTATTATTTGTATAATGAAGAGTTCTATAATTTTCCAATATATTTTCTGTATCAATACCTTACAGCTTTCTAGATCTCTGCTTGCTGTCATTCATTATGCTCACAGTGGATAAAAATCAGCCCATGGTCATGTCATATACAGTCCATGGTCATGTGATGCACACACAGGTGCACAGCTCGTCATAGTCACAGCTCAGTAATCAGACATCTGCCTGGTAACGAGCTGTGCACCTGTGTGTCCATCACATGACCATGGACTGTATATGACATGACCATGGATTGTATATCATATGACTATGGACTGATTTTTATCCACTGGCAGTAAGCAGAATGAATGACAGCAAGCAGAGATCTAGAAAACCGTGAGGAATTGATACAGAAAATATGTTGGAAAATTGTATGTTTTCATTATAGAACCAAAAACATTTTATCTGAAACAGGACAACCTCTTTAAGGACTACCTTACGGTTCAACATCCATTGCATTTGAGCCCTTTAGTATATGCTTGGAAAAGATCCTGTAACGTCTTTGCCTGTTCTGGTCTCTGCGCCACCGTCCGCTCGCACACTGCGGCAAAAGAGGCGTATTCAGTTTGATTCCTTGCATAAGATTATTGTTGCTCAGTCTGAACACTGTCCTAGACTATGTAATTGAATTTCAGCCACACCCGTCTCCTGCACCTTGTTTCTTTCGGCTCCTCAATAGTTAATCTTACCCTTGCCTGTGTGATTGACAGCCTATCGTCCAATCAAGTCTGGTGCAGGTCCTTTCTTGCTATAAACAGGTTGTCAGTTTACACATGGGTGCTGGCTATTGAGATTCAGTTTTTTACTTTGTCCCTGCTAGCTTCTCTTCTGCTTACCTGTATGCTTATTCCTGACCTCTGGCTTTACCTTGACTTTTCTCTTGGATTGTGATTTTGTATTGCATTGCTTGATTGTTACCGACCCCTTGGCTAGCTGACCTCCCTTTGTTGTTGTTCGTCCTGTCTGCGTTCTGTGTTATCACTTACTATAAGGAGGGACTATCGACCAGTTGCTGGCTGTCGCCTAGGACAGATCAGGCAAGTTAGCCAGGGACAGTGGGGGGTTCAGCTTTAGGGCTCACTGTCTTTTTGCTCCTCCCCCAGGGGTTCTGCAGCAGCTACTGGGGAATTGCTCAACTGGCAATTCCCTTACAGATCCCTATTTATATACATTAAATATGTCCTTCTGGCCTCTGTCGTGGTGGTGCAGCAGACTCAGCTGCACTATACAGAGAGCCATGGCAAAAAATGTATACCGTGCAGCAGTAATTGCACTGCTGGAGTAGTAGAATAGTCAGGAACAAAGCCAGAGAGGAATTATGCCTCAAACCAGCAGGGCAACAGAAGAGCAGCTGCTTGATAAGACTGGGCAAGATGAGTAACCAAAATCTGACCATTTTTGTTCATTTTCTTAAGATCTATGGCTCTGGATGTCAATCCTCATAAAGGGGGTTTGGAATGCTCCTTTATAAGCCACAAAGTAGAGCCAGTCTAGTGGACCTAAAACTTCCATGACAAATATTCTGAAATTGACAGTAATATGTGCTCCCTATACTGTTTACATGTCTTTGGTATTAAACTGACCCCATAATCTTCTTGAAAACTATTATTCAATAATTATTTACCCAGATAATGAGTGAGAATTGGCTAGTAGTCTTCACTGGTGGCCACTTATCGCCGCATGTATGGAGGTGCCAATCACCATCATTGCTAAGCACTGGAGCATGAATAAGATGATATAAAGTCAATATCCCATTAATGAGTGCAGTACGACACCACCGGTGAAGCATAGTCGTCATAGGGGAGTTTATCAAGCCCTGCATGCCTGAATTCTGGTGTCAAAAAGTCACAAAAATAGGCGGACAGATGACCTGATGCATACCTGATTTATCAAAGGAAACTTTTTGAAAAGTCACAAAAATGATCTCAGTATCAAGTAAGGGGATGGTGTAGAAAGTGGAGTAACATCTCAGGACAGATGTAAATTTATGGGATTTTGCCATCACAGCCACTTATTATCTATCCATAGGATAGGGGATAAGTGTCAGATTGCTGTAGGACTGACCCCTGGGACACCCAGTGATCAGGAGAAAAGGGGCCCAAAAGTCCCCCTGCATCCTCAATGTAATGAAGTGGCAGTGTGTATGAACAACTTGCACGGCCCGACACTTATCTCCTACCCTCTGCAAATAACCATCAGCCTTTAGAAACTGAAGTTTATGATTATCGCATTAATGGAAGACTTCTAGTATAGGGCTGTTTGTAATGGTATGGTTGACCCAGCTTTTAAAGCTTAAGTTCAGTTTCACTTTTTTTTTTTTTTTACTATTTTGTAGGGGGGCGTTTGGTGAACGTTTCTGTAATACACTTTGTTTAAAGATTTTACTTCCTTTCAGTAGAAAACAGGCTCTAAAGTCAACAAAATTAGAGCATTTTTCAACGTAAAGGAATTAAATAGGTTAATAAACTATATTATGAAAATGTTCACCAAATACCCCCCTACACAGTAGTACAAAAAAAAGGTGAAACGGCTTTTACACTTTAAGTCTATCATTGGTTGAATTGGGGAGAGTTCTCTTAGTTTTTCTATGGACATGCCTCTGCCGCATTCTATGAGACATCAAGTATTTAGTTTGTTTAAAGCTTGGAATTTATTAAAAGGTCACAATGCTTTGTCTACGCCTGGGTTGGACATCTGTAACCTGAGGATAGTCAGTAACTGAATGTAAAAATCTGACTAATGCAGTGTTGAAATCTGTTTCATGATATCAGAGCTACGTCATGAATGGGGTGGAATAGGGTAACTAAAGTAGATGAAATTGTATTTTGTTGTATTTTTTTTTTTCATTAACCCAAAAGTTGGTCATACACTTTCCATCCCTAGTGCACATTAGACGGTTGGTTGGTCCCTTCCAAAATCAGTGGCTTCAGGGTTAATCTGGCCATACAATTGTTGGCTCAACCAATACCTATATATTCTGACTTCCCTACAAACATGCACAGTCGGCTCAATCGGGCAGAAGATGTGTACTGTATGGTAAATGGGACATGTCAGGCAGTTATCTCCATGTGGACAGAAGGATCGGTCAATTTACATCTAACTGTCTAAGCATTACTGTATATACCCAATATCTGCCATTTGGGAAAGCCAGAAAGGATTGTAAATACATTAAATGGTCAACTGACATTTTTTTATATCACTTTAATTCTGCCCTGTGAATAACTTTTTATTTAAATTATTATATTTTAGACACATACATTTAAAAAGCCCCTTTAAGTGACCTCACCTCTCACTGGATGACATCATTGATAGCTAACAATCTGCTTTGAATCTGTTTATTTTTTTGTTTTAACACAATTGTACCAAAAAGGGATCAAAAACTAAATATTGTAGAGATTTTCTGCTTCCTGTTTGGGTTTTATGATGACGTGATAATAACAGTCTTCAACTGGGATTGCTTGCAGATTCCTACAGTGAAATTATGTGTATGTGAATAATGGAGAATAACCCCTATTAGGCCCAAAAAGAGCCTTCTGGGTTTACTTTAAATGGAATGTATCGCCATTTTTATTTATTAAAAGCAGATGGTGATATATTTGGCTTTTTTTTTTCTAATCTGTTTTTATTTTTGGTTTGTAGTAGATTATTTTATTCTATTTTTGTATATGATTATGGGAGTGGCCATCTTGCTTGAGCTTCACCTTTCTTCTGTTAACAGAATTTAGTGACATGCTTTACAGCCAGGGCTGCATCTGCCATGAGGCGAGATGAGTATCTCACCTCAAGCAGCAGATTGCTGAGTCTCTGAGGGGGCGGCACTTGGGGGAACTCGCCCAGCGGTTTTGCTCAGACCAAACATGTCCAAAATGAAATGGCTGGGGTCTCTTCAAACCCCAGAGTATAAAAAGCAGAGGCCCAAGAACTGCCATAGACATAGGCAGCAATTGACCAAAGCCAACTAATGGTAGAGTTTTCTAGACATGCTCTGTACAGGCAGGGAGTAGATAAGATGTGACATCATCTATTGTCAGTAGTGGATGCATTGATGGCTCAGTGTTGTTATCTTTGGAGGTGTGAACTTCTATTGAATCCCTTCTGCTTTGTCTGTGATGTAAATGAAGCTGCAAACAAAACCTCTACAGAATTGGCATGTGGCACTCTATTTTTAGACTTTAGTGGCCAGACTGAAAATTGCATGATTTAGCACTTTTTTTTTTAAACATAGTGACATGGGGGAAAAAAATTATCAAAAATTCTTAAAAATATATTTAACATAAAAACTTGGTTTAGAAAAAAATAAGTCATTTTCGGGTGGCGCATTCCTTTTAACATGGCAAATATGTAAAGATAATGTAATGTATGTGACACCCGCCCATTCAAGAGCAAGTGATGTTAATCTATTGGTGAGACAGGACACGCCAGGCCTGCAGTGATCTTCTGTGCCTACATTATAAGATGCCATCTGTTGACAGGATGGTGTCTGCACTGCAATAAATCTGTATTCTACTCATAGCCCATGAGTATGACATGAAGGGAAGAATGGTGCTGGATATGTACAATGTGACGTGTCCCCTGTAGCAAGTAGTCCCTATTAAAATAGTAAAGCATCGATGACAGTGATACCCTGGGTTACAGTATATGTCATTGGTGCAGCGTGTTATTGAGGTCCATTCACACGGGGTCTTGGTGAATAATTGACCCATATAAATAAATACAATTCTTTATTATTTGGAAAATTGGGCATACATAACACTTGGATGGCTGGTGTTTAGTCATTGTGTTTTATCGACTCGCCACCTCTTCTCACCTTCCAGTTAGGTTTCCTGCTTGTCATCTGATAACGCTCAGTTACTGTAGTGTTGGCTGTTCCAGGCCCTGGTTGCTAAGGAGTTAATTTGTGTGGATGTCTCTAGACTATGGCTTTATTGTAGAAGTGACACTGGCCAAGACATGGGAAAGGGGCTGTGTGGGGAAGCCATTAATCTCTCCCTGGCTGGCTGCTGCTCTCATTGTTATGCTGAGGATAGGGGGGTTGGGTGGGAGGACATGATTATAATTTTGCTGCTTTGCCCTGAGGTTGGAGTGTGCAGTGTCTGCTGCGGAGGGCTCCAGGGACACACCGGTCAATGCTTCTTTCAGGCAGGAACCAAGACTTATCAACAAGAAAAATGTGCTAATGAGGAGCTGCTGGAGCCACATGCTGCTTCCTGATCTGTCTTTACCTCTCTCTCTCTCTCCTTGCCAGAATTGTTGGGTAGTAAATGACTGAGGGTTGGATTAATAAATCCCCCCATCCTGGTGTGCACCCAGCTGAGCACCAGCCTCAAACTCAGTGCACCTACCACCTGAGCCCCAATGATACAGGTGCAGGCAGGGTGCCAAGGGGGGTGCATCTCATATACAGAGAGAACAGGAGATCCACAATTCTGTCGGTAACCCGCTGGTACTGAAGCTTCTTAAAGCATACATCTCTCTTCTGCATACTAAAATGCTAGGCACACTGATGTGCGAGTTACAATGTAGAGTCTGTCAACAGAGCAGTATCTACAACTACTACTACCGATGCTACACTCTTATCTAAAACCAGGGGCGCAGCTAAAGGGGATGCAGAGGTATCACTACTGGGCCCTGGAGCCCGAGGAAGCCCAAATACATTTTTACAATTGACAAAGACACCAGTAGCACCATGGTGCCTCAGTAGTTAGCACTGTAGCCTTGCAGCGCTGGAGTCCTAGGTTCAAATCTGACCTAGGGCAACATCTGCAAGGAGTTTGTATGTTCTCAATGTGTTTGCGTGGGTTTCCTCCTACACGCCAAAGACATACTGATAGGGAATGCAGATTGTGAGCCCTATATGGGACAGTGATTGACAATGTCGAAGCGAAGCGCTGAGGAATATGTTGCCACTACATTATAGATTTTGCACTGGGGCCCAAGAGCTTCAAGTTACACCTCTGTCCAAAGCATATTGATAGCAGGATTCTGCCTATGCATAGATTAGAAACATCTAAACCATCAGGACACGACTTCATATCTATAAATAGAAGGGATGTTTAACATCTAATGAAAAAGGTCTGCTTTTTTTACATATATAAACAGCGCCACTCTTGTCCATGGGTCATGTCTGGTATGGCAGCTCAACCTTCTTCCCTTAAAAGGGACTGAGCTGCAATACCGCACACAGCCAATGAACAAGAGTAGCACTGTTTGTAGAGAAAATTAATATTTTCTAAGCTGCCGTCTAAGCTACCTGGCAGCAGCTTAGACCTCTTTTTTCCTGGGAGTCAAATATTGAAGACCTATCCTTAGGACAGGTCATCAATATCACATTGGTGGTGGTTCAAGATCCAAGACCCCCACATCAGCTGTTTGAAGAGACCACAATGTTCAGGTGAGCATTATTGCCTCTTCAGTGAATGCCAAGCATAGCACAGTATGTTGCATAGAGGCTGTGCTTGGTACTGCAGTTCAGACCCATTTAATGATGGACAGGCACCATAATGATTGAACGTGAGGTCCCCAGCCTGTGAGCAGAAGCAGTACTCACACAAACTCTGCTTCAAGCAGCTGATCTGTGGGGGTCCAGTGCGTCGGGCCCCTCCGATCAGACATTGATGACCTATTTTAAGGTTAAGTCATCAGTATTTGGCTCCCCGGAAAACCCCTTTAACAAGGAGAAGGGAATAGGCCCATGGTGGCATCTTATCTCCCCTGAGAACAAAGGATTGGGCAACATGCCTTCTTTACCCCGAAATACATGGCCATCAAAAATGGACAAATGGAGACAGAACGGACGTACAATGGATGGACAGATTGCATAGCTGAGAAATGGCCACTGTCATGTGAATATAACTTTAGCAGTTCAGCCCCTGATCTTGTGGCCTATTGGGTGGAATCAGTGACGCTACTTGTTTACATATGACATTAAAGAGTGTGTATGGCTGTCACCCAAGATTCCCGGAATCCTATAATGGTCCACAAAAGGCTGGACAGATTGAATTGCATTTAGCAGTGACTATGGATGGGGATGTTCTACTTGATAAGAATCACAATATAGTGTTTGAGAGTGCAAGACATATCCTGCAGAGCTTAGAGAGTGCAGACAATTTACATGACACTTTCTGTTGTCCTGTAAATACACCCTTTGAGATGTATAATGTGGGTAAACATGTGATTATACCTGAGTTTGTCTGTGACACCTATATAAACACATTTCCCTTTTGAGGACACATATCACCCTCCCCCCTGTGGAGATGAGAACACTGCTGTGTTGTCTCTTTGTCTATCTCGCTCCCCCCTCCACCTCTGAGAGGTTATTTTAGGAAAGAGCAGCTGAGGCCGGCAAGTGCTATGTCCAGGCTGCCCAGACTGGTTCCTAGCACTGTGTCCTCTCCCCACTCAACACACAAGCCACGTAACACACATTACACTACAATGACACACTCTCCACATCCGACCAAAGACATACAACAAAGCTACACTGTTGTTGTTTTGAGCAAGAGATTTTCCCGTGGTGTTCGGAAGGCTTGGATAATGTAGGCTATTTTCAGTGCTCTGTAATCTTGTGGGTCATGAGGGAAAGTATTAATACAAGGCGCTCTCCTCTGGGCAATATTACACATGCACATCGCCTTAAAGGGAACTCGTCACATTGAACATGCATTCAAATCTACTGGCATCATATTATAAAACAGAAGGAGCCGAGCACATTGATATAAACAGTGCTGTGCAAAAGGTTTAGGCAGGTGTGGAAAAATTGCCGCAGAGTAAGAGATTGTTTTCAAAAATGTTTTTGTCGATTAAAAAAATGAAGTGAATGAAGAAAAGATAAAAGTAAATCCCATCAATATTTGGTGTGACCTTTGCCTTTTGGAGGAGGAGTCCTGGAAGTGATGATATGGCGGCCACAGATATAGCCCTGGTCTCAACATCATCCAGTCTGTCTGGGATTACATGAAGAGACAGAAGGATTGGAGCAACCTATATCCACATTAGATCTGTGCTTAGTTCTCCAAGATGGTGGGAACAACCTTGCATACATGTTCACTGCCCACTGGACTTCTATGTATGTGATCCAATAGCACCCTTGTGGGTGTTGGGGATGAGTGCCTGTATGGCAGTTACGAACTCCCCTCCTCCACAATGTTATTTGCACTTTGAATCTCTGTAAGAAAAGCACATTACAAATGTTTGTCATTGTCACAGCATGTGCAGTACTACTCCTATTGAAGTAATGGGGCCAGTGCTCTGCTCCTATGACTGGTGTTGCATGCGATCACCATCCACTACCAGCATCCAGCACCCAGAACTGCTGATCTGTGCAGGGTCCAGGTGTCAAACATGATGGATCGCATATCACCTATAGATGAGTCATCAGTATGAAAAACCAATTTGGGGCCAAAAAAAAACCCTTTAATCAAAAGAAAATCCAACGTCACCAAACCCTTTCCTGGGAGCAGAAACCTGAGGATGTCCATCAAGACCAGTACTCAATAGATTTCCTGGGATCCCACCAAAAACAACCCGGACCACCAACATGAAGGTAGTGTTCATGGGCAGTGTTGCTCTTGTTTTCTGTACACTGGAACTATTCCATTTGCAGAATGTGAGATTTAAGGAGACATTAAGACGCCAATATCTGGGCACTTTGAGAAACAATAGAGTGAATGTTCTTCTCGTCAGTGTTTGGCCGCAGTCTTCTAGTACTTCACACAGTTAGTGGCTATGAACACTACCGCCTGTCAGGCCCCCACTGTGCATCAGGCTGTCGCCTGACGGGCTTAAATTAGTTCCCACTCTTATCCGCGAGCAGCGCATTGTTTATCCCTTGTAGCTCAGACAAAGATTAGCTGCTTATAAAATTAAAGGATGGCGTTATGTACTACAACGCCGTGTGGTGATGATCCAGGACAGGGTAAGGAGCTTCACATGTAGGTAGATTCTAGAAATGGAGTGCACTACAAGGGGTATTTCAAAAAGTGATGTGATATAAGGGAAAATCCACTAATGCATGAATACCACCCCATAGATAAGAATGATTCGCTTGGTCAGAGAGTCTTATAGGAAAGAGGGAGAATTGTAATGCAAGATTTCCTCATATTATTTGTACAGTCTATGGAGCTGATAGGTGGTGATAAGATCGGTATATGACATTTCTAGCACCACTTAGGGCATGTTCACATGGAGGAATGTGGCGATGATTTTGAAGTATATATCTGAGGCGAATGAAAGCTGCAGCAGAGAGCCGGAGGGACAGAAAATTGAGAGGAGTCGGAAATCTGCCTCATATTCTACTTTATGTACGGGCCCTTAGAATAATAGAGTAGGACACATAATAACCTCTCTAGAGAAAACAAGTAGGATAGATTTTACCAGACACTAAGACTTCATAATGTCTAAAGGCCACACATTAGAGTCATCCAAATCAGTTGGGTGTAAGGTGGTCTCTCAACTCTCCTTCAACATCCCTAAGGATACTGAATTTCAATGCCCGACACCTTCGATAAGCCAGAGAAGAACATTGGGACAGAGATTTTAATACTATCCAACATTAAAGGGGTATTCCCATGAACATAATCATATATATATATATATATATATATATTTGTAGATAATTAAAAGTTAAACATTTTTGCAAATATAAGTAGTTAAAAATTCTTTAGAGTTTTAAAGATTTTCTCTAATCATCTTAGTATTGACATCTGTTGTCTTGATCGGTTGCCAATGGATACGACCATGTATCAGAAGATATCCCTGCCACAATAAGCAAATCATAGCTGATTTTCTTACCTTAGAAAGGTCCTGCATTCATGGTCGTATCCACTGGCAACCGATCAAGACAACAACTTGTGACCACAAGATATTTAGAGAAAATCTTTAAAACTCTGCTAAATGTTTAATTACTTATATTTGCAAAAATGTTTAACTTTTAATTATCTACCAATTTTAAAAATGGTTATGTACGAGGGAATACCCCTTTAAGACAATGTTAAAGGGATTGTCCAGCTCATTTTTAATGATACCAGGAGGAAAGTCCAGCACACCTTTCATCCAATAAAAGCAGAGTGTTTATTTGAGGCATTTATAATCACATCCACATAGGTGCATTTTGGGCAAACACTGCCCTTAGTCATAGTCACTATAAAGGTGTGCTGGAGTTTCCTCCTGGTATCGCTGCTCTCTATGTTGTCGCCACTTCCTTGCACCCAGCTGATCCTATTTGGTCATCACAGCTTCAACATGTAGAGTAGAACAAGAGTGGAGACGTGCTGTGTACTGCTTTGTTTTTACTAATGATCTATCCTCAGGATAGGTCATTAATAATAGATCGGTGAGGCTCTGACACCTGGGACCCCTGCTGATCAGCTATTTCAATAGAATGAAGCAGGAATGACATTGTAAGGCCACTGTGAAAGAGACAGCATGCAATATAAATAGTGACAAGGTCAAGGCACATGTAGGAGTGCTGTGGCCCCTTCAAACAGCTGATCGTGGGGGTCCCAGACGTTGGACCCTCATAGACCTATTATAGATGTCCTATCAGTAGGTCATCGGTATAAATAAGTATGACAACCCATTTAACCTAGATAAGACAGGGAAAAGATTCACCAAATGTATCACAGTGCTTGGCTGAGCTGTGTTTCCTGGGGACTGAGAGCTGATCACCAAGGGTAGATAAAGTTGGACCCACCATGCCTAACATTGATGGTCTATCCTAAGGATAGGCTGTCAATATCCTGGTCCAAGATAACCTCTTGAGATTTTGGACATTTGATTTAATCTTTTTTATGCTATCAATGCCTTTCGTGCCATCAATAAATGTGACAGACAATGGCAGATATCTGTCGGAAAGTTTATGTGTGACATTGAATTCTTTTGGTTGTTGTCAGGTGCTGTGGCTGAAAAGTCAGATCTGCTTCCCATCAAGAAATTGGGTTACAGATCATGGCAGAGGTCGATTGGTTGTTTAGACCATACTATCCTTTTTAGTTCAAAGGGAATTCGGGTAGTTTCACATGGAAAATGAAGAGAAATTCCTACATGTGATTCCAGAGTAATATATATTTTTTTTTTTATTTCTGGGACCCAACACCTGCTTCCCAAGACATGCCCTCCTGCCATTGTTTTGGCCCCTAAAATGCAAATTAACACTATTTAGCCAGTAGGTATCAGCTACATCCAATCTCCCACAGTGGATCCAGGTTCCCATTTGCTGACCATGTCCAATGCTTATCTTATCCTTTGAAGGTCCATGTCTTTAAGGTATAAAAAAATCTGTGAATTTCCAGTTTTTTGTATAACACCATGTCTGATGAAGGGAGCTAGTACTCCCGAAAGCTTACCATCAAATATACTCAGTTAGCCTCTAAAAGGTATCGCCTGATAACTTCATTCTTCCACTATCTTATCTTGTGAGATCATGCTGGGCCAGCCCACTGTGAAGTAGTCTTATGCAGATTAGACAGTCAGAGGCATCACCTCAGTTGACCTCCACCTGGCTAGACAGGGTTAATTTGCAAAACAACAAAGGGGGGGGGGGGGAAGTAAACAAACAAAATACTACCCAGGAGTCAGAACAGCTCTTAGGTGGGGGTATCTAATTCCCTTTGCATATTCTAGTGACCTCTGGATCTAATTTTAGCTCAAAATGGCGCATGTGTGTTCCCAGTCTAAGGCCCACAGATAGACCTCCGTTAAATGGGGTTAGACAGCGTTCATACCCACAGGATTTCAAAACTGCAAAGGGTTGTTTCCAACATGTGTGAATATACCCTTAGGCTGTGGCCCCATGTTGCAAAAACGCAGCTTTTTTTTGTTGCAGATTTTGCTGGGATTTTTTTAAGCCAAAACCAAGAATGGCTACAGAAGGAATGGGAAATATATAGGAAGTTGTTATACCGCTACCCTCTGCTCAATTCACTCCTGGCTTTGGTTAAAAAAAAACGACACAACAAAAAAGCTGCATTTCCGCAACGTGGGGCCTCAGCCTAAGGGTATATTCACACAGTGTAAATGCATGTTGGAAACAACCCTTTGCAGTTTTGAAATCCTGTGGGTATGAACGCTGACTAAACCCATTTAATGGACTTCTATCTGTGGGCCCACCTACTGGGGTTTCAGTGCTGTTTTTGGTGCTGAAATTGCAGAAAGGACATTCAGCTTTCTTTTCCCCACACTGTGGGAAGTCATTCTTATGCATGGGAAAATCTGCACTGTATGAACTATGACGTGGTTCAGCAGTAAGAGTTCTTCATATTTATTCCAATATGAAGTAAACAAGCATGACGGAGGGGGCTCCATATGCATGTCATTAATGTCCATACCAGTAGTAGAGTGACAGTAGTGTGACCATCCCCTTACTCACACCAGGAAATTGGCATGGGTTATATAGGAAACCTATAGCAGTGCCTGACTGGCATAGATTTCCATTCTGGCACAACTCTCATGCCAGCAGGAGAATGGATTATAGGGGTTGTCCAGGGTTAAGAATTTTATTGGCAATTCTTAAGATAGGCCATAAATACCTGATCAGTTGGGGGGAGATAGCCGGTCCCCCAGACCAATCAGCTGTACAGAACCACTTCTGTCGCCCATCCTATATACTATACAGGTTGTAAGCAGAAAGCTCAGTTTCCTACATAGGAATCAAGACGCTATAAAGGGAATGGAGCTTTCTGCTTACGACCCTATATAGTGTATAGGAAGTGGCTCTGTACAGTTGATTGTACAGCTATCTCCAGTGCTCCTATTGCAGTGAATGGAATGGGTGTGCTCCTGCACCCTCCGCTAAAATATATTACAGTTCTCGGGATTTGTGGAGGTCTCAGTGGTCAGCAATATATCCTGTATGCTATGTATAGAGGATAGTTATACAGCATACCCCTTTACTACTCCCCCCCCTTCCCATACTCATCACTGTGTGAACATACCCTTAGGGTGGATTTACAAGCAGCAAATGTTGTTACAGAAATTTCTGATCACAATTGCATTCATCTTCATGTGGTTGTTTTGAGGACAAGCACATGGATTTCTTTCTGCAGATCCTATTCAGAGGAATGACACAGCAGCAGAAATCTCTGCAGCAAAATCTGAATGTGAATTCATGATGAATACGATAACACAATCCTACAATGGTTTCTTGCACATTCCTATGTAATCCATGTGATCTGCAGATCCACAACAGCTAATCGCCCGGTGTGTTTTGTGACCTAGGGGGCACAGGCTGCGGTCCGTACGAGGTGTGTGTGCGTGCAGTCACACACATACACAGGAGAGCCAGGCAACAGCAGCGAGACAAAACGCAGCCGGCCCTGACCTCACACAGCGTCACATGACAGACTCTGAAACTTGCAGAAGCATTACATCAGCCTGGGAACCAACACACATCAAAACACGGCTATTCTTAAAGCGGCAACTCTCCGTTCTCCTTCTACCTAGGTTACACCGCGGTGTAATGCATTTTGCAGTCGCATTTCTTAGGTTTTTATTATGGACGTATAAAAGAACACTGAGTGCGTATTTATTATTAATATAGAATATGATATGTACGGATTATTTAACTTGACTGGTATCGCCCCTTTAAGAACAACCTCCGCGGGTCGTCGTTCGAATTCTGGGTAGTCGCTAGCGCCGCAGCCGATTGGTTGTAGATCACGTGAGGACAAACAGGCGCCTTTGCACGGAAGGGGGCGTGAAAACGTTCTGATTGGTGGTTGCGTTCATGACGTGCGTGTTATATAAGCCTTAAGCGGTAACGCGCCCGCGCTTAGTTGGCGCTGACACGACGCAAGGACCGGGTCTGTGTTGGATGCGGCAGTCGCAAAACTGGGCAACGAAACCGCGCTAGATCCACTATTCTGCCAGTCTGTAGCTAGAAGATGCAACAAGAAGCTGCAACCCTTGAGCCGGAGGGCAGAGAGACTCATCCTCCCGGGCTGGGCTTCCGTTTAGAGGCGCACAGAATCGTGAGCATATCACTGGGGAAGATTTACCATTCCCGGGTGCAGCGCGGCGGGATCAAACTGCATAAGAACCTCATGGTGTCCCTGGTGCTGCGCAGCGCTCAGCAGGTGTATCTAAGCCAGAGCCCAGAGGACTATGGAGTGTATCCAGCTCCGCTAGAAAGCAGAGAGCCGGAGTCGTGTACAGAGGAACAAAACGCGGCGTGTGCACCGAGCCCGGACCTGCGAGACCCCAGGACTTGTTCCTGCTCAGCTCCCCGGTCTTGCAGGACGCAGGAGACACACCATTCCCGGGAAGTGCCCTGCTGCTTCTGCCAGACTCATGCCGGCTGCTCCTTACCCGAGCCCTGTCATAGGGACCAGGAAGCGGATGCCATCCACCCGGCAGAGCCCGCCAGCCCGCCCTGCTGTCGGAAGAGGAGCGGGGGCAGCACGGCGGACGGTCCGGTCATGAAGCGAGCAAGACGGGAGCAGAGAGAGCAGGAGGTCCCGGAGCCTGGAGAGGAGGTGGAGGAGGAGATGGAGACCGAGAACGTGGCCAACCTCATTAGCATCTTCGGCTCCAGCTTCTCAGGACTGCTCAGCAAGGAGCCCGGGCAACAGCCGGAGCTTGAGCCCGGGCAGGAGGTGCAGGAGCTGGACTCAACTGCCACCCCCTCAGCCGGGCCAGGCTGCAGTGAACCCGCCATAGCCCCCACTATAACCCCCTGGAGCACGGCTATAGAGGCCTTTTGATAGGACTGGACAGAGACACTGGGGGGGGGGGGGGGCACATTGGGAGGACGCAGAGTGATCTGACCTGGAGCCACATGAAGCTGTTCTTGTGTCCTATGTCCATGTTGTGTGGGGTTGGAGAAGTTTTTGGTGATGTCATAATTGGAATCTTGTCTGGTTACAATGTTGTCGCTTTCTCGGATTAACCCATTCATTGCCAGGGGGAGCTGCTGACAAGGAAAGGGTTAAGTGCCTTAGACTGTCAGGGCTTGGGGCGTTGGAGGTGTCGCAGGACCTCCTGGCACTGGTGGCGCCTCACTTAAAGGGACACTAAACCTAAAGCTTCTCAAGCTGGGAAGTGGCTGGCTAGTGACAGGAGGTACTAACTTATGGTTGTATGTGGTGTTACTAAGCGTTGCCCTTTAGGTTTAGTGCTCCTTTAAACCTGACATTTTGCGGGTGTCGAGATTACTTATCTATTTGGGGTGAATGGATCTCCCCAAGCACTTTACAGTTGGTCTTGACATCCTCCCCCTTTCTTCCCAAGGGCAAATCTATTCACTAAATTCCCCCTCCCCCTTGCAAAAAATGTCTCCCCATCCCCCCCACTTCTTTTTGGTCACCACGTGCAAGGGGAGTTCCCTTTTAGGGAGGGGGGAAGGGAAGTTCCCATCTGCTTCCACCGCTCCCCTTCCCCCACCACCCATTGTATGCTGGGGCCCGGTCATCGCGTTTACGCAGACACTCCTTTTTACTACATGTCTCAACTTGAGGGAAAATACCAAACAACTGACAATATGGAAATACCCCCCTCCGTCCCCCCACAACGCGCCAACTACCAAAGTCACAAAATTAAAAGGACCAGCCATTTTGTCGCGGACCATGCTGCTGGCTCCAGTACTGCTTTTAATTTAATGTCGCCACCCTTCGTGCAGAGGCAGTTCCCGGTACTACCTTCCCAGCAGCTCCCAGACACGATTACTGACTTGTATCCGCATGAGGAAGTGACTGTTAAGTGTTTGTGTTTCGACCCTCTAAGTATATTGTATATGTATTTCTTGACAGCTCTGGTCAGATATGGTGCTCGTGTTGAGACTTATCCATACCCGCCGGCTCACCCTGTCTTTGTTTTAGAAGATGGTGCGGTCTAGCAAGAAGTTGGGAGTTTACAGTATTTTTCATGCACAATGCTGTAAAATGGATTTATGTACAAAATGACGTTTCTACGTGTTTAACACGTATTAAATATTTTCAAAAGTTTTTGCTGTTTATCTCAATTGCTTGTGTGGTCTTTGCTTCCGGGACCTGCAGTGTTACAAAGTAACAAGCCGGTGAGATATGCAAGCTACGTGACCTCTGCAATGGATACAATCTTCTCTATATTGGGGGTGGGCCATGCTACAGTTCATGGTGGCTTATAGAGGCAAACTTGTGCTTGCTTAAAGGGTTTTTCCAGACGAAACACTGATGGAGGTTTAGCAGGTGGGCCTCACTACGACTGAGAACAGAAGCCCCTTGTCCTCCAGATCGAAGATGCTTATCTTTCTAGGAAACCTACTAGTGAGTGTCTCAATTGGAAAATCCCTTTAAGGCTGAGGCCATGCGTTGTGGAAAAACTGTTTTGTTTTTTTGTTGTAGATTTTACTGTGGTTTTTTTGAGCCAAAGCCAGGAGTGGATTTATGAGCAGGGAGAAGTACAAGAGCTCAAAAAATATCAAAATCTGCACCCAAAGATTCAGCTTTTCCACAACGTGTCCTAAGCCTAACTGGCTCACATACCTGTGGACACGGGATAAGTGTACACTGGGGTGTCACTAGTAGGATTCCCAGGGTTCATGTGAATGAGGGGTCCCCTTTGAATAGAATGGTAGTGTGCATGCTTGGTACTTGGCACAAGTTTCCAGGCACTTTTATGGGACTCTTGAAGATTGGAGATTACTGCATAGAAGTGAATTGAGTGGTGGTCAGGGCTGCACTACTTTTCTATTTACAGGTAAGTTTGGGACCCATTGTTCTCATGATAGATGGCGGTCTCCTTGGTTGACCTCTAGTTGCCTGTGTACAGGGGATAAATGTTGGTTCTGGGAAAACCCTTTTGGTGATCCAGTATCTGTCACAGGCCGGAGTAGTTGTGATGATCTGGTAGGTCCAAGGGGGTGTCTAAATGTGTTGGCCATGCTGTATTATGACTTGTATAAGACTGGTCTAAATTATTGTGCCCATGATCACAAATATTGAGGCATATGACTAGAGAGTAGGGTCTGTACAAACTGAATGGCACATGGATTGGCATCCGTCTGGGTTTTTTTTTCATACCCCCATACACTTGAGTGAATAGATTGAGCCACAACGAGAGGACCTGAACCTTATTTTGTGGCTCATTTCTACAGCCCGGACACTGATCTATGGATGTGTATGGGATCATACAGAAGAATGTGTCCATATGCTATCTGTTTTTACAGATCTGAAAAAGCCTACAGATGAAAACTGGTCCTGTGCAGGAAGATTCAGATAAATATAAGTGGTAACCAAGTAATGATAGGCTGCTGTATAATGAACAATCTCTTCCCCTGCATGCAGTGTTCAGTGCATTTAAGACTATATTCATACATGCAGGTTTAATGCAGCTTTTGAAGCCAAAATCAGGAATAGATTCAGAAATGGCATCTTTCCTGTAGACTTTTCTTTTATGATCTGTTCGGCTTCAAAAACTACATCATAAAACTTTGAAGAAATCCTGCACGTGTGAATGCACCCCTAAGGCTGGTACTACAGACGATGAACACACTGCAGAAGTTCTGTCAGGGAAATGTTGCAACGTGTTCCTCTGCAAACTGCTGTGGTCAAAACCTTGAGGGTGGGGGGATCTTGATATGTCCAATGGACCGAAAAGTTGGATGTCCAGAGGATTTTTGCAAAAGAGCAGCCCGTCTTCATGTTAATCTGGGAACTGGATCATAGAAATGTGTGGTGTCAAAGTATATATATCTCTCCATGACTAGGTATTGGTGTGTAAATCCTTGTGCATCTGGTTGAAGTGTGTTGTATTTCTGATGTGTACGCCTCCAAATATTGGCAGCTTTATTTATAACATGCTGCAGCCATTGCCACACAATATAGATCAGTTTCCTCTTTCACAGAATTGCTATTTATACATAACCTTTCTGTCCTCACAGTAAATCCAGATACAAAGTCCTTCCTGGAGCTGATGCAAATGAGCTTCCTTGTTACGCTCTGCTCTGATAGGCCTGCAGTGATCTCATGTTAGGGAGCAGGTGTGCGCAAAATGGTCACCACCTATCTGACCAAAGGTCGTGGAGCAAAATTAACACTTTCCTTGCTAATGCGGGTAATATCAGAGAGGTGCTTGATGATTATGCTGCAATAATTCCATACCTGCTGTTATAGTAGCTCTTTTATTAATCAGGGTGACTATATAGGCAATCCAAAAATATTGCCGCTGATTTGTAACCTTGTGGGGTTTTTTTTTTTGTAAGGCGGAAAACATGGTTTCATAGTTTTCTAAGCCAAAGAGGAACTGTAGTTTGTCCCTTTTATAATTCCTTTTGAACCATGTGTGATTCTCACTTAAAGGGCATTTCCCCTTTATTATGACCATTGGGACCTCCAGTGATCAAGCATATGAGGTCCTCAGTGCCCATGTGATTGGAGTTGTGGCATACAATTGCTAGGCTCCATTTACTTTTATTGAGATAATGGAGATTGCCCTTAGAAGAGAATGGTGGTCACGCAAACGCATCCATGTGACCTTGGTAATAACACGTCATCTGGTCACTGGGGGGTCCGATCACTGGGATGCCCATTGTTTAGAGACTTGTCTGGTATCCTGTGGAAGACTGTTACTAATGGAAATACCCTTTAGTGTCTACGAAAGGCAACACGAAGAATCAGATAACCATTTTGACCGAACCGTGATGATCATCTGTCTCTCGAATATATAAGCCTGTAAAGAGCAGTGGTCTTCAGGAGTGGTGATCATGAAGTTCTCCAGCTGTTGTAAAACTACTATTCACAGACGACATGCTTGGAGTTGTAGTTATACCCCAGGCCGTAGACTACTGAGATATAGTGTATACAGTAGAAGTCGTGGCCGCTGCTAAAAGGAACACATACACAATTCGCATAAATTACCATTAGATCCCAGGTGTAAATGTTACTGCTTTAAGGCTGTAGTTTTGTGCCAAAAATAGCACGATTGTTATTTTAAAAGGTTCACGTTCCTGATTTCTAGGAAATGTAGTTCCTAGTAAGTGTTGTCAGCACAGAGGATGACCTCTATGATCCCCATATAGTGAGAACTTTGGAATACATACCCCCAATCCGTCTAGGACAAGTTGTCCTGTATAGTGATCACGAGTGCTGGCAGCCCCTGTGTTACATGTAATGTGGGCATCATGCTGATACTTCCTAGTATGTACATATCTACTCTGGTATGTTAGCCAGTTCCGTGTTTGAGATCTGGTTTCTTACACTTGCCTGGCGTACAGGGATGCCAGAGGAACATTACACATTCCCACATGGAGGCTGCTTCCCAAAGTGGCATTGCTATTTGTGCCTGTTCCCACGATCCTTTGCTCGCAGGTCATGAATTATTCCTTGTAAAATAGCTCATTTTGCATGCGGTAATTGTGCGGTGCCTGGAGCCAGATTACAGTATGGTTATTTACTGTGAGGGAAACACATCATCTGTTCTCAAGCATGGGGGCGGCTTCCCGGATATTTGGAGTATGGGCAGGTAGTGGGCTGTCAGGCCCCTCCTGCAGATGGCTACTAGGCTTTGTCCCATTCTGTTCTTGCCTGTAATTTTCAGCAAAGTTTAAACCATTGCAGGAATCAGAAATTAAGGCTAAAAATATTTTCTATTGTCACACACAAGCACATTACTATTTCTGCTATGTAATAAAATGCAGATATTGGAAAGCCCCGGAATATACACTGTCATAGGGTTGATGCCCTGAAGTGCTTACAGTCTATTCTTTATTTAACCCTTTAGTGTACTGTCACTGTCTCATGTCACCCTTGTGATATATAATTTGCTAGAAAGCACAATTGGCCATAATCTCATTCCACGTCAGTCACGTAGCACAGTTCATATGGTGCAGTTTGTATCCATTTAAGGGCCTGTTCACGAAACGGAATTTAGAGAGGAATTTAAGGTGGTGTTCAGCTCTGATTTCTCCCCAGATTCTTGCCCTTACCTAAGCAGAGCTTTGGCTTTGCGCTTCGGGTTTGCTCACTGTTTAGCTTCAGAAACAATGGGGCTAATCGGCTGTATCAGCCGGGAAATCCACAGCGAGAACAAGCAGGACGCTAAAAAAAAAAAAAAAAATGCAGCCAGAATTTGCAGCTGGTTTTGAGGTGGAATCCATCTCAAGATCAGCTCCAAATTCCTCTGAGTTGGAAGGTCTGTAGGAGCCTCTGCTGTAGATCTGGTAAAAAAAAAACCTGGGGTACTCCATTATAGTCAGTGGAATCTTTTGGGCAGCCATTGGTGTCTGTGATGATCTGAATAGATCCTTAAAAACGATGAAGCTGTAGTGAATTATTTCACAATAGCTATATGTACACTGGTTGGCAAGCGCATGGCATGGAGAACATAGGTGTGATAGATCTGACCTCTTGTTAAATCCATACAGATCCTAAGATTCTAGTGTATAACATTATTGTACATAAATAATCTGCGAAAACACTATAATTGAGCAGATGGCCCCATTACGTCATCATCTCACACACACTACAACAAGGCCAGGGACGCACACTGACTCTGGAAATATAATCGTACACTCATAGGAATGCATTACATTGCCAGGCATTGCACAGTCCCCATGTCACCTGGGCCTAAATATAGATTTGTTGGGTATTTCACTTGGCAGGAGCTGTGCCCCTAGGTTTCACTTCTCAATATATGGTTTCTTTGCACATAGCAGACGATCTAATCATACATTGTTCTCCTTTTCATTTACTTTCCATGAAAGTGGAAAGTAAATGAAGCCGTAGTAGTACTCGATAACTGCAGGAAGCCATTGTATACCAGACCCTTTAATGACGTGACACTTTGACTTCCTCAATAGTAACCACATCTATATGTAGCATGTTCTCTGATATGTGTGATTGGTAGGCCGCTGTCTTGCCGTACTCCACCCCATTGCTTAACGTGGTAAGAGACTGAGCCGACTGATAGCCAGATAATCTGGCATCGACAGAGACCAAACTGCTTACAATGTATTCTCCGGTGCTATGGATAAAGCCATAGTACTTATCAACGAATGCTATGACTATGCATTTTTTTTTTTTATAAGGCAGTGTTAATGCTAAAGGGGGTTGTATGGGATTAAGAAAACATGGCTGTTTTCTTTTAAAAACAGTGCCATCCCTGTTTACAGGTTGTGTGTGGTATTGCAGCTCAGCCCCATTCACATCAGAGCAAATGTACTGTTGGCGTGTATACACTGAATGTGAGTGTTAGACCCCATGCACACAGGGGAATCCTTGCCTGTACTATATACAGTCAGGAGAGTGAAGCTTTGGGCACGCGGACTGCCAGTGTCATAGATCGCTATGATGCAAGGAATCCCGGTCTCCTGACTGGGTTTGGGCCAGGAAATCTGGCTAATCTTTGTCCCAGCCTTTGCGCGCAGATTTCCCTATTACAGCAGTAGATCCCATTCCGACATCCGTCTAATGGCCTGCAGTTAGAGTATCCTAGATCTCTATGATATTGTAAGTTTGGGTCACTTGACCCATGGCCGGGATGGAATTTGTGGCTATTATACGGTTTGGAAAATTCTGATGCTTGACGCTAGTGTTGGACTTTCTGTTGCTCCAGTCCGTCAGAGGACCATAACAGTGGATAGGCGGCGTGCTACAACAGTGGTCACATTAACTATCATGGGATCCGTCGGGTGTCCGTTCTATAAAACTGAAACCGCCGGGTGAAAAAGCCAGACTTGTAGGATCTTTTTTTTTGTCCAGCAATTTTGGACTTGTACTGCAACCAAGACTCCGACGCAGATGTGAACGTAGCCTAAACCTCCAGAAGAGCGTGGTGTTCCAGGGATGTCGCCCACTACAAGCAGCTTCCATTGCTAAACAGCATTCCAAATTTGGGTTTTGCTTAGCAAACAGCACAGGGAAGAAAATAATTATTAGGAAACCTGAAAGCGAATATTTACATAGCGTAATTGTCTCTTTTTCCCCTTTTACGTTCCTAATATTTGTGTGTATTGCGTTTAAGGCGGTCACTTTAGATGACATGATCCATGAGAGGGAGTCTGTTGGCTGCTGGCCTCTTCAGGAGATATTGGGTGGGTCTCAGACGGATCCTGTTCTTTCTCAGCCTTCCACATAATCACATGACAGGAATACCGGCGGCCTCGCCCTCCCTCCCCCTCCTATTTCTTGTCTGCCTCACAGCTCTGGAATCCAGTGAGCTAAAAGAGCTGGCTGCATTCCTGACACAACCATTCTCCCCAGGGATGGCGGCTGAGGAGGGGGGAGGCAGCCTCACATCCTGCCCTCTTTAGGAAAATGTGGAAGGAAGAAGGGAGGGGGAATGCATTGTCCTGTTTGGGAAATCTTAACCCCTTCGACAATCTCAGCTTGTTTTGACTCTTCGCCTTGGAGATGTTGTTAAGCCTCTAAGATTTTGTAGACGGTTAAAGAGATTCTACGCTGCGCCGACTGATGAATTTTATTCTCTCAGCCAATGGTTTCTGGGGGCCATGGCTACGTGAAGGGTCATTGTTTGTTTACAGGCGCTTATCCATGGATACATACACGTGTCTGCGTATAAACATATATAGAAACGGAGACATTAAAATAAGCCAGGTCTGCAAAGGATTGGACGATCGTGTGCCTGTCAGAAATTTTGTACAGGATTCCATTAGGATTTTCCGGATTTTTATCTATTTTTCTATACTATCTCTGCCTTTATGCATTTGACTAATGCATATGGTTCACCTATTTGTAAATGTCACAATGTTGTAAATACGTATGCATGACCGCCTATCGCAGATCTTCAGGTTTTTTCTAAATTTTAGCCGTAAAATTTGCAAATTGCCACGTGCAAATTAATCGACTCATCTAGACGTAGGGCTCTCACAGATGTGCGTATTACGCCTGCCTATGAGCATCCGTATTTCGGATATTCCTGATCAGACTGCAGGTCTATTGACCCAACTTATTGCGTCATAGATCCATATGATGAAAGCCTATTGACCTGATGACAGATGTTGGGAGAGAAAGCGATCAGATGGCTGGATTTCAACATGCTGATCCTTTTGTTCTCAGGGAGATAATCTGTCAATGGTGAATTCTCTGGCAACAAATTACTCTCCTCTTTCTATTAAAGGGGTATTCCAGGACTTACATATTGATGATCTATCCTTTGGATAGGTCATCAATATGTGACTGGTGGGTGTCAGACACGGGGATCCTTGTCCAGGACTAACATGTGCCGTTGCCTCTTCCCTTTGCCGATGACATCACCATCATCATTCTACATAGTAGCATATTAGCTCAGTACCTTTCAAGCGAATGGGACTGATCTGTAATGCCAAGCACAATCCGTACGGCACTATGGTTAGTATTGTGTGAAGAGGCCACCGTGCTCATCTGAATTCTGAAACCTCTGCAACCAACTGATCGGTGGGGTCCTGGTGTCGAACTCCCATCACAGATTCATGACCTATACTAAGAATATATCATCTATAGGTATGTTCCAGAAAACCCCTATAAGAACACATGCATATTTAGCCAAGCCAAGTGTACGTATGCATGGGGCTCGGAGGAATAGCTGTCAGACAAAAAAGCATTTGACCAATAGTATGGCCACCTCTGTACCATGTGACAATGATTACAGTGTAATCACAATATTAAGGAACTGCTCCATATAAAAATGCAACATTGTATCTAAGACTAGTAGCAAATAGTCACGTGAGCAAGACATTGCCAAATATTACATATTCTCGAAGCATGCAAAGATTACTTATCTTTATAGTCTCTTCCTCAGTTATCCCATATTTTCTATTCCTGGAAGGACATCTGAACTACGACAATAAAAGCCTAAATACCAAAATCTGTATAGGACCCAGCAAATGTCCTTAGTATTAGAGACCCTACACCACGTAGCTGGGCAGATAGCTCAAGTAGGTTAATGAAGACAGAGAAGAGGCCAAGTCAACGCTAGTTCCCATGAAGTAGCTTTCAATAATATATGTGAATATGAAGGGCATGGAAAAACACAAAATTATACTATCCACATGTTCCAGTGAAGTGTAGAACTGGCATTCTCATAATGCCCCAGAGAAATCTGGCGGACAGCTCCAGCGCTTGTGGGAGTAGGCGGGAAAATGAGTCATAGCTCCATATATAAGCCTCTGCTGGTTGACATACTACGAGCAATGACGCTGGTTGTAGAGGCAAAGAATAACATAAATAGCAAGGGTTAATTAAGTTTACATATTCAGTGATACAATAGGCAAACAGATGTGCTGGCGATACCCTGTATATACTGATATAGCTGCGATGGATTAATATTGTGGAGGATTTCATAATAAAATTCCCCTATGAATAACACATACGTAGCAGAGCTGAATTTGTTACTTAACTGTTTTGCATATTATTGTATGGTCAGATATGCAAACATATAATAGGCACTCAGCCTCATATGACAGGTGACTTTAGGCTCAAATAGCTTATTTTTAAGTGTTACACACAAATGGGTTACCTTGCCCCCCAAATGGCTTTGGCTTTATCTTGTAGGTTTGAACATAGAGGTTAGAGCTACGCAGCGATTTTGACAACCAAAGATGCAACCCTGCGACTTCTTCACTAATAAATGTTAGTGAAAGGAGTAGTGAAAGGGTGCTGCGACCATGACTTCTATTATTATTATTTTTATTATTATTTTTTATTTATATAGCACCATTAATTCCACGGTGCTTTACATTTGAGGGTTTACATACGGTACACAAGATATACAAAACAGATAATACTAACAGTGACCAACTGGCACAGTGGGATCAAATATTGCTCGACCTTTTTTTGCGATTTGAGGTTGCGGCACCCTCGGGGCGCGAAGCAACTCCATTCCCTAACATTAGTGAAGGAGTCGCAGCCAAAAATCGCTGTAAAGCCCTAGCCTGAAATCCTCATGTCTTCTTTAACCGACTGCCCTACAAATGAATATGCCATTCATTTCCCATTAGGGTGTATTCACACGTGGCGGATGTATTGCATAAATATGTGTCTGAAGGAAGCTGCTTAGGCAGTAACCAAATGGATTCTTGCAAACTCCATTGAGATGACTGGAACATTTGCAAAAATTTCGGATGCATGTGAATTTACCCTAATTTCCCATTTACTCTATTAACCTATTAACATGGGGACGCTACATCTGTTCGTATATAGAAAAGACATGGGGAAAGAAAGGCAGGAAATAGCACGCAGTACACACCTCATATGGGCCTCTGCCAGCTTTCACAGACACGTCAGACCTATAGATTCAGTTGTCTGGCATATAGTAATTAGGCAATTGACACGGTAAACTGACTGCACCGCGCGCCCTTGTGTCAGATTAATTTTCACCTGTAATCTGTAGTGATATTATCAACATTTAATTCTGACAAATTATTCTATAACATAGCTGAACGTGAAGCTCCAGCTCACATAAATGAGCGGGCAATATGAGCAATTCTCTGATATAGGAATTCTGAATAAATGGATGGCCGTGAATAAAGTCCAATTTATGAAGGTCACCAGATCGCTTGCAATTTTTTCCTATACACCAACACTGCTGCCTCCACTTGCTATTGACTCGCTGGGGAAGATGGATTGCCATAGAGCCATAGCTTAAAGGGTTTTTCTGAGAGCTATCCTTAGGACACGTCATAAATATCAGATCACATCTGCGATAGAGTGTTTGTAGATGACTCCACCGCAGATTCCACCTAAAATCGTTGAAGAGAAAAATCCTGCGGGGTCCGTGGGTAACTGCTTTTCAAGCGGACAGGGTCTCCGTCTTTCTGATCCCCATGCAGACCCAAACGCTAGTGTGAACCTAGAGTAAGACCTATGGCACCAGTCAGCTGATTGAGGAGGTCATGGCACTGTGACAAATACTGCAGTCTCTTCATTGTGCACAGCGCCACACACTGGAGGGATTTTTTTTAACACTGAGTTTCCTATGCCAGTGTTAATCCATTCCGCCAGGGGAGCAAGATGCATCAAAATTATTAAGAAGGTCCGGCCTCTTAATAATTATGGCGTACCACAAGTGGTCCTGTGCCCCAGAACCGAATTCTACATTAATGAGAGACTGGCAAAGATTTCAGGTATAATTCACACCACTTTTGTAGCATAAGTTATAGTAACTTTGACAGGCAGAGATGTCCCCATCCCAGCCTACCTTAAAAGTGGACACAGAAAGAGAAAAGTGGCACATCTTTGATGCAATAAAGGGCCGTGTGCCAAAGATATGCCAACTCTACGCCCATTTTACACCTGGTATAGATGGAATAGTAAATTCCTCCCACTGTGTACCAGTTTTGCCTAACATTGCAGCTCAATCCCATTCTCTTGAAGGGGTGTTCCAGGAGAATAATATTGATGTCTTTAATATTGATAAGTGATCAATATGAGATTGATGGTGGTTTGGCACCGATGCGGAGTGCTAGGCGAATACTGCAGCCTCTTTATGGAAGAGCAGGCACAGCGCTATATGTTGTATAATGGCCGTTCCGTTAGTATTGCAGCTCAGTCCCATTGACTTGGACATGACTGACTTGCACAGACCATGTGACAAATGACTGTGACCTCACAGGCAAGTAAAAAGGCCTCTTTAAGCATCTGATCAGCAGGGGTGTCTGGTCTCGGATCTTCACCAACCTGATATTGATCGCAAGATAGGTCATTAATAATAAAATCCCTGAAAACCTCTTTAAAGAGGACCTTTCACAAACTCCAAGTCCTATTCTTTACATCAATTAATTGGCTCTGTTCTACTGATTCCGCAACAGGTGGACTTTTTTTTTCTCTAGCCCCCACCATGAGTAATCAATGCTGTTAGTTTTGATGCCCGATATGCTATTTAGGCTCTGTATTGTCAGGAGGGCGGTGTCAGGCAGGAGCAAAGGGTGTGATTCTGACCTCAGACACTGGCTGCCTCTGATTGGAGCTCTGAGCCACGCCCCTTGCCTGACTGCCCTTCTGACATTACAGAGCTTAAATAGCACATAAGGCACCAAAACTAACTGTGCTTGCTGCTCGGAAATAGTGGGGGCTAGAGAGAAAATTCCAACTGGTGTGGAACCAGTGGAGCAGCGACTATGAACAGGTGCTATGCACTTGAATTGGTGGAGGTGGTGAAAGGTCCCCTTTAAATGGAACTGAACTGCAAAATGGGCAGTTCGATTTCTTCATTGGTCTTAGATTAATGACCCTGTTACATTCCACCTTATTTTACAGTTCTGTGTTGTCCAGTCTTTATAATATCAGACTTTCTTGATGATCAGATGAAGGCTCCATGCACTGTTCTGTATCATGGATCCATTTTACTTCTAGAGGAGGATAGTTCTCTACATACAACACTCGAAGGAATCTCTATGACTCTGGACTAGTGGAGTCGCACAGGCTCTTTGAACCTAGAGGAATGATGTTATGATCATAATCACTCCTTTGGCAAGCGGAAGCAATTTGAGCTACAGCTGCAATCCATAGGAATACTTTGCATACAACGCAGTGGGCCCCTGTGAACTGCAGCTGTCACTCCTTCGGAAAGGCGTGCTATAGAAATACTTCTTCCATCTACAGCCGAAATCCTTAAAAGTGTATGCTAATAAATAATTCTAATACATCAAGCTGGACAAAGATGTAATTATTTCTTTATATTGCAAAGCCAGTATATTAAGTGATCTTCAGGGTGGATTATAATTCATGATTTGTCAGATTGCCACGGCACATGCGTAAAATTCTGATAATCCGTTCATAAAACATATAAATCATCTGATAAATATTCCCATCAATGAAATGGATCTCTTATGATTGTACCCTATATTCTTGGTAGTATTGATACAAAGATTATTGTAAGGAAGCCTTCTAAGTGGACATAGTGTAACCTCTCCGAAAGACCGCCTGTTGGAGAAGACCATCCCATTAGGCACACAGGACTATCTGGATTGGAAAATTTGGTAAGTACATTGACTAGGGTTTCTTGGTCCGACCCTAATCAGGAGACAGGACTTCTTGCATTATAGTAATCTATGGTGCTAGGAGTCCCCACCTGCCCATGGCGTGTATAGTATAGACAGTAGAACCCTGAGGAGTCAGGGACTCCTAGCATCATAGATCGCTATGTTAGAGTCCCATCTCCTGACTATGTTTGGACCAGATTTTCTGGTCCAGATTGCCCCATGGGCCTAATACAGACCACATTTCTAGGGATTGATTTTTGGTTCCAGCATATATAATGCATATTTGCCATTCTCTTTGAGAAGACCACCACCCTAGAAGACCACTTTTCTATGTAATTTGGGGCTGTTATCTCAAAGACCTTTCACTGTATAGAATGTCATTTCAGCTACGGTTGGCATCTGTAGATCTGTTCGCTCTATTCAGTTCTCCAACCTCCCATTCAGATGAAAGTTGGAGAACAAACCTCTCGGCAGCTGGAACTGATGACTCTCAGAAGAGGAACATGCTGTATTTCGGCTTCCTTGAGTGTCATGTGATTCTCTGGATTTCCCGGCCCTCCCCACCCCCACTCTTTAATAAGAGCACATGTTTTTTTTTTCTCTCTTTCGCTTCCGCTTATATAAGTCTCACTCAAAAGTTGAAGGACAGGTTCAGACATGTCCAACAAGAGAGGAAAGAAAGTTACCTAAAACAGGAAGCAAGAATATTGTGATTGTTAGTTGTGTAAGACGAGAAAGTTATGGTGGGATAAACAAGCGCAGAGAAACTGAGACGTAAATTCCGAGAGCAAAACCAATAATAACAAGACAAGTGCAGAAGAGAAAACGAAAGAGAAGTTACGTCTTCAGTGGTTTTCTCTTGTTTCTTTTATTTGCTATACGTCAGTGTTTTTGGCACATAAATATTCTGCTGGTTTTCCTGTATTACATTACTTTCTTGTATATAGGTTGCCATTTTGTTTGCTGCATACTTATCACAAAAATGTGGCCATGTGCGGTATACTGCCAGCATGTCAGACAGAAGAGTCTCAAGTTTATATGCTTTATAGAATTTAGATAGTTGGTGACCAAAGCGGATTCCTTCCAAAACACCCATACACATGCATGCATGGCCAAACACACTTATGTTCTTCATAGGGACAGGGGAATAAGAGGCTGCCACTGACAGTGACCTGTGTGAGAACGAAGCTTTGAGCATGTTAAAATTCAACATGTCCAGTCCTTTTTTGCACTTACATCTGTAGTCAGGGAAGAATCAGTCCATCACCATACACATTAGATGGTCAGCTAGTTCTGCAGAAATTGTGAGCTTTGGCCAATTAGGCTGGGTTTACATATGCTTTAGGCAGGGCTTACACATGGGGTTGGGGTTCACATATGTGTTTGGTTGGGTTCACGTATTATGCAGGGTTCACACATTGGGCTGGGTCACACATTAAGCTTGGGTCCACGCATTTTGCTGGGTCCACACATTAGGCAGGTTCACACAGTAGGCTGAGTCAAACATTAGGCTGGGTCACACATTAAGCTTGGGTCCACGCATTTTGCTGGGTTCACACATTAGGCAGGTTCACACAGTAGGCTGAGTCAAACATTAGGCAGGGTTCACACTTTAGGCAGGATCACTCATTAAGCTTGGGTTCACGCATTAGACTGGGGTCATGCATTAGGCAAGGTCACTCATTAAGCTTGGGTTCACACATTAGGCTTTGTTCACATATTGTGCAGGGATCACAGATTAGCTTGAGTTCACACATTAAGAAGGGTTCACTCATTAGGCTTTGTTCACATATTAGGGATCACACATTAGGCTGAGTTCACATGTTAGGCTGGGTTCACAAATTACTCTGGATTCACAAATTACGCTGGGTTCACACATTAGGCTGAATTCACACATTACTCTGGGTTCACACATTACTATGGGTTCACACATTACTATGGGTTCACACATTAGGCAGGGTTCACACATTGCTCTGGGTTCACACATTAGGCTGAGTTCACACATTACTCTGGGTTCACACATTACTCTGGGTTCACACATTAGGCAGGGTTCACTTATGCGCTGTTCTTTTAATTGTTCTTGTTCATTATATAGAAGAATGGAATGAACAGTCACTATCGGACCCCATTGACTATAATAGTGTTGGTTGGGTATCCATTATGGTACCTGTTATTTTGTGAACAAATAAATTCCTGTATGCAGAACTTCTTCATTGGTAATTTTAGATGTAGATGCAGATGTGAACTTAGCCTTGGCTGATTTGAACTGGGCAATTGTCTAACCACAGTCTCTGCCACATCTACTCAGTTTATGCAAACATGGCTCATAACCAACAGGTGCACGATCATTTTCCATTGAATTAACTTTACGTCTCATGTTAATGGTGATATTTCCTCATCCACTATTTAGAGTGTTTCCATCACCTGCACTTTGTGGAAACATCCATCTTGAGATCGAAACTGACCTTTAAATTCCCTTAGTCACCGGGCACTATCTACTTGTACTAAATACAGGGTTAGAGTTAGAGTAAGACTGGCCATACACATTAAATAGCAGTCGGGTGAGCGTGCATGTGTTTTCTATAGGAACAGGGGAGAAAGCTGCAGTCAAGCTATCTCGAGTTTCTTGAGTAAAAAAGAATCAGGCATGTTGAACTCTAACAGCCTGATCCATATTTTCCTTAAAGTGGTTTTCCGGGACTATAATATTGATCAACTGTGCTTAGAATATGTCTTTATTATCAGATCAGTGGGGGACTGAGAGCGGGAACCCCCACCGATCAGCTAATTGGAGGGGCTGCAATGTTTGGAAAAGTTCTATGATCTATTCACTGCTTACCAAGCACACTACCATACATTATATAGAGGCTGTATTTGGTATTGCAGCTTAGCCCCTTTCACTTGTATGGGACTGAATTGAAGAATGGCCATGTGACCTATTGATGTGATGTCACTGTGGAGCTTACACAAATGCCAAAAGCTGATCAGTGGGGACCCCAGGTGTTGGATAGGGGACATCAATATCATATTCCTGGAAAACCACTTTAACATCCTCTGCTGGGAGAAGAGTTAGGAGGCCCCCATACATATTAGATTGTCGGTCGATCCCGCAGAAATGGTCAGGTCTTAATTTATTGTGTATGTATAATTTTAAGAGTTTATGCAATTCTTCATCACAACCAATGGGATTCCAAACTAATATCTCAGCGGTCCTGGGAGATAAAAGCAGCCTTCTGATTGGTTGCCTTAGGCTCTCTTACCTAGTTTTGGTTACATGGTATACGCAGGGGTGTAGCTATAGGGTGCGCAGCTATATGGTAGTTATACATAATGTCCAAGAATAAGAACTATTGCGGTTTCAGTACAATGTGGATATCGTGCATGCACTACTTATCTTTTATCTCTACCGTTCTATGGCCATTTAAGCTTTCGTGACTTCTGCTTGTGCCAGAGATGAAGGGGTTAAGCAGGGCAATGTTGATAGTTGGAAGCAGAAGACAAATTATCAAGTGTCAGAAATATACAAAGAGGGTGAGTCACTGAGCTGAGTGAGAAAACCAAGACAGATAGCAGCAGTCTCGCCCACACATCAATGAAAGGGGAGGGTGCACAACTTAAGGAAAATTGGAGGGAGGCCAGCGTTAACCAGATACTGGCCGCTGTAGTCATATAAGGGCATTCACATCCTTCCGAGCATTGCAGTCTGCACTGCGCACAAACCTCCTGGGGAGACAGAAGAACGTAAGTCACAGACCTTTAGCAAATATGGCGGTTATCGAGACGTCTTCTAAGTAATTACAAAACTCGCAAACTCCACCTACTGCGTTTTTTTGCTTCGCTAGAAACTACACCATTATCGCAGCAGAAGAACTGTGGCAAAAACACCGACTTCAAGTGTAGATGTTACTGCTGTTATGGTGTTTACCTGCGACTATGACCGCTCTTGAGGTTGGGTCGCACAGTGGCGGCCACTATTATATAAGCACTATAGTAAATTGTGTTTACTGCTAAAATTGCAGCAAAAACATGATAAGTGAGCTCAGTCTAAATGTTTGGGAACACTAAGAATTCATCTGAATAGAGCTTGTAGAAATCCATGTGTTTGCAGCCATAATAGCCCCATTCAGATGAATAAAACAGATTTACAGTCACAGAAATTTCTGCCACGTAATCTGTTTTATATGAATCCATTCTTAAAAGGTTTGTTCAGGAATTACAGTACTTGGGCAGGAGGCTGGGGAAGGGGAAACCTAAAAAAAAAAAAAAGTCTTACCTGTACCTGGCGCTCCAAGGAACTGGTGATGTATGTGAGTGATGTCAATAGTTCCTTTCCCGTGATCGCGGGAACAGGTGAGTAAGATTTTTTTAAGTTTCACCTTCCGCAGCCTCTTGCCCAAATTCTGTAATACCTGGACCACTCCTTTAAGGCTTTATTCACACCTCCATATTTCACGTACGTATATTGTCCACAGGTTTTACGGACAGCATATATATCCATTCTTTTCAATGTAGTAATTTTTATATGCATTTTTTTAACGGTCTGTAGCTCTATGGGTCCGTGAAAAAAAAATGAATTTCATGACACTCGGTGTACCCCATGTGATCGCTGACACCCAATAACTGGCCTCAGTGGTGTAACCAGGACACATGATGTCACCCAGGAGGCCAGAAGAGGACGCAGAGAGAGCACCAGATGCCACAAGGTGACCTCTCCACCTCCACCTATTATACTCTGGGGTCTGAGGAGACCTCGGAATGTAATAATAGCACTTACAGTTCTATACAAAGAAGTTCACTCCGAAATTAATCTTTGGGCAGAACTATCCGAAACCGAAACAAAATGACTCTTCAGAGCTTTACCCATCTCTACAGATGAATAATGGACATAGACGTGTGGATAAGGCCTTAGGCTGGGCACACAAACTGTGAACATGCTGCGGAATTTCAATTGGTTCTTTTTTTGCTGCGCCTCACCTGCAGGAATCACTGCAGATCTCCCACAGCTTCAACCTTTGCATTGCAAGTTGAAAACTGCGGATGAGATTAATAGAAATCCACTACGCCGCCACTGTGTATTGCAGCAGCTGCCTTTGTGTCACCAGCTGTATAAGGAGCAGCTATGTCAGTAACCTTTTAAAATTTTAAACAGATTCTAAAAGTTGAAAATGTTTAAAAATCGTGTTTTTACAAATTTTTTTATTTTTAATTTTTTTTACAAAATTCAGAAGACTATGAGTTCTTTTGATTATAAATTATGTAACCTTTTGTTTTGTGGTTGTACTTTAATCTCTGACACTCCAACATGACCCCTAATGGTAGATTCACAAATGGCAAATTTGTTTGTTTCTGCAACCGAAAATTATGGATTTGTTTCATCTACAAGTATCTGGATTTCTGTAAGTCCCATTTAGATAAATGGAACAGTTGCAGAAATTTCTGAAAGCAATCTGCTGCTTGTGAATATATGCTGTGCTGTACTAATGCTGTGTGGTACTTGTGAAATAACCGGTAACATGTGGACTTGTTTGGATCTGTTGTGGTTGGGTCTTTAACTAAGTCTAGTGTGAAGGATCTAGTCCTACTAGAACCCGCTTCTAGCCCACTTGAGATCGCTTCAATTACCTCACACCCACTCCCAGTGAGTGTGTTGGGCCTCTGAGGATAATATGCAAGATGAGCCTTCTAAATTTTATATATTTATTAACCTCTAAATGGGTCGTTACTAAACACTTAACACCAGGGTCGCACCACTAATGAGGCGAAGTGAGGCGGCCGCCTCAGGCGGCACTATCCGTCACTGTCTGGGGGACGGCATTTTTACTATTTATTTAATGTAAACCAGCCCAGGACAGGCCGCTTTAAAAAAAAAAACAAAGCTGAGTGGGGCCTGTCCTGGGCTGGTTTATGAGATCTCCACATCTCAGCGCAGGCGGCAATACAATTACGTCATCACGCCTCCTACGCTGAGACACAGACGTTGCGGGCAAGAAGAGGAGGCATCATCAAGGCATCGCAGATAGGTGAGGAGAACTTTTTTTTTATATATATAAATAGGCCATAACCTTCTGGAGTAACCCCAGTAGGTAACGCCCTATTTATTTACCTACCCCGCGTCTGCTCGTGGCCGCCTCCGCTTTCCCTTCTGCTATGGGACGCAGAAGGGGAAGCGACTGGGAGCAGACGCGGTAAGTGAGGCCTTTCGGGCCTCAAATACTACTATTATTATACTCTGGGGTCTTTTTAGACCCCAGAGTATAATAATCGGAGACCCAGGGGAGGTGAGGGAACATAAAAACCAATGCTACGTACCTCTCCTGCGATCCGATGTTACTCCGAGCAGGCTTGGGCCCTCTGGTGAAAAGACCCCAGAGTATAATAATAGTTCATAGGTGGGCCACTATGGAGCATAATACCATGTGCAGGGGCCACTGTGGAGCATAATATCGAGTGCAGGGGCCACTATAGAGCATAATACCGTGTGCTGGGGCCGCTATGGAGCATAATACCATGTGCAGGGGACACTATGGGGCATAATACCGTGTGCAGGGGCCACTGTGGAGCATAATACCAGTGCAGGGGCCACTATGGAGCATAATACCTTGTGCAGGGGCCAATATGGGGCATAATATCGTGTGCAGGGGCCACTAGGGAGCATAATACTGTGTGCAGGGGTTGCTGTGGAACATAATACCGTGTGCAGTGGCCACTGCGGGGCATAATACCATGTGCAGGGGCCACTATGGAGCATAATACCGTGTGCAGGGGCCACTATGGAGCATAATACCGTGTGCAGGGGCCGCTGCGGGGCATAATACAGTGTGCAGGGGCCGCTGCGGGGCATAATACTGTGTGCAGGGGCCGCTGCGAGGCATAGTACAGTGTGCAGGGGCCGCTGCAGGCCGTAATACTGTGTGCAGGGGCTGCTGTGAAACATTATAGTGTGTGTAAAAGGGGCGCTATAAACGGGCTATGGCGCCTGTTTATATTATACGCTGTCTGTTTATAGTGACCGTGTGATGTAATTACAGCCTTGTCACATGGACGTGTATAGGACGAGGCTGTAGTTACATTACATGGCCGATATGAGATGAATGACACTATGTAAACAGAGACGCCGTCACGGCGCTTACACAGGTACCACAGTTCATTCAAACAGCTGATCAGTAGGGGTCCTGGGTTTTTGAGCCCCACTGATTAGTTTATTAATGACCTGGAAAACCTTTTAATTAGTTAACACCTGAGGCATTATTAATAAGGGGCACTATTTATACAGGGTACACATGGACATTATTAATATAAAGATGTACTTGGGAGTATTATTCATTATGGGGGGTTATATCATATATTTTATAATTGGGGTAGCAGCAGGATGGGTGTGCAGGTGAGGACAATGTGGGTCGGATGCCTGGAAAAGTGAGGAGCCAAAGATGTCTGTGTTGCAAACTTTACAGAGACAAGTCACAGCTGGAAGAAGTGGTCATGGCGGTCCAAAGGGAAGAGAAGGAAAATGTGACCGATTAGTCAGAGACGTCACCTGAAAGTCACAAAATGTTACTGCCCTATATTCACCTAAATGAGGATAAATACCTGATTGATGGGTTTCTTTCTGCTGAATCCCCCCTGAGCCTGAGAATTGGGTTTTTTTCCCCCACTGGGTGGGAATTCAGCCTGACCGCAGCCATATATAGGTGTGTCACTTGGTGGATGGACAAACCCGCGTGGCTCTCATTCACTTCAATGGGAGTGCCAAAGATAGCCGAAGTCCAGTACTCAGCTATCTGCGGGGCTCCTATTATAGAGAATGGGGGCCATGTGGGCTCATCCATCCACCAAGCAGAAGATGTGTGAAGTTACTTTCATTGTTAATGCCGTGTTGTTGATCTGATACTGAAGTAATGCAGTAAGAAGAATTCTTAAAAATTGTTTCATAACTTTGTGTATTGTGTATATTGTGCGACGATAACAGTGTGTGAAGCTAGTAGCATGGAAACTCAATTTTTTTTTTTTTGAGGGGGGGGCGTCTTTCTATAGTCCGCCTCAGGCAGCAAAGAGGCTAGGTTCACCAATGCTTAACACATACAGAGAATACATGCAGTAATTAGCAAGCAGATGCAAGTGCAAAGCAGCATAACACAGTACATAAAATAAAAATTGGAATAACAGAAAGAAAGGAACATATATTACCAACACCAGATTGTGATTGTTCCTCTGACTCCAGATGATGAGGATGATGAGCCAGGGCACGTATCTTATAAAAGTCCAGTAGCAGATGAATCTTAGCAGAGCAAAAGGGCAGCAGACACTTTCGGAACAAGTAGTTATTCCATTTCTCTGAGCCCATGTGGCAGGCTCAGGGTACAGTCTTGAGCGAAGCATGTGTTGCCTACATGCGGTTACACCTCTTCCATGTTAACAAAATGGCATCAAGCCTGGCTGCTTAGGCCGCATGGGAAGCACATGGGGATCACATGTTTGAAGTCTCCCACTGAACTTCCCCCACACTTGTCCTCTAGGAATAGCCCATCACTAAGGCCAGAAGACAAAAGAGACTGCTTCAGCCTGGGCGGAGACCTTTTGTCTCCCCTGGTCTCCTCCCTAAGTGAGGTCAACAGGGGGTGGGGCCCTGCCCCCTCTCTACATCTCTTAGAATAATTTTTCTGTATAATTTTTTATCCGATGACTATAGAGTCGGGCCTTTGGTAGGATCGGGCTTGTGGCGAGATCCCCAACACATAGACTCCAAGGTTGACACTCCATTTCCCTGTGGGTAAGGAGATCAGTACCTGGACCTTTCCTGGGCTTTGAACTATGACATGTGTATATTCTGAGCATGCGCCTTGACCTGACGCATCGGGGGAATTTATCGGGGCAACTGTAAGATATTCCCCAGGCCAGATATTGTCATAAAACCATAAGCCCTTTGAAGTAAAGGTGGCTCCTGTCTGTCTGCGAACAATATGCAGATCATTTCCCCAGCACATCCCCTCTGCATGACTACCTGCTGGGTTAATGAGTATAGCAGTCTTATGCCAACGAAGGTCTGTGTCAGTGACTTTCTGAGGATCAAAGGGTTTGCAGATCCCAGGAACCACCCAGCCTGTGACCAAATTGCTGACAACAGACTGGAACCATAATATGTGAGTGAATATAAAACCATATCTGAGCCTCGTATCATGACAGCTAGGTTCATATCTGTGCCAGAGTTTCCGTCGGAGATGCCACCAAAAATGATTGGAGAGAAAAGTCCTGCAAGGAATTGTTATTCACTTTAATGTTATGGTTATGGTGTATATTTACACTAGATTAACATGGTCACTTTGGCCGCAACAGCCATCAGCGTCCAAAAACCATTGCAAGTGTCGTGGTCACTGCGACTTCGGGGTCACAGTCAGACCTCATCCACTTATTTTAATTGTGAAGTTGCAGGGCAACAGAAATCTTTGGACTGTCTAAATTTGGGGTTTATTGAGATATTGTGTTTTCTCATGAGCAATTTTTACTTGCACCTCAACTGCGAGGTCTGAATACACTTTTACAATATTATATTAACTGCTCAGTTTTCTATTTGATCCAGAAACTAAAGCGGCATGAAACGCTCTACAGACCTGATTGAATGCTGTGCGACGTTTCTGTGGAGACACAATGGGAATTCCAAGTAATGAACACACAGAATAGGAAGGTTCACAAATGAAATAAAAATGGTAAAAACAGTAAATATTTTTTTTGCTGAAGAAATCTTCTGGTTAGCCCAAAAACGGGTTACTCACTCTGCATCCAGATGCCAACAACCAGTTCTTATATATATTTTCCAAGCCTTCTTTGTACTTAGTAGGGTCATGGCACAAGTCCAAGTGGGTGAATTCATGAATTGAAGCAGACTTTACCCATGAAAGAATTCCCCAGGCAGATATCCAAGGCTCTGCATCAGAAAGAAAATCCTTACACAAGCTGTAGAAGACATTTTATTTCTTTCCGTAACTTATCCAGCAAGGCTTCTACCATGGTTGGGTTAAGTGGCTGTAGTACCATTTCTGGATGCTTTGTGATAGTTTAGAGGTGACAAGCCGCTATAATATTGGTTATATTACCCACATACATAGTGTATTACAGAAAATATGGTTGTCTTCTCGGTGTATGGCTCTACATGTGAATATGGCTGATCTAACTGAACACTACCCTATATTAGACCTCATGCACATGGCCATATCAGAGATCTGTGTTATGTGCCCATATCCTGCTGTGAGCTAAAGTGTCACCTCTACAAAAAAGAAAACATTGCAAGGTACTCTTTTGCATGCTGAACATTGCTTCTGAGGACAATACCATGCCTCAGGGCAGCACCATGTGGCAACTCATGTGATGTCTACCAGTGTGTGCCATCCATGTCTATGCAAACAGCATTACCATATTTATGAGCCCATACCCTCTCTCTAACAATGGAGTCCTTAAACTGTAATCTCTGGGAATCGGTGAAGAGGTCACATGGGATACATAAAGGAATCTATGTATGTATCCTTCTTCCATCTCATGATATAGATTAACAAAACTAAGCCACTACACAGTGCCTTTGGCTCTGCACACTGTGTAAATCCAGCAGCTGATCGGCGGGGATCACGGGTGTCAGAACTAAGAACTGACCATCCATATCAAGCTTTAGACAACCCCTTTAACTTATGACCTATTAACTGCTAACAGTAATAGTCTATGGTATTATAGTTATCAGGTATAACCAATGGAAATGAATTCAGTTGGTTTGTACAAGTTTAGGATTTGCTTTACATTTTTATTGGCCATTACTGACCTATCTAGGTAATAGATTTCTGCAGTTGGGATGATCCAGGGATACAATCTGATGTTTGGAGTCCGGAAGGATTTTTTTTAACCAAATATGGGGCAGTCACTGTCCACCTCATGTTTTTTTTTGCTTTCCTATGTAGCAGCATAGTATTATTATAGATCGCACTTGACAGGTCTGGATCTTTTTCAGTATTATCAGCTATTTAACTACTGAAAACCTTATTCACACGTCAGTGTTTTGCATCAGTGTTTGTAAGCCATAACCGGGATTGGGTTGCTGAGACAGAAAAGATTAAATCTTTGCATTGTATCTTCACTGCTGGTTTTGGCTTACAAACAATGAGCGAAACACTTGTAATATTGTTTATTGGCACTAATATAGCTGGATAAGTTTTATGCCGTTGTATAGTGTTTAGCACTGTTTCACAGTAAATTGCATTTAATAAAAGTGTGAAGGATCTCGCCTTGCCACGCTACCTGACACCCCTGCGATCAACCTTCTTACCTCCCACTCACAACCTGTGAGTGACCAGGTTCATAGGATAATATGAAACGAGCTTTATAAATTTTATATATTTATTAACCCAAGTGGGTCAGTACTAGGCATTAACATATACAGAAATACATATCAATGGATCATCAAGCAAATACGGGTAAAAGCAAAATACAGTACAGAAAATAAAATGGGAAATAAAAGATAGGAAAATACCAGAATAATTTTGTAGTCAGTTTCTCTGGGCCCCCATGTGGTAGGCCTCAGGGTTCTTCCTTAAGCAAGTTACAGAGCATGTGTCTCCTAGATGCTGTCTAGAACAAAGGGAAGGCTTCAGGCCTCCTTGCTAGGCCAAAGGGCTCATGCTACAGTCCACTGCATGACATGCCCTAACATCCTCTCCAGGAACAAGAGAGACTCTTCCCCTGGTCTTAGACTTTTACTATCCCGGTCTCCTCTCTAAGTGATATCACCAAAAAGGAGAAGTCTCGCCCCCCCAACCTGGCATCCCGGAACTAGGATTCATCATACGCCTTACTGGACAACCATATTGTAAAGCAAGAGGTCTGATTGGGCTCGTGGTGGGCTCCCCATCGTGCAGACACCAAGAATGACACCCCAATCCCCTTTGGGTAAGTATATGAGTGTCTGGACCTTTTCCGGGCTTTGAACAGTACCTTGTGTGGGCTTCAAATGTGCGCCTTGGCCGGGCGCACCTGAGGAATTTGTCGGGGCGACTGTAAGGGGTTCCCCGGGGCGAAGTAGGACATGTTCTATTTTTTGACAGGTAGCTAAAGCAGACAAAAAAACGTATGTGTGAATAGCCCCATTAAAATCACTGGGGCATATATATAAAGACTGGTGTATTGAACGCCTGTCTTCATAACTCTGGCGCCATCAGAACAGCCTTATTTATGATGAGGTACACGTCTCTTCATAAATGTGGCATCTCCTCCTCCAGGCCATGCATCTATGCTGGAATCTGTCATAGATCTCAGTAATCATTTGTACCAGCTGAAGCCAAATCTGAATTCAGCCAACATATATGAAGTAATTGTCCATATATTTGCTTTTTGACCAAAGGTACTTTCAAATAGTATTGTTCCATGATCTGTATAGCAATAGGAAAACGCATCATGTTAATCTTTACCAGTCTGCAGCTAGTCAGCATATTGGGGCTAGAACATGTGTAAAAATATTATATTATACTCCGATATATAAATAAATCAAAGGAGAGCGACATGTTAATATGGAAAGATAGAGGAGTAGAATAGTCATTGGCATGGAAATGACAATATCTTAAAAGCCCTTCGGTCTGAGAGTAACATATGTCTCTACGGGCCCCATCAGTCTGACTATATATTGATTTTTGGATGTAACAATTGGATTTGGTTGCTCCCATATGTATAAGTATTGCGTAATCCTTTCAGGCACTTGCATCAAGCTGGTTAAGATGGCGCTCATACTGTATGGCCATGATGGATGGATGACACATTTCCTTTATGAATATATATGTATGTTTGGAAGCAGTAGACCATGGATTTCATTATATTCTCATGTAGCTATGCACCTCGGCCAAGGTTGCTCATATGGAGTCTAATTTGATTCAGAGATTGGGTAGCCATGGTAGCTGGACAGAATAATGAGTGACTTTGTAAAAAAGATTTTCGGACATCATTTTTCTTCATGGCGTTATGTATAGGTATCTTTCTAAGGGAATTTCGCCAATCATGCCCCCACTAAATGTGAAGCCTAGGGTCTCTGATGACCTTCACAGGTTTCATGTACAATGCACTTATGTCAATGAAGCCGACTAGATAGCTTCGTAGAGTCCAGTCAATGAACAATGAATCAACCCTAGGGTCCTCCATGTTCTGAAGGGTCTTTTCCATGGAGAAGAAGCTATGACCTTAAATCTGATTGGTAGATTGGTCGAAAGAATATATTATTTTCCCAACATGGTCTCTTAATGGTAATTTTATGATTGGCTAGCATGACTCAAGACGTTCTTCATTACTTGAGTCATTTCTTACCCTGTAGTCTACTTGGATATCTGGCATTTGGGTCTGTTCCTCCTCCACCACCTCTCATCTCATTTAACAACCCTTGTAGCCTTGCATCTACATGCCCTTGAAGCCTTTCATGGCCATAACTGATGAACTTTTGCTCTCTAGGATAGGGAAAGTAATGGTTACAGATTCATAGTAAATGTCACACTTGCCTGGAGCCATGTATGAAAAGAAGCCCGTCAATAACAGTTCACACCACCGATTTGAGAATATGGCCCCAAGGAGTCTGTTATCTTATGAGGTGAAATGGTATCTCACACCATTACATTCTGAGATCCCCGGGCAGATTTACTGCATATAATTGTACAAATGCGACACTGGGGACAACAGAGATGGAAGAGATGAATCAAAGCTGGAGCTGTATGGTACCATTAATCATAGCGGATGAGGGAGCGGATGTCAGATGGCTTATTACACAATTCCTTTTTCTATTGCCATTGATCTAGAACATAATCTCCATCATCTTTAAGGATCACTAAATGTTACCAACCTTTAATGCTTTCAATGGTGATGAATTTTATAAAATACTAACTGGAGCATTTGTTACTGGGCCCCTTTTACAAGAATATAGTTATAAAGATGACTATCAGGTTAATAGGAGCAGGGAAAGGCTCATCTACATGGGTGACAGCAAGACAAATGTTCACTAGGGTTACTCTGAATCCTATGTATGTATGCTGTATAGTCACTGCCTGAAAATGCTGCACAAAACTGTAATCATTTATATAGATCTTAGCCTTAAAGGCCTGATATGGGCAACTTCTTTCATGAGAAGGAAATTCCAATAATATTATGGGATATTTTACTATTAAAGCTTAAATAAAACCCTTAGAGAACCTGTCATGTTGTACATGCAGTCTGGAGCAGGAGGAGCTGAGGAGACTGATATATAGTTTCGTAAGGAAAGATTAAGTATAAGCATTTAAATACTGCATTTACTATGCATAGGAGTCCAGGGGGCGGTGCTGCAAGGTCACTGAATAGGACAGCCTACTGGACTCCTAAGCACAGAAATTGCAAGGATTTAATTGAATATAATACAAGTTATACTAACATTTTCCCCGCAACATATATATATATATATATACATATATATATATATATCAATCTGTTTAGCTCCTCCTGCTCCAGACTGCACGTACATTGTGACAAGTTTCCTTTAAGGCTGGTTTCACACTAACCGTTTTGTGGACTATAAAACAATGTACATGCTAGTCTATTTTCTTGTACCGTCTGTGTTTGTGACAATGTATTTGTACAAAATGATGAACCCAACCAGTCAACTCTTATGTGTATGGGGGTCTGACTCTACCCCAAAAGTAAATGTTAGGGGGAAATTTTTATGTATACTCTCTATATACAGTGCAGAGTCTAATCTAAAGAGATTGCTTGTCGCTGGTAGATGGGATCTCACAATACTATCAAATTGTTTGCTAAGAACCTCATTTTCACAACTATGTACAGTTGTGCAAAAAAGTTTACATACCCCGGCAGATTTTTTGTTTTTTTGCCTTTTTTCAGAGAATATGAATGATAACACAAAAACTTTTTCTCCACTCATGGTTAGTGGTTGGTTGAAGCCATTTATAGTCAAACTTCGGTGTTTTCTCTTTTTAAATCATAATGACAACCAATAACATCAAAATGCCTTGGTGATTTTGGCCTGATAACATGCCCAGAAACCAAACCACGGTCAGGTAGACCAACCAAAATTTCGGCCACAACTGCCCAGAAAATTGTTCGGGATGCAAAGAAAAACCCACACATAACATCAACTGAAATACAGGACTCTCTGAAAACTATCGGTGTGGCTGTTTCAAGATGCACAATAAGGAGGCACTTGAAGAAAAATGGGCTGCATGGTCGAGTTGCCAGAAGAAAACCATTACTGCACAAAGAATCTCGCATCCAATACGCCAAATAGCACAGAGACAAGCCTCAAAACTTCTGGAACAAGGTAATTTGGAGTGATGAGACAAAAATTTTACTTTTTGGCCACAACTATAAACGTTACATTTGGAGGTGTCAACAAGGCCTATGATGAAAGGAACACCATTCCTACTGTAAAGCATGGAGGTGGATCACTGATGATGTGGGGATGTGTGAGCTTCAAAGGCACAGGAAACTTGGTCAAAGTTGAAGGAAAGATGAATGCAGCACATTATCAGCAAATACTGGAGGCAAATTTACACTCATCAGCCAGGAAGCTGCACATGGGACGTACTTGGACGTTCCAACATGACAACGATCCAAAACACAAGGCCAAGTCGACCTGTCATTGGCTACAGCAGAAAGAAAGTGAAGGTTCTGGAGTGGCCATCTCAGTCTCCTGACCTCAATATCATTAAGTCACTCTGGGGAGATCTCAAGCGCTCAGTACATGCAAGACAGCCCAGGAATTTATAGGAACTGGAGACTTTGTGCCAAGACGAATGGGCAGTTTTACCACCTGAGAAAATAAAGAGCCTCATCCACAACTACCACAAAAGACTTCAAGCTGTCATTGATGTCAGAGGGGGCAATACATGGTATTAAGAACTGGGGTATGTGAACTTTTGAACAGCGTAATTTTGATGTTTTCGGTTGCCATTATGATTTAAAAAGAGAAAACACAGAAGTTTGACAATAAATGTCTTCAACCAACCACTAACCATGAGTGCAGAAAAAGTTTTTGTGTTCTCATTCATATTCTCTGAAAAAAAGGCCAAAAAAACAAAAATCTGCCGGGGTATGTAAACTTTTTTAGCACAACTGTATACAGTAGACATAGCAGTAATATTCTTAGTGCTTTAGGAGAGTGCTCCTCAAGTTTTTGTTCTATCTATCTATCTATCTATCTATCTATCTATCTATCTATCTATCTATCTATTTCTCTGTCCTTCATATGATAGGATCATATTCTACAACCTAGGTTTTCAGCCTGTAGTATGTGTACCCCAGGGGATACAGGCCATGTCTCTAGCTGTGCTTTTAATAAGCAACACAATGTATGATCATAGCCTTAGGGGTACCTTGATGTAACATGTACTTTACTTAGGCTGGACATTACTTCAGGTGGCTGTCGGTTAAACGCTTGTTCATCTGACAACTATCCCTCCTGACTCTCCCTTACACATGACTCTCTCATACTCATGGCTAAGCATGCATGTGCTCTAGATAGAGCGAGAGGATTAAACCACTGCCAAACACTAAAAACGTTAGACTTGGCAACATCAGAGTTGATGAGCATGTTTTTCTGACTGCTGCTCTGTAGCCAGAATCTCCTCCAACCAGACTTTGGCCACAGCAGGGTTTAGTCATTTCTCCATGCTCGGCCGCCTGCAATAAACACATTTGGAATCCATATCACACAGACTTCTGTCACCTCCATGGTGGGCTGTGCATACGTACTTCAATATCTGGCACCTCATATGGAAGTATGAGGCCTGCAATATAGTGTGCAATATGTCTCTGGCAATACAATATTTTTGCACTATATTATGGAACGAAATGTACATGGTCATGGCCAAGAGACCTTACATATAATAGGACTATTGTCATTGAAAACACAATGAATGCCTTTAAAAGTTTCTAGCATCATAAGATAAAGCGTGAAACATCTTCTGGGCATGAAGTCAGGGATTGCCATGAAAGCCTCCATGACTACATTACGCAATCGTAACTAGGAAAAGGGTTAAGCAAACAGGGAAATGTGTGTTCTTGGAATGATTAACAGACGGCGGCGGTAGCCTTGTTTTAGCATGTCAGCAGCACTGGTGCGGTCCTTACAGAGATCCCCTTTATTTAGTCTGATAATACCGCTCTTCCTGTCTTACTGCTATGTAACATCTGTTAGCAATCTCGCTCCTGCTTAATTAACACAGGATTGGTATTCTGCTACACGCGAGCTTGGCACAAGCCGGCACTGTGACAGATCCAATATTTAATGTTCGTCCGGATCACGCACAGCAACAAAACATAATAGAGATCAATAAATGAATCTCCTTACTTTATGAAAAGGATTTTCCAGGATTGTGACATGGAAGGCCTGTCCTTAGGATGGGTCATCAATATCTGATCAGCTGTTTGAAGCAGGGCTGTGAACTCGGAGTCAGGACCAATTTTGCTTGGAGTTGGAGTTGGAAAAAAAATTACCAGCTCCAACTCCGGACTCAAAATAAAATGATTAATTATTTTTAATGATACTATACAGTTATTGATATTTTATAATTAGATGTATAGATTGTTACATATTTACTTTAATCATTTTTAATGACTTAGAGGAGCTTTATTGCTTCTGACTGGTCATGGCTTGCTGCCATTTGCAAAGGAGTCTGAGTCTGAGCAGGAGTCAGAGTCAAAGTCGGAGTCGGTGGTTTAGCCTGTCAACTCCATATCCCTGGCTTGAAGATACCATGGTGTCCAGGTGAGCGCTGCACCTCTTTACTGCTTACCAAGCACAGTGCTGTACATTGTATCGCTTGAAGCTCCTGGGCAAAATCTCAAACTTACGAAAAAATTCTGCAAACCTGACTTTTTCATCTGGCAATTTCAGTTTAAAAAAAAATGGTCACCCAACGGACCCCATTATAGATCCCTTTGTGTCCGTCATTAGTTCGGTCATCAGATGGACCATTTTTCCGTTCTTCTGGTCCTCCGACGGACCAGAAGATTGGACTACCCAGCGCCGATGTGATTGTTATACATCAAGCAACTATGTATACCTTTTATGTACACGTGTCGTCGATAAATAATCTCCCACCATTGTGTGTTTACAGCTCCTATGCAGTCCTATGTGTCTCCATAGTAAGACATCCTGTGTTGTTTGATCCTACAGTCATACCCTCCATCTGGCCACTCCATCTTGATATTATTTACTTCGTTTGCATAGGTGTTTCACTTTGATTTTCAGACACATTAGCTACATATCAGTAAGTGCTGCATACATTAAACATATCACATTTTCACTCTATGCAGAACATACCATGATGTGTCTTCTATCTAGTGCTATATACTGGCGGCACATAGATAAAGCTTCATAAAACATGGTTATTATTTGGATACAGATTTCCTTTCAAGCTATGGCTGCTATAAAGGTCACAAATGCATAGCCGCACTGTGCAACTACACCCTGCACGCAAGCAATAGGCAGCTATCAGATTATAGACATTATCTACTAGTGTCAGAGATAGGACAAGACCAATGTTCCTGCTGGGATTGTGATGACAGTCTCCCTTAGAAACGAGCATTTATTACCATGACGTCACCAACAGATGCAAAGACTTCTGGTTTAGTGGCCCTCAGGACATAGCAACTGCATCGAGAGGCACCCAACCAGTTAATACCTTTTTTTTATGTCGGTATAAGCAGATAGGGGGAATCTGTGATCCCTGCTGTGAATGTATATTTGGAATTTGATGGATGAGCTTCAGACGCAGGGCTGGGGTCTCGCAGTCCTGCTTCACGAGATGTTGACAAGTAATCATTCAGGAGACAGCCATGGTGACATTGAGTGATCATGGCTGCGGATGTTCTGAGGAAGGAAATCACAGCTGTAGATTCACCAAGTGCCATCTCTTAGGCTGCCATTACACAGAGAAAATTTTTTGTGCTGATAGGTATTTATAGGGAAAATAGCAAAATCAGTCGCCGCTATTCTCCTCGTATTGGAGTTTATCCATCCTGATAATAGCAATAATGGCATTGGATCCCCTCTTCAGTGTGCATAAGGCCTTAAAGGGGTTGTTGTGTCTTGACAATCCTTGTTTATGTGCCCTATTAGGACGTATAGATATAATAGAAGGAATCTCCTCCTATGATTCAGAGTGGAAAGCAACTAACAGGTAATGTATGGGCAGCCATTTATCCGGGTAGCCATCATAGACTACTACATATCCCCTAAAGCGGCAGGGAAAATGAGCAGCCAGCTGCAACTGATTACTGCAGTGACTCTCATACTAAAGGGGTTTCCTGTGGTAAGATAGCCCCTTTAAACTAGTATGGTAATATATCTGCACTGCCTGTTCCCATGCTGTATAAGACCGTTTATTTTAGCATTATTGACTTAAAGAGGACCGTTCACCATCTCCACCAATTCCAACTCTTTGCATGATCCTTCAACAGACGCCGCTTCACTGATTCTGGCGCTGTTGGAATTTTTTATCTAGCCCCCACTGTTCCTGAGCAATAGGTGCTGTTATTTTCAATATCCAATATGCTAATTAGGTTATCTGCCTGAAACAGGCAGCTCGGAATAACGCACCTGACAGTAAAGACGGCCCACCTGACTAATTAGCATATTGGATGCTGAAAATGACTGCACTGGTTACTCAGGAACGGTGCGGACTAGAAGAAAAATTCTTCTGTGCCAGAATCAGTGGATCGAAGGATGCAAAGAGTTGGAGTTGGTGGATGTGGTGAAAGGACCTGTTTAAAGGGGTAGTCCAGCTCCTGCTAAAAGTTAAATGAGGTGTGGAAATTGATTTAAAAAAAAAATCAGACAATTTCCAGGCCTTAATTTTTGTTAGAAATCAGAAACCTCTTTAATGACATGTTGACAACTGTCTTTTCTGTTCATAGCTAAAAATTATTATTACTTTATGACCATGTTTTTAATGATTTTTCCATAATTAAAACTTATCACCTATCCACAGTCTGGTCGGAGAGGGTCCGACTGCCGGAACCAGTACCAGTCATGAGAACAGGCTCCCTAATGCCCACTGTTTGACTGCAACTATTCAGACTCTATGGGTCTGGCGAAGCTAACCAAAACTTTACTCAGCTGTCTTTGGCAGTCTCATACACAGTGAATGGGGCTGTGTTAGGCCTCATACTCTCGGCCATATTACATTTGTTTAATGTTTTGAGTAGAGCCATAATAAGGCCCTGTTCAAGTTCTTGGGGCCTTTACTGTTTCTGTATCACAAATTTATATAAACCTGTCACAAGAGATGGTGCCATGCTCTTGGCATCCATTGCCACATGTATTGCTTCTATGGGAGAATAGCTCACTACATACAATGAGAATATATGGCGGTACGTGAAGGCTGTGCTGCCTCTGTGCACTGCCATACAGACCCTGTACTCGTGGCTCTTCCAGCTCAGCCTCGTGCATAGGCTATTTTTACAGAAAAGCAAAGCACACTACCTAATATCCCCATTAGACATTGGGCAAAACTGGGTGGGAATCTAAGTGTGGCTGGGACAATCTGGTCCATCAGATTTACTATAAATCACATAGTAACATAGTAGATATGGTTGGATGAAGACACAGGTCCATCTAGTCCAACTTATGACCCTACAGTATTGATCCAGAGGAGGGCAAAAACCCCCATGAAGCTGATGCCAGTTGCCCCATGTGAGAAGAAAAAATTCCTTTTCTATTACAAATCTGGCATTCAGTATAAAACCCTGGACCAACTTGCCGCCTCCAAAAGTTTTCATGTTCTCCACGTCATTGCATTGGATCCTTCTAGTTTCCTCCCACACTCCAAACTACCAAACCTACTGATAGGGAATGTAGATTGTGAGCCCTGTAGAGGACAGCGTTTACAATATCTGTAAAGCGCTGCGGAATATGTTGGCGTTACTTAAGTAAGCAAAATAAATAAAATAAATGAGTTCTACCAGAAATTTATGCCAGTTCCTGACTGGCGTAGAAATGTTTAAGAGGCCGAAGCCTCTTAGTAACTCTAGTGTGTCTTGTGCCTGTCTAGGAATGAGCTTCGAGTGGCGTAAGAAAGGCCATTCTTAAATTCCTCCCATCGTGTGTGCTATTTCGATCCATAATTAATGCATTTGAAACACTAGTGTGAACAGAGCCCAAGAGACAAGTCATTTTTGTGGCAGGTCCCTTTTTAGGTGCAGACTGTGTAGAGTCTATTTTACTAAATATAAAATGTATCTCCTCCCCTTCATTCAGTGGGAAATGAACATGAAAAGCACTCAGTTTGCTGGCTGCACATTGAGAAGCAATTTCTACTTCTTCCACAGGAATGGAGAGTAGCGGCATAGCAGCAGACAGAACAACCCCATCGGCCAGGGCCAGTTGGCATGCTAGCCAGGCTGCTTAGTATTCTAAGCATGTTAGCCAGCATACTAATTCCCTGAGACATGGAGCACGTCCTCACTAGTGAATGGACCTTTTTAACTATGCAGTTTTTTGTAAAATAACCAAGTACATGTGATGTCCGTGCCCTCTGATAAACTCGGAGTCCAGAGCTCCAGATTGTGTAATGTGTTATGCTATGATCACATGTGTCCTCAGCTGCTTTTCTGCAATAATTACAAGAGATCTAACACTCTAAGGCTCCACGTAGCGTCCCGCAGCAAAAAAGCGCTGTGGGAAAAACCACACAGCACTTTTAACAGAAAGTCTGCAGAGTTTTCCTCTGCAGACTTTCTACTTCATTATACCTATGGGGAAACCACCGACGTTTCCATAGGTATAATTGACATGCTGTGATTTCCAATAAGGCAGTGGTTTTGGAAATTGCAGCGTATCCGTATCCGGTGTTTATGCCATGTGGGGCCCCGGCCTAAAACACTTTATAAATATGGCACACAGCATGTTAGACAGTTTTTGATGCAAACGTTAGAATTCTGGTGCATTTTGCTTAATAAATCTACCCTGTTAGTTCTATAATCATTGTCCTTCTTTACCCCATTTTGGTTTGGTTTTTTTTGGAAGAGGGGCTCAATTCTGACAGTTTCTATGGGGCCCCATGATTTCTATTTACACCACCGACATATTTGCCATTTCTCTTTCAGTTGGGGCTGCCAGTTTTGCAAGAGAGACAACAGGATGTACCGCCATACTGGTTGCTTACTTTGATTATTTACTTGTTACTTGAGATTCCTTTTCTCAGCAAACCTCTGGTAAAGTTGTCGCTTTGTTATTAGTTAAACAAGGTTCCAGACTGATAGATATTTGCCTGTACACAGAAAACTGTTTTTCTGTTGTCACATTCTCAAAAATGGCCGTCACAAGAAGTAAACCAAAAATAAAAGCCAAACTTTGCTAATGCTTACATTGTGGCCAGGCCATGACAACAACCCCCCATGGACATGAACTCTTGTGTAGGTCGTGAATACACACCTAGCTCTTAATCACTGTAATAGCAGCTCCTGTTTACTTGCTGGATTAGGGTTAGGACTGGAGTTTGATCTGTCTAGACAAATAGTTTTGCACAATTTATCAGCAATTTGTTCCCTGTGGGTCAAGTGGTTTTGAGCTACTGAATAACACAGAGGTGTTACAGAGATGATTGATCCTCATGACACCCTCTCTTCCTTGTCCACACCACTGCAGGGTTTCACAGCTGTTATACATACCCCGGGGCTAAAAAGAGCATTGGCTACTCTTATTACCTCAGGTGACAGGTCTATAGACGGAGTAGACAGGAACAGCCACGTGTCACATCGTTCATGTAGCTTAGTTGACACATTGTGTTATACTTGGTTTGTCTGTATGTTTCTTCTTTTATTACATGATCAACAACATTGTCACCATATACATTAAAAGGTGCAAAGCAAAGGGTAGTGGTCTGAAACAAGTCTATTTGTACTTTTTTAGGAGGAAGATGTAGGTATCGGGAAAATTAACTTCAATCCTATATGCAGCAGAGTTTGCAAATTCCCAATGGTTGGTCCTAATTGTGGCAATTGCTCAGGTTATGTTCCATAAACCTTGCCCCACTGTTCCCCATGTATCCAGGGCTGGCCAATATCACTCTCCTCTGGACAGCATGTACAGGTTGGAGTTAGACCTCCTAAGGTTTGTTTAGTTTCGGGTTTAAAGGTTCAGATAGAACTGTAAGTGAAATTACTATACTTTGGGGTCTCTTCCGACTCCAGAGTATAATAGGTGGAGACCCAGGGGAGGTGTAAAAGATAAAAAATATTTATACTCACCTTCCCTCACCTCTTTTGGGCCTCCTCTTGGCATCCAGTTCTGTCTATCAGTCTTCTTGATGACATCATGTGCCCTGGGTCACCGGTATGGCCTGTGATTGAGCCTTAGCAGTCACATAGGCTCACCGAGCGTCATGAAGTCATATGACCGCCGTGGCCCAATCACATGCCTCTGTGGTACTCCAGGTGCATGACATCATCATCAGGGGAGCACCAGACACCGTGAGGAGGCCCAAAAGAGGTGAGGGAAGACATCCCGGAGTATAATAATTTACTGCAATGCATGTCGCAGTGGCCATTTTAGTTCGTCCTAGATGACAATTGTTTGGTTTCGTTAAAAATCAAACAATTTGGAATATTTGGATTAAATCGAGCTTGGCTCTAATCAGTTAGCATCTCTAATAAGAGTATTCTTCATATGCCATCCCACAGAAGTGTAACTGGAGTCTCCTGGGCCCCAATACAAAATTTGTAATGGGACCCCAGTTCCAATATGCTATCTATAATATTGGTTTCTTCTTATACTGTAAAGGGGCTTTTGGACCCCCTCAGGCTCCAGGGCCTCATAGTGACTGCTGCCTCTGCCTCCCCTATGGCTATTGACCTGCCACCCCTCAATTGCATGGCGCATGCGCAAGAGTTCAAACAATGTCTCACTAATAATGCACAAGTAATTGTGAGCTATTAGATTTGCTCAATCCCTCATGTCCAATAGACAGTGTGCTAGTTGCTTTTAGGGGGTGTTCACACTTAGGAATTTGACACTGAATTTGTCAAGCAGAAAATCTGTTTCAAATCCTGAAGCAGATTTTTTCTGCTTCACAAAAACCGATGGCGAATTTGACGCTGAATTTGAAGCAGAATTTGGAGAAGAATGCCACTGTATTTTGCCTATTTTGAAATTATTAGGCAGGGCCACATTCCAAATTCCATGACGGGATTTTGACAAATTCCGCGTCAATTTCTATGTCCAATTTCCAATGATGGAAAAGGTGTATTTTTTGCCTCACATTCATTTTAATGGAAGTCCTCAGGCGGAATCTGCCTGAAGAACGAACAGAACGCTTATTATTTTTTATTTTTAGCTGGAAAAAAATTAGCTAGCATAAAAAATCAGCTACTGCCTCCTATTGAAAGGCAGATTTCAGGTGGAATTTGAGCTAGATTTCGACTTCAAATTCAGTTACAAATTCCTAAATGTGAACACCTCCTTAGGGTAGCAGTATGGTGGCTCAAGTGGTTAGCACTGTTGCCTTGTTGACCTAGGACAAGATTTGCATGCAATTTGTATGTTCTCCCCATGCTTGTGTGGGTTTCCTCCAGGTACTTCATTTTCCTTGCACACTCCATAGACAAAGACATACTGATAGGGAACTTATATTGTAAGCCCTATATGGGACAGCAACTAACACTCTCTGTAAAGTGGTAGGAGATATGTTGGCGCTATACAAGTAATAGAAATAATAAATTATAGCTGTGGCTCTTGGCCCCAGGGCAGCTGCACAAGTTGCATATATGACTGGTCCATAGGGCAGGGTGGTTTGCAATAAGTGATAGTTTTGGTAATATCAGTCCATTATGTCGTTGCTATTCATGCACTTCCATAGTATAATTTCCAAGCTTACGTAGTAGATTTTTATGCATCTACAGGGTATAACATGTGAGATCTTCACTTTAAATAGTAAGGTATACAAAGTCTCATAGCAGCAGAACGTCCCGGCACTTGCAGCCGCAGTGCTGTTTGTTCCTGTATTGTTACGTGGGCCGGTTATATGTAGTAGCAAGTATCCAGGGAATGCTGGCTTGTGTTGACAGTCATCCGGTTGCTATGAAGCTGGCTGTCATGGTTACCTGTGTACAACAGATGAGACTGGCGGGAGGTGATGTGGTGTGAGAGCAGGGAGGGGGAGAGGAGAATTACTGTCAATGGAAGCAGATAGAGCTTGTCAAGGGGAGGGAAAGCTTTTTCCATCTACCCTTTGAAGGAGAGCTGCTCAATTGTCTCCCTAGTAACAGAGCTTCTATTTTCATCCAGTGATATCTTTACTATTGAACCCAATCGTCCCTTTTCTTCGTGGCAGATGTTAATGCCTACTTCTTGCACTTTCCTGTTCTTGCCCAATGCACTCGGAGCAGGTACACCAGCCTCTAGATTGTAAGCTCTAAAAATCAGGAGGGCAGTGAACGCCTGTACCACCATGTGACTGTGTGTTTATTCAGCACCATGTCTTTCTATCCGAATAAAATTGTTATATATAGTAAATTTAGATTCATTCACAGCTACAAATTCTAATTTTTGTTGGTGCCTAAGACCCCATGCACATGACCGAGTGTGCTTCTGATGTGGTGCCAAGTTTGCAGTGGAATGCACTTAGATGACACTCGGAGTGACATCTGAGTGTCAACCAAGTATATTCCGTAATGCATTCACGTCTATGGTGGCTTCCGATCTATTCCTTTCTGATGACACGGATGATTATAGAGCAGGTCCTATGTCATCGGAACAGAATGAATCTGAAGCCCCCATAGACATGAATGCATAACGGAATGCACCCAGATGTCATGCAACTGCATTCTGATGCAAACTCAGCCCCATATTGGAGGCAGACTCAGTCGTTTTCATGGGGTCGAAGGGATCATGCATGTGGCAATGCTATGTACATAGGCTATGTATGGAATTATACTGATATCTATGGGACCATATTACTGTTCAGATTATACATCTTTCCAGCATGTGGCATGGGTACATAAGTAAGGGGTTACCCTATTTCCATGCACTCAATCTTTCACTAACTTTCCACTTAGGTTGCAAACTAAGCATAAAACACACTCCATACAGGGGTATAGCTATAGTGGGTGCAGAGGTAGCAATCACTACCCAAAGGCCTCAAGGCCTCTCTACAACATAAGAAGCCCCCAGTATTATAGATAGCAAATGGTTAATAGTAGCCCATTATAGATTTTGCATTGGGTCCCAAGATCTCCAGATATATTCACACATTCAGGTTTTGGTCAGGTTTTTTGGTGCAGTTTTTAAAGGTAAAAACAGGAATGAATTACTAAAAAGGAGAAGCATTTTATGCCTTTTCCACTTTCTCTCTTTTTATGAACCACCCCTGGTTTTAGCTTCAAAAACAGCATTAATAAAACTGTCCAAAACTATACACATGTGAAAGCACCCATAGAAAGGACGCAAACTTATTCAAGCGCACAGAAAGTACAAGTAAATATATGAAATATTTGTAATATATTTTATTAAAAAAAAATGTTTTCCCCCCCCCCCCCCCCCCCCCTTATCCCCCGAAAAAAGAAAAAAGGGGGGGGAAGAACCCCCAAAAATACCCCCCGCCCCCCCCCCCCCCCCCCCCCTTTTTTTTTTTTTTTTTTTTTTTTTTTTTTTTTTTTTTTTTATTTATTAGTGAGCGGGGGGGGGGGGTGGCCTGGACGCGCATGGGAGCACGCGCGCAGGCCTTCCCGCCCTCCGCTCGCTACGGACCCGTGGACCCCCAGCGGCGCAGTGGGCGCGCCCGAGGAAGGGGCCCCGGGCACCCCAGCGCCCTGGAGAGGTCTGGGGGGCCACCCTGGCGCCTTTCTGGCCCAGCGGCCTCTCCCGGGCCAGGCTGCTGCGGGGCGGCCATCTTGGATTTCCTCCGCCTCCAGGCACAGGGGCGCAGCGCAGCTCTCTCCCCCGCGCTCCCCCGCAGCCAGCGGAGCGCCGCTTCAACAGAGGTCCCTGTCGGCGCCGGGCAACCCAGAGTTTCCCCAGCACGAGTACTCCCACAGTCTCCTCACCCTGGGATGTCCCAGCAACTACATTCTGCTTCACCAGCACTCCTGGCAGAGCGGCATGAGAGGACCCCGGATGTCTCCAGCTTCTCAAGGAGTTCTGAGGTCAGTGGCTCTGCTCCCTCCTACACCGCTGATGAGTTGCAGCCTGTGGCCACAGAGCTGGTCTCTGTGGCCCCCCAGCTACTATCTTCCCCCATCGCCCCTCCCCTCCATAGCTCAGGGGGGATGGCGCGGTGGAAGGCGCTGGCGTAGGGGCTCCTCCGCCCCACACTCCCAAGGATTATGCCTCCCCCCCTCCAGTCCTGCACCCCCAGAGCTGCATTCCAGGTCCATCTTCAGCACCATCATCCATGGCGGACCTTCTTCCTCAACTTCCTACTAAACAAGACCTTAAAAGTATGGTTGCGGAAATCACAGCGTCCTTCCGATCTGAAATTGCTACCCTCCGCACTGATTTACACTCCATTGCTAACCGAATGGACACGCTGGAGAATGACCATGACACTACCAGAGACTATGTTGCCTCACTGCATGATACTACCACTGAACAGGGTTCAGCTATACGGGACATGCAACGCCACTTGGAGGATCTTGACAACAGGGGCCGGCGCAACAATATACGCATCAAAGGACTCCCAGAGGCTGACCAATCTGAGGATCTGCCTGTTCTGCTGGAGGCTGTCTTCAACACTACACTGCAGGAGCCCCCGTCCCACAAAATTAAGTTTGATAGGGCACATCGAGCCCTTCGACCCAGAGGATCTTCCGCCACACCCCGTGATGTCATCTGCTGCCTCCACGACTTCACCCTTAAAGAGGCTATAATGAGCAAAGTGCGCAAACTCAAAGACTTCGAGTTTCAGGGAGCTCCACTACAATTCTATCAGGATCTGTCGCTAATCACCCTCCAGAAACGCCGCCATCTCCGACCCCTCCTCCAGATTCTTCAGGAGCACCAAATTCCTTACCGGTGGGGATTTCCGTTTGCTCTCATTGCTCGTAGGGATGGTCGCTCCGCTACGCTTCGCTCCTTTGCGGATTTGCCTCTCTTCTGTGACCTATTGGATGTTCCCCTGCCGGATTTAACAGACTGGGAGCTATTCTCTCCACCCCCTCCCCCACCACCGGTTTGGCAACGATTGGAGCCCAGACGACGTCATGCATCCTCTGCGGTGGTGACCACTCGGAGGCCCCGGCTGGAGACTGATCCCTGAGGAGGCTGCCCCCCCTTGAGACGTTCTCCCTTTTCTCGGTGGTGCTTTGGAATCTGCATGCCTTAATGTTATGTTTGCTTCTTTTTTTTTTTTTTTTAGGTCTACGGGCTCATCTATTATGCTTATTATTGGATTGTTTTAGCGGAGGGGGCGGGGTGGGGTTCCGGTGACTCCCCTTCCTTCCTTCTTTTACTGGTGGTTGGGGATCCACCGCCTCCCCTCCGACCTCCTGTCCACGCTCTCCCCCTAAGGGGATACTTGGACTGTGCGGCCATTGATCCTGATTGGACCTCTGGCTGCCCTCATTGGTCCCCAGGCGAGTGACTTAGCCTCGCCCACAAAGTATTGTTTAACTGTTTTTATTTTTACTTTGTCATTTATGATGTCTTTTGCCTCCCTCCCTCCCTCTCTTCCCCCCCTCCCTGATCTAGAGACCCTGCCTCGACTTTGGGTTCCTGTTTGTGGATTGCCCTTTTGCCTCTCCGAGGGAAACTTGCCAGCGTCATGTGAGATGGGTGAGCTTATTGCAATCCGCCACTGTCCTCCAATCCTGGGTCCCAATGGTTAGGTGCGTGACAATTAATGTCAAGGGCCTGGGTTCCAACATTAAAAGGCGCCATGTCCTTAGAGAACTCCGCTCCTACGAGCGGATGTGGCGTTTCTTCAGGAGACTCATTTTGACCGCGCTGGTACTTTGCCTTCGCTAAGCATTATTTTCCCGTAGCTTTTTCAGCCTTCCACAATCGACGCAGAGCTGGGGTGGCTATCCTTCTTTCTCGATCCTGCCCAATTACAGTGACGACTTCCCACATAGACCCAGGTGGCCGGTTTGTTATCTTGGAGGGGCTCCTTTATGGTGCCCCGATTGTTTTATGCAATGTCTATGCCCCCAATCAGCACAGACCCGTTCTCGCCGGGTATTCTCCCGTCTCGTGCTCTCCCACCATCAGCTTGGCTGGTGGGGGGAGACTTAACATGGTCTTCTCTGAACGGGCGGATCGTCTGGCGTTACCCCAGGGCCCAACCCCCCATAGGTTGGCCCAACTTGCAAGGGAGTTCCGCAGGCTGATCCGCGCCCACTCTTTGTATGACCTTTGGCGAGTGGACAATCCTACGGCGCGCTCCTACACCTCTTTCTCACCCTCATAACACCACACCCGCATTGACTACTTCTTTGGAAATGCTCCCGCTCTTCGTTTGCTTAGGGACACGAACATTGGCCCTCTCACCTGGTCTGATCATGCCCCAGTCGTGATTACCTTATCTACGACCCAGTGCCTACTCGCCAATGTCATTGGCGTCTTAACGAAACACTGCTCAATTCGCCGACCTCCCCGAGACCCTGCGCACACACTTGATAGATTATTTTAGGGACAACTTAGGCTCGGTAGACTCTCTTGCCATTCTCTGGGAACCCATAAGGCGGTCATGAGAGGATGCTGTATCGCATTGGCTTCTAGGCTTAAAAGGGACAGACAGGCCCAGGAACAGCTCCTCCAAGCCCGTATTCGGTCCCTTACGACGACTTTGGCAGCGCATCCATCCCTGGGGTTCTTCCCGTTTGGTCCTGGCCCGGGCGGACCTCCGTGATTTGGAGACCCGCCATGTGGAACGACTCTCCTTTATACCCGTCAGCGGTTTTTTGAACGAGGTAATAAATCTCATACCCTCCTGGCAGGAACCCTCAGGGATCATCGGGCCTCTTCCACACCACACTCTGTCCGTGACCCCGGGGTACTCTTCAACATCACCCTATGCTTGCGCTGGCGTTCCACTCTTACTACTCTAAGCTGTATGACTTACCCCCCCACGAGCACTACTCCCTGGGGATGACTCAACACTACTGGAAGACTATTTAAAGGATTGTTGTCTCCCACGCCTCCTCCTGAGGCCCTAACCTCCCTGAACACCCCCATCACCAGGGAGGAACTAGAAGGGGTCCTAGGGACCTCCCAAATGGGAAAGCCCCAGGCCCAGATGGGTTCACTTACAATTATTATAAGGTTTTCCAGGGTGAACTCTCTGCTCATCTATTGTCCCTCTTCAATTCCTTCCTTTCAGGTTCCCCTATACCCCCGACTATCTCTCTTCACTACTCACATTGGTCCCTAAACCGGGTAAGGACTTGCAGGATTGTGCTAACTACCGACCGATTGCTTTGCTGAACACGGACCTGAAACTTTTCACCAAACTCTTAGCCAATAGACTGAATGCTTGGCTCCCTCTGCTTGTCCATAAGGACCAGGTGGGATTCATCCCCTGTCGTCAGGGTGGTGACAACACCAGGAGGACTGTGGATTTGGTGGAGGTGGCCAATCATTATTCTACCCCGGCCCTTCTCTTGAGCCTGGACGCTGAAAAGGCTTTTGACCGCATAAATTGGTCGTTTATGCATACTACGCTTAAGGCGTTCGGGCTTACGGGACCTTTTCTCACAGCTATCCAGGCCCTTTACTCCTTACCCTCAGCAGCAATCAAGCTTCCCCATGCATCTTCGCCCTCCTTCCCTATTCGAAATGGCACTAGGCAGGGTTGCCCCCTGTCACCCATCATATTTGCCCTCTGCATTGAACCGCTAGCGGCCAAGATTAGGCGAGACCCTAATATCAAGGGCATCATGGTCCAAGATAAGGAATTTAAGATATCTCTCTTTGCGGACGATGTACTCCTCACTCTCACCTCCCCTCATACTACCCTTCCAAACTTGCTGCGCTCGCTAGAGACCTATGGTGATCTCTCAGGGTATAAGGTGAACCCCGCGAAGACTGAGGCACTCCCACTTAACATCCCACGGGACCTTCTCCTTCTCCTCCGCAGTAATTACGATTTCCAGTGGCGGGAGTCCTCTATCCGCTACCTGGGAGTCCATATATCCACTTCCTATGCGACCCTCTACTCGGCAAACTACCCGCGGTTGTTTTGTGAGCTAAGAGCCCTATTGGACAAATGGCAACCCTTGCCTATCTCCCTTTTGGGGAGAATTGCTGCGGTCAAGATGACTCTCCTCCCAAGCTACTGTATTTTTTCGAGACTCTCCCAGTCGCGATACCTCGGGGAGAATTACGGAACCTACAGAAAGCTATCTTCCAGTTTATCTGGAAAGCAAAACGACACCGAATACCTAGATCTGTTATGCTGGCGGATAGGGGGTCTGGGGGTATGGCTGTCCCACATCTGTTACATTATTACTGGGCGGCCCACTTACGCCATATCCCATTCTGGGCGGCTATGCCAGCATACACCAGATGGGTGCAGGTAGAGAAGCTATGGCTGGCACCCATGCATCCTAACGCGCTTCTGTGGGTCAGCTCCCCCCCCCACCCCCCTGCCTCGTACCTGTTGGGCCCCATTCGGTTTACTAGATCTATCTGGTCTACCTGTTGTGCTAGATTCTCCCTGATGTCCCCGCGCTCATCTATGGTCTCCATACTATACAACCCCCTTCTCCCAGAGAGCCTGACTTCTGCCATGACTAAAGTGTGGTCTGAAGCTGGCCTTTACCGGATTGCTGATATGGTTGACCCTGGAACCTTGGAACTCAGGTCCTTTGCTTATCTTACAGCTAATCAAAACCTGCCAAGTACTGAATGGTTCCATTACTTGCAGGTGGTTCACTTTGTCCGCTCCCTCCATGGGTCTCTTAAGGTGTCACTCCCCACCGCTTTTGAAAAGATTTGCCGTGCAGGCACGTCCACTAGGGGCTTTATATCCTCTATTTACCAACTTCTTAACTCACAAACTACAGGCTCTCCTGTTAATCATCGCTATATGCTTAAATGGGAGGAGGCGGTGGGTAAACCCATCTCCCAGGAACAGTGGCGGATTGTATGGTCTCGGGCCCAGAAATCATCTCAGTGCATTACGTTTAGGGAAACGCAGTATAAGCTGTTGATGCATTGGTATCATACTCCGGCTCTCCTTCATACTTTAAACCCATTAGTTCCCCCATGGTGCTGGCGCTGTGGAGCTGCGGTGGGTACCCTGCACCATATCTTTTGGACGTGCCCTCTCATCCTCGGTTTTTGGAGGGAGGTCAGGACTCTGACGACTGCTCTCTTTTTGCAAGAGGTTCCTCTTGACCCTCTTCTTTATCTCCTGAACCTTCCCCCCAGACACCTGAGCAATAAGTCATCCAGGCTTTTCTTGCATCTTTGTACTGCAGCTAAAACTCTCATAGCTAGAAACTGGAAGAAGGTGAGTCCCCCATCTAGTCTTGAGCTTGTGGCTAGAATGAAGGATGTGAGGAGTCTTGAATACCTGACTGCTGGCCTACATAATTCACGGGAAGCCTTTGGGGCTATTTGGGCACCCTGGGACATGTATTGTACATTACAGGGTCTCTGATCTCTAGTCCTCTCCTTCCCCCCCCCCTTCCCTTTGGTCCTACCCTTGTCTTCTTAACCCCTCCATTCCCCCCTCCCTTGTTCACTGCTTAATTTAAATGCATATTGCTTAAGGGGGAGGAGGCAGATAGCCTCTATTTACCTCAATGCTTCCTGTTTGTTTGATTATTATTGTTGTTTTTTTGTTTTTTCTTTATTCCTTGTTAATGAAAAATTTTTCAATAAAATTACAGTTATATAAAAAGAGAAAGCGCGCGGGGGGGGGGGGGGGAAAAAAAAAAAAAAGGCGGGGGGGGGGAGGCGCCCCCCCCCCCCCCCGGGTGGGGGGGGGGGGGGGGGGGGGGGGGGGGGGGGGAGAAAAAAAAAAAAAAAAAAGAGAAAAAAAAGAAAGAGGGGGGGGGGGGGGGAAGAGAAGGAAGGAAGGAAGGAGGAAGAAAAAAAAAAAAAAAAAAAGGAAATTAATATCAATAAGAAGAATTAAAGAAAGAGGAGAAGATGAGAAGGAGAGGAGGGAAGGGGGGGAGGGTGGGGGGGGGGGGGGGGGGGGGGGGGGGGGAGGGACCATGCATACTATAGTTATATAGTTACATACACACGTGGACAAAATTGTTGGTACCCCTCATGTAATGAAAGAAAAACTCACAATGGTCACAAAAATAACTTGAATCTGACAAAAGTAATAATATATAAAAATTCTATGAAAATGAACTAATGAAAGTCAGACATTGCTTTTCAACCATGCTTCAACAGAATTTTTAAAAAAAGAAAACTCATGTAACAGGCCTGGACAGAAATGATGGTTCCTTTAACTTAATATTTTGTTGTACAATCTTTTGAGGCAATCCCTGCAATCAAACGATTCCTGTAACAATGAGTCAACAAGACTTCTGCACCTCTCAGCAGGTATTTTGGCCACTCCTCATGAGCAAATTGCTTCAGTTGTCTCGGGTTTGAAGGGTGCCTTTTCCAGACGGCATGTTTCAGCTCCTTCCAAACATGCTCAATAGCATTTAGGTCAGGGCTCATAGAAGGCCACTTCAGAATAGTCCAATGTTTTCCTCTTAGCCATTCTTGGGTGTTTTTAGCTGTGTGTTTTGGGTCATTATCCTGTTACAAGACCCATGGACCTGTGACTGAGACCAAGCTTTCTGACACTGGGCAGCACATTTCTCTCTAGAATCCCTTGATAGTCTTGAGATTTCATTGTACCCTGCACAGATTCAAGACACTCTGTGCCAGATGCAGCAAAGCAGCCCCAGAACATAACAGAGTCTCCTCCATGTGTCACAGTAGGGACAGTGTTCTTTTCAAGATATGCTTCATTTTTCCGTCTGTGAACATAGAGCTGATGTGCCTTGCCAAAAATTTTGATTTTTGTTTCATCTGTCCATAGGACATTCTCCCAGAAGCTTTGTGGCTTGTCAACATGTAGTTGTCAACAAATCATAAAAAAAGCCATACTGGAATTTGCCAAACTACATTGTGGGTTTTTCTTTCATTAAACGAGGGGTACCAACAATTTTGTCCACGTGTGTATACATATATAACTATACATCTAGTTACATATATAGTCCATGATCCAGTACAACCAGATCTACAATTAAAAAAAAATCCCCGGCAATTCCAAGTGTTTATTGTTCTAAGTTGTGTTGTTTTTGTAGTTACATACAGATTTCTTGCTTTTTTCATCACAGAATCTACGTAGCTCCAAGTGTGAGTTCATTCCTCATGAAAACAATTGTGCACAATCCAATGCAAGGTGTAATATATATTTATTTACTTCCCATGCTTCTCTTTCATTGCTCACAGAGACGGAGTGCCTATGGCTTCATAACCACAGGGATTCTGCACTGCTGTACATGCTACATGCACGCAGAAGAGAAGCCTAAGTGACAGCAAGCCATTGAATGATAGTATCCTTGTACACTCATATTTTCTCCGCTCATACTGGCATCATGGCCTCCATTATTACAGAAGCCTCGACAGATCCAATGTATGACAGATTGTAATGGATTGTACTGCATTATTATGGGCCCATCAGTTTTTCTTTTTTATGTACAAGGAATAGCATAGCAGACTACACTATTCTGACCAACATACTAATGTCACAAGGCATTATGGGAAAGGAGCTGGGAGCTCATGCTCTCCTCAATGTGAGAGATTCTTGTCCCTAACCATCATACTAATGGAAACCTAATGGGATGTAGCATAACAGCAGTGTGAACAAAGCCTTAAAAGGGTCGATAGAATCAGAGAATCTAGTCAACAGCTATTGTAGGTGTGTGGGCACCTTACAGGGTTTGTCCCAAGAAGTACACTTAGCAAGACCTTTATCCTGCTGGTGGATTCTGCATCTTATCTAAATATACATGATAGCTGTGACCATTAGTGTGCTGAAAAGTGAGAGGGCTACTGCAAAGAAATCTCCAACACAAAACAGGTCTCAGCATATTATTTGGCTTAGCGGCCAGAATCAGAACTGCAGGACTTTGAGGATTTTTTTTAAATGTAAATAGCAACATGTATTTTTTTAAGTCAACATATTTTCAAAATAAAACTTTATTAAAAAAAAAAAAACATGGGTTATTTTCTGTTGAAACAGTCCCTTTAAGGTAGCCATATACACATTTACTAACGTGTTGTTATGTCTTTGAGTAGACACAGGTACAAGCTAATATCTTAACCCCTATCTCCAGCATGTATGCAGAAGCCTCAGCCATGATTGTTTAGCCTCTTCTATCAGAGCAGGCCAGGTGTAAAGTACACATTGTCAATCTTGCAGTAAACTAGAGCATAAGTCAAGGGCAATGTACACTTTCACATTATTCCTCATAGGCCTGTCACCCAGCTGTTAGTATCTACAGACGCTGAGTCACGCTATGGTGGCAGCCAAGTTTAAAAACCAGGACACGCGGGTGATAACACAGTATACATAGGGACACTTGTAGCAAGGATTGCCTAATAGTACTAGGGTGTTACCATATTAACCCACCAGATACTAACTGCTAGTTATTGTCCTGTTATTGTCACACCAGCAGTATCACTACATATCAAGTGCCATGTCACATTCATTGTTTACATGGGCACAGAATTTAATCTGTACATGTGACTGTGCCTGGTACTACCAGTACTACCATTACAGTACCAGTACTACCATTTAAGTGCCCTCCGGCCTCCTTTCAAGTAATACCCCTTTTACAAAGTAAGCCTCCAATCAGATCACATTTTTTACATCCATTTAGCACATCCATCAAACTGATGCAAAAAATGGACGCAAGCAGATGGTCATCCGTTTACATAGACATCAATGTTAAAACAAAACAAAAAAAAAAACGGATCAGTTTCTGGTTTTTTTTTTGAAGGACATAAAAACGTATGCTCTGAAAACAATGGGAGGCAGAATCTGGGAGGAATCCGCTCCTAAATCAGCATCAAATTCCTACATCTGAATGGCCCCTAAATGCTCCATCCGTAAGGACTGGTGGATGATTTAGTGTCTGAAATAGCTGTGACAGGTTCCCCTTAAAGGACATGTATGCTCCAGTAGGAATTCTGGGAAAGAACATGCAAATAAATTTTCCTACATGGAAAATGCACCACCTATTACTAGCTCCCTATAAGACTATAAAGAAGCCTTGTGACAAGACTTGGGATATAAGTCAAACCAGAAAATCTTTTCCAACAGGAAACACCTGTTTTGCAGTTCTTACCCATAGCCCGTGCAGAGCAGGGTACTGGTTAGCTAGGTTAGAGGCCATTGATGTGGATCAGAAGAGAACTATGTCTCCTTGTGGAGGCTGCTATAGGGTCTGTAATAGGTTTGGCGGTTCACTTCAATTAGCAGGGCAGCAATTTTAGTGGCTTATGTGGAAACATGACCAGACACAAAATAACAGTAATCCTACAACATGGGGGGTCATTTCCATTTCCATGAGACAGTCCACTAGACAGACACAGCACGATACGCGGGACACTGCTCTGACTGTAGTCATACCACTGGCTCTATAGATGAAGTACATATGTCTTCAGATGAATGTAATGCACACGTTTGCATCCTGTTTCCTGGCAGAGAGGCCTGAGACATCTGGAAATGTGCAAACCACAAAAATGCAATTATCATAAACATAGTATAGATCCTCCTGCAAGAAGTCTTTTGCGGTCACCAATGAAATTCAAGAAAGCGTATCATCATGGTGCCCTGTGGTCTGATAAAGAACCTATGCAACATCAAAGATGCTTCTGTGATGGATGTGATGTACAGACGACGACAAAAGTCCCCATGTACAAAACATGAGCTCGAAAAGGAAATTTGGCGCCCCAGTTTTAGGGAGACTAAAACTGATATCTCTATTTACTTGGTGCTTGGATGCTGGTTTCCTACTAAAGGGGAGAGTTGGGAGGCCCCCATAGCCATTTATATAATGTGTATGGCTACCTAAAAGTGTACACACGTGGACAAAATTGTTGGTACCCCTCGTTTAATGAAAGAAAAACCCACAATGCTCACAGAAATAACTTGAATCTGACAAAAGTAATTTGCCAAACTACATGTTGACAAGCCAAAAAGCTTCTGGGAGAATGTCCTATGGACAGATGAGACAAAGATCAAAATTTTTGGCAAGGCACATCAGCTACTATATGTTCACAGACTGAAAAATGAAGCATATCTTGAAAAGAACACTGTCCCTACTGTGAAACATGGAGGAGGCTCTGTTATGTTCTGGGGCTGCTTTGCTGCATCTGGCACAGGGTGTCTTGAATCTGTGCAGGGTACAATGAAATCTCAAAACTATCAAGGGATTCTAGAGAGAAATGTGCTGCCCAGTGTCAGAAAGCTTGGTCTCAGTCGCAGGTCATGGGTCTTGCAACAGGATAATGACCCAAAACGCACAGCTAAAAACACCCAAGAATGGCTAAGAGGAAAACATTGGACTATTCTGAAGTGGCCTTCTATGAGCCCTGACCTAAATCCTATTGAGTATCTTTGGAAGGAACTGAAACATGCCGTCTGGAAAAGGCACCCTTCAAACCTGAGACAACTGGAGCAGTTTGCTAATGAGGAATGGCCAAAATACCTGCTGAGAGGTGCAGAAGTCTCATTGACAGTTACAGGAATCGTTTGATTGCAGGGATTGCCTCAAAAGGTTGTGCAACAAAATATTAAGTTAAGGGAACCATCATTTCTGTCCAGGCATGTTTCATGAGTTTTCTTTTTAAAAAAAATTCTGTTGAAGCCTGGTTGAAAAGCAATGTCTGACTTTCATTAGTTCATTTTCATAGACTTTTTATATATTATTACTTTTGTCAGATTCAAGTTATTTCTGTGACCATTGTGGGTTTTTCTTTCATTAAACGAGGGGTGCCAACAATTTTGTCCACGTGTGTAAGAAAATTTTTATTGATTTTTTCATAAATCAATAGTGCAGGTGAAGGAAACAAACTTCACAAAAGAAAAGTGTCTGTGACTAAGTATTTCTCCTGTCTTTACTTCTTAGCTGAATGATTGTGCTCTGAATTCCATACACAAGCAGTATCAGTTTACAATTATGTACACCAATCTATGGAGAGGGGAGGGAGAGGAGGAGAAGGAGAGAGACAGAGATATGAGGCCCTCTATAGACTATAATGGGGTTCGCCCGGTTTCCACCAGAAAATGCAGAATGGTGGATGGAATCCCCAAACGGCGAGCAAGCGCAGATGTGAACCCAGCCTTAGTCGTACTGTCTTTCCTGTCATTCCTGATAACCTAGCTGTGTTGTGAAAGAAATCTGTCTCTCTACAGTGCAATTGTCTCTCCTCCACCACCTCCTTCCATAGACTTCTATTGTACAGATTTGATCAGTGGCAGAAGGAGGCAAATAAGTAAATAAACACTTTTCTTTAATAAACTATATTACAAAGTTTATCTTCACTTACCTTATAGATATATGAAAAAACTAAAGTGGAATTATGCTTTAATTGTATTAATTCTGGTATTCTAAAAAGGAAATTCAGACAATATTAGCCCCAACGATCACTACACAATATTTACGTTATTATAGTATATTATAGTAAGCTTCTATTTAAATTCCTCTTTAATAACTGTGACATTACTTCATACTTTCCTAATCTTCAAGACTGACTGGCAGCCTCCTAGATAAGGAAACATTTTCCAAATTCCAGGCCGAGCTGGCAAGTCTCCTGTAAATCCAGGAATCTGTGAATGATAGAGCTGGGGGTTAGGAGAGGGATAACATATAAGTGGGGATGCTTTGGCTGGCACTAATAATGGTGCTCACATAAAACAACTAAATTCTCCTTTAAAGTCAATATTGTGAGCTGGCTTACAAACCATAACTAAGCTGTTATGGTGAAATGCAAGACACCCTAAGGGATTATCTGGTATTTATTATTTATTTATTATGCTTACTTGTATAGCGCCATCATATTCCGCAGCGCTTTACAGGCATTGACAGTCACTGTCCCATATAGGACTCACAATCTGGTATTGATTATACTCGCACTTCTGGGACAGGATAAGGAGCCATGGTGACCCCAGTGATTTTAGTGGGGTCCCTCTAATGCCTTATGTACACTGCTGCATGGCACCGGATGACTGTGGAGGTTCCCAGCAGAAATACTACCTGTGAACATCCTTAAGTCCAATCCACTAAGATGGGCCAACATGTTCTTGGACTGGTAATACTGCTGGGCTTAATAATGCTGTGGTTATTCTGAAGAGGGGAAGGTCTGCTCTCCTACGCAGTCAGTTTGGGCTCCAGACTTATCCATCTGTTACACATTAGTATTATGCATTATTAAAGATTTACAGATCTGTGACCATATTTACAGATATAAACCTACTAGATGAAGGACTATAAAGAGACAAGCGACATCTGACCGCATATATTGCATGCTACCATATTATGGAGAGTTATCCTGTCATCTCTCTGTACCTGCCAGATATCTTCTAGGCCTATATTCAGGGTTTTATACAAGTATTGGCTGGGTATGTCACAAGTGACTGGTTGATGGATTACCACAAATCCTGATATCTGGACTAACCCGTCGCTCTCTATTACAGAGGATGGTAGTTATGGAAACAGCTGAGCAGACTTGGATATTTCCATATTTCACTATAATAAAAGCGCTGCAGAATATGTTGGCGCTATACAAGTAAGCTAAATAAATAAAATGAAAAGTAACTGTACAGGTATGTTCACCCATTAGCCTCAGTTCCCAAGATTCTTGGTATCTGGATGATCATTGAAACCCTATTTATTATTATTGTTTATTTATTATGCTTACTTGTATAGCGTCATCATATTCCGCAGCGCTTTACAGACATTGTCAGTCACTGTCCCATATAGGGCTCACAACCTATATTCCCTATCAGTATGTCTTTGGAGTGTGGGAGGAAACCGGAGTACCTGGAGGAAACCCACGCAAACACGGGGAGAACATACAAACTCCCTGCAGATGTTGTCCTTGGCAGGATTCGAACCCAGGACTCCAGAGCTGCAAGGCTGCAGTGCTAACCACTGCCATATTGAATTGCAATTAAAGAGGTTTTCTGGGACTATAATATTGATGGCTAATCCTCAGGACACCCCCACTGATCAGCTGAATGAAGGGGCTGCTGTTCTCTGGTATATGCTGTGCCATACTGGTGCCAAAGTCAATTTATGCTACACCATAACTGCAAGTGATGAGTAAATGGAAAAGGACTTTGCACTCGCTGAATGGCCAAATGCTTGTTTGTATCCTTCATCAAATGTATGGCAGAAGATATGTGATGTTTCGGTCATGGATCTTCATCAGACATACACACTGCCCCGAACCTAGGCGCTAGACGAAGCATATGTATCAGCATTGCTGCACTTCATCTAGCACCTAGGTTCGGGGCACCATGCATGTCTGATGAAGGTCCATGACCGAAACATCTTCTGCCATACAGTACATTTAATAAAGGATACTAATAAGCATTTGGGACACTACATAGGCACCTCAACTACAACAAAGTGCCGCTGTTACCCTCTATGCAAATGATAACCATGGGTTGTTGCCATCAGCTGTTTATGCTTACATTGGGTTCACATCTGCACCAAGTCCTTCGTTATTCGGGTCTGCTGGGGGATCCAAACGATGGAGAGCCGGACCGCTAAAACAGCGGTTACACCCGGACACTGGTGGACCGCTAAAACAGCGGTTACACCCGGACACTGGTGGACCGCTAAAACAGCGGTTACACCCAGACACTGGTGGACCCCATGCAGGACTGGTGGTCCTCCGTGCAGGACTTTTCTCTCCACTGATTTATGGCGGTTTCTGCGGTGGAGTCTCCAACAGAAACTCCAGCGCAGATGTGAACCCAGCTATAGTGAATTACTTCTTGAAATTTTTATTTTGTATGACAAACAAGTGCTTTTAGCACCCTTAAGCTGGTAGATACACTTCTCGTTCACAGCCTGTGAACTCATCTATAAAGAGCGTTGTGCGCACCTGTCCAGTCTCAGCGTCCCTGGATATCATTTCAATATAAGTCTGTAACCCCCCTCCTCAGACAAAGGCCTCCACACATGCTGCGCTGTCTGGCAGTGAACGGATGATCCTGTATAAACCTCGGCTTGTTCCCCTGCCTACATTCCATGTTTGTCCAGAAAACAGGGTGGGAACACATGACCCCAGAAAACCTTGCAGGGAGGAGAGACACACATAGGCTGCCAGAAGAGACAGGAAACAGGTAATGGAGGGAAGGAAGGGAGTGCACTGCCAAGAAAGGAGGAGCACCTGATTTTTTTTTTTTTCTTCTGGGATAAAATTGAAACCAAATAAATTGCAGCCAGAAGTCAGACACAAAGGATACGGCTGTGAATGGTGTAACAGAGGTCTGATTGTGCTCAGCTGCTGCTCAGTCTAAAGGATTGGGGGGGAGAGAGGGAGTCAAAGCCGCCACTGTTGAAGCGATAAAAAGAGAGAAAAACTTTGAATAAAGAAAGTTTTTTCTTTGTCCCTTCTCTGTTTTTTATTTTCTGAGATCCAAAATAATGTTTTATATTAATACGTTATTTATTAACTATTTAGCAGCAGCATCTATGTTACTCACTACCTGCATTTTATATTAAAGAGGAAGAGAAATTGAACAATAAATTGACAACTGGGTGTAACTAGTTGGGGGCGTGTCTCTGCACACTTTGACATTGTCCAATCAGCGCTGACATCAAGAAGATATTTTCTTGACAAGAAGAATGGTAACACCCACTTGCGCTGACATAACTATAGCGGTTGCAGGTGCAATCTGGCCCCAAAGGCAAAGGGGATCACAGATCACCCTCACCACAACATGGATGAATAAACTGCTGTTATCTACTTTCTGATTTCCTTTGGCGGTTAGCATTGTGTGCATTGTAAATGTATGACCCCTGGCCTCTGGTGAGCTGGAGAGAGAAGATTTATGATGTAAAGCCTTCCACTGTCAAAAAAGGGCGACAAAATTCACCCTTTCATGGTCAAACTGCAGTCAGTCAACAGCATACGTATAGTGAAGGAGGGATTCAGTGGGGGAGGCTGTGGCACTAAAGAAGGCTCCATTACTGTGTGAGGGGCACCAGTAGTGGATGGGAATGATGGGAAGCTCGTGTGCACAGTCTTTATGACACTCAAGGTCCAGATATAGAAGGAAAGGGAAATGTAAATGCTGCTATAATATGAGGATGGGATGCGACTGATGGTTGTAAGAAGTTCCATGGGGGCAAGCTGAGATTTTGCACCAGTGTCTGTGAGCCTTTAGTTATGTCCCTGCCCAATTGTCAAGTTATTCATATTTTTAATTTAGGATATTCCCTCACTTTATAACTGGTGGGTTTCTGACCTCTGGGACATGATTCTGGTTTATCGCTGCAGCCCCTTGTCTGTATTTTTTTTGCACAGTAGAGCTCTTGACCACTGGCTGTGACCTGGCTTCCCTCACTTCAATTGTACTATGGTGCAGTTTCCTGCGCAGCGGATGACTGGGGGGAGTAGTTGTGCAGAAAAAAAGGAGGATATTACCTTCACCAGTGATGCCATATCCTGGCAGTATATAGGGGATGGGAATAACACTTTGAATGCAAATGTAACCATACAGTAAACCTATACTAGGATCACTGCTATACAGGCCTTTTCATTCTTAGGATCCCCGGGGTCAGACCCGCTCTAATTGCAAAGCAGTTTTATATCCTAATGGTACGATATTACGGTATGAGAAGGGCTGAAGCCTAAACCACCGTAATTGTCCAAAATTTTCATGCATTGAAGCAAGTGGAGCATCTAAAACTAAGAATTTCTGTGCTGGTTGTGACTCGTAGGACATGTAATGATCCCAGAAATCTGCAGATGTGAGGGTATATTTATTTATACCTATTGCACATGTCTTTAGAGTTCTCCTGTAGATGGTTGCTGCATTTTACAAAAATACAATGCATGAAGTGGGCTTTTCCTCATTCCTTACAGCAGTACATACCAGACACTTACTTTTTTTTTTTTTTTTACTATTATTTCCACTGTGCACTAAGCGGGATATTCAGCCATCTGTACAGTTGATGTTCCCAGCGAGTGGTAGATCTCGGTGTTTGGGGATTAATATTGGAAAGCATCCAACAGTCCCGTCTATACCTTCGGCAATATTCCAGCAAAATCCCTGTTCTTACCTGTTTTTAGGCACAAGGAGAAGTGAATATTTCCATGGTAACATAAAACCCCTTCCTCTACCTGATTACAAGCTAATCTGTTTATGGCAATGCTGTTGTACAGTTTTATATCAGGAAACAAGGGGTTATTTATCCAAATCTCCTGCCGGCCTGATATCTCTCAGTGGGGGGAGGTATCACAACAGGGGTTCCTGCAGAGCTGAGATATTTATTACCTTCTCACAAATGTTGTAAACTATGGGGTTTACTGCCAGTGTCCTTAACCAGGAGGTGCCCATACATTGCAGTTTCTGATGCAGCTTTACCTACAAAGGCAGGCGCACTAAGAGACGAGGGCATGGGCGATAGCTTTACACAACACTGCAAATCTCCATATCACTCAGCTTCTGCGGATATCCAAGGAACATCCACTCTAGTCAATGTAATGGCTTGTATTTTTTTTAAAGGAAAATTAAAAGTCAGGAGATCAAAAATTATATGTTAAAAAGTATCTAAAAGGGATCACCACACACTATTTATTTTTCTCAGGCTGCCTAGCTGCTTTGTAGCTCAGCTCCATGAGATCAGTCAAGTGTTTTATGACTACAGCTCAGCTACATTGCCTATAGAGAGTCTGAGGTAGTCTGAGACACACCCCCTCTCTCATCATTGGTTCAGACTTCTTCTCCCTCTGTCTCTGCAGCTCTACCTTCTCAGTTTGGCTGCTGTGTACAAAGGCAAGTCAAGCCTATCACAAGTTCACTAAATTACCCTCAACAAAGGGGGAGACTAGAGGGTCGCTTTAAGTAGGTTTTATGACAGAACAGTCACATCTGTTTGAAATGTAAAAAGAATGCTGATCAATCTTTATTAAAATGCTACTTCTATGTGTTTTTACATTGTTATGTAACTAAATGGCCCTAGCACTGTATAGGCCATAATCATTGAAAGCCTTGCTCTCTTGATAGGGTTCTATGCTTTGGACAATCCTCTTGACATAAGCAGATCACAAAGCATGCCCCTGCTGGGTCCACAACCGTTCAGCTGTTATAAATGGGAAAATCTGGAAATGAGTGTTCAACTTCCCAGCAATGCCACCACAAGGGAAATGAAGCATTATATAGTGCCAATCCAAATCAATGGGATGTCTGTGTAATGTAGAACAGGACAGGTTCTCCTGAGTGAGATGCTCTTTGTAACTGCTCTCTGTCTGGCCAAGAGATTAAGTGTATAGTGGAAGCCCCTCCTATTAACTCAGAATGACCTAATAGGGTGTATGTAAATGAGTTTTCTGAAATGGACAACCCCTTTAGTTCTCCTGGTGCATTTGTTCAGGAGATGTCATCAATATATCTATGCTGCACCACTGGCATTCCTGCCCCCCCCCCCAGCAGTCATAGCCAGTTATAGCACTGGGTTACTCACAAGTTCTGTCACTCCCTGCCTGCTGCTACTCATGTCCTCTTCACCTGCTCCTTCTGGTGCACACTTCCATAGGGTGTGCACGCTTCCTGGATCTTAAAGGGCCATTGCATGCATGGGTTAATCTATCCCAGTCCCGAGTGATCCTTGCTTATATAAGGCACCCTACCCCAGAGGAAGGTGCGTGTACTATTTTGGTTCCTAGCTTACTAGTCCCTGAGGAGTCCCTGACTTCTGTTCTGGACCTTGACCCGTTTCATGACTTTCATGATTAAGTTTGGACTACTGACTATGCATGAACTTCAGACTTGACTTCAATCTGTACCTTTGATTACACTTTTGTCTGTTCCTACACCTCTGCCTGTTCAGTGCTAGAAACTGGTGTCTCTCGACCCACCTGTCACTGATGGTCCCCTGCCATGAAGCCCAAATCCCTGTATGTGGGTTAAAGGTTGAAAACAAAGGGATCACTAAGACATTACCTTCAGGTGTGGCCCAAACTCAAATTGGTTTGGTTACACAGTAGGTCCACAACCCCCTGCATTGCATAAAACTCATGAATATTCTCTGGTATTGTCCTGGACAATAAGAAGATGTAGTGAGATGTAACCATAGATATAAAACCTGCACAATGGTAAAAGATAAAGGAAATATGGAAAAATTATTTATTCTGGTAATGTTTTAGGCGTCATAGTTTGTGCACTTAGATGACCCTCTAGGTGAACCTTGCAGACTTATCATTGCCAATTGTACCAAGTGACCAATTCAGCTCCACTGTATCCGATGAGCTCAACTATGCCATATTAGTATCCTCTGAAGAAGACAAGGTAGTATAGAATGAAACAAATGATCTGATACCATCATTCAGAGGAAGGCGGTCTGGCGCTTTGTCTTGTGCTGATTGCCATATTCAGCTGTGGCTCCCCTCTTCCTTTAGATTTGCAGCTGCGGTTTCCTCCTTATCTTCGACATCTGAGGCAGCACAGGAAGAGTGGGCTGATTTTAGACAAATGTCATAGACACATGTGTAAGTGACGTGTATTTTCGATTCTGATGCCATTGACCGGCAAAGGCCTTTTGAGGCTGTAGAGGTTCCATCTATGGTTTGTAACGAGAAGCCACTTGAAGTTGGTGTAGTAGTGGTATTGTAACCAGGCTGTATCATTGTATTTGTGTGTGGAAATATGTGGCTCAATGTGTAACAAGAATGAGTTACTTTTATGGTTAGACATTACCTACAATGTGATAGAAGAACATGCAATTGTTTTAGTTATTTCAGGATTGTTTTAACATAGAAATGTACTTTTTGTTTTTATTATTTGTATTATTTACTTGATATTGTGATATTATACAGTCATGGCCAAAAGTTTTGAGAATGATACAAATATTAATTTTTACAAAGTCTACTGCTTCAGTTTTTCTAATGGCAATTTGCATATACTCCAGAATGTTATAAAGAGTGATCAGCTTAACAGCAATTACTTGCAAAGTCAATATTTGCCTAGAAAATGAACTTTATCCCCCAAAACACATTTCAACATCATTGCAGCCCTGCCTTAAAAGGACCACCTAACATCGTTTCAGTGATTGCTCCATTAACACAGGTGTGGGTGTTGATGAGGACAGGGCTGGAGATCAATCTGTCATGATTAAGTAAGAATGACACCACTGGACACTTTAAAAGGAGGCTGGTGCTTGCCATCATTGTTTCTCTTCTGTTAACCATGGTTATCTCTAAAGAAACATGTGCAGTCATCATTGCACTGCACAAAAATGGCCTAACTGGGAAGAGTATTGCAGCTAGAAAGATTGCACCTCAGTCAACAATCTATCGCATCATCAAGAACTTCAAGGAGAGAGGTTCCATTGGTGCCAAAAAGGCTCCAGGGCGCCCAAGAAAGACCAGCAAGCGGCAGGACCGTCTCTTAAAAGTGTTTCAGCTGCGGGATCGGGCCACCAGCAGTGCAGAGCTTGCTGAGGAATGGCAGCAGGCAGGTGTGAGTGCATCTGCACGCACTGTGAGGCGGAGACTCTTGGAGCAAGGCCTGGTCTCAAGGAGGGCAGCAAAGAAGCCACTTCTCTCCAGAAAAAACATCAGGGACAGACTGATATTCTGCAAAAGGTACAGGGAGTGGACTGCTGAGGACTGGGGTAAAGTCATTTTCTCTGATGAATCCCCTTTTCCATTGTTTGGAACATCTGGAAAACAGCTTATTCGGAGAAGAAGAGGTGAGCGCTACCACCAGTCTTGTCTCATGCCAACTGTAAAGCATCCTGAAACCATTCATGTGTGGGGTTGCTTCTCAGCCAAGGGAATTGGCTCTCTCACAGTCTTGCCTAAAAACACAGCCATGAATAAGGAATGGTACCAGAATGTCCTCCAAGAGCAACTTCTCCCAACCGTCCAAGAGCAGTTTGGCGCTCAACAATGCCTTTTCCAGCATGATGGAGCACCTTGCCATAAAGCAAAGGTGATAACTAAATGGCTCAGGGAACAAAACATAGAGATTTTGGGTCCATGGCCTGGAAACTCCCCAGATCTTAATCCCATTGAGAACTTGTGGTCAATCATCAAGAGACGGGTGGACAAACAAAAACCAACAAATTCAGACAAAATTAAAGCATTGATTCTGCAAGAATGGACTGCTATCAGTCAGGATTTGGTCCAGAAGTTGATTGAGAGCATGCCAGGGAGAATTGCAGAGGTCCTGAAGAAGAAGGGTCAACACTGCAAATATTGACTTGCTGCATTAACTCATTCTAACTGTCAATATAAGCTTCTGTTACTCATAATATGAATGCAATTATATTTCTGTATGTGATAAAAACATCTGACAAACACACATAAAAACCAGAGGGCAGCAGATCATGTGAAAATATAATATTTGTGTCATTCTCAAAACTTTTGGCCATGACTGTATATGTTTATATAATATTCTATCTGCAACGTTTTGATGCAGAATACAGACAATGGCAGCCTGCATTTTGCTGATAGATTCACGAGGCAGCAGAGGGAAATTTGATTCCCTTTGTCTTGTTAATACATATATTATATGTATATTATATTTATATGTAATATAAATAGTGCAGGCAAATGGGAGGGATGTCATCTTCATGTTAGCCCAAGTATAGGACTGTATTATATAACTTGATGGTTAGTGAAAAAAGTTTTTTAAGAAGTTGTAAAAGTAGAAATTAATTGAGGGATAGATTATTATGGGTAAATACCATTTAAAAACTATGGAAGATCTCAGAATTTTTACACTCTTGAGTGCTGAGACCCCCAACTGACTGAAGAAATGAAGGTGTACCCCTGTTAACCAGTGCTGAGGGTCTCTGGAGAGGATAAAGTCCTGTTCTAGAAGATCACCTATGTTTAACGCATTCCTTTAAATGGGCACCATGTTGTATAACGCTGACCATGCTCAGTGCAGTGGAGGGGCAAGTGAAGACCCCATTCTGTGCCAATGGAATCATATTCTGGCTTTATCCAACAGTACTTCAGCTCCAAAGTTTGTTTAGCCTTAACACTTGAGATGCCACCAGTGTACCCACCCATCCACTAGCTACAATGCATGTCAGTCACATGTCCCTGGCCCGTCTGCAGTTTTTGCACCTGGCAGAATGGATTGTCTCATAGACATAACTGTCTGTCTCTGAGATGACAGCGGCTTAGTGTGAGATTAATGCAAGAAGCAGCCAGCACCACGGGGGCACAGTGCCAGGAGTCAGAGGTCACTGGAAAGCATTGCACACCCCTCAGGATATCTGGCAGAGTGTGGCAGCAAGAGGAAGGATGATATCTGGATGGGAAAGGAAGAGGGAGAGGAACTGGTAGACGTGAAAAACACTATACATGGAAATAAAGCCACAGACTGGCTTAAACTGGATGTGGATGTTGTTAGAGGATGAGGACATGGGATGGTTGGACTGAGGAAAATTTTACTGTACAATTATATACATGGATGTCCAGAGGTGTAATAATCACTTTTTTCTATAGGAAGTGATAAAATGGATTGAAAAGTTGTATAACTTTATATATATTTATATTCGGCTTGATTGCTGTGTATGACATGTAATGGTAATTGATCAATTACATCTATAAAAGCTATGTTTAGCACAGTAATGATACACCCGAGGCGGCTGTCACTGAGTGGGTAGTAAATGAAGGTGATATCAGCTCATCTGTCTGCAGAAAATGATTCTACATTGCTTGGGATTTGTGGGAACTCGGTTTTAGTTGGATCTTTGGGTAGGGATCTGTACCCAAGAGAGATCTAGTGAAATGAATGCGTCTATAAGTCACAGTGATAAGTTAGTGGGTATAATAGCACTTGCTGAATGACCAGGTAAAGTAAGTTTACAAAAAAAAAAATATATATATCATAATAAATGCTTAATACGTAGTTAAAATACCTGTTCCACTCCTTTTTAATCTTTTTGATGCAGTTCCTTGGATTCCCAGTCTCCTTTTCATTTCTGTAATATGGCCATACAGACTACTGTATATACACTCTGTAGGGGGCATACAGAGGGTCCACCCCAGGGTTGGACACAGACAGCTGGGGGCCCCTGTACTAGAACAGTTCTCCAATATCTCAGCCTAGAGGGCCCCTTTTCGTCTGTCTAACAATCCACAAGTAATAACCATGAAGTTCATTAGATTAGACACTACCAGTAATCTAATAGACAGTAGAAAGCTGTAGTTAAGGTGATGGGGCCCCCTGGCCTACTGAGACCCTGTGCAACTACACAGGTTGCTCCAATGGTATGTCCGCCCCTGGTCCATCCAAGGGTATTGAGAGTGTTTCATACTACCAAAGCGCAGTGTGTCCATAGTGTGTCTGAAAAGTTAGTAGCCATTTTACAGAAATGAAGAGAGGACTGGGGATTGATAGAACCGCTCCAGAAAGATTAAAAAAGAAGGCATGAGGTATATAAATTAGTAGATGTGAATCTACTGAGACCATTTTATAGCTCTATATACTTAATAGACACTATAACAAATACTTAAATGGGTTTTCGGTGCACCCCCTTCCCCAAAGGATAGATCATTCGTGTCTGATTTGGTTCTTGGTCCGAGTGCTAGACCCCCACCATACAGAAACAATTGTGATGTAGTGAGACAGAAGCAGCAGTGATCCTACTCAAGGTAATAGGTGTAGCTATAGGGGGTGCAGAGGTAGCAGTTGCTACTGGGCTGAGGACCCTGAGGGGACCCCAATTTTGCATTGGAGCCCAGAAGCTTCAACTTACGCCTCTGGATGCACTACTCTATGGTGGAGGTGTTGGAGTACTGCAGCTCCGCGCCCATTACTTGGATAGGAGTAGAGCTGCTTCCGGCTCTGTATATCTCTGTAGCTTACAGTGCCCAGAATCAGCCAGATAAGCTTATTGGTGTGGGGTCCAGATGATGGACCGCCATTGATCAGATACCGATGACCTATCCTGTGGATAGGCCATTAGTATCAAAAACAAAGGGGGACCCAGAAAACCTTTCTGCTGTGGAGAAGTAACCTAACCAGCCATTGCATATAGGACATGTTACACAATTGCCTTAAAGGGGTTATCTGGATTCTATTATTGATGGCCTATCCATCTTCAGACATTGCGGGAGTTGTGCTGCTCACTCGTTGTACAAACTGTAGAGCAGGTTTTGGTACTGCAGTGCTACTCCATTGAAGTCTATGGGACAGCGCTGCAGTACCTACACCCACCACTACAGTTTGCACAGCAAATTAATGTAAACATAACCGAGAGCCACACTGTCTTGCTACAGCTGATCTCCAGGAGTTCCGGGTGTCAGAACTCTGCAGATTTATTTATTCATGGCCTTATTTTTAAGGTGGTATCACACATAGTAGTCCTCACATAGCTGAGATGGTGTTAGCGTTTGGATAATGACCCTAAGTCCAGTGCTTTACAAATGAATAGCTAACTCCTCATTGCTCATTATTGTTCACATGGTTTTACCAGAGCCACAAGGCCAATAATGAGAAAAATAGAGTTCATAATAACTTCATGAGCTAACCACGCTGACCTGGTATTTGTGGACAGATCACAACCACGACCTGGCCTGGCAGAGACCTCTGGGTGTGATACCCTCGTATAGTAGTGTAGTTGATAAGTTTGGATAAAGACACAAGTCCAACCTATAAACCTACCATGTTGATTTAGCATAAAACATGAAAAATATCACTTTTGTATTGCAACAATGTATTATATTATTCTAAATAACATTATATTTATGTTTCTAGTAGTATTGGATTTAGCAGTGGTTCCTCGGGTGCAGGTGACTCTTCTGTGTTCAAGTGGTTGTTTGCAAGCTCCGTCATGCTTACTCCTCAGCTTTATGTCTAATCCAGGTAGGATTAGGTTTTCATGCATAGTTTATGGACAAGACCAAACTGATCACAAACCTGCAATACAATGAGACCTGGACTCGTGGAATTCTATCCTGCTGTCTCTTCAGACATTCCTGCGCCTTTACCCATTCCGTGCCGGAGTCTCCTCTCCTTTTATTCTGTTCGAAATCTGAGCAAGCAGAAAACACTTACAAGGACTATTGATTTTTACACAAGACTGGGGTGGTTACTGACCTCCTGTATTTTTTCTGAGACATTCATAAAGAAAACCTAAGGAAACCTGCGGACCCCATAGACTATAATGGGAGCCGTGGTTTCCGCTCGGTTTCCGCACAAAACATTTTGAAAAAAAAAAGTACTGCAAGCAGCACTTTTCTCTCTGCATGTTTTATGCGGAAACCACACAAACCCCATTATAGTCTATGGGGTCCGCGGGTTTCCTTAGGTATCCGCTTTTCTATGCATTTAGGTTTCCGTTCGGGGGTCCTCAAGCGGACTCCCCGAACAGAAACCCGAACACAGAGGTGAACCAGGCCTTAGAATGCTTTAGAGAAAATTAAGTGGATAAAGAAAAGCGAAATCTAAATCCCATCAATATTTGGTGTGACCTTTTTCCTTTGGAGGAGGAGTCCTGGAAGTGATGATATGGCCCCCACAGATATAGCCCTGATCGTAATATCATCCAGTCTGTCTGGGATGACATGAAGAGACAGAAGGATTGGAGCAAGCCTACATCCACAGAAGACCTGTGCTTAGTTCTCCAAGATGGCGGGAACAACCTCCCTGCTGAATTCCTTCAAAAACTGTCTGCAAGTGTACCTAGAAGAACATGGAAGGCAAAGGGCAAAGGTCACACCAAATATTGATGGGATTTACATTTTTCTTTTCTTCATTCAATTCATTTTGTTAATTGACATGTCTATGTCTGAAAGTATTCTTACTTTTTGTTCCACACCTGCATGAAACTTTTGCACAGAAAACCATGTGGTATACTTTTATGGGCAACATATCCTACTGTATGACTATGGAATATCTTGTAGCCTTCCATCAGAGATATACATAAGGAGCTGCGTACATCCAACAGAGAACCATAGTGTGTGACGAACAATCCTTTAGAATAGACACATATCATCCCACATTCATTCTTGTGAATCCTCTTAGGATTTTTCAGTGGAATGTAGGATAGTCAGATAAAAAGCATTTTATAATTTGTTATGACATCCATTTTTATATAAAACTATAACCAGCCTTTAATGATGACCCGAGAGACCCATCTCTATAAGAAACTGGCCATAGGACTCTGCCAATAGTATATTCTGTGCCGTGGTTTACCTTGAGTTATTTTTTTAAGGTTGCTTATTTTCTTCTAAATTTCTTCTGGGATTAACCTGGCTATTTACAGCCTTATAGTCACATGAGTGGATTTGTTTGGCATGCTTCTAAAGAGTTAAAAAACAAGTTTATTTCATCTGCTAAAAAATATTATATGAGACATCCTAAGAAAAACTGGATCTTATGTGTTTCAAATCCATATAGTGAGCTTCTTAAAGGGATTCTGTTACCAGACCCCATCATATCAACCCAGTCCTGCAGATAGATTGGTTCAGATGACCCTAACCTAACAGTTTTAACCTTGTGTATTGGTTCATCTGTTGCAGAGATATTGCCTTTTTATCAATATGAAAAGGAACTCTTTGCAGCAATGAGGGTATTGCCGCTTACTTCTTTGTAGCAATATCTTTGCAACTAATTCACAAGGAGAAAACACTGTTCCGGTGACTCTAACCTATCTACCTGTAGGGTTTCCTTGATGCTGGGTTCTGGTGACAGACACCCTTTAAGATGGCTATACACATTTGATGTGCATTGACCAAACCTGCCAGTTTTGACAGTTCAGCTGACCATCTTATGTACATGGGGGCCTACCAACTCTCCCACAAATGTCGAGGGCTTTCATCTGACTGATCCTAATGTTCTCTGGGAGATAGGCTGCTGTTAGAATAGTATGGCAATGACTTTCTGTCTTCTCCCAGTTCAGCTAAGCTGAGCATGCATGTGTGTGGGGAAGTAAAGTGTGTTCGACCAGCTTCTATCTAAAGTGCATGGTGGCATTAGTCATAGTGTAGTTTGTCGTACACTCAGCTCCTACAGCCTCTGTAGATTGTTTGTCTAGCCAGGGTGGTGCATGGGGAGGATTGATCTACTGTTACCAAAGTGCTGTGTTTGCAAATTTTCTATACACCTGTCCATTAAAAACCTGCTAGTGTGACCTTTAGCTGGTGAGGAACATTAACACCCCCCTTTCGCCTCCTCTACTTCAGTCTGATATAATTTTACTACATACATTACAGCATATACATAACACAATCATATAAATTGCTAAAATTGCTGAATTTTCAGTAAGAGGGTCCGTCCTTTGTCTAGTGCTGGGTCACCCCCTCTCACCCCTGCTTCACTTTTTGAATTATCTTCCCTTTTCTCTGCCGTGCCCCCACCACTTCACCCCCTCCCCTCTCAACAGCAGAGTAAGCCCTTTGTCTATGGTTTCTAAGATCGTTCCACCAGTACAATTACCCGCTAGGTCAGTTCTTGGTGCACAGTGAATCTTTCTTTCCATGTTTTTGGCTGGCTGCCATTTTAGGCTGCACAGATTTAGTTCTAGACACAATTGTTCATATCTGGTAATAATGCGGATTTTCCTTCTGTCTGGTCAGTGCTTAGAAACCCCCTCTGCTGTTTTTACAGCCTTGCTGTTGTAGTCTATATGATGTTTGCACATATCCAGGCAATTGTCCAATAGGAAGAGCTGTATTGCATGGTCATTCAATATAGTTAAAGGGAATCTTTTTTATTTGTTGGCAAAGAAAGTCATTCTTTTGTTGGTTCTTGTGCTCACAATGACTTCCTGGTTAGCATGCGAAGGGCTTGTGTCTACACATAGCAGCCAATATGAAGAGGCAGAGTTGCAGAGGGGATGGCGTATCTGTCTGAACCAATATAGAGACAGGAGGAGTGTCTCAGACCCCCTTAGAGTGACTGTAGACACTGTAGCTAGGCTGGAGTCACAGACCATAGCTCTGCTCTAATGAACCTGAGCTAAAAAGCAGGCAAAAGGCAAGCATGAAGGTAAGCATTACATGGTAAGTAAGTAAGTACTGTCACTTTTTATTCCACAACTGAATATGTGTATTAAGACACTTCACTGGATTTGCTTAAACCTGTCATTTATGTTAGCCTCCTTCAATAAAAGCTTCCTAAGGCTGAGGCTGCCATGTTGTGGAAATATAGCTTTTTTTGTTGCAGATTTTGCAGTAGGGAGAAGTATAGGTACTTTCTATATATTTCCCATACCTTTTTTAGCCATTCTGGGCTTTGACTAAAAAAAAAAAAACACAGAAAAAAAGCTGCGTTTTTTCGCAACGTGGGGCCCCAGCCTAGAGGTCAATTTCAGTGAGACCACCTGACCATCTAGTCTCCCAACTCTCACTTGACATCTAAAATTAGATTTCTACATGCCTAATCCTCTTGTTCTCAAGGGAGATAAATCACCTCCAGCAGTATCTGACAGCAGCTTCCTCTCTTCTTTCTACTTAGAACACATGTACACTAGCCCAAGCTGAGCATGCATGTGTATGGGGGAGTCAGAAGCAATAGCTGTCAGATGCAATAATTGAGCATTGCTAGGGAAACTCCATCTTCAAACAGTACTATGTATGACTATGGCTAACTATTACACACAGAGGATTGTCATCCTAACGCTCTTCTGCTTGCCCACTGTCTACATAAATATATATATATACAGTACAGACCAAACGTTTGGACACACCTTCTCATTCCAAGAGTTTTCTGTATTTTCATGACTGTAAAAATTGTAGATTCACACTGAAGGCATCAAAACTATGAATTAACACATATGGAATTATATACTTAACAAAAAAGTGTGAAACAACTGAAAATATGTCTTATATTCTAGGTTCTTCAAAGTAGCCACCTTTTCCTTTGATTAGTGCTTTGCACTCTCTTGACATTCTCTTGATGAGCTTCAAGAGGTAGTCACCTGAAATGGTCTTCCAACAGTCTTGAAGGAGTTCCCAGAGATGCTTAGCACTTGTTGGCCCTTTTGCCTTCACTCTGCGGTCCAGCTCACCCCAAACCATCTCGATTGGGTTCAGGTCTGGTGACTGTGGAGGCCAGGTCATCTGACGTAGCACCCCATCACTCTCCTTCTTGGTCAAATAGCCCTTACACAGTCTGGAGGTGTGTTTGGGGTCATTGTCCTGTTGAAAAATAAATGATGGTCCAACTAAACGCAAACCGGATGGAATAGCATGCCGCTGCAAGATGCTGTGGTAACCATGCTGGTTCAGTATTCCTTCAATTTTGAATAAATCCCCAACAGTGTCACCAGCAAAGCACCCCCACACCATCACACCTCCTCCTCCATGCTTCACGGTGGGAACCAGGCATGTAGAGTCCATTCGTTCACCTTTTCTGCGTCGCACAAAGACACGGTGGTTGGAACCAAAGATCTCAAATTTGGACTCATCAGACCAAAGCACAGATTTCCACAGGTCTAATGTCCATTCCTTGTGTTCTTTAGCCCAAAGAAGTCTCTTCTGCTTGTTGCCTGTCCTTAGCAGTGGTTTCCTAGCAGCTATTTTACCATGAAGGCCTGCTGCACACAGTCTCCTCTTAACAGTTGTTGTAGAGATGTGTCTGCTGCTAGAACTCTGTGTGGCATTGACCTGGTCTCTAATCTGAGCTGCTGTTAACTTGCGATTTCTGAGGCTGGTGACTCGGATGAACTTATCCTCTGCAGCAGAGGTGACTCTTGGTCTTCCTTTCCTGGGGCGGTCCTCATGTGAGCCAGTTTCTTTGTAGCGCTTGATGGTTTTGGCCACTGCACTTGGGGACACTTTCAAAGTTTTCCCAATTATTCGGACTGACTGACCTTCATATCTTAAAGTAATGATGGCCACTCGTTTTTCTTTACTTAGCTGCTTTTTTTCTTGCCATAATACAAATTCTAACACTCCATTCAGTAGGACTATCAGCTGTGTATCCACCTGACTTCTGAACAACACAACTGATGGTCCCAACCCCATTTGTAAGGCAAGAATTCCCACTTATTAAACCTGACAGGGCACACCTGTGAAGTGAAAAGCATTTCAGGTGACTACCTCTTGAAGCTCATCAAGAGAATGCTAAGAGTGTGCAAAGCAGTAATCAAAGCAAAAGGTGGCTACTTTGAAGAACCTAGAATATAAGACATATTTTCAGTTGTTTAACACTTTTTTGTTAAGTATATAATTCCACATGTGTTAATTCATAGTTTTGATGCCTTCAGTGTGAATCTACAATTTTTATAGTCATGAAAATACAGAAAACTCTTGGAATGAGGAGGTGTGTCCAAACTTTTGGTCTGTACTGTATATATATATGTGTATATATAGCTACATCTCCATGTTTACCATATAAAATAATGTTTCTCACTGACTCCCTGAATTTTATATTGACTGCCAGCACTGATTGCTGAAATCCAAACTCTATCTCTATGACGCATCCTGCTAGCTACTTAGTGCAGTGGGAAGATAGAGGAGAGCTGGGATGTCAGTGTTCAGCACTGACAGTCAGTGTAATAGTCAGGGAGACACATTACGCTTGATTCACACTTGCGTCTTGCTCTCCGTCGTGAGACCCGAACAACGGAGAGCTGGACCACTGAAACAGCAGTTACACATGGACACCAGTGGACCCCATTGACTATAATGGGGTTTGTTGGGTGTCCGCCATTTTAAAACTGAAAGAGGTGGAGAGAAAAGTACTTCATGCAGGACTTTTCTCTGTGCCAATTTTTTGCAATTGAGTATCCAACTGAGACTCCTGCGCAGATGTGAACCCAGCCTTATTTTTACACTATAGAGAGACATGGGGTTCACCGGTCCATACATTTATGTAGGCAGCGGACAGGCAGAGTAGTGGTAGGCTGAGAATAGTCAGCCATATTCAGCCCTGAAGATGAATTTTCCTTGGCAATGTTCAGGTAGAGCATCGCTACTGGATTCTTAATCAAAAGACAAGAAAATGTATCTTACAGAATTATGATCTTTGGAGGTCGGTCATCTCAATGACATCCAAATGGGAAACCTTTGTATGCCTAATAGCAAAACAGACCAGCTCTGGGTAACAAAACAAGCTGGATCAGTATAGCCGGTCATTAATATATCGATCCCAAGCAACGTTTTTGTACTTTAGTTTTAGTTGCCGCCCTGGGAGAATGTGCTGGTGTGTTAAGATTCTAGAAAGTTCCCACTGGAATCTATTACATCTCTAGACGTAAAAAAAGAAACCTATAAAGGGGCCTCACATGACTTCACCTACAGGTTGCACAACTCTCGTTCAGCCAATCCAAATGCTTACAGAAGGGTCAGTGTGTGGGAGAGCCTGCAGTACTCCGACATTTCTAGCATATTTTTATTAAATTTAGTTCTACCCAAAGAGAACCAGATTTTGCTCTCTGACTATGAGCCGCAGATGGCCCTCAGCTGTCATAAGTTTCACAAGTAAGGGTTACAAGATTATGCACATGGCTGAAAATCTATCTGGGAAACCACAAAATGGATGCAAAAATATTCTTTATTTGGTAGACCTTCTAAGAGTAAAGCTGGCCACAGATGGTTGTTGGTCTGAATGCCTGTTTAACCAACAGTTATGCCTTTTGACATTTCCCCTCATGCTCAGCTTGACCAAGGATGCATGTGTTCTTAATTTGTTGAGGGAAATAAATTACTGCCAGGTTATTTTCCTTGAGAACAAAAGGAATAGCACATTGAAATACAACATGCTGACCCATCTTTTGCCTTGTGCATTTATTCTCTAAAAAGAAGGTGGAGAAAGCCAGTGCAAGACACCTCTGGTAGTGGCATGACTTTGGATTGGTCATGTTGAAATGAAACTACTTGATCCTTCTTTCCCCCAACATCTACATTGTTGGTGGAGTTGGAACTCCCCCAAACACATTGGAGGTTCGTCCACTCCAGCCGGAGCACATTAGATGGGATATCCAGTGTATGGCCATCACAACACTAGCTATGATTGATAAATCGGACACGGTTATCGGCTTCCTTGCAAACATCACCAAGACATAGGAAGAAATTTATGCCCAAAAACTGCCTTGTACTAACCAAAGAAAACCTCCATATAAACTTGACTGCAAATATCAATAATCCAAACAAAAAAAGAAAAACCAAGAAAAACTCAAAAAATATATAAAAATATATATTTATTAATAAAAATGTTATAAATAATACATTTAGAAAAGTATATATCAAAAACAATAATGTAGGTGACACGGACAAAGAGTAAAACACGACACAGGACACGTGTCACATATAAAGGCTCAAAAATATACAAGGTATATAAGATGGCAGTATATATATAATGACCCGTAGAAAGTATACAATGCAAAATATATGAAATTTGCAAACCATACATAAATAAATATCTAAAATGGGGAGCTAAAGCCAAATAAATAATTAAATATGCCACACGGACACATAAATATGAATAGAAATACAAAGTCAGAAACACTGTCTAGATGTAACTAACATATATAAAAGGCATATAGCTAACATATATTAAAGGCAATGAGTAGTAAGATATACCCCATAGACACAAATATATATATATGGAAATGCAAAATAGAAGATCCTATCCATACATGGCTAACATATACTGCTAAATGTAGGTAAATACCATCTATGAAAGAGAGCAATAATGGATAAAGGATACATCCAAAAAACTTTAAATAGACAAATAAATGGATATAAAGGGATTACCTGCAGCCATTATAAAGATAAATTTGAGCCCAGTGAACACAAAGGTATGTGTGGAAACGCACCTCAACGCGTTTCGCCAAGAAAAGGCTTCCTCAGGAGGTGTAATATCCAAGCAGAAAGGAGAGGTATATATAAGGACCGCCTAACCATGTGTAACCAGCTGTAGATAGTAGCGCATGATGCTGTGATGGCCGTGGCAGAAATCAGCTCTGCGCATGCGCAGTAGTGGGCAGTCGCGTCAAATGACGCTAAACTCCCATGCACGTAGTAGCGCTGAGCTGATATCGCGAGGCCAGCGCACAGACACCATGCGCTCCACGCTGGAACGCATGGAAGGGTGAGTATAACTACAATGGTGAAGAATATGTATATAAACAAGCGAGATCGCAGAGTTAGCACTCGAATACCATGTGCTCCACGCTGGAACGCATGTAAAGGTAAATATAGCTGCAATGGTAGAGAGTATATATATATAAACAAACGGGATCAGCATATTAACATAACGCAGGACAACCCCAAACGTCTTAAGTACAATATGCATATAATAATATTAAACAAGGGGCACAAGATAATAAAGCTAATTAGTCATGTCATATATATAAAAGAGGCATAAAAATTTTTTTTAAACCACTTGCATAAAAAAATATAACTACAATAGTAAAGAATATAAACAATAAAAAGGGGCCCCCCAACAACATCAAAAATGGGGGCCCCACCATAAAAAAAAAAAAAAAAAAAAAAAGCAAAAAAAAAAAAACCCCAAAAAACCCCCCCCCCCCCCCGCCCCCCCCCCAAAAACCCCCCCCCCCCCCCCCCCCCCCGCCCCCCCCCCCCCCCCCCCCCCCAAATATATGAACAAACAAAATCAGCATATTAACATATCGCAAGATAGCCCCAGGCATCTTAGGCATAATATACATGTGCATATATAATATTATACAAAAGGCACAAAAAACAAAAAAAAACCCACAATATTATATATAATGCGAATAATAAATATAGTGAATGAAACAAACAAAAAAAAGTGAAATACAATAAGTGAAATAGCATAAGTGAATCAAGAATATAAACCACAAGGTTCATATAAATATAAGTTCAAAAACAAAATAAGTGAAATAAGTGAAATACAATAAGTACATGAATACAATATACCAATGTAAAATAAGTGAAACACAAGTAAGGCATAATGTATAATATAAATAATTATAAATACAAATAAATCAGACAATATGCAAAAAAACAAAAAAAAACAAAACAAAAACTCTCTTAATATATCTGCAGATATGGACGAATGCTGCAAATCGATCAAGGGGCAGATGTATCTTCACAAATTTCAAAGATTATTATACCTCATCCAGTCCTTAAAGAAAACAAATAATAATACAATAAATAAACAATAAACAAAAAACAATAAAAACACACAAGAGCATACCTTTATAAAAAAGGTCTGAAGCTGACAGCCTCATTTAAACCCAAAGGCGAGGCTGTTTTAAGATTAACTATCCATCTTGTTTCTTTACGTAACAATGCATTCTTAATATCCCCACCACGGGAACCCAGTTGGACACGGTCAATACCAAAGGCTTTAAATCCTTTTGGATTACATCCATGGCATTCTCTAAAATGTCTAGGGATAGGTTGTAATTTTTCAAAATCAGGAACAGAGGCAGCAGATTGTATCTTGCTATTTATATATTTTTTGAGTTTTTCAAAAACTGCCTTGTGCCACATTTGTCAAGTGTTTCAGATGCTTTTATGACTTTTATGAAAAATATGCATTGGTGCATGGGATAGGGGATGTGGCTTATCAAAAATGGGCACGGCCAAAGCTGTGCACCAGCAAACGTGCCAAAATTTTGGTGCATTCTACTAAGTAGTATAAAGTTAGACTAGACAGTCTAGTAATGTGACAGATTTATTAAACAACATCAAACACTTAGATAAATCTGGCACAGTTTTAGACCATCTAGTCGAAGTTTGCAATGTCTAACGTTTAGTAAATCTGCCCCATAGTCTTTCCTTCCTTATTAACACAATATAAAGTTATTGGCAAGTAATTTGCTTGTAAACATTTGTAATGGACGTGTCACATACGCTTACGTGTTTACATAACTCTCACCCATGTGTAGTCATCATGTAATTCTATGTGCACACCTCGCTCAGAGAATTTATACTGCAATAATAATATATGAATGAACATTATATTACAACCTTACCTCACACCAAATATTCTACAAAGGGGCCAACAGTAAAATAAATTTGGTAAATAGGACAGCCTGTGTCTAGTATGTAAGCGGTTTGTTGGTGGGGTCATGTGTTCTCGCTACGTTGTACATGTGTGGCATGTGTCAGCATTATGTCTTCTATGTGCCGGGATCTGTCTTATGTGTGCTGTCAGTGCTCTGCCTTTGGCATATGGACATCTTTTAGTAACATTGCAGGGACTCATAAGTTGTTATAGCTGGAGTTACTTTTATAAGTACTTAGATTGTTATGATCATGCTCTTGTAGCTTATGCTGTCCTCAGTGGTCAGTACTGTAGCCTTGCAGCACTGGGGTCCTGGGTTTGAATCCGACCAAGGGCAACATCTACATGGAGTTTGTATGTTCTCCCTGTGTTTCTGTGGGTTTCCTCCGGGTACTCTGGTTTGCTCCCACATGCCAAAAATATATGGATAGGTAAATTGGCTTCAGGTAAAACAACTGACTCTTGTGGGTGTTGGGGATGAGCACCCGTATGGTAGCCACTAACTCCCCCTACTACATACAGTAACGCTTCCTGATTTTTAAGAATACTCATCCACATGCTACAGACAACAGACACAGAATCGGTGTGGAAAGTGACATGTGCTACAGCATGCTACCATGATGCATGATGACTTTGCAATGCTAAGGGTGAAATCTTTGAAAAATCTACAGGATTTCTGCAATGAAAAATGCAACAGATTACATCTCAGACCTGTCGAAGCAAATTCTAAGAAAGATGACTGGTGAGGGTTCTGTATCTTTAACCATTTATAATGGAGAAGAATCAGGACGATACTTATGTGTAAAGTTGGCCATACACATTAGGTTTTTGTTGGCCGAGCTGTCCCTCTTGGATTATCATCAGTCAACTTGCACAGACTCCCTACGCTTCTTAACCCCTTTGGAAATGGTGTTAATGTTGAAGGTGGGATCATTCGTATCAATTGGATGGTTACATGGCAGGCATCTGAAATCTAACGTGCATGACAATTCTTAGTCACCTTTTCTAGGATTAGAAAAAAAGATCTGCTTTTTTTCTCCTAAGGCACCTTGAAGACGACCACGGGCTGGCCTCGATTGAATGGCCCCATTCTGGTTTCAAATCTGCGCCGGAGACTCCATCACATAAACCGCCAAAAAATGGTGGAGAGAAAAAGTCCTGCATGGAGGATTTTTTTCTCTGCTGCTTTCAGTTTTGAAATGGCAGATACCCGGTTGACTCCATTATAGTCAATGGGGTCTGCGGGTGTCCGGGTCCACCAGTTAAAAGTGTGGTTACACACGAACAATGGAGAGCTCGGTGCTAGCGTGAACCTAGCTTAAGCTGCAATGCCAAATGCAGCCCAAGGACAGGATAGCGCTGTTTCTGTAATAAAAGGCATAAAAAAATTATAGCTTTTGCAAAGTGCAATTTGTCCAAAACCAGCTCTTGAGGTTCCACAGAATAAGGGATGGAAGGATAGAAGGTGATGGTTCTGCAGTGTAAACACATGAGTCAAGATAAGCAATCATGTGACTCATCCATGATCAGCTTCTAGACCTGGTTATTAAATGGCTGGACTTCCTTGATGGTAGATAGTGGCAGAGCACAATTGTCTATACAGCAGACATCCTTTACTAGAAGCGCACTTTGCCCATAATCTAGTGAACCGTGTTAATAAGTCAGTAATTAACTTTTACATCTGTTCACTATAGGTGATGGTGGCTTCCACCTTATGTAAATGTAACACCAATACATTGCTGGTAAATGGGACCTAATGAGGACTATTAGTATAACACTAGAAGTCCCAGAGAGGGGTCATTTACATTTCTAACTTTGGAACCCAGAGAAGGGTCAAATGACCTGAAGGATTTAAGCAAACAACCTATAATCACCGTCTTTTGTTCTTAAGTAATTAAGGCCATTACTGTCACACCACAGGAGGTTCTCCTTGCCTGCCTTCTTTTCAGTCACATGAGAGCCACCTAACTCTTTTGCAAGCTCAACCAGGAAGTCCACCCGTCTCTCCTGCACCCCAGTGCATGCCTGATAAAGAACATGAGCATTCAGTGCTGCCATGTCAATCATGTTGTAGAACACGGCGACTGGCCATCTCCGTGTTCCTGCACGCACGCTGTACTCCCGCACCATTTGGTCCATTACATCCACACCGCACTTTGTGTGGTTGTATTGTGTGACCGTGTTTGGCTTCCTTTTGTTGGTATCCTCAGTCTCAACCACGCTGTGCATGCTGCTGAGAATGTAGACGGCCTTCTTTCGTTTGGGTGCATACACTGTCAGTGTGGCACCAGTGGTTGAAAACACCTGAGTGGTGAATTCAGTGCGGTCCATCTGTCTAGCGGATTGAGGAATTTCCCGGCGACTCTTGTTGACTGTGCCGAGGATAGTGGTTTTCCGGCTAAGCAGTCATTGTGCAAGTGACCATGATGTAAAGAAATTGTCCGTGGTTACAGTTCTGCCCTTGTCCATTAATGGTTCCATCAGCCTCATCACTACAGTTTCGGACAGTCTTTCCCCGCTGGGACGACTGGGGTCCTTGCCAAGATATGGGAGGACATTACAGATGTACTTTGATTTCAAGTCGCAAGCCACCCAAAACTTGATGCCAAACTTGTCTGGTTTTGTTGCAATGTATTGCAGAAAACAGCAGCGAGTCTTTGACGGGAAAAGCTGTTCATCAATAGTGATGTGTCGACCAGGGTTGTAGGATGCGATGCAGTTGGTGACAAACGATCTCCACACATCGGAGATTGCAGCAAACTTATCGGTCTCCACTCGCTCACTGCGTGTGAACATGTCATCAAAGCGTAGGTGTTGCATGATGTCTTGGAAGCGGTTTCGGGTCATAGTTGCAATGATCCTTGGGTTTGACAGGTTTGCTGACCAGCTGTGATTATTTATCCCCCACAGCACAAAAGGCTGCATGCAAATTTGCTAAGGTGTTAGCAACCTTATGCATATTCCCAGCACAACAATGCAGCTGGGGGGTGGGCAAACAAACTCAGGAGCAGCTTACATTCTTTTGTTTACACTCACTTACAAGACTTGAGGTGGATCAACACAATTGCCCCATGCAGATTCCTCAGACAATGGCCACATTTACAAATGAAAGGATGCTAATTGGAGCCATCAGAGTTGTCTGTTTGGACTAAGGGTCATTTGACCCTCTTTCAGGACTTCAAGGGGGAGCTCGAAATTTCTGGGACTTCTAGTGATAAGCCTTATCTCCTAATAGGACTGAACAATTAGTTTATGGGACACCCTACATCAAAGCCAAAGCAGGTGACATCACTAGTCCAAGTAGTCTTCATTTCTAGTGATGATACCTACAATTCTCCCACATCCTTTAGTCTGCAATGGAAAACCAAATGTATACAAAGGCTGCAACTATCTATGGGTGTCTGCTTTAAGAGGGATAATCCGTAATCTCATTGGACCTTGGTCATTTTCCTTGCCTGTCCTGTTCATATAAGCAGCATTAAAGCCTCTCTCCCATTTCCATCCAATTGTTATGCATGCATGTCCTAGCTGACAATGCATACTAACAGGGTTGGTGAACTGACAGGTTATCGGGGGGGGGGGGGTATGCTAAATTAACTCGTCAGACATACATAAGGCTATATACACAACCATGGATAAAAATGGCCACACAACCGTGAAAAGCGATCGAAACATCTGAACAGGCAAAGCATCTTGAGTCTATTAAAGAGGACCTTTCATGTCCTTTAACATTGGCAGTGTTATATACTGAAAATGGACAAAAAAAAGGACATATTATGTTTTTTTGACAACCTATGAATAGCCATATTGAAATGAATGGGTCACATTTATTATTACTTTATGCCAGTTTTCTGGCGTAAAAAAAAACATACTTCTAGTTTGACTTTTTAAATGCCAGTTGCGACATAAATTGCCGCAATTGGCACTTTTGCACCACCAATGGCCGGTTAGCCAAATTTTTTGATCATTTACACCAGAAAAGTGGCATGAATGATGCTGAAAATCTACACCAGATTTCACTCCAGGTGCACAACCAGGCAGAGGGTGCGCCTCATTTATGAGGAGTTCTGCACCTTGACATAAATGAGACGCACCCTCCTCCGGAGCATTGAAAACACCATTCTTCATAAATCCTCCCATTGCATTCTGAAAATGGCTGTTTGACAGCCATTACAGAAGCAGCTGTCACATAGCCGTTTTTGATGTTTGTTGTGAATAAGGAGTAAGCTTGAGACTAGGGGTGGACTGACCTTTAAGACACTCAGGCACTACCCAAGGGCCCATGACTTGGTAAATTAGATCACTGTATCAAGTGTAGGGCCTGCAAAATGCAGATGACCACAGCTTCTGAATTGCATATTATTAACCCAAAAAGGTACTGTGGTTGGTAAGGTGTCCAGGACCTTTCATGTTTGGGTCATAGGTCTCTCACTAACCAGATTGTTCTTGGCCTGCTGCTGAATGGTTCTTTACCTGATTTAACTGAGGAGTTATTAAAGGGATATTGCCATCAGGGACATTTATGGACCACATCTGAGATCCGTACCTATCCCTGCCCTTATCTTGCACATGCGACTCTAGTCCCTGGTATGAGACACCATATCTGAGGCACATCTGAGCCTCTGTCAAGAATGTCTCGATGGAGTGTACATGCTTATGCCAATAAGGAAGATCAAATAAGAAGCTTATCTCCCGGATGAACAAAGCTACACATTAGATCGCTGCCCAAAATCCCTGTGTTCAAACAGGTTTTTTTTGTCTAATGTGTATGGACACTTTAGCCTAGACATTGTCAGGAAATGATAAGCCTCCATTTCCACACATATTACTTAGTCACCATGCCATAACCTAGTTTCCTTTATTGAAACCACAAGCATCATTCTCCAGATGGTACTATTATGCAATATAAATGGGCACCTGGCAGTGTAAGTCAGTCCTGAGCCACATACAGTATGTGTGGATGACACGGCCATAATGGTTTTAATGATATATCCAGCTTACATGTAGTTGCATCTTCCCACACCTTTGTTCAGATAACCACTTATTAGGGAACCCGTCCTGTAGGTTCCAGACAATTGACCTGCTTCTAGCTCATCCTGAGGGCAAATTAGTAACTGGGAAACAAGGCTGGGATAGGGACTCACAAATGGTAGTCACAGCCATCAACACCTTCCTGCCTACCTTCCCATTATTTACATCTTGTAAGAGTTGCAGAGACAAGTCATCAGGGCATTGTCTGCTTCTTGTATATCTTACGAGGCGGAACAAGAGCTGAGCACATGGCCAAGATTATTGTAAGACTACAGAATAATGTTCTGCCATCAGGGAGACTTATCTGACATCATATCTCAGCTTAGATCTAGCCCAAGCCTCACTCAACTATCTAGGCCTCTATAATGGAGGGACAATACTGCTGCTGTAGCTATGGGGCATATAACAAGGATAGACACTTAAACTGGCCACACACGTAAGATTTATCAAGGCTGATTTTGGTATGATCGTTGGCCATGTAATGTGTATGGGGCCTCCTAATTTTCACCTTGACGGCATATGTTGGAGAAGAGGAGCATCAAGAATGTTGGACTTTAACATGGCTAATGCTTTTGTTCTTTGGCAGAGGCTTACTTCCCCTCACACTATTTAGAACATATAGATGCTCAACTGAACAGGATCAGGAGAGCTAGCTGTTGTCCATCAGTTATCTCACTTCCATGGCTAGCCTCTATACGAGATTGTTGGGTTATGCCGACATTAATCTAATGTGTATGGCCCAATTTCCTCTTAGGAAGTCGGTCAAGTAAATCATCTTTTTGTATACATTTTGTGGTTTCCCAGATAACTTTTCAGTCATGTAAGTATTCTTGTAACCCTCAGCCAAAAGACTTATGACAGCTGAGGGCCATCTGTGGCTCCTACTCAGAGAGCAAAATCTGGTTCTCTAGGGGTAGGGCTAAATTTAACGAAAAAAATGTTAGAAATGTTGGAGTACTGCAGGCTCTCTCACACACTGACCTCTTTTTGAACGTCATTGGGTTTGACATTTTAGTGACCTGCTATACTGATCCAGCTTGTTTTGTTACCCAGAGATTTGGTTTGTTGTTGCAGTTACACTTGTTTGGCAGAATATATGGATGGAAAGTCTCTATGCATTCTCACATTGAGCATCTCATATGAATGTACAACACAGTAAACCGCTACCAGACACCTTTGAGGCTTATCTTCTCCATGAAGAAAAGGTTTAGGCATGAAATCCAACAGTCCAATCTTCCTTTCCCCAAACATCTGCCATTGGCAAAAAGGAATTGTGCTGATATGGACATTTATCCCCTATCCACAGGACAGTGGATAAGTGTCTGATCACTGTGGTCCAAAATGCCGGTGGACCAAAAATCCATCTAAAGCCACCTTGAGAATGGAGTGCCATTGTGCTTGTGTGACCGGTGCTCTGTTCACTTCTATGGGATTGTGGGGCGCTGCTGGAGATTACAGTTCTTGCAGCTCCATTGAAGTAAATGGAGCGCCGGTCATGCAAGTGCATTGCTGTTCCATTCACAAGAAAGGTTTTAGGGGGACTTTTGGTCCTCCGTCTTCCTGACCACTGGGAGACCAAGCGTTCGGGACCACAGTGGTCACTTATCCCCTGTACTGTGGAGAGGGGATGTAATAGAAGGGCATGTCTAGAGTTATTCCAGCACATTGTGATCACCACCATGTTGCATCCATTTTGTTATTGCACCTTGAGTGAATTCTTATAAGGGGTAGAATGGCCCATTGAATTGTTGACCCCATTAACATAAAGTCCAGAGTATTTGGGAAATCTCTTGCAGCTTATAAAGTGACTCTGATATTTGTCACATTGACTGACAAGAAAAAATTTCACCTTTGGGCTTTTCATCATGAGTAAACAGAGAAAACCAGTGACGTAACCGAACAAGACAAACCAGATATTCAACAATATAAGCCGTAATTACCCCTTGGCTTGGTCATAATGACGGTCTATCTAGACTAGGGACAAGTGGTGAGTATCGGAGGACATCATTACACTAATTGTTGTTTTGTAATGATTCTTTGGGAAGTCTGAGCTGTTCACATCTCCTTCCACTTCTAGCAGATCAACTCTGTTATGCAAGAGCGCACCACTGTCACATATGGACACTTGTTAATGGTGTTTGGTCTGTGACAGAGTCAGTGAGACATGGCGTTTACTGATCCAGAACTTTCTGGGACACTACATTGCCGAGCAGCAGGCTTTGTAACAGCTGGGATATTCTGGGATATTCGTGTGTCACCTTCGTTTTTCCACTGGGTGGCCATGTCTGCTTATTGTGTGTGGGATACAGATGGTGTGATATCTGGGCCAGTGCAAACCATTTGCCCTGCGGAAAGGAACTGCCAGACGTATATGCACTAGCCTCTTCTCATCCAGCTGTTGTCTTGGCTGAAAAAGCATGCAAAAATCCAAGAAATATCTGTGTGTGGTGCATTGTGATGAAGGAATAATGCCTGGGCGCGTACTGCCAAAATTTTTCTGTATGGGATGGGTGGGGGGTGCTCTATCATCATTGTTGAGATTTATGAAAAGATCACCCCTGTATCAGCAGAGGGTGCACCCTTCACCAGGACATACGCCTGCACACTGAAATCTATGCTAGCTTGTAGCTGGTGCAGATTTCAGGCATCATGTACGCTAGCTAACTTGCGTAGATGATAATAAATCTAGTGCACCGCCCATGCCATGCCTCCATGCATAAAAAAAAATCAGAAATAATTTGCACATTTTTGTGCAAATTCTGATTTACCAAAAAAAAAAAATTGCGACTTTTTTATGCCTTGTACACCAGATAACTGATGTGCAAGGCATAATAAATTTGCCCATTAGTGTATACACAGTTACTGAACATAACAGCATTTAAGGCTTCATTCACATTTAGGCCTCATGCACACGACCATACTTTTTTATCCGCAATTACGGATAAACAGGCCCATACACACAGCTGTAGTTTTTGCGGCTGTGTGTCCGGGCTGAATTGATGAGCCGATAAATATGGAGCAGGTCCTATATCTGTCCATACTTGCAGCTCTGTCAATTTATTTTCAATGTGTAAGTCAGTAATGAGACACATAGATACCAATCTGTGTGTCATCCGTAACGTTTTTACTTACCCGTACACTGCACAGGTAGTGTAAAAAGCAGTATTTTCGCAACATGGGGCCTCAGCCTAAGACTAAAACCGCATGTAGTAAAAAAAAAAATGATTCAGAAAAAAAAAATTCATATCACAGAAAAAGGCCACACTACCCAATACAAGATGGTACATGGCTGTGCAGGATGCAACCAGACAACATTACAAGATATGATATAAAAAGCACAGGTGCAAAATGCTAATCAAACATCCAATTGCACCCCTACAATCCATGAGGGGGGTGGATGCTAGCACTTAAGATGCACAGAAATAAAATTATACACAGCACTGTCATATGATAATGTGAGGCACAAGAGCAGCCTATTGGTCACATTCCACACTATTAGATCAGGCGGGCTGCCCGGCACCTTAATACATGCAACCCAGCAGTAACAGCACCCTGCAAAAATAAAGGGCCTGGCCGCATCCTGCAAAAAAGATTATATAACCATGAGGCATTAGTCAATATTTTGGCCATAATACAGAAGCTCGCAAACCAATGTCAAGGTTCTCCCTAACCAAAAAAAACATATTGCTAAAAAGGGACATAACATACAAAAACATATCACAGAAAAAGGCCACAGTTACCCATTACCAGATAATATATGGCTGTGCAGGATGCAGGCAGGCCCCATTGCAAGATATGATAGAAAAAGCACAGGTGCAAAATGCTAATGAACCATCCACTCACACCCCTACAAACCATGAGGGTGCAGATGCCAGCACCAGATGAAAAAAATGCTACAGAAAAAATGCACCACTAACGCTTGTGTCTTTCACTGTTTTTCCACTGCGTTTTCCATTTTTGCCTCCCACCATATAAGCCTATGGGGAAAAAAAATCTGCATTTCTGCAGGTAAATTTAACATTCTGCATTTTTAAAAACACACACACATTTTTGAAAAACGCAGCTTTTCTGTAACGCTTTGTTTCCACCAATGTGTGGATGAGATTAAACTAAATCTCATTTACTTTGCTGTATCCAAAAAGACTGCGTTTCCACCGCAGTTTTCTCGAGTCATATGACTTTATACATATACATTTTATACATGCTACAGCCGTTTTTCTAAAGGCCGTCACATGCCATTGTAGAACTCATGTATGTGAAGGGGTCTAGTCACATGGCTTAATTGTTCGTTTTGATGGTTAAAAACAGACCATCAAAAAAAATGGCCATATGAATAAACACATTGAAATCAATGGGGGGAATTTATCAAGACTGGCGATTCTTATGCCAGTCTTAGGGTAGATTCACACAACCAAGATGCAAAATGGCTGTGTCTTGCACCCGAGGGGCACCCATTTTCACAGATCCCCCATACATCAATTTATGGAGGAATCTGTGAAAATGACCGAAAATAGGACATGTTCTATTATATGTCCTGGAGTTGCTCATGTCATGGACATTGAAGCTTCAGATAATGAGGTCACTTTTCCAGCAATCACATGGAACCAGATTAGTCCACAATGTCAGGAAGAGTAAAAGGAAATTCCTCCCTTCTGTTTGGGGAGACATGTGAAATGTCTGTTTCCTAATAATACTGCGCACACTGAATCTGATGACAGCTGGAGACGTGCTACAGGTGTCCTGAGGATTAAAATCACTCAGAAATATTTTTTGGAGAAGTATTTCTGCATTCCTCCTGAATATCCTGAATTTACAGACTGTCCCACGTTTTGACCCTAATTGTCCCAATGCACATGGGGCAATCCAGACTGGAATATGCGATCCATACTTCAGCCGTGCATCAGGAGATGGGACTCCTTGCATCATAGTGATCTATAATGCTGAGAGTCCTTGTCTTCTGTCCTGTCCTCTGCTATATACAGTATAGGACTGTAAAGTCGCAGGTAAGCATGGACGCTCAGCATCGTGGATCACTATGAGGAGGACTCCTGAGTTCAGACCTATGCATGGACCAGAATTTCTGTCTGTTTTGCCCCGTATGTTTGGGACCTCTGGCTTTTTCTTCCACACCAGATTTTTTTCAATCACTTTTGGAAAAACCAATGAGTGTCATCACTCTCATCCCTCCCCCTTAGGCTGCCGTGTTAACATACACTACACAGTATATATACTGGTATATAAATATATGATTGTTATGGGCAACTAAAACAATTTTGCTTTTAGGCCATTTTAATAAATCTACCCCAATGAGATTATGGGATTATGTGAATGGCCCATCAAAAAAAAAAAAAAAAAGTACTTTAGTAATATATATAGTCCTATTTATGTTTTTTTTTTTTTTAACGGATCACATATAGTGGCAGATTTATACGGTCTACAAGTAAAACTGCCTTAGTTGTCCATAGCAACCATGCATAGAATAACACAGTAGGCTCCTCCAATATTAACAACCAAACACAGCGCAGCTTTCATTTTGTATTCTGCACCTGAAGAATGAAAGCTGCGCTCTGATTGGTTGCTAATATTGGAGCCCACTGTGTTAGTCTATGCATGGTTGCTATGGGCAACTCAGGCAGTTTTGCTTGTAGACCGCTTTTAATTCATGTTTATTATAGACTCCAGTGTGTGAGGGATCAGTGAAAACCGTGTCCCATCGGACATGCCAAAATCGGCCTGAATGAGAAACCATTTAATTCAGTGCCCATTTCTTTCTAATTTTTAATGGTTTTTATGCACGTCTGTATTCTATTTTTTACAGATGTTTTAGGCCTTATTCACACATCCACATATCATCTATGTGTGTCGTTCACATTTTTGGCCATATGTATCCATATGTGTTGATGTGTTTATTCAGATGTCAGTTAGAAGCGCATCCTTTTTTTCACAGATACATCACATCAATGAAAGTCTATGGGTCCGTGAAAAAAAACGGATGACATTCGCGTGTCATTCATTTTTCACAGATCCCAGAGACATACAAGATATGGAAAATAAAAAAGTGGATTATCTATGGACAGCATACCAACCAAAAATGAGCAGGGTGGGGGGCTGTCCGTGAATGGTACGAACCTCACACGTCCGCGAATGCGGAGGCCTAAATGACATGAGTCTGCACACACTTAATGCTGTATCCCAAGTGCTGGTCCAGGGGAATGCAGAGATCGCCATATACAGATGTAGGAGCGTTAGACAACACGCACACGACCGAGTGTGCACCCAATGTGGGGCCGAGATTGCACGGAATGCAGTCAGATGACAGTCGGAGTGACATCCTAGTGCATTCTGTGATGCATTCACATCTATGGAGGCTTCCGATCCGTTCCAATGACATGGAGCAGGATAAGGGGTCGTAATAACCCAAACTACTCCATATGAACTGCTGCAGTGTGAGATCTTACCACCAAAGACAACAGAAAACAATGAAAAGTCACTGGATAAATATTTTTTAATGACTTTTCAGTGGTTTTTGTCGTCTTCTGTGATAGGATATCCCGCTGCAGCAGTTTAACCAATTGCAGAAGTTCGGGTTAACTCTGCTCCATCTGTACAAACTCCCCTGGTGTATTTCTCCATTAAAGTCAAGCAAGTTCAGCCAGTGATATCATCTGAAATAAACGAGTCAATGAAAATGTGATTTATTGTGACTAATGTGTCAAATTATACTTGTAGCTTTGTAACTTGTTGACCCCCGATCCTAAAATAAAGCAGAGTTTACTATGTAATAATAATTTGTAACCCTTCTCACATTTCTTCTCCAGTAGTTCAACTTTAAAGGGAACCTGTCACATGAAAATGTAGCGCCATCTACAGGCGACCTGCTATAGAGCAGGAGGCGCTGAGCAGTTTCATATATAGTTTTGTGGGAAAATATTTAGAATAACTTGTATTTTACTGTATTCATGTTATTCAGGCTCATTCTGAGTTTAGGAGTCCAGTGGGCGGTTCAGATGTTATACCTGAACATTTTGGGCGCCTGTTCAATCTATTATAATAGTACAGTGAAGCAATTGAATTAATAGAAACATGGAATATACATTATGAACCACGGGAAGAGAAATTTGCTCAGATGAATTGACAGATTTGTGACAAACTTGAGGTTAATTCACTGATTTCACCCACATGACATTCACTGTAGGTTGGTAGAAAAAAAAACACTTTTTACTACTGGGGTGACATCTAGTGGTTATGACTGAAAATTTCACAATATGTTAATACTTGAGTGACATCTAGTGGTGGAGACTTAATCTTCAGCAAATTCTAGTACTTGAGCATCATCTAGTGGTTGAGGATAAATCTTTGCCAAGCTATAATTACACTAGCAACATCTAGTGGTTGATGCTATATCTACACCAAGTTCTGATACTATACTCCTCTGACATCTAGTGGTTGATGCTATATCTACACCAAGTTCTGATACTCCTCTGACATCTACTGGTTGAAGCTAAATCTACGTCAAGTTCTGATACTCCTCTAACATCTAGTGGTTGATGCTATATCTACACCAAGTTCTGATACTCCTCTGACATCTAGTGGTTGATGCTATATCTACACCAAGTTCTGATACTCCTCTGACATCTAGTGGTTGATGCTAAATCTACGTCAAGTTCTGATACTCCTCTGCCATCTAGTGGTTGAAGTTATATCTACACCAAGTTCTGATACTCCTCTGACATCTAGTGGTTGATGCTATATCTACACCAAGTTCTGATACTCCTCTGCCATCTAGTGGTTGAAGTTATATCTACACCAAGTTCTGATACTCCTCTGACATCTAGTGGTTGATGCTATATCTACAACAAGTTCTGATACTCCTCTGCCATCTAGCGGTTGATGTTATATCTACACCAAGGTCTGATACTCCTGTGACATCTAGTGGTTGAAACTATATCTACACCAAGTTTTGATACTCCTGTGACATCTAGTGGTTGAAGCTATATCTACACCAAGTTCTGATACTCCTGTGACATCTAGTGGTTGTAACATTTAAATCCTTTTTTTAATAAGTACCCCACAAAATTATGTGTGCATCTACCACACATAGAAAAGACACCCAAATAATTGCTGCTGTTACACTGTACTGTTCCTTGCTTTTTTAACACTGCTAAGTTGTAGATTGTAGATAAGAAGCTACCAGTGCACAGAATGATGCAATAAATCAGTTAACCAGCTGGCATGAGAATTCAGCTCATGTGTACAAACTTTAAATTTTTTTTCCCCATACGGTGAACTCCGTAGCAAGAAAAAAAAATGAAAGTAGACCAACTGCAGTTCCTTGGAATGATACTGACCCATAGAATACAGGTGACGTCATTTTGGCTGCACAGTGAATGCCGTAAAAATGTAGCCCATAAGAAAGTCGTAGAAACGCAGTTTTTCTCCATTTCCACCCCATTCTTAATTTTTTTCCAGCTTCCCAGTACATTGTACAGAATATTACATGGTACCACTACAAAAAACCATTAGTCCCTCAAACAATAAGCCTTTATATGACTCTGTAAACAGAAAAATAAAAAGTTTAAGGGGTTTGGAAGGTGGGGAATCAAAAACGAAAATCAAAAATGCCTGTGGTGGGAAGGGGTTAAGGTACCCCTTGATTTCAATTTCTAGATATGTAATAGATTGTAATAGGGATGGGAGGTTTAATGTATCTGCCAAAGTGATCCTGCAGCAAGTAGATAGGAGCACCTTACTGACCGTATACTGTCATGTATAGAGCGCTGCTGGAGGTGGTATATGTCATGACCACATTGAGCTTATTTTTGGGGCCAAGGACAGCGGTTTCTGCAATGTCAAACAAATTATAGCATGGAATTGGAGCAGGAATATTCGGGGAAGTACATTCACATCCATTCAAACTTTGTTTAGCTATGGCAGATGTTTACCATGACTAGCTGTGCCATCTTATAGGCTAAAGCCCCACGTTGCGGAAATGCAGCTTTTTTTGTTGCAGATTTTGTTGCGGTTTTTTGAACCAAAGCCAGGAGTGGATTCAGCAGAAGGCAGAAGTATAAGAAGTTTCCTATATATTTCCCATTCCTTTTGTAGCCATTCTTAGCTTTGGCTCAAGAAAGCGCAACAAAAACTGCAGCAAAAAAAGCTGTGTTTCCGCAAACTGGGGCCTCAGCCTTAGTGTGTATTCAGATGGACTGAGATGTTGTCAGAGCTGCAATAACCAACATTCCCACCTGTAAATGTGCCTGGTTATCACCCTGTACAGCCTACATTGCAGGAGAACTGGAACTCTGCGTTTAGCTCAAGAAGCATTACTGCCAGGCCAAAGAGGATGACGGATAAGCCGCCGGTGCTAGATTGTGAATTTCTTACTTAAAGGAGTCACTGTCCCATATAGGGCTCACAATCTACGTTCCCTATCAGTATGTCTTTGGAGTGTGGGAGGAAACCCACGCAAACACAGGGAGAACATACAAACTCCTTGGAGATGTTGTCCTTGGCAGGATTCGAACCCAGGACTCCAGTGCTGCAAGGCTACAGTGCTAACCACTGAGCCACCATGCTTCTGGTTATCAAGGTAAATTCTGTACCTCGGCACACCTACCATGTGTGATTTATAATACTGGTGTCTACCTATATGGTGGAGGGGCGTTCAAGACCCCTATAGCTACACTCCAATCTGTAGGAGCCGCAGGTCTTCTTGATTGCAAACCTGCTTTTCCACAAGAAAAGTCAAGGCCTAGACTTATCTCAGATGTATTAGATGCTGTGAAGGCTTCTCCTATAGAAGAGGGCAGGGGATGAGCCATCCTTACAATTAGGCCATGCTCACATTTGTGCCGGAGTCTCCGTCCTGCACACTCAGCTTTTTCACCCTTGGTTTCAGTTTTAAAACAATGGACACCCGGAGGACCCCATTATAGTTAATGGGTTTGCTGTTCTCTGTATATTACCTCTATTTTAGCGGTCCCCGTGTCCATTGTTCTGGTCCTCTGATGGACCAGAACAATGGACAGGTGACACTAGTGTGAACTTAGCATCAGTGACTGTCTGCATTATCTCTGTCCTTCAGTAAGCTCCTGTACTAGCGCTGGCACAGGAATTTTAAATAAAAAATTATTAATCTTGAGAATGTGTTTCTGTCGGGCACTATGGTCTTTGACCAGGCAAATGGCTCAGGTGATGGGGTGACCAGATGAGGGGCCATAAAAACTGTGTAATCTGGGATATTTGGGTAAGTTGACATGTCTAAGGAGTTGTCCACGCAGTCTTATTTTACCTACCTCCTCTGGTTTTTTTTTATGCTGTACCTGGGGGTTCCCCACTGGTTCCCGCCCTAGGTCATGTGATTAGAACCAGCACTCTGCCTTTGGGTCACTCCTTCTCCTCCCTCCTCTTCTGTTTTCACTAGTTGTGGTACCGATCACATGATCCGAGGGCGAGACCAGCCTGGAAACCCCCAAGTGAACTAAGACTCCCTGGACAACCCCTTTAAACGCTTTCACCACTGTAACTAAGATGGAGTCGCACACATCCTAATGCAGCAGAACTATATGTAAAATGTATAAAAATGTAGCTGCTCTCTGCTCAAAGACTGATAGGACTCCATGTATGAAAGCTTATACAGTCACAGAACAGACTTCACAGCAAGACCCAGCACATATATTTAAACTTTTCATGTAAAATTAGGTACCCTTTAAAGCATACTTAGTGTTGGGCGAATCGGCTCGCAAGTCCCAGTCACAGGCCTCTGCAGTGACCCTCTGCACACGACGTCTGTGATGATGAGAGAACCCCAGTTATGTATTTTTCTTTGATACGTGTTGTTTTATATACAAATAACATAATCCTGTTAGTCCTATGTTGTGTTTACGTTGCTGGTCAATTCTCTCAGGTGGTTTTATGTGTATACAAGGGGAGAGTGCTCTTTCTGGCTCCAGCCAAACAGTTTTATTACCCCTGGACAAACAGATGTCAAAGGGGGGAGAGAGGGCTACTGACCCTGAGTTCAACCCAAACACAGCTTTCCAGCAGCCAGGAAAACATCCTTCTTTCTCAGGATCCTGCAGTGGGGAGTAAAAGGAGGGGGGCTACCTGGCGGGGAGGTGTGGCTGGACACTGGCCTTAACTGAGACGAAGACCTAGATTCTTTATTACATCTGTGGAGTCAGCTAAGAGAGCTGGATGTGTCCACTTCACTACAGAAGATCTCCAAGCTTCCTGGAACCAAAGACTTTTAAGTATTATTCTGCTTTATTCCTTTTTATTTTGTATAGCTGTTTGTATTGTGTGTCATTTGTTATCTCTCTATACATGTAGCACTGAACCATCTTGGTATTAAGATGTTAACTTTAAGGTTACTTTGTGTATACTCTATGAACCCATTACCTTTTTGAAGTATATATGTGTGCAAGGTTTCTGCTAGACCTGAATCAGCAGTGGTGGTGGCAGCATGTATTTGGTGTGCGTGGACTGTGTTGTGGTGCAACTTATGCTTAATTTGCAGCCTGAGTGAAGGGTGAGTGCAATATTGAGTGAGCGGAGTTGAGTTGACCCCTGACAGCCATACCCGCATCATGTGCTAGGAAGGCCCCTACGTGAAAATGCCACAGAAGAGTACCAAACGCGGGCTCTAACTCTATTCTGTGATGTCACGTGAGGAGGAAGACACAGATTGTCAAACGAAAGAGGTGAGGGAAGGTGAGAATAAAAGTTTTTTATTTTTTACACTTCCCCTAAGCCTCCACCTATTATACTCTGGGATCTGAAGAGACTCCATAGTATAATAATTTCAAGCCTGGTTCTATCCAAACAAGTTCGGACCAAACCAAATCGGAGGATCAAACACCGGATGAAACAAATCTTCAGAGGTTCGCCCATCTTTAAACATGTAGCAATCCCCTTTGCCATGAGCTAAAACTGTCTCTTGGTAGGGCTGAATTATGCAACAACTGTACAGTCAATAACAAGGAATTTATGGATCATGTATCACATACAAGAAAGCAGGAAATCACCCAAAGGTGTAACTAGCTGCTCCTGCGCCCCAATGCAAATTCTGTAACAGGACCCCCACTTACTGTGTGTTATGTATAATTCTGGTCTCTTATTATGTGGTAATTAGGTTGTTGGTCCCCTTATCCTCCAGGGCCCAGTAGCAACATCCCGTGTAGCGACTTCCCTGAACTTACCAATAGATCACTGGAATTTTATGTGATGGTTAAGTAGTCAGATGATAGAACAAATGAATGATAATGATGGTAGGAAGATGATGATGATGATAAACAGTAGATGATAATAAAGGACAAACACTAGATCAAACCCTAAATGTTGTCCCTAACACCAATAACTTTCACTGTCCCTAAACATATCCTTGGTAGAAAACCTACTCTGCAGACAACAGGTATAGCACTAGGACCCAGAAACATGAAAAAATAACTACACTGATCCGAAAACTAGCAACTGGACAGGGAATCAATGTCTTCAGGAAAACTAGATCAAATCAAAAACAGAGCGATAAAAACACTAACTAGGCTGGAAAACACTGACTGTAGGCGTACAGAGGAGCGCAGGAAAAACACACCTAGCATATGCTATACCAGCACCAAACTGCTGAAACCAGAAATTCTTACACGGGTTTTCCCATAAAATATTGTAATTCGTAGACAATTAAAAGTTAAACATTTTACAGAATTTCAAAGATTTTCTCTAACCATTTTAGTTAGTTGCCAATGGATATGGCCATGAATGCAAGAACTTTCTATGGTCTGGGGCTTGTCAGAAACCCAGCCATGATGTCCTTATAGTGGACAGATTATCAGGCAGGTGCACTACATGTATGAGAAGATAACCCGGACACAATAAGGAAATCAGGCATGGGTTTCTGCCAAGTGCCAGACCATTGAAAGTTCCTGCATTCATGGTTGTATCCATTTGTAAGTGATTAAGACAAAAGATGTTACCACTTAGATGGTTAGAGAAAGTATTTCAAATTCTGCTAAATTTTTAATTATTTATATTTGCAAAAAACATTTAACTTTTAATTGTCTACAAATTTAATTGTGGTTATGTTCAGGGGAAATCCCTTTAAGGAGGACATAACCAATCACGTATATTTCTCCAAATGAGTCAGAGAGCCCCCATCAGTGTAGTCTCCTGATCTACAATGATGAATCAGTAACTGCCCCAACAGTAGAGATGGGTTCGTTTTGGTCTTGGGTTCGGATGACTTGACCTTGCAGTTCGTTTTGGTCCAAACTGGAAGTGACATTTTTATACTCTCAGCTTCTTGGGTGATGTCATATACTTTGGGGTCACAGCTGAGATTTTTCTACCGTAGAAATTTATGGCATATTCACAGGATATGTTATAATTGCCTGATAAGTAGGGTTTCCATCTCTGAGACCCCAACTATCGGAAGAATGAATGAAAGGACATATGTGCACATGCCCGTCTCTCTTTATTAAAGTCTATGGGAGCAAAGCAAGCTCTCTGTGGCAGGTAATGCATAGGCAGCCTGGTTATACTAGGCTTAATATCTCTTAAAGAGGACTTTTCACCAACTCCAACTCTTTGAATCTCTCAATAGGTGCCACTTTACTGATTCTGGTGCAATTACGTTTTTTTTTCTACCCCATAGCATTCCCGAGCAATCTCTGGTGTTAGTCTTAGCAACCGATATGCTAATTAAGTTCTCTACTGTCATGTTGGTTCTGGACTGGTGTAGACAGCCTGGGGCCACCCACTTGACAACGAAGAGCCTAATTAGCATATTCAGTGCTGAAGCCAACAGCATTGATTATATTCAGGAATGATGGGGGTTACAGCAAAAAATTCAGCTATGCAGGAAAAAGTAGAGAGGCACCTACTGAAGAATGCAAGGTGTTATGGCTTGGGTTGGTGGTGAGTCAGAGTCGTGGAGTCAGAGTTGGAGTTGGGATCAACATTGGCTGGAGTCTGAAAATAGACCAAAGTCACTGACTGACTCTGGCTTCATAATAAAATGATTAATTATCTTTAATTATATTATGCAATTATCAATATAGTATAATTAATTAGATGTACAGTTTGTTACAAATTTACTTTCCTAGGAAATCAATCACTGTCTTTTTAATGAATTAGAGGAGTTTTACTGCGTCTGACTGACCAAGGCTGTCAGCTTTTTGTGTAATAGTCAGAGTCGGTCTATGGGAGGATGGTGGAGTTGGAGTCGGTGGTTTGGCCTACTGACTCCACAGACCTGGTGAAAGAACCTCTTTATGCTGGACATACACAGTAGATATCGATCGGCTGTCTTGTAGCCAACTCATCAATGGTGGTATCTTTTAGAAAAACATTCCCACCATCAACATAATCAACTAAACTGGCCAAACAGGGTACCAGTTTAGGAAAAAAAAGTCTGCACAGTATGGAAAATGGCGACCAACTGAAAAATGAAAATAATCTTCAGGTTGGAAAGTTTTTGAGCAAACCAAAGTCCAGTGTTGGTCATCGCTGTACTTTTTTAAACTATTATTGGCCCAACTAAAGTCTAATGTGTAAGGGCGTTACCACAACAATGGTAAGTTACCAATGCATCATCCTAAATATTGGCCTACAATTTACTATGTTGGAAATACAACTCAGAGTGATCTTTACCTGCAATGCCCAGCCTAGTCTGTTCAGCCTATGTATACTGTATATCTACAGGTCACAAAAATCTAGACCAGGGGTAGGCAACCTTCAGCACTCCAGCTGTTGTAAAACTACAACTCCCAGCATGCATACTTGCTCTGCTGTTCTTGTAACTCCCATGGAAGTGAATGGAGCATGTTGGGAGTTGTATATTCACAGCAGCTGGAGTGCCGAAGGTTGCCTAAACCTGTTCTAGACTATGCTATCCCATACAATGAAATTCATCCACCATATAGCATTCGTATGATGCGCACAATGGATGCATACATAAGGGCCATACATGGCAGATAACGATTGGCCATCATGTGTCAGACATACAATATCACCATCAATATAAACACCTAAACTGGAAGTCTGCACAGTATGGCAAATGATTGGCTGAACTTAGTCCGATGGCCAAGAAATATCCAATAACTTGGGTAATTTATGGGCAGATTAGAATCTCTTTTTCGCAACAAATCGGTAATAAGTGGATGATTGATTCAGATTTGCAATTTTCAATCCATTTTTATTCTTTCACACAGGAAATGGCATAGTACACAATTTTTAGTATTAGCATAGTGGTGTTTGTACAATGTAAGCAGCCTATAATGTGATGCTTCATCATTGTCATGATACATAATATCAGCAGATGGAGGCAGAGACTCAAAAATGTTAACGCAAACCTCACAGGCAACAAGAAGAAATGTAATTCTTAATTGTTTACGGCTTATTCCAGTATTTAATTATTTAAAGGATTATTCCATAGGAGATTATGGTTTCTGCAAAAAGGTTATGTTCTCTGGTATGATGATTTGTGCTATTTATTCTGTATTAGTTTCTACAACCTGTCAGCCCAATCCGTATAACCAGTTCTTTTAGAGAGTCTCTATTATTGCTACTGCAACAGACATGATATGTGTGTGCTACTGAGGAGGCCATATTCCTGTGTGTGTTATCCTGGTACTGTGACATCACTGTGTTTATTATATGTGTACTGTGACATCACTGTGTTTAGTATCCCTGTACTGTGACATCACTGTGTTTATTATCCGTGTACTGTGGCATCACTGTTTATTATCTCTATACTGTGACATCACTAAGTTTATTCTCAATGTACTGTGACATCACAGCATGCATTATCTCTGTACTATGATATCACTGTGTGTATCATCCCTGTACTGTGACATCACTGTGTTTATTGTCCCTGTATTGTGACATCACTGTGTTTATTATCTCTGTACTGTGACATCACTGCATGCATTATCTCTGTACTGTGATACCACTGTGTGTATTATCTCTTTATTGTGACACCACTGTGTACATTATTCCTGTACTGTGACATCGCTGTGTTTATTATCCCAGTACTGTGACATCGCTATGTGCATTATCTGTACTGCAAAACCACAGTGTGTGTTATCCCTGTTGGTTGGTGGCCCTCATTGCTTTTTTTTTTTTAATAGGCTATTACCTGCTATATTACTCCAACAGGTAACAGGTACTATTCACCAATATTACCAATCCCTGTTACTGCCCGTGGACTCCTCTGCTTCCCCTTCAGCCTCCAGGGGGTCCTGTCTGCTGCAAATCACATCCCGATACTGAACAGCATCAAGACATTGTATGCGGTGTGAAGGATCTCGTCCTACCAGAACCTCCTTCTGGCACACTTGAGATCACTTCAATTACCTCACACCCACTTCCAGTGAGGGTATGGGCTACCGAGGATAATACGCAAGATGAGCCTTCTAAATTTTATATATTTATTAACCCCTAAACGGGTCGGCAATAGACACTTAACACATACATAGAATACATGCAGCGATTAGCAAGCAGATACAAGTGAAAAGCAGCATAACACGGTACATAAAATAAAAATGGGAATAACAGAAAGAAAAGAATATATATTACCAACACCAGTCACAGGGGGTCTGTAAAGGGGGCACTTTCTGTATGGTGACCACTAAAGGGGGTACTTACTGCATTGGGGCCAATAAGTGACAGTATAATGTGTGGAGACCAGTAAAGGAGGCAACATACTGAGTCGAGGGTCAATTAAGGGGGGTTATATTGTGTGGGAACCAGTAAAAGGGGCATTATTCTGTGTGGGTGCCAGTAAAGGGGGAGTTATACCATGTGGGGGGCCAATAATGGGGACTTGGGGTGCCCCAGTCAAAAGTTTGCTAAGAGGCCCCATCTTTCCTAGTTACGTGCCTGACGGCTATCCACCTAAGGCCTTAATTGTCTTGCTTGACATCCTCTGCACCCGCTCTAGCTCAGCTATGTCCTTCTTATACAGAGGTGCCTGCAGTTTTCTGTGTCAATCTATTTTAAAATAATCCTGATATTCTGTTATTTTTTTTACACTGACCACTTCATGTTCTGAAGAGATCACTTCTCATTATCATCACAAATAGGATCACATTGACAGGTAACACCTCTGGAGGCAGATAACACTGACTCCACCATTAACAATATGTTATGGACATAAATCACATGAGTTATGACATGGCCTGTGTAGAGTTCGGACCTCATTACCATCAAACAACTAAGGGATGAATTGTAATGTTGATTGTGAGCCAGATCTTCCCATCCAAAGTCTCTGGACTCACAAGTCATCTTTTGGCTGAATGGAGAAACAATCCCACCGACACACTCCAAAATCTTGTCGAAGGCTCTTGTAGAGGAGTAGGGAAGACTGAACTCTATATCAATGCTCATAGTTAACAAGCTCCTATAGGTGTGATGGTGAGGTGTTCACATACTTTAGGCCATATAGTTATAGTGCACATAGATAGAAGAGAATTATCTGAGAATTGAATATTATTAAGGTGTCCCTGAAGTCTTAGTGAGTGGGCACACTATGACAAGGTGTTACTTTTCTGATAATAAAGGATGGGAAATACGGGCTTAGTCATTATTCAGGTGAAATGTTATCTTTCATATTAATATAATAAGCTCAGATACTGAGAGTGGAAGTTTATTACTAGAAATGGATAGAAGCCAAAGGAAAAGGACAAAGCTTGGTGAAAAGAGCCACAAGGTTCATGTTTCTAGGAGTCTACATCTACTGTATGTGAAATTAGAGAAATGGAAACTGTATTTTCTGCATTAGATAAACTGAAGAATATCAGATTTTGTCTCATTTACTCTTCCATTAGTCCAGGTAAAGCACTGTTTGTTCTATCTGTAATACATTTTATAACAGTGTCTACCAACCAGTGGCTTATGAGACACACGTGGCTCTCGGGACCCTTGCGTGTGGCTTCCAGGATGCTTTCAACTACTGTGCACTACGTGCAAGACTCATTCAACTGGAGCCTTTTTGCCTTACTATACATGAGCTGGTATGGCACCAAAAAACTTTACAATCTGAGTTTCCTAGAGATCCAGTTATCCTTAATTGATGTGTTAACCAGTGTGATTGACGTTCATTGCTGTCCAGTGGCGCCATCAACAGACTGATTGGCATATGGACTGAAGCCAGCATCGTAGCTCCCTGAAATAAATCTGGTGCATGCGCATAAAGCTTGGATACTGGCGCATGTACAGTACTATTTTCTCTGTTCCTGCAGCCACTAGTATTGTACAGTGAATACTCTGAAGGATGCATAAGATTGGGAGCCAGGAAACTAGTTACTAGTAAGAATAGTCTTATGTGCCACATTGTTAGATGTCACTTTAGATCAGGGGTCCCCAACCACCGGTCCGCGGACTGGAAATGGGCCACTGGGGTCTTCTGCTGGTCCGTGGGGCGGCGGGCTAGCCTCAGTAAAGGCAGCTTCCGGCACATTATGTGGGGCGGGTCGGTGATCTGGCCACAGTGTTGTGGCTCCTAGCATAGCTAATGGTGCAGGACCTCAGTGTACAGCACAACACTGTCTCGCCAACCTGTCTTGTATAAAGCGCTGTTTACTGTATAACCCAGCCCCCATGTGATCAAAGCCCCGCCCCTAAACTGCCTGCCCCGCCCTCGCTCCCTTCCCCACCCCCCTGCTGAGCCGCGGTTGGGGACCGCTGTTTTAGATCTATTAAGAGGTCTCTTACTACAAAAATCATATAGGTGACTCATGGGATTGTATTATCATAGGCTTATAAACTGTTCCATGCATCACCAAGAGGATCCTGCTGCAACAGGATAACACCGTGATAAAACATTGATAACACCAATCCTGCTTGATTAACCCCTTAGATACCACAGTCAATCTAATGTATTTTTCAAAGTCACTGACACCCACAATAGCTGGGGGGCCTAGAAATAGCTCCCATGGATGGCATCTTAGTACTTCTAATAGAACCTGCCATAGGCTTGATAAAGAATTGCAATAGTTTTAATTTTCTCCCTGAAAGAGTTAAGAAAAATTATATGCACTGTACCCTAAAATTGGTGCCATTGAAAAATACAACTCATCCTGCAAAAAACAAACCCCTCATACAGCTTTGTCAACAGAAAAATAAAAATGTTCTCTTTAAATGCAATGGTGAAAAAAGTGAAAAGAAAATGCTTAGTCCTGGTGACTTTGAATACTGTATGGTAGTCAGACATTCTATACAGCCATACACTTTAGATAACCGATATCTTGCCTGACATTTCCATACACTTGCATGCTCTGCTAGGTTGAGTGCTGCATGTGTACTAAACAGGGAGAGGGGAGAAAGCTGCTTTCAGGGATCTCTGGCAGTAACTCACTTCCCAAAAATAAAAGGAAAAAGCAGTTGAAATCCAATTTCCTGATCCTTGTCTCTCGAGAGGTCCAAAATTGGTGGGGTCAGTCTATACACATATAATGTATATGGCTGGCTTTACTCTAGGTTATATGTAGGTCTGTAAAGATCTGTAAAACATTATGTAAAATTCTTGTGGGGAGAGAAATAAAGAGAATTGACACCTCTATAATTTTATCACTTTGCTTGTCTGTGAATATGTTTGTCTGTTGAAATTGCCTCAAGGTTCTGTCGGTATCAAAAACAAACATCTAAGTCTGTGCCATTGAATGTTAACACTGCCAGATACAAATACATGGGAGAAATAATGCAACAAAACATCATTTCTTGGTAGAATCAGCAGATAAATATAAACTACATGAAATCATCTGGGTAGCTTTTTACTTTTACTTTCCTTGCTAGATGATACATTCTGCAAATATTGCATTAACGGAAAGATATATATATATAACTCAAAAAAAAAAAAAAAGCATTTGTAGCAGCACCAGCAAATCTGGGTATCGTCCCATAAATTGCACGGCAGAAACCCCTCTCCAGCCAGAAGGGTTCCTAATAGAAAAAAACAATCCAGTCTGCCAGCAACTTGTAGAGATGGAAAATGTCCTTTTATTGGAAAAGCAATACATCACATATATATATATATATATATATATATATATATATGTAGATAGATAGATACACATCATATTGTTTCTTTATACAGCTACTGTGCAGACATTTGTGTCTCCATAGTTACAGACTACAAACAAGCCTTTTGTAGTCTGATCCTGCTGTCACACTTATATCCTCCCCTTTTTCTTGCTAATATAGATTAGATAGGTTAGCTAGAAATATAGAAGTGATAGCTAAGGAACCACATAGCATTGCTTTATATAATTGTAGCTTGAAAGGGTTGTTCCAAAATCAGTTTATTGCTTACTCATAGTAAGTGTTATTGCTTCAGTCAAAGTCTATGTGACTGATGAAGATAGCTGAGTACTGTACTCTGGTATCCCCTGCAGTCCCATAGAAAATGAATGGAGCATCCATAGGATTGGGTATCAGTATATGATCTGTGGGGAAGTGCCTTATTCAATGCTTTTTATTATTCAAGTAATAAGAGCAGCGGAGCAGACACGTCCACTGTATAGTGGTGGTTCTGGGGAAGTGCAGCACCACTCCTATTACTTGAATAAGAGCAGACTACACACTCTCCCTATCCACTGCACCAGCTTCTGGTGCCAGGAAGCTGCTGGGAACAGCAGATCTATGCATGGTCTGGGTGTCAAACCCACACAGATCATATACTAAACATACTGATGACCAATCCTGTGGATAGGTTGTCAGTATAAAAAAATCCATTTGGAGCTAGAAAACCCTTTAATGGCACAATGAGATAGCTCTGCCTACAAGGCAAAGCCATTCTCCTGTTTTCTTATGTTACTTAGAAGAGTCAGTGTTTGGTTACCCTTACCACCCATAAATCTATAGCTATACAAGTGGCAAGTTGCATTAATATTGAATTTTATGCTTTTATGCATATTTTATACATTCATTGTGCTGTTTAGCTATTGTAGGAAATTATTTAGTAGGTGCTAGGCTATTACAGGGCTTGTTGACCACGTCATTCTGTATTATACACCTCTAGGGTTAATTATGGTAACGCTTCATTAATTCAGTCCTGGAAAAGCTTCTGTCTGCTGAGTCTACTGATTTTTTTAATTTTTTTAAAAATTTTTTTCAATTTGACTTTCTGCACACAGATAGGAGATGGCTATGGAGTTTTACGCTAATTCTCTTCCTTAAATGAGTCATCTTTGCTGTCATGGTACCCACTGGCTTCCAGTTCATTACCTATAGAAATTTGCTCATCCACAGCCTAGAAATGCATTTTCCTATATTACTTATTTTATATTGCTGTGACTCAAAGACTCATCATTAAAAGTCGACTATATTATTAGATTATGTATGTGAGACTGCGAGTAAATTTAGACCTCGAGAAATGTTTTTGTATGCTTTTGAGGTCTGACAGTACAATTACTGAGAGGAATCCTTGATCATTTGCTGTGTTTAGATTCTGCGGAGAATTATAACCCATATTACAGAATTATAAGCAACCCATGGGTAGCCTTTAATCTCTTATATCACTTCTCCATGCAGAGTTTTCAGTAGTCAGAAATATTACTTCCGCTATATGTACTTACAGTATATTTTGAATGAAACATCTTGGCTTGTTTTATTCTGTTTAATCCATGTCTTCTGGTCCTGATCCTGGTTCTGTCATCAGGTTGTTATTTCAATACCTGAAACCAATCAGATACCCTGAATTTCACCCATGGTTTGTTTGAGCGGAATATAGAGGTCAATAATGGGATCGGTTGTGATAAATGCCTACAATATTTGCTTGGCTGATATCCAATGTCTGGGATCAAATGTATTATAAAGATCTGATGTCTCATGGAGCTTGATATCGTAATAATACCCAAAATCTGCAGCTCAACAAGTCCAAGCCATCTTGATTTTAATATCTAGCCTAAAAAATAAAGGTTAAAAGTAAGCAAAAAATATGGCTGCCCTCACTGTTTGTAAAAGGGTTACAAATTAGATGGGATGTGTGACCTGTTAAATTTAGGATCTCTTGGCACTGTGGTGTTGGAGTGGTGTCCTCATTCGGGGAAGGCAGAAAGACCTATGGAATTGGAGAATTGTAGAACTTTATCTACAAGGAGGCAACTGGCTTGGTGGTTACAGAGTTCTCAAATAAGGCAACTAGGACAGTCTTACAAGAAGCTACAGACTTGAGATTGATTGATGACACTTACAACACTTGGCTGATATTTCTGCGACACTTTGCTGACACCTGCGACGCAGTGCTGGTATGGGCTTCTTCAGCACCACCTCAGTTAAAGGCAAAACTTTAAGGACATAGGTCAAAACAATTACCCATCACTGGAGGTACCTGACATTCTTCTATATCTTCCCAACAGCACACTGCATTATATACTAATAGGAAATTTAGATTGTGAGCCATATTTGGGACAGTCAGTGATGACAATTACTGTAAAGCGCTGCGGAATATGTGCTATGTAAAGGAATTAAATATATAAATGAAAAAATGTGACATTTCTTAAAGGATTTATCCCAGATGAGACATATGAATGAAACCAACAGAAGAGGTATAGAAATTAGAAATGCACTGATACTTACCAGTCACCTCTGCTGCTCTGTTTGTATACATTGATGGGACCGCTGCAGCCAACAAAGATTTCAGCTGTATACCCCCGGGAGTGATGTTTGGCTACAGTGTTCCCATGAGTGTGATGTCACTGCTGCAGCTGCTCTATATACAAACAGGGCATCAGAGGCGACAGGTGGCGCAGTGCAGGAAAGGAGGGAAGGATGAAGGTATTAGTGCATTTTTATTTCTACATCTCCCCTGCTGGTTGCATTTACGTTTCTGATCTGGGGTAACCTCTTTCAGACACATACAGTACATGACCACTGTCTCTTTTAGTAATAGGGGTCTGCTAGAGATTGCCGTACCAGCAGTCCCATAGAAGTCAATGAAGCAGTTACCCTGCTAATGGAGCGATGTGTGAGCAATGTAGGGCAAGTTTTAGCCCCTAGTTATCATGATCAGACATTTATCCCCATCTTGTGAATAAGAGATACATGTTATTAATAGGAAAACCCTTTCAGGCTAAGGTCGCACGTAGCGGGCCACAGCGAAAAAGCGCTGTGGGAAAAACAGCTGTGGAAACGCATCATGGTTTTTTTCTGCAGCGCTTTTCCTCTGTGGACTTTCTGCTTCAGTTTTACCTATAGGGAAACCGCCTGCTTTTCCCTAGGTATAATTGACATGCTGCGATTTCCAAAACTGCAACGTTTTTGGAAAACGCGGCATCTTTTTTTTTCCTACAAAGCGGGAAAGCTCCTACTCCAACTGGTGATCTTACAGCCAGAAAGAGGATACTTAGGAGGAGGAAAAAGGAATGGTTTATTTCCTGAGACAAAATAGGATCAATGGAATGGGGGAGATGATGGGTCGAAGTGCTGGGATTTTTTTTTTATTGTAAATTTTTAGCTTTGATGTTCTTTTAATATTTATAATTGGGTCATATATTTTAAAAATACTTGTGTCACTCCTTAAAGATATTTCAATCATTTCTCCAATAGAGTCTAAAAGGAACCTGGTATTTATAGTATCAGGGGGCCTGTGCGATGTCTGCAGCTCATCTGCATGGGCTGATTCTGAACATTTTATTCCATGAATCCTGTGCACTCTACTTAGCAGGCGTTCAGCTGCTCATCTGTCACTCTGCCCCATTCACTCGTCATCATAACACAACTCATTTTGTTGTGCTCTGTGATTATTCTGTCAGTGGATCCTTTCTCTGACTTGTTTGACGAAACTGTTTGCCCTTTCATGTTAATGTCTTTCCATGCTTAGTTGCTTCTTGTTTGCATCTGCTTTTCTCTTAATTTCTCTCTCATTTGGTATTCCAATATTTCTGCTCTGCCCTGTTTTAGCAGTAGCTGACTTATTACTGAAGCCAAACACATGAAAGCAGGCAGGGGTCTCAGAAGGACCCTACCTCTTATACCAATCCAGGAATTTCAGCATGATAGCCATTGATCATTGATGTAATTGGCCCCGGGTGCCAGTCCCTGAACAATGCACTTATAGGATGCACGTATCACACCCTGGCACCTAAAGCATTATTGCCTGCTTGCTTACAGAATCCAGTTTCTTACAAAAATAGCACCACACCTGTCCACAGGTTGTGTGTGGTATTGCAGATCAGCCACATTCATCTTACTGGAGCCAAGATGTAATGCTGGACACATCCAACCAATGGACAGGTGTGGTGTTGTTTCCAGAATGAGGCAGCCATGTGTTTCTAAGTTTGGACAACAGTGGTTGACCACAGATAAGCTGCTTGGGGACACTTCTGCCACTTATAGTATACACTACATGGAGCCAGATGGACTGCTGGTCTGTGCAGGGACTGCATCTTTGCCCCTCACTGATCAGGTATTTATGGGCCATAATTAAGAAAAATTGTTCCCACCCCTTTAAGTCGCCCTGCCAAAATGTTGCCCAAGGCAGCCACCTACTCCCCAATGTGTTTCCTTTTCTTCCAAATACAGGATAATCCTTGGCCATGTCCTTGATGGGTTTAGCTTAGCCTGGCAACTCAGGACAGACGGGTCTGATGGTCTTTGTTTTCCCCTTCATATCCGTCCTATGACCCTTGCGCAAATACTCTACCTCTTGGTTTCCCAGCAATACTGCTCCTCTGTAGAGAAAAGCCCTGCACAGGTTCATGCCACTAAATAGCAAAAGGGATGGAGTCCCCTCTTGAAGCTCCAAAACACTTGCATGGCCTGTCTCTATGCATGTCATTGCATTGCCTACTTTTTGCTGATTACAAAGGTGAGTTCTGATTCACTGAATAGGCTCGGCATCTCGGAGTCAGGGCATGTTCACATCTGCATTGCTGTCCCTGTTCTTCTGGTCCATTGCAGGACCAAAAGAATGATAGGACAGTCGGTCTAATTGACTATAATGGGATCCATTGGGAGTCTATTACTTTTTTCCTGACATTGTAGGATAAAAACGTCAGGTTTGCAGGACTTTTTCCTTCAGGATTTCTGATGGACTTTGCACTGGACAGACACCTAGCACAGATGTGAATGTAATATCAGTTGAATATTTATAGTTCTTCAGTCTCTGAATGCCATTAATATTATTTCCATTCCCAGAAGTCAAGCAGAAATGTTAAAAAATGCTAAAGAAGTGAAATACTAAATATATTAAAAATATTACACAGTGATTAAAGTGAATGTCCAGTCCAGTGCTCAGGGTAATATGTACAGTAAGTTAGTACCCATAGTGGATGATTATCTGCTATTTATTGCCCCCAGAACTTGGCTGCTTTTAATATTACCTCTATTGATCTGTGACTAAATCTTAGTCACAGTGCCTACAGGGAACCTTAGGTAGTCTGAGACACTCCTTCTGTCTCATCATTGGTTCAAGCTGCTGCTCTCTCCCTCCCCCTTTAGCTCCGCCTCCTCAGATTGTCTGCTGTGTATAAACACAAGTTTATCACAGGCTCACCAGTAAGCCAGTGCATGGAGAAATGACTTATAGCAGGGGTAGGCAACCTTTTTTGTTCGGCGTGACGATTTCGATTAAAAAAATCGAAGTTGATGTACTCGGAGTGCCGGTCAATAATTGTAAGTCTGACGACCCCTGCACACGGTATTATGTCACATAGCGGCCCCTACACATGGTATTATGGTGATAATACTAGTGATAATCGCTATTACTATTATTTTAGCGTGTAACAGATATCACTAGAGAGGCCGGCGGCGTGTTTTACTCTATAAAGATCAGGTATGGGCAGGACAGAGACAGTGAAAAATGTAAACTTTATTGGTGACTTTGTGCATGTGTTGTGTAAGTGTTTGGTGCGACACTTCTGGCGCTGCGACCTGGACGATGGTAAATGTCTGGGTCACAGCGCCAATAAACTTCCTGGTTATGTGATTAGGCTCAGAGGGGTGTTACATTATCCCTCTATGTGACTATCAGAGAGCAAAAGTACAGTATTCTCTCTGATTGATAGGAGAGGGGATAACATGGACAGAAGTCCCTGCTACCCCCCCCTGGGGTCATCTGTAGATTATGCACAGACAATGATGAGTTATCATTGTCTCTGCAGCTCCTCCTCCCCCTCCTTCCTTAGCTCTAAGATGCTGCCTGACACAGGAGGGGGGGATACACTTTTAGAGCCCCATTTCTAAGGATCTATTAGGGCTATTAAAACGATACCAAGATCTCCATGATTGGCCTGACACATTCAGAGCGATTCACTGTTAAAACGATGTCGGGAATTGAGATCTTCATTGGGATTTCAATGCCGAACATCGTTTTCACTAGCGAATCGCTCAGGATGTGTAAGGACGATCATGGAGATCTTGGTATCATTTTAAAGAGGAGATTCTCTATTTTAAAATGAATCCAAGTGTTTCTTTATAGCTTTAACCAATCCTGAGCAATTCGCTCAGGCACAGTAGTGAAGCCAGCAATTACCGGCTTCACTACGTTACATAGACTGTGCAGAAGCCGGGTGATGCCGCATCCATCTTCACCGGGCGCTAATGAAATTTTAAGGAAGCCGGATGGAAAAACGCTGCAGGTAATGTTTTTCCATCCGGCTGAGGCACAGATCCGGCGCCAGAACTGATGCCTCTTGAGCCAGAACCGATCCCATAGAAAACTATGGGATCCCTCCTGGCATCAGTTTCCCTCCAGCTTGTATGCACCACACTGAAGGGAAACTGATAGCTGCGCCGGACATATGTGAAGGCACCTCTGCCGTGCCAGGGAAATAAGCCTCGCGTGTCGGAGGTTGCCGACCCCTGACTTATAGTATAGTAACAGCAGGATGATTCTAAAATATGGACAGATCACCTGTAACAAGCTCTGGTTGTGGACCCACTGTGCCACCTAACCTGTTTGACTTTGGAATACTCCTGAGAGTATTGTCAAAGTGGCTCTCTGGTATTCACCCTTTAACCCCTATACAGGGATCTGGACTTCACTGCAGGACACCATTAGGTCATTTCCTCTAGCAGTAGTCTCAATGTAGATAACAGCTAACTCAGGTGGACTGAGACACATTGGTGCATAACATAGATGGATTAGGGATGAGAGGAGTCAGGATAAAGGCAGAGGTCATGGCAAGCAGAATCTGTGCTAGGTGAGTGGTCAGGAAATAGGTCAGGACTAGTAGCTCAGGATCAATGTTCAGGAACATGTTGGGGTCAGAACCAGGTATTTAGCAGGGTATAGGACAGCAGACAGAGATGGGGTCAGGTAACATGCCAGGGTCAAGCATGGTAACAGATCAGAACACAATGTAACACCTTGATAGGATACTACCAATATAGGAACCTTTGTGTAAGGCCACAATACATAGACGGGTAGGCTGGGACTGATAGGGGAAGAATTAGGTCTGGCTTAAGGGAGGAGAGAGTATCATCAGCAGAGGGAGGGAACAGGACCAGTATTGTGGGGTTTACAAGTAATCTAGTGTTCTTGACTTCCGATAGAAGAGACAATAGGTTGGGGGAGAAAGATTATTAGGTAATTGTCACACATATGAACCTTGGTTAGGAGGACCAGACAGTTACTATAAGCTTTATTCCCATAATGCTCCTCCTTTAAGAGATTATAGAAAGTACATATAACCAATAAAAAGAGCTAAAAGAGCTATACAAGTATTAATATACTTTGCAGGATATGTTTAGAAAACAATCATCTTTTCTAAAGTAGTGTATATTAGTAGTTGTAGTACGAAAAATCTATCAAGGTTCCTTATTTCAGCTGCCTGGGAAATGATTACTGTTTGCCTCAAGTGGTATCATTTACCAGTCAATATCGCAGATACATCGCCAGGCGGATAAAAAGAAATGCGGAGGATAAACATATGGCAGTTCAGACATAAGAGAGTAGCTTCCACGTACAGCTGTGGTGGGATGGCATATGACAGGACCCCCAGAGTTCTGGCCGACCTAATCTCCTGAAGTGTTGGTAATTACAGTTGGCCAGAAAGATGCCCCCTGTGGTTCAGAGGGATGTTTGCTCCATAGGACATGCAGAGACGGAGACGCTGTCAGTGTTTTCTGACCTGGGATGTGACTCACCGAAACCTTGTAATATAGACGCTACAAATATATCATAACCTCTGCTGTGTCACGCCAATTAATTTATTACAATAATAAGTAATTTTAATATTGTCATGATGTTACCACCTGATAGGATTTGGAAAATACTATTAATCTTTAATATAATGACTTTATTTTCTCCCATTTAGCTGCTTATCGCAAAGGTTTCATTCATTAAAATAAGTAGGTTACCGCAGAACTAAGGAAGGACAGGCTTTTGTTGAGAAAAAGTCATGTCTGTCGATGGCCTAGATTTATTAAAGTGCGCTTAGAAAGTCCTTCTATAGACATATAGAGAAGATAGAAGGAGTCATTCAACTTGGTTAAGGCCAACAAGGGAGGTGCACCCCTTCATACTAATTCACATATATCACTATAACTAATACTAGTGATTATATAAGGGTCTCAATCTCATATCAATGGCCCCGATGGTTGGCATAAATAGCAAAATTAAAAAAAAAAAATGCACCCCCATAATCAACATGTGTAACTATGAAGTATCAGTGTTGGTCAATAATAATGACCAATGCAGTCCCCGCCCATATGTCTAATATTACCATACGCAGATGGGCTGTTATGTCCTTTTGTGGATGGACCCCTATGATTAGGCCAATGCAAATGGGTGCCGATCAATGCGTTTCTCGCGTCTAATATGGCCTTGAAACCCTTCCCATCGGTGACATTTTTCAATTTTCGTTTTTGACTCCCATAACTTTTTTATTTTTCCATTCACAGAGCCATATAAGGTCTTAATGTTTGCAGGACAAATTGTTCTTCATAATGATGCCATTTATTATTCTATGCCTTGTACTGGGAAGCTGAAAAAAAATTCAGAATGGGGTAGAACTGGAGAAATAGTGAATTTGTGTGACTTTCTTACGGGCTTCATTTTATGGCGTTCACTCTGCAGCCAAAATGAAATGTCACCTGTATTCTATGTTTCAGTACAATTCCCAGGGATACCAAATTTATACGATTTTATTTACATTTTAACCCCTTATAACTTTGGAAAAAAATTTTTTTTCTTAAAGTCGCCATATTCTGACACCCATAACTTTTTTATATTTCTGTGTACAAGGAATGCATAGTACGTCTTTTTTTGAAGGGTCAGGTGTACTTTTTTAGTTATATCATTTTGGAGTATGTCCATTGCTTTGATCACTTTTTTATTCAAAATTTTATCCGTGGTTAAACAGCGAAAAAACAGTGGTTGGGCACTTTTGATTTTTTTTTTGCCCGCTACGGCATTCACTGTATGTAAAAATTACTTTTATAAGTTTGTAGACTGCGTGTTTTCGGAAACAGGGATACCTAATGTGTGTGTGTTTCATATGTATTCTAGGGAAAGGGAAACTTTTAATTTTTTTTTTTTTTTAACTTTTTTTTAATAATTTACTGTTTTATTAGCCCCCCCCCCAAGGGGCTTGAACCTACAATTGTTTGATTGCAAGTCCCATAGACTGCAATACAACTGTATTTCATTAAATTTTTTTTCAGATTTTAGGAAATATTAAAAATTATAAAATATTTTTTAATGTTTCTCTTTGTTGACCACTAGAGGGAGCATCATCTGTGTACTGTATTAAAGTAGAACTCCCACAAAAATGTATATTCTGTGATCTGATAGGAAGACACATGATATAAATTATATTGATTGTAATCTTAATGATGGTTGTATTTGTGAGACATCGACTTTTTTCTGGTCCTTAGCTATGTCATGTGACCAGCATGACAGTTTCTCCATTGATTCCTAGGGGAGCCACAGTGTTAGTCTCATAGGAATGGAGAAATTACTTCCTGTCCACACATGAGGTGCTGTGTCAGTTGGAGAGTTTCATTGCTGGTCACATGACATAGCTAAGGACCAGAAAAGAATCAATAGCTCACAAATACAACAACCATTGAGAAGATTACCTTCACTACAATTTACATAAAGTGTCTTTCTAACAGACCAGAGAAAATTAACTTTTATTAATTATGCAAATTATGCACACCGAGCACAGGGGGCGTTCCCTCAGGTCCCTATGCACCACTCTAGCTGATGAATCCATGCCCCTTTTCATGCTTGTGATGTCCCTGTGCAGTGGGAGCTGGTCTGATATCACCATCGCCTTAGTCAGTACGTAATTATGGATTTGCATAGGATACACAAAACAGTAGAAAAGTAGGAGCCCTAAGGCTAGGTTCACTAATGTTCCTTTGCAGGAAGTAATCCGAGTTTTGACTATTACTTGAGGGGATTGTCCAGGATATACAAATTGTACAGTGCTGTGGAATATGTTGGCGCTATATAAATAAAATTTTTTATTATTATTATTACTGTATATACAATTTTCAGCAAGGAGGCCAGAGAAGGTAAAAAAAAAAACAAAACAAAAAAAAAACATACTCACCTGGCACTGATGCTCTGGTGTCCCCTGCTACAGTACGATCCCTTGGCACCCTGGTGTTTCTTCCGGTGGAAGTCCTTGCCTCACATAACTCAGTGGCCTAATGAATGGAATCGGGACATGACTCTCATATGTCACCTTTGACGTCCTGTGTCCTTTCTTTAGGCTGCAGATTAGCCTCAGCACTCATGTTTGGGACTTCTGCAAGAATAAGACCAGACCGTGGTGGGAGAAGCGGGGACAGGTGAGTATGTTTTTTTTTTTTTCACCTTCCCCGGGCCTCTTTGTGAAAAATTTTATATACTGGACCACCCCTTTAAATATTATATACTTATCTGAGGACCGATTAAGCGTTGCGTTAGATTCACAACACAATCTGAAGCCTAAAGAGTAACATTTCCTTTCATTAATTCTATATTTATCTCAAACGCTGAAATGATGGTAATTTTTCTGTGAATACAATTCAAACTATTTACATCCAAATATTCATTATTCAACCTAAATTGAATTGACACTTACATTTCCACAAGTTCTTAACTCTTTCCTGCAGCAGCCATTTCCTGTTTTTGTTTTTTTTGTTTTCAAAGAGCTATAACTTTTTTTATTTGTACAAGGCTTTTTTTTGCAGGACAAGTTGTATGCAACTGGTGCTCTCCACAAGGAGAGAGATTCCCGTTTCTCAGCCACTCATTGCCTCCCACCAAACCAGCCAGTTTCGCTCTGCTCTACACTGATGAGGGACAAAATTCCGAAACAGCGCTGTATGCAGATGAGTGACACTGGCTTGGCTAATATCCCTTTTGCTTTCTCAAGACTCAGTGGGTCAAAAGCAAATTAAGGATTTGTTATATCCAATAGAAGGCGCTTGAGCTTCTCAGCTCCTTTTCCCATAATGCCTTGTGATATGCAGATGCTTAGTAGAGGGCAAAAAGGCAATTCAAAACTCTACACACCTTCACTGGAGAGAGATTCCCGTTTATGAAGATAAGTGTAAGGGCTCATTTTTGTAGGGCAAGCTGTAGTTTTTATTGATACTGTTTAGGGAATTCACAACTTTTTGATCCTTTTTTATTTAAATTTCTGGGGCAGAAAGTGTATAAAAACGAGGAGGCCCAAGAGAGGAAATGGAAGGTGAGTATAAATGTGAGTATGTTTTTTATTTTTGTCACCTTCCCTGGGCCTCCACCTATTATACTCTAGGGTCTGAAGAGACCTCAGAGAACAATAATTTACTGGTGGCAGTCATTTTAATTTGTTCGAGATGACTCCCAAATTGCTTGGTTTAGTTAAAAATGAACAATTTGGAATATTTGGGTCAATTCTGGTTTGTTTTGAAAAGATTTGCCCATCTCTACACATAAGAAGTCACTGGTATTGTAAATGGCACATGTGGGGTAGTGTTAAAGGGTGACCCCTGCACACAGTATTATGCCCCATAGTGGCCCCTGCACACAGTATTATGCCCCATAGTGGCCCCTGCACACAGTATTATGCCCCATAATGGCCACTTCACATAGTATTATGCCCCATTGTGGACCACCCATGAACAGTTATTATACTCTGGAGTCTTTTCAGACCCCAGAGTATAATGATCGGGGAGGATTCAAACATAAAAAACATTGTTACTTACCTCTCCCTCTCTCCGGTGCACTCCCCGCTACTTTCGGCCTTCTTCAATGTTGGACCAGATGTCACGTAAGCCAGTCTGGCATCGCGACGCATAATGACGTTGGTATGGCCCACGTGATGTTTGGGACATCACCAAGGAGGCCCAAAGCCTGCTGGAACGCAGGAGAGGTAAGTAACAGTGTTTTTTATGTTCCCTCACCCTTATGTTCCCTGGCCCTCCAATCATTATACTCTGGGGTCTGAAAAGACCCTAGAGTATAATGATAGCAGTGTTTGTGGGGTTTGCGGACCACGGCCTCACTTACCGATCCCCGCACCTGCTCACAGCTGCCTCCACAGAAGGGAAAGCGCAGGCGGCTGTGAGCAGGAGCAGGGATCCGTAAGTAATGGCCTATTAAAGATAAAAAAAATCAGGGTCCCGCCGGGGCCCCCTAATATCTCAGGCCCTGTGGCAGCCGCTCCCGCTGCTACCCTGGTATTTACGCCACTGCCTTTAAGCTATATCTTTGAGTCTATGTTTGCAGGAGTTTTGGAGCTTTGTATCAGAAAAACAGACCTACTGCTATAAAGATATATCAAGAAAATAATCACACGGAATTTTGAACCTAAAAATGACATGTTGAAATCAGGATAAGCCACATGACATTGTGGTATACAGCTAGTCTGGGGTAAACTATGGTCATACATGAATGTCACAAACACACTGGCTATTTTGTGTCATGCTACGTCCGGGTCATAGGTTTGTCATGTAAAGTAGTGGAGTCCTGGCTTGAAGCTGACAGCACTCTTGTCTCCTTTCTGAGCATACATCCGGCTCATAGATGAGAATACACGTCTCTGCTTCCTAGTAGAAGGCTGCCGCTGAGCTGACATTCGGTGACAGGTTCCTCATACATATACAGGAGGAGCTACTCAGGCACGAATAGTCTGGAGATGAATGAAAGGATATTTCTGCTTTTATCCACCACTTCCATTAGATTGGGAGAGAAACCAGAAAGGGATATAAATACACACAGCATTTTTATACTAGAAACTGCCAGAGCTTACATTGTATATCAATTACTGCAGTCTACAACACAAGTCTAACCATACTGTCTGTCTATAAATGTTCCATCTATCTATCTATCTATTCTCTATCTATCTATCTATCTATCTATCTATCTATCTATCTATCTGTCTCTTAGCTCTCTGTTTTATCACTATCTGTCTATCAATTTATCTATCTCTATCTTTGTCTATATCTATCTATGACTAAAAAAAACCCTCATTGATATTGATAAAATCCAGCTACTACATGTGCAGCTATGTGCCGACATGGTTTATGTTTGGACAGTTGCAGCAGAATCCTGGATTCGCCAGGCCAGCTGGTGTCTTTCTAGTTTTCAATAATATTTGCTATTACAAAGGATCTGTCATATCTCCCAACATGTCTGTTCTAGTAAATACTTGTATTCCCCCATAAAAAACAATGCTTTAGCATTTTTTTAAACTCTACATTGTGTTGTTCCTCTGTTATTCCTCCTGTAAATAGAAGAATAAATTGACATGTGGAGGTTACCATTCCCAGATTTACTGGAGCGTTCCCCAGCTTCCTTTGAACCTGACCAAATATTGCTGACAATGTCACACTCTGCAAGGACATGCTGTAATGACATTGACTGGTAATGGCCAATTGACTATTTATTTATACATTTCCTTTAAGAATAACAGATGAAGAGCAACGAAAAGTTCTAAAAATTTATCCAGAATTGAGGAAGACAAGAATTTACTAAAACTGTAGTGATGACAGGTCCTATGATATTCCTTTAGAGATAAAACCTTTTCTTCCATATGAAGTAAAGAAGGGCTCTGAGGAATTGTTCTTGCGATATGGGAGGACAGAGACATCCTGGGAATTGTTTTACACATTATCTGTAATATGGCAAAAAAAAAGGTCACACCAAATATTGATGGAATTTAGATTTCTATTTTCTTCATTCTTAATTTTGATCATTTATGAATAAACTATTAACACTTCTATTTCTGACATCATTCTTACTTTGCAGCACTTTTCCACACCTGCTCAAAACTTTTGCACAGTATTGTATATGGATTTGAATACCCTACCACTGTAAATACTGCTTCCCCCATAGAAGCCTGTGTGGCCCAACTGTGCCTCTGACATGCCCCTAATTCATATGGAATTGTGTTATTATAGAATAATAGGGATACTTTTAGAGTAGAATATCTCTGCAATATAGTGCTGTATGGAGGCACCAAGCTTGGCACAAATGTAAAGGGGTCAGCAGGAACAGACGAATACACATTGGCTTGAGTTGCAGATGAATACACTGAACATTATGTCAATACACTCTTTCTACATATGATATGGTTGACTTAGAGCAGTCTATCTCCAGGAGAAGTTGACTTGGACATGGGGGCATCCACTATGAATGGCTGTGTCTCCCGAACTTGCTACCTATGCCTTTGTTAGTCATGGCAACAGCGACCACACAGACTCTCCAAGGATAAGGTCTTGGCTGCTTGCCTTATGGCGCTACTGATGCTATTCACAGGACCCCCTTCTCACCAATGGGTGATGGTTTGAAGACAATTGACACCCCAGAGGGAGTGCAGAATAAGGAGAGTTATTGCTTGTCACAATGCAAGTTCAAATTCCAAAGAGTTATCACCTCTTATCCCAACATATTGCAAAAGGTTACTTATGCCTGACACCAGAACCCAGCCCTTCAGATAGACAGGTTAGGGTCACCTGAATAAAATGGTGTTTTTCCCTAGTGAATCGCTGCCTCTATTGCAAAGATATTGCTGTTTTTGTCAAGATGCAGGTGAGCTCTTTGGAGCAATGAGGTCGTTGCTGTTGCTCCAAAGAAATAAGTGACAACACCCTCCTTGCTCTAAAGTGCTCTCTTGCATATTCACAAGGGGAAAACACTCTTTGATTTTGGTGGCCATAACCTATCTACAGGTGCATCTCAATAAATTAGAATATCTTTGAAACATTCATTCATTTCAGTAATTCAGTAATACAATCCATAATCAGCGTCTTCCATGATTGTGTGTCCTACTGAACCAGACTGAGGGACCATTTAAAGGCTTAGGAAACCTTGGCAGGTGACACACTGAATTTACAATACTGAACTATTTTACAATATTCTAATTTTCTTAGATTTGGGTTTTCTTTACCTGTAATCCATAATCAACATTTACAGAAATAAAACATGTGAAATAGATCACTCTGTGTGTAAAGAATCTAGAATATAGGAGGTCACTTTTTTAATTTAATTACTGAAATAAATAAACGTTTCAAAGATATTCTAATTTATTGCGATGCACCTGTATCTGGGGGTTGGGTTAATATGCTGAGTTCTGGTGACAGATCAGCTCTAATAGGGGATGGAAAGAGATCGCCCCTTCTGTATATGAAGTAGGGAGCTGCAGGTACTGTATGTTTTGTAGCTACCGTATATGCTTTGTACATGTGCTCTGTTTCCGTCAATTTATGCTCCATTTTAAACCTTTGAAAATATTAAAATGTTCAAAAATCCAAGGAGAACCTAATCCTGAAAACTCTGCGGAGCTGCGCTGAATTACCTGTCTGCACATGGCGAGCAGTATGATTGTGTTTACACTAATGGCGTCCTCTGATCACGCCTGCTGCACAGTGCGCGCCACTTCAAATTGGACCTTGACCGGCTTTAGAGTTAATGACAATAATACAGGAACAGGTGAGAGCATTGGGCGATGGTAGTCATCGCTGAGTCAAACTTTCACCGAAACATGTTTTGCAGAACGAATTTTACAAAGTGCTTTATAAATGCATGGAAGAGAGTCATGAAACCGTAGTTACCATGATAACTGCTGGCTTTATTACCATAGAAACTCAGCCAGAGTGTGTGTGTGTCAGGAAAATAGCACTCGGATTTGCTCAGTTCAAAACAAGCATTTATGATAAGGACGATCAATTAATTCAGCTTTGTCATCAGCAATCGTGTTACTCATCACCAACACCAGACAAATAGACGGAAGGGCTGACCTCCACCCGTTCTCAGTGATGGAAAAACTAATGGTGCTGAATTATCTAAGGAACTGATATTGTATGATAGGACATGGGCAGTGGAAGTAACTACCAGGCGGTTGAGATGGTTTTTCACAGCTAGCACACTGACAATGCACACAGTTGTGTGCATGAGGCCTAAATGAGGTGTATTCTCCACCAATGCAGGGGATATGAATACGCCAGTCTTCATAAATCTCACCAATAGGGACCACAATTTTCAGCCCCATTGTTTTTCAACACAAGCTGGGTTGCAGAAACACTAATCGCATGCATGAGAGATGGACTGAACACAGATTTGATACAAATCTCAACTCTCACAATGAAATATACGTCAGATCCTCAACTTGCGAATTTAGTTCTCATGCACACAACCAATTTTTTTATGAAAGACACTCGAACTACACTCAGGTGACATCTGAATGCCTTCCATGCTAAGCTCATGTCTATTAGGAAGTTCCGTTTTCACGAAGCAGATTGGACCTGCTCTATAATTATCGGATCAGAACGGAGCATTGACCGCACACTCGGACGGCACACTCGGTCATGTGTATGAGGCCTTACCTGAGAGTTGTCTTGTTCATGATTTTCTCAGTGTAGATGAAATGTGTAAAATATCACTGCCCATAAATAATATACCTAGAAACTATTTTATATGCGTCTACCAGACGTTCTCCTGAAAATTGATAGAATATGGAGATTTTTATTTCTCACTGCTCTAATTTTCCCAACATATTGCAAAAGGTTACTTACGTGCCGTTTTCTCCACAGAGTAATGAATAAATCGTATTAATATGTTCATTCAAGTCACATGGCCTTGTCAATAGGGAAAATGTGACATTTTAATCATCTGTCAGGGCTACAGTACACGCTAGCAGTGATTTTTTTTTTTAGTATCAAACTGTATTTATTTTGGGCTAAAAACAGGGGTGGGATGCTGGCTGCCATTTCTCCCTGATTCTGCCTTGCCCATTAGTACAAAAACTGCCGATTTGCAGACCTGACCCACATAGTAACCTTAACCCTAAGTATAGTAATACGCCAGCAGTCTTCTTGACCTATAACTCTCAAACTTGTAGACCAGGTCTGCCTTAGCCCTGTGGTTCATAACTGTATTGCACCTCCTGCTCGGGACTCTCATGTCCTAATAATGGTCCCAGTTCCTTGAAAAGTCAGTGCCAAAGGACAACATTTTAATACAATGCCTATAGGTAGTTTATAGAATAACTTTATATTCTTGTCCTGTGTATTTAAAGACATAAAGTGTTAAGCCGCTAGCTGTCACATCTTCATACAGGGATCCCCCATGTAAACAGAGCGCATAGTGACAACCAGTTTAACCTTTCCAGGATGTTAGAGAGATTTACTGAAAGTTGTGAGCTGTCACAATATAGGAACATTCCCTAATTCAATAGCACTGCGGGCTTTCCATATATCATACCTGCTACTTGCTCCCGAAATATTTACATTTTCTGAATAATTTCAGTTTCATGTACATTCAGTGGGAGGCAAAACATAGAAACCCCGGAGCTAGAGACAGTGTCCTTCAGTGAGCATGTGGTGTTTATAGGAAATGCAGGTTTGGCCCGCTATTAGGGCCGGTTCACATCTGCTTTCGGGTTTCCGTTCAGGGAGTCCGCTTGGGGACCCCCCGAATGGAAAGCTATACGCATAAAAAGCGGTTTACCTGGGAAACCACACGGTCCCCAGGTAAACTGCTTTTTATGCGTATAGGTTTCCATTCGGGGATCCCCAAGCGGATTCCCCGAATGGAAACCCGAACGCAGATGTGAACCGGCCCTTACTCTCCATAGGAAATCTCTATCCAAATATATATATATATATATATATATATATATATTCTTTGTACTTAAGTCATTAAAATAATTTATAAATCATTTATATTGATCCTCTACTACACATGTATATATGTTGTGCAGAGGGCTCACCCATGGTCCACTAGAGGGGAACAGTTTCACTGACCTTAATGATCAGGCAGGTGCTGGGACCCATGCAGACAGGTCAGTGGAGAACCCAACATGATCACTGGAGAAGCACACAGTTATTTTGCGCAAAGACATCACAGAGTAAAGACATGCTTCAGAGCCATGTCAGAGGTAAACCTAATTTGAGTTCTCAGAGATGGGACAATAGGTCCAAGTTCTTGCTTGGGAAGCAGGTTCAATATACAATGGCATAAGTAGCTAATTGGCTATATGAAGCTGTCTAGCTATTGATATTGATCCTAAAAAGGGTTTTCCAGAATTTTAATATTAATGACCAATCAGCTTTTCAAGTGTGGCACTATGCCCCTTTTCTATCGACATTGTATAGTGGCTATGTTTGGTATTGCAGATCAGTCTCATTTAGGCCATGTGACTCATGAACGTGACATCACAGCCTGAAAAAGCAAAGCAGTGGGAAGCCATTGTTAGTGGACACTGAAGCATGCTGCTATGGAAAAGGACACCTCTGGACACAGTTTGGACCAAGGCCTAGTTTTCGGCAGGTGTGGAATAAATGGAGGAACTCAGCAGGGAGGTTGTTCCTGCCATCTTGGAGACCTAAGCACAGATCTTCTGTGGATGTAGGCTTGCTCCAATCCCTCTGTCTCTTCATGTAATCCCAGACAGACTGGATGAAGTTGAGATCATGGCTCTGCCATATCATCACTTCCAGGACTCCTCCTCCAAAGGGCAAAGGTCACACCAAATATTGATGGAATTTAGATTTCTTTTTTCTTTATTCACTTCATTTTATTAATTGACAAAAATGTACTATTAACACTTATATTTCTGAAATCATTTTTACTTTTCAAAATTTTGTCCACGCCTGCCTAAACCTTTTGCACATCACTGTAAATCATGTCACCATTTTTAATAACTTTACCTGCCTTTTAATAATGAGGGTATATAGCTATGTGGCAGATTTGTTGCAGAAATTTATGCGACTGATTCATGTATCCAAATGGGTTTGCAGAAATCTCTGCATGTGCTGAAGAAACAACTCGATTAAGTTTTATGGAACAGATTTTCAGTAGCAGAAATGTCTGAAAATGATCTGCCACGGATGAATATACCAATAAAATTCCAATTTTGTTCACCTGAATGGGTCTGGCTGTCGTTCCCGCCACCGTTATTATTATTAGCCATGGTCACTCTGCAGGGAAATATACTGAAGGGGAAGCAGCGGCAAACCAGCTATGTTGTCCCTTCACTCTCAGGATCGGTGATGGGTTGGAGAGGTCAGACTCCCACCAAACAGGAGGGTCAAAAGTCTTTCTTAAATACCTCTTTGTATACGGAACAATGACAATATTTATGAAACATATTTTATCTCTTTTGAGGCAATCCATCAGCATCCCTGTGGCTAAAAGCACGCCATGTGCCGCCATATGGTGCCACTCCATGTGCCATTTCTGCACTAGAAGTAACACATGTCAGTTTTTTCTGTTGGATTCCAAAACCTGTTTATAAAACTGGAGTCATATGGAGATTCATTAGGGTCCCTATGAGATATATGATGCTCGGAAAAGAAAAAAACACAACAAAAAAAAGTCTTTTTTTTTGTCTGTGTCTTTTTGCTCACCTTTTGGAAAATGTGTTTTATAAGCCATTGTAGCCTAAAAATAAAATCAACAGGAAAAATGCCAATTCTAGAGTATTACCAAGGACTCTAAATGCAAAAGAAAGAAAAAAAAAAACCATAAAAAAAATCCCTATTGCCTTATATTTAACATTTGCCCATTGTTTTTTGCAAAAAAAACCCCAGGAGAGATGCTACAAAAATGTGCAAAAAGACCTTAAATGCTGCCTATAAATCAATGAAATATTGAAGCTGTAGGTCTACAGAATAAGAAAGACATGGAGGAAAAAATCAGGAATAACCGCCGGAAAGGCTATGTTTACCCCCCATAAAAAAACAAAAAAAAAAATTTGGGCCCCCCCAAAAAACCTAAACAATTTTTATTTCAAAAATTTGGGGGGGGGGAACCCCCCCTAAAATTTAAAAAAAAAAAAAAATGGGGGAAAAAAAAATTTTAGGGAAAAAAAGGGGGTTTATAAAAAAAAAAAAAAAAAAAAAAAAAAAAAAAAGGGAAAAAAAGCCCCCCCATTTTATTAATTAAAAAAACCACCCACCTTTTCTCCTAAAAAAAAAAATTTCCCCCATGGACAAAAAAAAAAAAACCCTCTCTTCTCCGGGGGGGCCAAAAAAAAACCAAAAAAAAAAAAAAAAAAAAACGAGGGGAAAAAAAAAGGGGGGGGGCGGGGAGGAGGGGAGGGGAAAAACAAGGGGGGGGGGAAGGAGGGGGGGGGAAAAAAAAAAAAAAAAAAAAAAAAAAAAAAAAAAAAAAAAAAAACAAAAAAAAAAAAGCCACAGCTGGGGCGGGGCCAATGCCGGCACCGGGACTGTTAAAGTTGAGGATCGTGGAATGAACCGTATCAGTAGCTTAGAATAAGACAAAAATACAATTTAATTAGCGGGGGGGTTTTTAAAAAAAAAACAAAACAAACCCCAAAACCCACCCCTAAAAAAAAAAAATCCCCCCCCCCAATATCAGGATTGAACTCTGTGGGTAATTTGAAGCGGCTGCCATTCGGCGACCAACAAACAAAACAGAAAGGAATTTGTAAGTGCAATGGTCAAAAAACCCATCCAGGATCCAGGAACGATTAAAAGCACAGGAAGCGACAAGAGGGGGTTTTTTTTGCAAAAAAGGAGAACAAAAAAAAAAAAACACCTCTGTTGAGCTGCCCTACCACCGATCAATGTTAATGCATATGCACATTTTCTAGCAATAAACCTCTCAATCCGTATCGGTCCATCGAGATATATCAAATTGAAATGGGGCAAACACCCAATGACTAAAAATGTTAAGTTAATAGGGGCGCCCAAACTTTTTCATATGCTGTATATTATGAATATATTGCTTTTTAGCTGCTGAAATGCTGCGCCATTGTCCATGGGAGGGTGAAACGACCTTACAAATTCTGCTAGACATCCTCATCCTAATGGTGAGCTCATTGATCAATTTGTCAGCAAAAGCATTTCATACAATTAGATTTTTTAATATAATTGTCTCACTGTATTGATTTTTTTATTGCCCTGTTGGCTTGGTAAGGGCTTTTCTTGCAAGTGTTACAGTGGGTTCAATAGATCCTAACTAGACGTGTTGTGTCCTTATCCAGTCTTGTAAACATTCAGGAAACTAAGAGCATGATTTGGAAATAGCATCTTATATTAACCCCTTAATGACCACCAATAAGACATTTTTTTTACAGTAATTAAGGGTCTGCTTTAGAGCCGTGTTTTTACATCGCTCTAAAACAATTGCTGCAAAAATGATCTTGAAGAAAAGGGTTAGGTGCCTGGCTGTCATAGAGAAGCACGAGGAAGACAATATATCAACAATACAGCCTTCACACGTACGTCACACTAAGGTTGGGCGAACCTCTGAAGATTTGTTTCATCCTGTTATCCTCTGGTTCGGTTCGAACTTGTTCGGATAGAACTGGGCGTGAAATTATTATACTCTTCAGACCCCAAAGCATAATAGGTGGAGGCGCAAGGCAGGTGTAAAAATTTTAAAATATTTATACTCACCTTCCCTCACCTCTTTCTGGTCTCCTCACAGCATCCGGCAATCTGTGTCTTCTTCCTTGGGGCGCGTGACATCACAGAAGAGGGCCAGAGCTGGCTTCTGGCCCTCTTCTGTGACGTCTTGCACTTGGGGTCACCGCTGAGGTCTGGACTGAACAATTTGGAATATTCGGGTCACATCTGGTTTGTTGCGAACTAATTTGCCCCATGCTACTTCATGCACAGAACTGAAATACAGTGTCATAAAAAATAGAGAGAAAAAAAAAAATCCAAATAAACACATATTGTAATTTACCATCAAATTAAACTTAAAGGAACTTTCCAGAAAAATTTGATACACTACCACATCAAATTATCCACGTTGAAATCCACATTAAAAAACTAAATCCCTTTGTTTTCAATGGGAGTCAACCAAGCGATGGTTCTATTATGGGCACACTGAAAAAAGAAATGTCCTGCTTTATCTTGCCATGGTTTTCAGCTGGTGCCAGGGCCACATATTGTGAGTTCACAGTGGCAGCTAAACGGCTGCGATTTATAGTAGCTGTGAAGTGGAGGGGATTTCAACAAATCCCATCTACACCCTTTGTAAAAAAAAAAAAACCACAACACAAAACTAGAACCCTGTGCAAGGCAAAGGCCCCACATTGTGGAAAAGTAGCTTTTTTTGAGCCAAAGTGTCAGGAGTGGATTGAGCAGAAGGGAGAAGCATAAGAACTTCCTATATACAGTGGGGAAAAAAAGTATTTAGTCAGCCACCAATTGTACAAGTTCTACCACTTAAAAAGATGAGGCCGGCCTGTAATTGACATCATAGGTAGACCTCAACTATGAGAGACAAAATGAGAAAACATATCTAGAAAATCACATTGTCTGATTTTTTAAGAATTTATTTGCAAATTATGGTGGAAAATGAGTATTTGGCCACCTACAAACAAGCAAGATTTCTAGCCCTCACAGACCTGTAACTTCTTCTTTAAGAGGCTCCTCTGTCCTCCACTCATTACCTGTAGTAATGGCTCCTGTTTGACATTGTTATCAGTATAAAAGACACCTGTCCACAACCTCAAACAGTCACACTCCAAACTCCACTATGGTGAAGACCAAAGAGCTGTGGAAGGACACCAGAAACCAGAAAATTGTAGACCTGCACCAGGCGGGGAAGGCTGAATCTGCAATAGGCAAGCAGCTTGGTGTGAAGAAATCAACTGTGGGAGCAATAATTAGAAAATGGAAGACATACAAGACCACTGATAATCTACCTCCATCAGGGGCTCCACGCAAGATCTCACCCTGTGGTGTCAAAATGATCACAAGAACGGTGAGCAAAAATCCCAGAACCACATGGGGGGACCTAGTGAATGACCTGCAGAAAGCTGGGACTAACATAACAAAGGCTACTGTCAGTAACACACTACCCCGCCAGGGACTCAGATCCTGCAGTGCCAGACGTGTCCCCCTGCTTAAGCCAGTACATATCCGGGCCTGTCTGAAGTTTGCTAGAGAGCATTTGGATGTTCCAGAAGAGTATTGGGAGAATGTCATATGGTCAGATGAAACCAAAGTAGAACTGTTTGGTAGAAACACAACTCGTCGTGTTTGGAGGAGAGTGAATGCTGAGTTGCATCCAAAGAACACCATACCTACTGTGAAGCATGGGGGTGGCAACATCATGCTTTGGGGCTGTTTCTCTGCAAAGGGACCAGGACGACTGATCCGTGTACATGAAAGAATGAATGGGGCCATGTATGGTGAGATTTTGAGTGCAAACCTCCTTCCATCAGCAAGGGCGTTGAAGATGAAATGTGGCTGGGTCTTTCAGCATGACAATGATCCCAAGCACACCGCCAGGGCAACGAAGGAGTGGCTTCGTAAGAAGCATTTCAAGGTCCTGGAATGGCCTAGCCAGTCTCCAGATCTCAACCCCATAGAAAACCTTTGGAGGGAGTTGAAAGTCCGTGTTACCCAGCGACAGCCCCAAAACATCCCTGCTCTAGAGGAGATCTACATGGAGGAATGGGCCAACATACCAACAACAGTGTGTGCCAACCTTGTGAAGACTTACAGAAAACGTTTGACCTCTGTCATTGCCAACAAAGAATATATTACAAAGTATTGAGATGAACTTTTGTTATTGACCAAATACTTATTTTCCACCATAATTTGCAAATAAATTCTTAAAAAATCAGACAATGTGATTTTCTGGATTTGTTTTCTCATTTTGTCTCCCATAGTTGAGGTCTACCTATGATGACAATTACAGGCCGGCCTCATCTTTTTAAGTGGGAGAACTTGCACAATTGGTGGCTGACTAAATACTTTTTTCCCCACTGTATTTCCCTTTCTTTCTGTAGCCATTCTTGGCTTTGACTCAAAAAAATGCAACAAAAGCTGCAACAAAAAAGCAGCGTTTCCGCAACGTAGGGCCTCTGCCCCAAGGTTGAATCCTCTGGGCTTAAACTCACATTGAAAACTAATTGGATTTTGCTGCAGGTGGGTCTGTGATGGGATATCCACACAGTGTGGAAAAATAAGCACAGCGGACACGCTGCGATTTCCAAAACCATTGCAGTTTTAGAAATCGCAGCATATTCAATTATACCTACAGAAATGCCAGTGGTTTCCCTATAGGTATAATGGAAGCTGAAAGTCCACAAAGGAAAACCTCTGCGGGCTTTCTGTGAAAAGCGCTGCAGGAAAAACCGCGATACATTACCGCCACGGTTTTTCCCGCAGTGCTTTTTTGCTGAAGCCCGCTACTTGGGAACTTAGCCTGAAGGTAATAATCAAAAACCACATGAAATAATTGTTAACATTACTTTGTAGAGGTACCAGGAAAAACACTATGTTAAAAATGTGCTATAAAATATTTTACTCTTGAAGTTTTGCTGCGTTTTATGAGTCTTTGCCAAAGCAAAGACTGGCTTCAACAGGAATCAGAAATATAAAGGAATCACTTATACTTCTGCAATAAAATCTCATCTTTTTTACAATGTGTGCCTTTAGCCTTACAGTCATTTTCAGATAGATAAGGTATTTTTCACAAGCATCCGGAATCCCGTGTGTCATTGTAAACTATTTTGGTTGATTATTCAATCAGATCATATTTTCCATAGCTGCTAGTTACTATTAAAGGGACGGTGTGATTTCCTTAATTTGTTCTCCCTTGCTCTTCATCCATGCCAGGCTCTATTACACACAAGGAACATGGTGACATTCTAATCAAAGGGAGCATTCACGCTGGTCATAGCATCGGCTGAATACGAAAACTACTTGTCAAGAGCGTATGGCTGTAGGAGCGCATGTTGTATCTGTTATGCAATTTGCATCATGTAATAGGGATCTCAATATTTCAGGGGAGAAGATGTTATATTACTTGAGATGAATTGTATATATGTCATATTTTGAGGTTATGAATTTACTGTAGTTATGGTTTTTTCATTCCTTATCGTTGCAGGATTTTGGTCTCTTCAGACCACAGAGTATAATAGGTGGAAGCCCAGGAGAGGTGGAAAAAATAAACAACATTTATACTCTTCTTCCCTCACCTCTTTTGGGCCTCCTTGTGACATCCATCACTCTCCAGATGACATGATGCTCGGTGTGCTCATGTCACCACCGAGCACCAATCACAGGCTTCAGTGGTGACCCCAGGCATGTGACGTCTGAAGAGATCCCAGAGTATAATAATTTCAATTGCAATGAAATAAGGTGCAGAGAGTGATGATGACGTTGAAAATTAAAGGGGTTGTCTAGGAATTGGACAAGGACAAACTACAGAGGAGCCCAGGGCAGGTGTAATACAAAAAAAACCCATACTCACCTGTCCTTGGCACTCTGTAGTCCACCGCTGTAGCCCATTTGATTGCGCACCATGCCTTGGACCCCCGAAGCCCTGTGCCCCACGTGACTCCTGAGACCAATCAGTGGCCTCAGCAACTCGCTGGAGAGGGACTGGTGAGGTCACTCACATAGTTCAGGAACAGGTGAGTTTTTTTTATATTATACCTGCCCTTTAGTTTGTCCAATTGCTGGGCAGCTCCTTTAAATGTGGATCCATTCCAAGTTTACCCTCATGGTGACATTATCCCTTCTCTACAGCATATTGAATTATTTCTGTCCTATGTTCTGACATCATGTGTTCATTCTAAGTGTGACATCATTATACCTGGTGACCTTTTTATGTATGTATTATGACATGACTGTGTGCATTATTATTGTACTGTGACACCACTGCAAGTTTTATCTGTGTTTTAACTTCACTGTCTGCACTATCCTTCTACTGTGGCATTACTATGTCTATTATCCCTATTATCACTGTGTATATCCTCTTTGTACTGTGACACCACTGTGTGCATTTTCCCTGTACTATGACATCACTGTGTACATTGACCATATACTGTGACATCACTTAGTGCATTATCTCTTTGCCTAATGAACCCCAAAATAATCATAAACTTTTTGGATTCTGAACTTGCTGCTTAAATTGGCCATGGTGGAGTGTGGCCCTATTTCAAGTTTGGCTCTGGGCCCCATGGTTATTTGATATGCCCCTTGTCAAGTACTATTATATATTAATAACTGATCTGATCTAGTAAGGTAGATTCCTTATTTTATTATGACCCTATTGTATAACAACTATTGGTTTGACCATATAAAGTCTTTTATATCTTTTAATTCATTCATGATTTATTTTTACTTTTGTTCACCACTCTAGATGTGCAAACTACATCAAAATGGCTGCTAAGTTCTATCTACTATGCTGCACCATATTTGATAAAATAACACTGTTTCTCTGATAAATTTATATAGAAAATGTGGACTTTTATTCCAACAATTGTTGGTAGACTTCTTTAATGCTCTATTAGCAATGCATGCCACTAGTGTCAATGTGATTGTGTAAAGCCTCATTGAGGACAAATTTAGATCTTTCAGCTGGATTTCTTGTTCTTCTGTGATGTTAGTCCATTGACTCTGATGGTCTTGCTGTCAGGGACTATTATGGTAAATCATTGGCTCAGACCATCTCTGATTAAATAATTGCTTGCTCGCTTCACATGGTACCATTGAAAATAGTAAGTTAAGAGTAAGCTAGGAATAAACCTACATTGTTTGATACTACATGGTCTTCCTCAAGATCTAAAGAACATAGACGAGGCCAAAATGTTAATATTATGGAAACTGTTTAGGGGTTGGCAACTATGTCGTTAGTTTTCCAAATACATTGGAAACAGTGTTATAAGCCACTTGCTAAAATATATGTATTTATTACAGGTTCTGAGTCTAACACTTCCATTAAGCACCAGTTCATTGTTTAGTACAGTCCCTATATGGTTGCTTAACATTGTAATGAGCAAGGGACACCTGACCAGATCTGTCCATCAGCAGCCTCCACTCAACAACACTGTGCATGGCACTGCATATTTGCTAGTTTTCGATGCAGCATTCCTCAATGGAATCCACTGATGGGTTGATCTGATCATGTGTCCCTCCACCAGCTGCCGTGCTGAGGACTGAAGTGCCATGCAAGTAGGGGCATAGACTCTGATAAATAAGAGAGGCACGTGTCAAAGGAGGATGTTGGCTCTGAACCTGTAATAACTGTATATTAGCAAGTGGCTTATAGTGATGTTTCCCATGCATTTGCAAAAGTAATGATAAAGTGTCCAAACCCCTTTAAAAGACTGACAACTATTGACCTAAGGTTACTAATTTGAGTTTGGTGGGGGGTCCGACACCTGGGACCAGTACTAATCAGCTGTTTTTATCACAATGTACAGAGCTAGAAGCAGAGGGCTTTGTACACTGTGCAGTGGCCCAGTGCCATTAGTACAGCTCTCATTCACTACTCACTGTACAGAGCTGCCTGCTTCCAGCTCCATTCACTGTGTTAAAAACAACTGATTGGTGTGGTAATAGTTGTCAGAAGCCCACCAATCTCAAATTAAAGGGGTATTCCTATCTCCAGGAACATATTTAAACTGAAGTGTTTACCCAATACATTGCTTTATCTATCTTTCTCTGTTTTCCAGATACTAACTCTTGGTGTTTACAGCTTGTTGTCTAAATTGTCAGGCCACCCCTGCTATCTAGCTGCAGTGGCTGGTGACATCAGTGCTTGTTCCTGTCCACATCTATTCTCTTGTCTTCACTGTGGTTGATGGTTGCTGGAGCAGTTTGTCAGCTCTTCAAAGTGCATTTAGCTGCTGAGCCCTGATAAGGGATAGCACAGTACTGAATCAGTGCCTCTGTTATCTCTGTATGTAAATCCAGAGATAACAGTGTGTAGTCTAGTGACCTGGGCTGTCCATCAGACAGACTAAACCCACCCATAAAATGAAGAGGAGAGCAGGTGATACCCTTAGCTGAGAAAAACCCTTTAATGACCTATCCTAAGGATTAGTCATTCATTCTCAGACTCAGACAACCTTTTAACATAAGGATCATGAACAGGATCTCAAAGGGAATATACAATGGTGCTGACAAATTTCCATACCAGTACAGCAGGCCCTTCTTTCTCAGGATCAGTGGGGGTCCCAGAGGTCAGATCCCCATTGATTAAAAAGTGATGTAGTGATGGTATGGATGTATAGATTTTTTTTTAACGTACGAAGTATGAGACATTTTTCAAGGCAGTCAATACCTTCCTGAAGATTCTGGAGAATTGCCAATCAGAACATAAATGATAGGGAAATCCAAAGTTATGAGCACTTCCCATTGGTGAAATTGAAGACCCTTCCATGGACAGAGTTTTGAGTTATCATGAGAGGTGCTAAAGCGTCAGACCTATAGACATATTAAAGTATTAAAGACAAAGGAGCGATTCACTGGCAGAATACCAGTAATCTCTTTCAAGCACAAGGACAAAATAAGCTCCATAAAATTGAATAGAAATAAAATTCACCAGTGTAAAAATACCCTTGAAAATTCCTCAGTGTGCTACCATTTAATCCCGCTTAGACCATGAAAAAGCTAATTTGTACATTATTACCTTGGGTCTTCCAGAGTGTGACCCTTTCCTCCACACTATGTCAGGCCAGCATACTGGATCAGTACTGGATATACTCTGTTATATATACTCTCTATATATATACAATGTATCATGGTCGGTTTATTCCACTGAATTGAGGTGCAAGGGATTTTAAGTAACGGGACACAATAGAATTATTTTCAATGGTACAATAGCCTCCTAAACAGATTGTCAGCATACAGAACCAGATACGCTCATTTGAAAGCAGATTTTGATTGATTTTCTATTGTCTAGGGAAAAATAAAAAGAATTTTACAAAATTCTAAAAAAAATATGTACAAAAACACCTCTGGGCACAGCAAGCTAAAGTAACTCGATGTACAATACGTGTCCTTAAACTTTATGTGGCTGGAAAGCAGGCGTACTTTATCCTCTTTACCGTAAGATCCGTCTTGCAATTGGTTGCAAGAAAAAAAACCTGGTTTCCAGGCAACTAGACAGAATCATTGCCATGTGAATTATTGAAACAGGCTTTCTGTTCAGTTCTACGGCAACTAGGAGAAGTCACTGAGGTAATGGAGGTTCACAGAAGCCAGGCCCCTATGTTATATGTCCTGGGAAACAATTGTGCTTGATTCTGAAAAAAGTACGAATCAGGAATTCTGTTTTCTTGCATATATTACATCAGGACTGTGCAAAAATGCAAATGTATTGTAAGATGCATTTTTTATGCACTGGAGTTATTCTTTTGCATAAAAGCCACATTCAGGGAAAACTGTATGTATGGAACCTGCATAATGGCAAAGGAGAGGGTGGGTACGTGTTATGGACATAAAGGCATTCCATGTATTGCTGTGTGGTACTTCCTAAGGTGCCTTTATTCAAGCTATAGCATAACACGACATGTATATTGCATAAAATTGTATGCACATGGATTTACAGTATGGGCCCATAGCAGGCCATGTGTGCATATTAGGGATTCATGCAACATTGTGACTGTGTGCATGAGGCCTAAAGGTCGATAGATGTGGGTCCAGAGGTGCGACCTACATCTATCAGACATTTATTTCTTATACCATAAAGAAAACCGCTTTAAGCTATGCAATGGTTTTATTATCGCCCAACCCGTACTCTCCGTTCACTCAATGACCTAAGACTAGCATCCTCTATTATCAGAACCTCCCACGCTCGTATACAAGACTTTTCCCGAGTTGCACCACTTCTCTGGAATGCTCTACCCCAGACTATCAGATTAACCCTCAATTTCCACAGCTTCAAGCGTAAACTAAAGACATACAGTGTCTTTTCAGACAGGCCTATCACAACTCCTGTAAACCCTTCCGAAGCTAGAATCCCTAAAACGTACCCTCCTCTGTTTATGCTTCAACATTACCTCACAGGATATGATGCCGTATCAGACTAGCTTTATACGTCCAGGCACCATCTGCACGTTAAAGGACACGACTGGTGACGGCTCATACAGCTTTATATATGTGTAATGACAGTAACCTCTATTACAAAATTGTCTGACCATTGTATAAGCAATGCTACGTCTGTTACCACCCCTGCTACCTCTTGTGTCACCCCCTCTACCTCATAGATTGTAAGCTCTTGCGAGCAGGGCCCTCAGTCCCATTGTGTGAATTGACTATTTCTTTGTAATGTATCTTTTTTGTCAGTACTGGAACCCTAAAAGTTGTACAGTGCTGCAGAATATGTTGGCGCTATATAAATAAAATGTATTATTATTATTATTATTGTAGATTAATGTCAGAAGGTGTACTATATCTTCTTCAGGAGAGTGCCTTTGCAGACCACCTTTTTCAGGAGTGTAAAACATACATGCTCTGCTAGGAATTCTGGGAAAGGAATATGCAAATAAGTTCTTCTTGATGAAAAAAGAAAAACTTGCTCTAGCACAACCTTTTGGAAAGTAACCAGTTTTCAAGAAATTTAGTGACATAATCCAAAAGACAAATATGTGTTCCAAAAGGAAAAGAGACCCATCAGCAGACAACCCTTTCAGGGTTATTTACCCTTGTCGGTGCAAAGTCGGGTACTGGCTGGCTAGGTAAGAAGCCACAGACGTGGGTTGGGGGGTAGGCTACCTTTCAAAAACTGGTGCTAGATCAAGTTTTCCTGAAAAGGAGGCCTGCAAAGGAAACATAGTACACCTACTTACCCATGTCTATGGCCTCTCACATAGCCAACCAGTACCCTGCTTCGCAATCATTCTGAATCAGCTGTATGTGGATGGGTCTTTTTTTCTTTTTGGAAGAGATATCCTGGTTTGGCTTTAATCCCAGATTATGTCACTAGATTTCTTGAAAATCGTGCATTGATCTATAGGGAGCTACCTTCCTAAGAGTGGATGCAACTCAGCATTCACTCTCCTCCAAACACGAGTTGTGTTTCTACCAAACATTTCTACTTTGGTTTCATCTGACCATATGACATTCTCCCAATACTCTTCTGGAACATCCAAATGCTCTCTAGCAAACTTCAGATGTGCTCGGATATGTACTGGCTTAAGCAGGGGGACACGTCTGGCACTGCAGGATCTGAGTCCCTGGCGGCGTAGTGTGTTACTGACGGTAGCCTTTGTTACGTTAGTCCCAGCTTTCTGCAGGTCATTCACTAGGTCCCCCCGTGTGGTTCTGGGATTTTTGCTCACCGTTCTTTTGATCATTTTGACTCCACGGGGTGAGATCTTGCGTGGAGCCCCTGATGGAGGGAGATTATCAGTGGTCTTGTATGTCTTCCATTTTCTAATTATTGCTCCCACAGTTGATTTCTTCACACCAAGCTGCTTGCCTATTGCAGATTCAGTCTTCCCAGCCTGGTGCAGGTCTACAATTTTGTTTCTGGTGTCCTTCCACAGCTCTTTGGTCTTCACCATAGTGGAGTTTGGAGTGTGACTGTATGAGGTTGTGGACAGGTGTCTTTTATACTGATAACAATGTCAAACAGGAGCCATTACTACAGGTAATGAGTGGAGGACAGAGGAGCCTCTTAAAGAAGAAGTTACAGGTCTGTGAGAGCCAGAAATCTTGATTGTTTGTAGGTAACCAAATACTTATTTTCCACCATAATTTGCAAATAAATTCTTAAAAAATCATACAATGTGCTTTTCGAGATATGTTTTCTCATTTTGTCTGTCATAGTTGAGGTCTACCTATGATGACAATTACAGGCCGGCCTCATCTTTTTAAGTGAGAGAACTTGCACAATTGGAGGCTGACTAAATACTTTTTTCCCCACTGTATATATATAGTGTATATATAGTCCATATATAGTGACAAGAGTAGTTGAGCTCTCAAGACACACCTGCATTATTGGTAGAAAGGATGTAGGGCCGGTGTTCTGGGATCACACTTACCTGATATGTTCACTTATGGACAACGCACAGACACATACATGGAAGCCTGCAGGGAGTCCCTGAAGTCTAAACATAACAATTTTAACTATGGAAGCCTGACCATCACATAATCATCCCAATATTATCATTTTTTTTTAATTTGGGAGGGGATATTATGTATATTAGAGATGTCTAATCCATTTGACCACAATATTTCTAATAGATGTTTTAAATGTTTCTATGTTTAATGCACAATCTTTACCAACAACCTGTTTATCGCCGTATGAACGGCTCGCCAATCTTACAATAAACACTTGTGTTCACCAATCTCATGTGCCAACAGTTCTGCTTTCTTTCTACATTGGGACCAGATTAGTTTATAAAGGAAAGAAATGTATTACAGGGCGGAAGAAAGCAACAAAGCCGCAAGATAAAAATACAATCTCCTGAGACAAGCGGAATTAAAATGCAATTTTGTCTAGAAACAAAGTAAAAAAAATCAGACTCTCTACATGTATGAATTTTATTTTCTTAACTGTTTATTCAGTACTTTATTCTTTTTGGTGCTGAATATGAAATAGGGACAATTCTTATGACTTGCTGGATATATAGGAAATTCCTCAATTTTGGACCAGGTTATGTACATATGTACTGGCCATAAGATTGTCGTAGCTAGCATACATTTGCCGCATCATTAAGCCATATTTTTGATGTAACTGATGATAAATTTGGTGGGGCTGATGGGTCTGCCCCCTAAAAGAGTTTAAAAAAAAGTAAAATTTTTCACAAAAATTGTGACTTTTTATGCTTTGCTTATGCTTTTACATGTACAGATACCAGACCATGTATCTTATCTGTGCTCACAAATACAAAGATAGACACCGAGCGGCACAATAGTATAGATCTGTTAGAGTTCCAAAAATGTATATATAGAATAAGTAAAGTGACCAAGATGGCCCCTCACCTTAGTGTGTTGTGAATAAGTCACAACAACAAAAGAGCCTGAGAGTGGTGAGTGTGGCAGCAGTTAGGTCCAACGTCATTGGAGGATCCAGACGTGAGAAAATGCATAGAGGAACATAGGGTTCAAAAACCCAAAATATCGGGCTAGCTGCGCTCTTTGAGGACACAGGTCACTTCATATATAACATATATGTCTCTTTATTGGATAGCTAGGAGGGCACAACGCGTTTCAGGGACGGACTCCCCTTTATCAAGTGCAACAAATAATCCGCTTGACTGACTTTGAGAAGATACTGAATGTCAAGAGGATTATTTGTTGCACTTGATAAAGGGGAGTCCATCCCCGAAACGAGTTGTGCCCTCCTATCAATCCAATAAAGAGACATATGTTATACATGAAGTGACCTGTGTCCTTAGAGAGCGCAGCTAGTCCGATATTTTGGGTTTTTGAACCCTATGTTCCCCTATGCATGAATCTCATCTGTTTGAAAACTGATCTGTTGTGCGGACCCACTTCATTGTAACAAATTTGACATGGGGCTGTGGAGTAAAGTCTAAGGATTTCCATGGTTTCCAACCTTTATCCCTTGTACAGAGATATAGACTTGGATGAACGGAATCCTCTGGTCACAAGAATAGTTTCCATTAGCAACAACTGATATGACACTCCTGGACACCAGGATTTGCAAGGCACAAGTCATAGTCAGACTAGCAAAGGTCAGGTCTGGAAGAGTTCAGACAATACAGTAGACAGGTAGATGGTCAGGTTAAGCAGTGGACAGAAGATGTGGTAAGAAAACAAGGTAAATGGACAAATTCTTAAATATTGCACAGTGCAGGAACCTGAAGGATCTTATTACTTATGTCCAGACTGAAGGAAGAGGGTCCCTTAAATAGGTTGGATCAGTAGGCATTGGCTGAAAGAAACAATATTGGTGTGTGATGACCCTTTATGAAGCCAGAATCAGCAGGCATGTGCCCTAGAGACAGCACCGATAGTTGACCAACAACGATTACTTATTTAAAGGAATTTTCCCATGAACATAACCATATTTAAAATTGTAGTCAATTAAAAGTTGAATATTGTTGCAAATATAAGTAATTTAAAAATTTGTAAAGTTAAAAGATTTTCTTTAACCATCCAAGGGATAAGAGCATAAATGCAGGAACTTTCTATACTCTGCAATCCAGCCATGATTTCTTTATTGTGGCCGGGTTATCTTCCCATACATGTAGTGCACCTGCCTAATAATTTGTCCACACTAAGGAAATCTTGATTGGGTTTCTGACAAGCCACAGATCATGGAAAGTTCCTGCATGCAAGGTAATATCCATTGGCAATTGGATTACCATTAAGATGATTAGAGAATATCTTTAAGGCTAAGGGCCCACGTTGCAGTAACACAGTGTTTTTGGCTGCTGCAGAAATTGGAGCATTTCCCTATAGATTTAATTAGGGAAGAGAAGCCGCAGAGAAAAATGCAGCAAAAACGCAATGAAAAATTCACACTGCATTTTTTCCCCGCAGAGGTTTTTAGCTGCAGTTTGCTACATGTGGCCTCAGCCTAAAACTCAGCAAAATTTTTTACAATCTGTATTTGCAAAAATGTTTAACTTTTAATTGTCTACAATTAAATAATCTAAGTATGGTTATGTTGATTGGTTATAGTTATGCAAAGCAAAGAGTAAATCTGTGCTGAAAATCCACAGCATAAGTTACCATGTTGCAGATTTTAAAACAGCACCACAGGTCAGATTCTGCATCAGATTTTTTCAGCAATGTGTGGATGAGATTTACTAAAATCTCATCCACAATGCAGGGACTGTAAGCATCTCTGTAAGCATGTCCGCAGCATCAAAAACACAGCAAAAATGCATTATATCCGCCTTACTGATTAAATGGCTATTCACTCTGTGTCTCTCAATCGCTTTGGTTCAGAACATTGCTGGCTCTGGAGAAGAGATGACAGCCAGCAGCAAGTGATAAAAGGCAAAAATGATAAAAAAGAAAAAATGATGTGGAGTTAAACTGTCCTTTCTTTTTATAAAAGTAAAATACTGTATTTAATATTAGACTTAAAAGAGGATGAAAAATCAGAAAATGACATATGATCTAACACAGATTTTTATTCTAAGGATAGTCTTTTTTGAATAAATACAATTAAAATAGATAAATTCAATAGGGATCTAGAAAATTATGAGGAATTTATATAGAAAGAGTATTGGAAAATTGTGTAACTTTTCATTATACTGACAAAAACATTTATTTGCTGAAATTGGATTATCCCTTTATAGGGAGTCTGTGATCAGAACCCAGGATATCAACCCAGCCCCCAAGATAGATAGGTTAGGGTCCTCTGAATCAATTATCTCTTGTGAATCAGTGTCTCTGTTGCCAAGATATCAATGTTTTTGTCAATATGCAAATGAGCCCTTTGGAGTAAGGAGGGTATTGCCATTGCTCCAAAGAGGTAAGTGACAACACCGTTGTTGCTCCCAAGAGCTCATTTTCATATTGACAAAAACAGCAATATCTCGGCAATGAAGGCAGCGATTCACAAGGGGAAAACACTGTTTGTTTTGGGTGACCCTAACCTATCTATCTGTGCGGCTGGGTTGATATGCTGGGTTCTGATGACAGACTCCCTTTATGTTTATACCACCTATTTGTTGGCTTGGTTTATCCAAAAAAAGAAACATTTTAGGACACAGTTGCACATTTTAAATAGCATAAGAGATGTAACTCGAAACTTCTGGACCCCGATGCCCAGAATGTAGCCCCAATGTAGCAATACCTCAACAAAAACCGTGTGCCATTTATAATACTGATTTCTGTTTATGTGGCACAGGTGCCATTGAGATCCCTCAAAACACAGGGCCCGCACAAGACATCCTTTGGCTACACCCCTGATAAATAGTCATCTCCCTTATATGTTATATTATAAGTTATGATCAATCATATCAAGAGGCGTTTGTGACAACTAAAGAAATGGAAACTAATATGTCTCGTGTCCTGGGCTGCCTCAAAACTAATTAAGATTTAGTTTTTATGTAGGTACTTTAGGTTTCCAGCTAAGAGCATTGAGGGGAAATTCTATATAATTTGTAAAGAAAATGCAATTGAAGTGCAAGGTCACTTCTTCAAGGTTATTTGGGAGAGGTAAGATCTCATCATTCTTTGTCTTATACAGAAAACAGCTGGACAAAATTCCCGACACGGTCTCAGTAACAGGGAATGAATGACTTGGCACCTGTACTGTGTGTGTGGCACCTGCCAGAAATAAAAAGGAGCAATCTTATATAAGGACTCCAGGCAAAAAGCAATGGAGCAAATTTATTAAGACTGGCATATTGTACGCCAGTCTTAATAAACGGGAAGACAGAGAGATTTATGAAGCGGCTGCACCCAGAATGGAAATCTGCACCAAGTAGGAATTGGCGTAGATTTTCTTTCTAACTCATTTGGAGAATGTGATGAGAGAGGTGCAGATCCGGGGGCCAAATGTGCTCCTCAAAATCACCCCTCTATGCCAGTTTGCTGGTATAGAGGGAATGATAAATGATAAATTCCCCCTAATTATTTTTTTTTATGCTTTTGCTGTACTATTGATGCTCTTATCATGTAACACATGGAGCACTGTGTCTGGTGACATCACACCTTGCTGATGACAATGACAAACAAAGACTTAAAGCGCAGGGAGCCTTGTAGAGTAGGGGAGTTAGTGACTGCCGTACAGACGCTCATCCCCAACACCCACAAGGGTCAGTTGTTTGTATTTTTGGCATGTGGGAGGAAACCAGAGTACCTGGAGGACAACCATGCAAACACGGGGAGAACATGCAAACTCCATGCAGATGTTGCCCTTGGTCAGACCACTGAGCCACCGTGCTGACATAATCAGTTATTTTATATAAAAAAGGAAAAAAGCCCTAAAATACTGAACTTCGTTATATATGAGTTTTATTTTAATACATATTACAATCAATATCTACATGCAGTAGAAACGGCAGAAAAGATATCTAGGTCTTTACATGGAGTCTGAATGTAAACAATGATGTATCCTGCCCGCTTCCACTGCATCTGCTTCCTGACAAGTCACTGATATGCATGGTGCTAGAAGCACACTGCTTATGGATCCATATAGAGAATCAATGCCATCCTCATGTACTGTCTGTATGTGTTTGGCTAAGTTCACACCACATTTAATTACTACATCAGATCAGATAAAAAAGTATCTCACTGTAGACAAAGTTAAAAAAAGGATTACGTACAGTTCCCTGTCTGATATGGCATGCATGGATGTGTGATTCAACCTACCCTACACCAGCTAATGCTACTTGTGGATAGCTCAGCTTTTCTCCAGAATACAATGTGCGCCTGCCAGCAGAATAGTTTGCATCTCCTCCTTTGTTATTACCTCTTTCTGATAGTGTGACAACCCCCAAAATGGTAATGCTCAAACCTAAAAAATAAAAGCTATAATATACGAGAATAGGTTAAAGAGGTTATCTCATTTCTCATAATGGATAGCCTATCCTTAAAGGGGTTGGCCAGGAATTTTTTTATTTATCGTTGGCGATGTTCCTGGGTACATCTAGTCCCCATATTATACATATTATAACTTTATAGTGGCCAGGCACAGGTAGCACAGCTCGCATTGAAGTCAGTTGCAGTACTGGATTCCAGCCACTATACAGGGCATGGAGCCATCTGCTTCTGGCTCCCTGCACTGTATAGTATGGTCATTGGAAGTAGCCCCAAACAGCTGATCTGTGCAGGGGCTGCCTGCAAGGCCCCCACGATCATATATTTATGGTCTCATGAATAGGCCATAAATAAAAAATTCCTGGCCGATCCCTTGAAGATAGGCCATCAACTTAAGATAATTGGGATTAACAAAACACCAAAATGCTCAGGGGGCGCCTATCAGATGATGTATGTATGTCATTGGGCTTTTCAGACCGGGGGATGGGTCCTCTTTAAGGAATAAGTCATTAATTTTGAAAAGGTGGATAACCCCTTTAACTCTCAACATGCACAGTCCTGCATAGAAATGTATGTAATTTTTCTAATATACTGTGAGAAGTTTCAAGATCTCTGCTTGCTGTCACTAAATGGAAGAATTCATACTGCTGGGAGGGGAAACTTCAACAGCTCCATAGAAGTGAATGAAGTACTGACCAAACATGAACACCAGTGGTCCATTCACATGGAGTATTCATGGGAACCTTCAGGGTCTCCTGATCTTTGGAGGTCCCATTGTTTAGGGGATATGTGACTTTTGCAGCACAGCCCCTTTAATATAATATTTTAAGCATTTCTATCTGGTGTCTATTATTGCTGAAAATATAATTTGCTCATTTTTACAGCATCAATATTATGACTCTCAGATGACAACTTGGTGGTTCCTCCAATCTCCAATGCAATACAACATTCCCAACATACTCATAATCGTAGAAATGACTTTTTAAGATTGTACAAAATAGCACGAAGGCGGCAACTGGAAAGTCTAATGCTTTATGTCTTTTCATATTCCCGAATTGCTAAGCTACTATGTAAATTGAACTTTTGATTTTGCGGCAATGAACGTACATTGTCTGTGTCTTAGGTGTCTTAACACTTGAATTTTTATGTATGAGAAGCAATAGGAAGAAGAAAAACAACAGCGCTATCCAGCCTCTCTGACATGTGGAAGCCTCTTGGGAGGAAGACCTGTCAGGTAGCGCTACTGCTAAAATTTACTGCCCATCATAGAGCACAATTACAAGGGAACATAACAAAAGTTATTCACCTCTCTGTCAATTCTTCATAAGAAGAGGCTGTGATGTACTGTACATACACACACATGCAGTTGTTGTGACATTATGGCTCCCTTTGATATACTGTTTTATAGGAGATTGAGTTGATGTAATTGTTGTCGCAGATTTTCCATTTTGCAACAAGGTGACTTTGGACGCACACAATATTGTATGACTTTCACAACTGAGTCCAGTCCTGGTGAAATTTGTGCAATCCAATATATTTGCAATGCAAAAGTCACAAAAAAATTGCAGCTAGCTACAATTGTTGTGAGTTGTGCTTCTGTTATCTGACAACCACTGCACCCTATAAAAGCTAATGGAAACAGACAATGTCACATCACCACAGCGCTAGTCCATAGGCTCACATTTAACAAAAGTGCCCTCATTTTAGCCAATAAGTAAACACTAGTCTGATTTTTTGAGATGTATTTTGCATTGAAATGTAAGTTTGATCACTTTTTATACACCAGGGTCTGTATGGAAGAAAGTTGCAAGTTTTTTCTAATTTGACCTTTTTTGAGGAATTCTCAAAAAAAATTAAAATGGACAGTACTGTGCAAATGTTTCAGGCAGGTGTGGCAAAAATGTTGCAAAGTAACGCTAGGTTCACACCTGCGCTCGGGTTTCCGTTCTTCAGGTCCGCTTGAGGACCCATAAAATAAAACCCAATCCACTTAAAAAGTGGTTACCTGCGGAAACCTGCGGACCTATAGCCTATATAGGGGTCCGTTGGATTTTCTGTCCGAAAAATGCGGAGAGAAAGTCCTGCTTGCAGGACTTTTCAAGCGGAATGGGGGACAGAATCCTGAATGGAAAGTGAGCGTGGCCCAGCTTTAGATGCCAGAAATAGAAGCGTAAATAGTTTATTTTTATCAAGTAACAAAATGAAGTGAATAAACAAAAGAGAAATCTAAATTCCAGCAACATTCAGTATGAACTTTTCCCTTTGGAGGAGGAGTCCTGGAAGTGATGATATGGCCCTCACAGAGCCCTAATCTCAACATCATCCACTCTGTCTGGGATGGCATGAAGAGACAGAAGGATTGGAGCAAGCCGACATCCACAGAAGATGGGATTTAGCATTCTTATTCTGCAAGAATTTTTTCTGAACCTGTTTAAAGAGGACCTTTCATGTCCTCATGCATATACGGTTTTATAGCAATGACACTAGGCTGTGAGGAACGCCCTTCTGACAGTGGGGAGATATTTCGTTAATTTCGGCACTGATATCTCCAGCCCCGGGGCACATAACAGGAAAGCTGAGTGCACTGAATTTAGCGCACTGTCAGCTTTCTAGTGGTATATAAAACCGCATATGCATGAGGACATGAAAGGTCCTCTTTAAATCAATTGCACAGTATTGTATATGTATACAATGTTAAAATATTAGTGTGTCTAAATAATGGCCAAGTACTGTAGTAGCTCATGTACATAGATGTCGGCCATAGTGCTGGACTTGTTTGCCCTGGATCCACACAAGGAAACAATTCTGGGCCTACAGTTAATCTATACAGAAGACATGTGCATATCCACTTTTTCTTACATCCTAAACTATGCTATAATCATTGTGCATGTATGTCATATACCATTAATGGCATTAAAACCCTGCCCCAAAGTGCATGTGTCTGTTCCATTTAGAGGTGGGTGTGTCTGATTTAGGGGTGGAACCGATGTGGTCTGGTGGCACGGTTATGGCTGGGACTGACTGGAACCAAGACAAGACTTTCTCCTTCCTATTGTACCAACTTCAAAGCTGATGAGTATGCGATAAGTTTGCCATAAAATTTCCAACATTACTACACTTCAAAGATCAACGATTGCAGTTTTATCTGCAGTAAGAAGAACTTTCAAGGTTGTAAGACTGAATACCAATTTATAGAAAATATGGTACTTGCTGCCTAAGTATCCACTTTGTGTCTCTCTTACTAGTACTTGCAATCGTTACATTATTGTACCTTACTATCTAAGAATATCCATGTAAAGCATTATATGTCATTGTGCTTTTATTGTGCAAGTGCCTTAGGTCCATCTCTCAGCAACAGACTTACTTGATATAAGCACTGGTTACATTTCTTAGCAATTCTTGTTCACTTCCATGTCTGCACAGACCATTAAATGTACATAACATAACAATGGAAACCAACACAGGGCTACAGTGTTTAATGCAAGTAAGGCTGGGTTCACACCTGCGCCCAGTCTCTGTCTGGGGATTCTGTTCCACATTCAGCTTTAAAAATGTAGAGAGAAGTCCTGCAAGCAGCGATTTTCTCTCCGCATTTTCTACCCTTTTTGGATAGAAACCGGGAGGAAACCCAGTAGACCCCATTAACTGCTTTTTTAAGCTGATTAGGTTTACATTCGGGGGGTTTCCAAGCGGACAGGTGTGATCCTAGCGTCAGGAAGTGATTGATAACTAGCTAGCACCAATGTAACACTCAGGACTGAGATATGTTATACGGAAGACAAACTGTGGCATTGTACAATACTGTGCAAAAGCTTTAGGCAGGTGTGAAAAAAAATGCTGCAAAGTAAGAATGCTTCCAAAAATAGAAGTAGTAATAGTTTATTTCTGTCAATTAACAAAAAGAAATGAATGACGGAAAAGAAAAATCTAAGTCACATAAATATTTGGTGTGACCTTTTCCCTCTGCAACAGGAATGCTGGAAGTGATGATATGGATCCCACAGAGCCCTGATCTCAACATCATCCAGTCTGTCTGGGATTACATGAAGAGACAGAAGGATTGGACCAAGCCTACATCCACAGAAGATCTGTGCTTAGTTCTCCAAGATGTTTGGAACAACCTCCCTGCTGAGTTCCTTCAAAAATTGTCATTAAGTGTACCTAGAACAATTGATGCTGTTTTGAAGGCAAAGGGTGGTCACACCAAATATTGATTTAATTTAGATTTTTAGGAGGTGCATGACCAAAGGGTCATTCCCTTTTGTTATAAGCATCTCCTGATCACAGAGAGATCAGATGTAATCTGCATAGCAACCCATAAGCAAACACCTCTGTAATGCAACCATAAGGAAAATTGAAGGGAACCCGTCACACTGAATATGTAGTCCTATATGCAAGCAGCATGGTATAGAGCAGGAGGAGTGGAGCAGATTAATATATAGTTTTATGCGAATAAAGATTCAGTATAAATTCAGATTTTTTTTATTTTTCTCTTTCTGGGTTCAAGAAAGCAGTGGTTAGGTGTCTAGTGATTGAACACTTATACAAGGAAGGCTGTCAGTCACTGATAAGACCGCCCATTGGACTCCTAAAACTTGAGTAAAGAAGATTTAAATAAATTAAACATAAGTAATATTGAGAGAGAATTACTAGGCAAAATGCACAGAATTATGGCAAAATTTGCACCAGAAAACTGTCTAAATTAAAACAATTGGGCAGGCAAAAATGGGTTACCAAGTCACTAAACCACCAGCCCAATACTCCTCTAAACATATGGATACCAGTGTATCAGCACACATTGGTAAGGAATATGCAAACAAGACAACCTTGGTGGAAAAGAGGAAATTGCTCTAGAACCACCTTTTGGAAGGAAGCTCCCTATAGATTAATCCATGAATTTTCATAAAACCTAATAGCATAATCTGGGAACAATAGCCAATAACGCTTCCTAAAGGAAGAGGAACCCATTGGTATACAAATATTTAGGGAAGACTCTTTTGGTGTATGTTTGGCCAATAATAGCCTATAGCCACATCTAACTAATACATATAGGAGAATTGCATAAATTTATTGGAACCTTTCTTTGAATTTTCAATTGGAGCTTTGCTTTTCCGGGCCTACAAGCTGATAAACTCTTAAGAGGCTACATGGTAATATTAACCATTAAAAGGAAAGTAAGCCTTAGTGAATGTAATTACTCCCCTCCGTCTTGTTCAGGCTCTATTCCCAGCTTGCCCTTTTTAAAGGATTATCAAAAGGATAAATGAATGTTCTAATGAACACATTGAGATAAGGACTATTAAACAAAGGTCAGATAAATTAATATTCTTTAGTGAGGCCCTTCAGGGTTTTTATTTCTGCTGGAGAACAAACTGGTCTCTTCATAGAATCAATCGGAGCGCTGCGGCTGATGAAGAAATGATGTAAATACTTCATGAAAATACATAGAGGGTTATGCAAATGACTGTGGTTATATGATGTTTAATAATTCAAAATGTCACACAAGCCAAACCTTAATGTTTAATGTCAGCATTTCACTTCCTCTACCCTACTCGATGTTGTGCCAGGAAAAGAAGAATCTAGGTAGAGTCTGAACCGTAAACCCCTATATCTCCATTCTCCTGTATTTCTCTGCCTTGTCTTCCACAGACCTGATAGGACGTGTTCTGAATTTATATAAGAGATTGCCTTTCAGTAAAAAAAAAATAACAATAAAAATATGGTCCCACGATAACCTGAGAATTCCTTAGAATTTCAAGCAAGTCTCCTGCTCATGTTGGGCGATCGATCTTTTTTATTGACACACTGAGTAACATGCATTATAGATTCTGAGATTTTATTATTCATGTATTTTATTGTTAAAGTGCATCTCTGTATAAACTATAATACTAGTCTGCACAGTCTTTTACTTGTTAGAGCAGCAGTTTGTAATTCAGAGCTGTCCATCTTCTTCTCCCATAAGGGTTGTGTCAAGATTACACTTATCACATATCCATAGTGTGCGATCAGTGGGGATCTGACCACTGGGAAATCCTTCTATCACGAAAGGACAGTACTAGGCTACGTCCAATAGCACATACAAGTGAAAGGAGTGGCAGCATGTCCTTGCATACAAGGGACTCCCATTTACTTGATCAGTGGATGTCTCATTGGAAGATTATGTGGCAACCCATTAAAAGAGGGTGTAAGGGTCTTGCTAAACGTAGCAATACCCTGACACTACTGCAGGGGTCTGGGAGGAAGGACAGAGACAAGTGAGCCCTAATCTCACCCCAGCCACCGTCCCTTCCTATTGCCTCAGTTACCCTAAACGGTAAAAGGACAACTAGAAGACAAGCCCTATACTGAGTAAGTGACACAAAGAACAGGACAAGACAAAACAAACACAGAAGCAAAGTGAGCAAGCCAAGGGGTCGGTAACAAACAAGCAAAGCAGTACAGAATCAAAATCCAAGAGAATAGTCAAAAGGCAAGCCAAAGGGTCAGAGAATCAGGTAATAAAGAAGCAAGGGATATAACAAGGAGAGCAGGCAAAGACATCCTGTATATAGAAAGTCTGGGCCCAGCCCCAGACCTGATAGGTACACAGGCTGTCAATCACACAGGCCAGGAAGAGATTAACTCTATGCAGTCCAGAGAGAAATGCTCAGAACACTGGTGTGGCCGGAAATCCATTACATAGTCTAGGACCATGTTCAGACTGAGCAACAAGAAACCTATGCAAGGAATCAAACCGAACACGCCTCCTTCGCCACAGCGTGCGAGTGGAGGGTGGCACCGAGACCCGAACAGGCAGAAACGTTACAGAGGGCATTCTAACTAAGCAACCCCCATACACATAAGAGAATAAATTGAACAGCCTCACTGATTTCTACAGGACCAGTCAAGTATTTTCTGTAAAATTTTTACATGCCCCATCCTTTGTTCCCTGGCTGATAAGTCACCACTAGGAGTGTCTGGCAGTGGCTTGCTCTCTTCTCTCCAATCTAAACCGATGCTTTCAAGGACAAACTGAGCATGCATGTGTATGGAGGGGTTGAGAGGGACAACGATGTCACATGCAGACATTATGAAGTACCCTAGTTATCACCTTATAGTTGCATCTTAGGTCTCAATGGAAATGGCCCCCCCTAAGTAGCTGCTATGTCTGCTACCCTGGTAGTTACGCCAATGGCATGTGCAAATTATCCTTGGTGTAAAGTTGCTACAAACTAGACGACTCCTTAAAAGGGTTGTCCGGGATATACAGGTTTTTTTTATATGAGGCTGGGTAGCTGAAAAAAAATAAAAAAAAACATACTCACCTGTCCCCAGTGCTCTGGTGTTTTCCAGCAAGGTCCGGTCCTGCTACTCCAGTGTCTTGTTTTGATGGAAGTCCCCACCACATGTGACCGCTGAAGCCAATCAGTGGCCTCATCGGCCTAAGGAAAGGACACGGAATGTCACGTGTGGCGGGGACTTCCGCCAAAATAAGACACCGGAACAACAGTACTGGACCATGCTGGAAAACACCGGAGCAGTGGGGGCAGGTGAGTATGTTTTTTTTATTTTTTTTCACCTTCACCGGACTCATATAAAAAACCTGTTTATCCCGCACAACCCCTTTAAAGGATAATCTCACCAAAGTCTTAAAAAAAAGCCATATGCTAGTAAATCGAAGATTAAAAATAATATTTAAGTTTTACTAATATGTTTCAATAACATGGGTGCCCTTCAGTATTGGTGCATAGATTGCAAGAGAATGCACCTAATTTATGATGATGTCTGCGCCTCATCATAAATGAAGTGCATTATATGATGGCCCATGGGTTATCAAGACTGGTGTGGTTATTGTCAGTCTTAAGTATTCCCATTATGTTTTGGGTGGAAAAACTTTTAAAATCGGAGTGCAATAAGTACGTAAGCCAAGTATGTGCGACATTGCCATGGACCTTAAGGTCATTTCTTAGGGTCTCCATTTATTTCATTGAAGGATCAGACCACACTAGTACAGTAAGCTTAAACATGAAATTTTTATATACATTATATAATGTTTTATTAATAATATTATTTTATATATAATTTTATTGCATAAAATACATTGTCTATTTATGTAATCACTATTGCCAATAATCTTGTACATATAGAGCTTTATGTATGGAAGTAAATGCTATACAAAAGGTCTTGTAACCTGCAGTAACCAACCCGCTTTTATCTGACATTTTTCTATTGTAAATTACAAAATGAGAGCAAACAAATCCTGTGTTACCATACAATTTTCTCTTGCACCAGCTTTTAAAATGTCCCCAACAGAGCACTAAAATATGGTATTCTTTAAAGTATATTATATTTCTAAATATAGCTTTGTTGCTTTCTAGATTTTATGCCTGAGAAAGCTTTAATTGCTCTCTAAATAGTCATATGCAATGGGCTCTGCTCCTGAAATTAACATTAGCAGTTCATTCCATATTACTCGCTGACTTGTAATACATATGTGCCATAACATGACATTCCTTCTGCTCGTGTTTGCTTCCTCTAAAATTGGATTAATGAGGGACTCAAGAAAATGGATCCAGATATTCCCTATTAATTGGTGAAGTAATGTGTTTCCATTAATATGTTCAGTATCAAAAAAGACCTAACCCTGGAAGGTATTATCGCTATTGCCATTCCGTCACATGAAAATGGGACCACTCAACTAGTCATGGGCTATAGCAATGACCCGATACAGCTAATGATTGACTGACTGATGACACTTCCATGTTGAGAGTGACCAGAATGTACAGAGATCAGTAAGTTGAATATACACTCAATGACGCACCAAGAAGGAGTTGTTGGAATGGAAAGGAATGAAACTTTCTATTTGCCAATGTAATGATGATATATGTAAGAGATTACAATATTAGACTGGAAGGAGTTCATTGGGGAAAACTATACAATCGCTAGGAGGCTCTAGTACTCCATTGGACCTCCTCAAGCCTGCATACAAGATAAGATATGGTTGGACATGGAGGCATACAGGATCCATATATTATCCTGCGGCACATTTGCCCACAGATCTTCCATCTAGACTACAACTTACAACATCCTTCTCTGTGGCCTCCCAGCTATCTTACTCCCCTCCAATCCATCCTTAACTCTGATGCCCGATTAATCCACTTCTCCCTTCATTATTCATCTGCCTCTCCCATCTGCCAATCCCTTCACTGGTTACTAGAGATGGGTGAACCGATTTGTCACAAGCCGGGTTCAACTCAAATTTCCAAAATTGTTTGGTTTTTAACGAAACCAAACAATTGGGAATTCATCTTGGACAAACCAACATGGCTGCCGGCACATCATTGTGGTAAATTATTATACACTGAGGTCTCTTCAGACTTCAGAAGATAATAGGTGGAGGCCCAGGGGAGGTGACATGCGCTGAGGCCTGTGATTGAGCCACAGTGTTCACATGGGCAATCTGAGCATCATGACGTTAGGCAGGCCCATGTCAGTGCTATGCCCCATTCACAGGCCTCAGCACTGACCCTGGGAGCATGACATCACCGAGGAGACCGAGAGAGAGCGCCAAAAGAGATGAGGGAAGGTGAATATATATGTTTTTTTATTTTTTGCACCTGCATGTATTATACTCTGGGGTCTGAAGAAGAGAGAGAGAGAGAGAATGCCAGTTGGAATCCTTGCCAGGAGAGGCAAAATATGGCCACGGGATGTCCTGCACATATCGCTGATCTATTAGTGTTTCTTCTATTTTAGTTTATTTATTTATTGTTTATTTATATAGCACCATTAATTTCATGGTGCTTTACATTTGAGGGTTTACATACGGTACACAAGATATACAAAACAGATAATACTAACAGTGACCAACTGGCACAGTGGGATAGAGGCCCTGCCCGCAAAGGGCTTACAATCTATGAGGGAAAAGGGATAGAGATAGCGGGAGGGGGTAGAGGCTGTTAAGGTGGTGGTATGGAGATAGTAGTGTTATTGGAGGTGGTAGCCCTTACTGAATAGGTGAGTCATGAGGGCCTTCTTGAAGCTTGTGACTGTGGGGGATAGTCTTATGTGTCTTGGTAATGAGTTCCAGAGTATGGGGGATGCACGGGAGAAGTCTTGGAGACGGTTATGTGAAGAGCGGAGTAGGAGTCCTTTGGAGGATCGGAGGTTACGTGTGGGCAGGTAGCGGGAGATTAGGTCGGAGATATATGGAAGGGACAGGTTGTGGATGGCTTCGTATGTCAGTGTTAGTAATTTGAACTCTATTCACTGGGCAACGGGTAGCCAGTGAAGGGATTGGCAGAGGGGAGCGGCTGGGCGGCCATGGAGAAGGGTGTTACAGTAGTCAAGGCATAACTACTAGTGATGACCGACTGCCGCATATGAAGGCTCCTCAGATCATCACACCAGCAGTTGGGGCAGTGTGTTGCACCAATACAAAAGCAGGATTGAAGCGCCCAACATGAGGCCTTCATAATTGAACCCAACCATTGTCAGGTACCAAACAGAACTTGGATTTGTAGCTAGAGATTATATAGTTCCAGTCTGCAGCTGTCCCAAGTTTCTCATTCACTACACCAATGCAAACCAAAGCAACAGTGGCTGACTGTCAAGATGGAAAGACAGGTAATGGGTGCTGCGACACCAAATTTTCTTCTGCTAAGCTCCCGGAAACGGTCCACACAGAAACACGGGTATATAATGATGGTGCCATCTGTGTCTTAGTGGTGTACAAGGAAACTATGGCAGCTTCTTGGACTTGTTGGTGAATCAAACAGTCCTCTCCACATGGTCTGTGTGGGCCTGTTCGCCTTGGGTGCGTGTCCTCATGTAATCACTGCTCCCAACACCTCCTAACAGCTTGATCAAAATGGCCTAGATGGTGGGCAATTCATTAAAATGACAATTCTGCTTCTCTTAGACTCCTCTCAAAGTGGCCCTCTCTCAAAGTCTGTCAACAGGACAAGATGTTTTTGAGCGCATTGTAGAGACATGTCAAGCAGTCAGTGATCTCTCACCAAGAAGTACATTACCCAAAAGTAACCTCTGAGAACCTTTTTATAGGGCAAAGGGAAAGCATTTTTATACCCTTTTGTGGTAACACCCAGTGTCTAACCATACCACAACTGTTATCATTTACATATTTGCAGTAATCCGACATTTCTATCTAGGTGTTTTAATTTGTTTTTGTCATTGAGCGTACATTAGTAGTGAGACCCCTAGAGGCCCCACACACAATGTATAACATATTGCTACATCTTTTCTCTTTTATATATAACAAAATACAAAATGGTGAACATGCACTAATAGGAGATACTTAGAATTTAGATATTATCCATGACGTAGGCTGGCTTTCTGATCAATATGCCAGCTCAAGTAACATAAGATGCTTCTTCTCATGTTGTTCCGATTCTGGCAATATGTCTTATGGTATTGCCTGTCTCTGGCCAGAATCCTCCCCCTGATCCTCAGCTGTCTCTGTTGCTTCCCTGCTTGTACTTGCAGTCTCATTGCCTTTGGTGTCAAAATACTGTTCACAGGGCCATGCATTATCTTGTTCTTGTGTATTTCTGAGAAGTCTTGGATTTATCCTTGGTCTTCTTTCTTACTCTGCTGCAATTTCATAGGAGCAAATTTCTGAACAACATTTGCCTTATGCCAAAGTTTATCTTATTTACCTATTGGCTCCATCGGTACATTTTATATCTCTGAAGATCAAGCAAAAACTTGTAATTTTAATAGAAAGCTTATCCATCTTGACTCATCTTCAGTTTAGTTCTGACCTTTCCCTTTTACTTTGGCTTTAGTAGATGACTAGATGACTAGTAGTTTGTAAAAGCATCCATGTACGCCTATTCTTTGCTGGATTGCTGTCTTGGCCTTATGTGGGTGTGTTTTAGTAATCCAGTACAGAGTGGTATGAATACGTGCCTGCCTATTTTGCTTTCCATGTGAGTCTTTTGGTTGTTTTTGCTGTTGACTTTGCTTTTGGAATACCTGGACTCAAATTCATACATCTTACTAAGCCTTTTGAACCCTTCAGAATGACATACTTGGCATACTTGATTTCCATGATCAGGGTTTTTTGTCATTTTATGAGAACAGGTCTGTTTTTATATTTCACCATGGGCTATCTAGAATTGCATGTGGTTGCACTTGCAATTATTTTTGCAATGTCTTTTTTATTTCCTTTTGGGGTTCGTCAACCACAAAACGCTATTATATTTTAGGGTCTCATCAGACCCCAGAATATAATAAATGGAGGCCCAAGGGAGGTGAGTAAAAATAACAACACCTTGCCTCACCTCTCCTGAGCGTCTGGCAGTTCCCGGTGTCCTCTTCATTCCTCTGGCTTTGTCAAAGCGCCATGATGTCGACATGCTCGACATGACCACTGAGGCCCAATCACAGGCCTCAGCAGTGACCCTGGGGTGTGTGACATCATCCAGAGGCCGGTAGAGGACTTAGGAGGACACCAGGGGACCATTGCACTGCAAAGATGCCCAGAAAAGGTTAGGAAAGGTGACTATAACTGCTTGTTATTTTTACTCACCTCCCCTGAGCCTCTGGGTTCTGAGGAGACATAAGACATTGTAATATTTTTTTTTTTAATGTGGTCATTTTTTCCAGGACAATAAACACATCATTGTGCACATAGACATTGTTCTATAACTAAAAATTAATAAAATGTAATTTTTCCATTCTTCTTCTTCTAAGGGATTACAGAAAACCTACTGGTGGATGGGGAAGGTATAAGATAAAAAAGAAGGCATATTCACCCACCCCCAGTGGGTACGGAAAGTATTCAGACCCCTTTAAATTTTTCACTCTTTGTTTCATTGCAGCCATTTGCTAAAAGCAAAAAAGTTCATTTTATTTCTCATTAATGTACACTCAGCACCCCATCTTGACAGAAAAAAAAACAGAAATGTAGATATTTTTGCAAATTTATTAAAAAAGAAGAACTGAAATATCACATGGTCATAAGTATTCAGACCCTTTGCTCAGTATTGAGTAGAGGCCCCCTTTTGAGCTAGTACAGTCATGTGATATTTCAGTTTTTCTTTTTTAATAAATTTGCAAAAATATCTACATTTCTGTTTTTTTCTGTCAAGATGGGATGCTAAGTGTACTTTAATGAGAAATAAAATGAACTTTTTGCTTTTAGCAAATGGCTTCAATGAAACAAAGAGTGAAAAATTTAAAGGGGTCTGAATACTTTCCGTACCCACTGTATATAATCAAAATGGAGAAAAAAAACAAATGCCAGAATCCATTTTTCACATCACATACAGAAAATATTTTAGCCTTTGATTAATCTGGTAGAATTTCTCCCATTCTAGACATTGGGTAATGATTTATTTCCAGAGCACTGTTCAGTGACTTTGGATCAATGTATATTCTTAACCTGCCTTATGGTTTTCACTAGGACCAAACTGCTTTTCCAATATGTGCTCTCATGTACTGGTGCTAACTTGCCTTAGCTGTGTAAATCTTGCAGTTCCTTCTTAAATTGTTGTATTAGAGCCACAGGCACTCTTCGTGTAGACGGTACTGCAGGATTCAATTCTAGTTTGTGTTTACCTTCCAAGTACCCATCACCTTCCAATAAAGCAATGTAGTTTATAGTCAGAACGGCCAAACTGCAATCTGTTTTTGTTTTATCGATTTTGTACTGTATATTTTGGGAAATTTCCAAAACCATAATGTTATAAGCCCATTATTAAGTACATCACTGGAACTGCTTTCACTGCCAATAATGGTAGAAGCAGGGTCGATTCTGACTTTTCTGCTGCCTGAGGACTAGGGGAAGGGGAAGGAGGGCCCTGGCCAGGTAACATAAAGAAAAAACAAACTCACTTGTCCCCAGCACTCCAGTGTCTGCCGCTAAAGCCCTTTTGGTCACGTACCATGCCTCAGTCCCTGGATGCCCTGCTCCCCACGTAACCACTGAGGCCAGTCAGCAGCCTCAGCGGTTGCTAGAGAGGGACTGGTGACATATGTGATTGACATCTTTGGTCCTCAGCGGTCACATCGGCATCATGATGCATAATGTTGCAGACATAACCCACGTAAGTGTTGAGGCCCAATCAGCAGTCTCAGTCATCAGATAGAGGAAATGAAGAGAATAGGGAGCCGCTCCGGAGTCGTGGGAAGGTGAGTAACATTGTTTGTTGTGTTTGACCACCTCTTATGGGGCTCTGCTTTTTATAATCTGGGGTCTCAAGATATGTGATGTCCTCTGCTGTCTCCCTCTGTGGTCACCCCTATAGCAGTATTAGGTGATTAGTCACCTTCCTGCTCCCCAGTCCTGTTGTGTCTCTCTGCTTCGGGCGCACTGTTGTGACGTCATGTGCGCCTGGAGCAGGAAGAAGCAGGAGGCACCGGAGAGCAGACAGGTAAGTATTGGTACTTAGCTTGTAGGCCACAGGCTCAATATGGGCACCAATATCAAGTAGCACAGCAGAGCCCCCCTCGCCTGTGTCCAGCCTAGGAGGTGTGCTGGGGGTGATTGGTGGAGGGCACTCGGCCTATCTGGTGACATTGTCATAGTCACTACTACTCATATCCCCTGTTTCCCTCCATGTGGGCTGCGGTACATACACTATCCTGTCACTGAGGTGAGTCTCTGATGCCATACACTATACTGTCTCAGATACCATACTCTATCCTGTCACTGAGGTGAGTCTCTGATCCCATACATGATCCTATCTCTGAGGTGACAGTCTCTGATACCATACACTATCCTGTATCTCAGGTGACAGTCTCTGATACCACATAGTATCCGATCTCTGAGGTGACAGTCTCTGATCCCATACACTGTCCTGTCTTTGAGCTGAGTCTCTGATACCACATAGTATCCTGTCTCTGAGGTGAGTCTCTGATCCCATACACTATCCTGTCTCTGGGGTGACAGTCTCGGATCCCATACACTATCCTGTCTCTGAGGTGAGTCTCTGATCCCATACACTATCCTGTCTCTGAGGTGAGTCTCTGATCCCATACACTATCCTGTCTCTGGGGTGACAGTCTCTGATCCCATACACTATCCTGTCTCTGGGGTGACAGTCTCTGAGCCTATACACTATCCTGTCTCTGAGGTGAGTCTCTGATCCCATACACTATCCTGTCTCTGAGGTGAGTCTCTGATCCCATACACTATCCTGTCTCTGAGGTGACAGTCTCTGATCGCATACACTATCGTGTCTCTGAGATGACAGTCTCTGATCCCATACACTATCCTGTCTCTGAGGTGAGAGTCTCTGATCGCATACACTATCCTGTCTCTGGGGTGACAGTCTCTGATCCCATACACTATCCTGTCTCTGGGGTGACAGTCTCTGATCCCATACACTATCCTGTCTCTGGGGTGACAGTCTCTGATCGCATACACTATCCTGTCTTTGAGATGATAGTCTCTGTTCCCATACACTATCCTGTCTCTGAGGTGAGAGTCTCTGATCGCATACACTATCCTGTCTCTGATGTCCCCAAATCCACACGTTGCAGCCCGCCTCCTCAGCAGTGTCACTTATGTATCCTTATGTTCCCCAACCTCCTGAGTCTTCGAGAAGACAGTATATGGCTCCGCGGTCTCATTCTTTTTGGGGCCACAGTGTCTGTTAGTGCCTGGACAATGTCTGTGCCATCTGATTTCAGTTCGCTCTCCATAGTGTAGTGTACAATGATTCTTAGTACATTTCCATCCTCAGACTTGTTATACAGCGGTCCTGTGCCGCCACAGCTGCCACCATGTTGTGCTTGTTGGTTCTTACTGATGCTCGCATTCAGAGGTGGCTAGCAGACATTTTATTACATGGAGATGTTACCTGCCCTTACACATGTAGCTGCTTGGTGAATTGGTGCACAGTTACCACATATACAAGAAGTGATACCCCTAGAGGCTGTACACAGTATATATAATATATTGCTACACTTTAAAGATGTTTTCAAATCTAGACAAGTTGAAATTGTTGATAGGTCATAACTTGCAAATTGGTGTCTGACCACATAACTCCCACCTATCAGGAGAATGGGAGGGGGCTTGGAATGGAGTAGCGGTCGTGCAGTGGTCAGGCCAGCGTGCTCACTGCTCCAGTCATTTTATGGGACTGCTGGAGATAGCTGAACTATAGACCAGGCTATTTCTGGCACTTCCATTGAAATGAATGAAGTGGTGTGCACACTGCCCAACCACCCCTCCATTCAGAATGGGGGACAAAACTCCCAATCTGCAAGTTATTCCAGTGATTGGGGGCCCCCAGCGATCAGACACTTATCTTCTGTCTTGTGGAAAGGGGATAAATGTCCATAACAGGACTAGCCCTTTAACATATAGTCTAATCTGTGGACAGCAGGTTGTAAGGCTGGAGCAGATTGATATAGTTATATTATGTTATATCCTGTTTATTGTGGGCATAGGAGTCCAGTGGACGGTGCTACTCAGTGATTGAAAGCTTCTTATGTGCACTGATACAAGGAAAACTGACAATTACTAATAAGACTGTCTAGTGGACTGCGAAGCCCAGAGTGACCTCAATGGTTGGTACCAAGGAGGTGTGAAATTATACACAACTGAGCTGAGCTCCTCCAGCCCTATAACATGGTGCCCAAAGATTGAACTGCATGTTCAATGTCACAGGTTCCCTTTCAGATTAAGTCGCATACTCTGTACATTCATCAAGGGATTTAGGTTTCCTTTGGCTAGCAAGCAAACCCTTGTGCTGGGTAGTATTAACCTGGAATTCTCACAATCCTCAGATAATACATTATTGATTTTTATGTGTTCTTCAATGTCCTCCTTCGTCTAGTTTGAGTCATAGTTCAGTCATGTCATCATGAAAAATGACAGAAAACCACAAGTGCTTCAGCATAGCAAAGGGTTCTCAGGGGATCTCTCCAAAAACTAGATATATACTGACCACTTGCTAATATCTAGGTGTATATGGGGATCTGATCCCGAATTGAGAAGCAACACTTGTGGCCTCTTAATCATCCATTGGAAGGCACATTTGTTGCACTTTTTTTAAATAATGATAAAAGATTATTATTATTTTAAAGGGGGGACCCGCGACTATCCTTGACGTGACTGCTTTACTAAAGAGATTTTCAGCGAGTTATATATCGATGACCTACTCTTCTACTCCTGGGACCCCCACAGATAAACTGCTTAGGTGAGTGCTGCTTTTGCTTCACATGCAATAATATCATGATCATTTGTCACGTGGCCTGTTGGCAGCTCTGTCCCCTTTAAGTGAATGGGGCTGAGCTGCAATACCATGCACAATCACTACACAATGTATGGTCCTCTGCTTGGAATTCAGTGAAGAGGGGCAGCACGCACCCAAAAGCTGTGGTCTCTTCCAACACCTGATCTGGGGGTTATCCTGGGTTTCTGACCTCACTAATCAGGTATTGATGATTTATCCAAATAATAGGTCATCAATATATAACTCCTGGAAAATCCCATTTAATACTTGTATTTCCCATGAAAAAACAATTCTACAGCATTGTTGTTTTGAATGTCCCTCTTTTATTCCTCCTAGAAATTTATATATAAAGTGATAACAGGGTATAACCATTTGTCTTGCCAAAGGGGTGTGTACTTGCACAGTCTGCCAGTGGCAACACTGAATGGGCAGTGCCAAGTTGTGTAGAGTCAGTCACCCCATATAGTAACTCTATCTAATTCTCTAGAAGGAATAAGGGCAGGTTCACACTACCATGTCTATGTCTATTGCTCTCATCTGGTGTAGGATGAGAGCAATGACCATTAAAGGGGTTGTGCTGTTATGGACACTTATCCCCTATCCATTCACAAGGAGGCCGTAGGGGGACCTCTGGTTCCCCGTCCTCCTAAGGACCGCTGAGGGCCTGATCTCTGGCACAACTCCTTTAATAACATTATAACAAGGATATCTTAAAGGAGTTTGTCCACAAAAGCAACACCTATATAATAAATATACTGAACATAAAGCTTGCTAATGCTAAAGGACCAGTGCATCCTTCCAGTACAGTGTATAGTAGGGGAGCACAGTAATGGGCAAAGGGAGGATGCCAGCGGCTTGGTCCAGATGGCAGTACACGCAGGTTACCATAAACTCCCAGCTTGGCAAGAAACATACGAGCAACAATTCTCTGCAGATATATCCATTTTCTCTTAGTGTACTATGTGGTTGTGGGCGCTTGTATAAAGGCATCATTTTTACATTTCTCAAGAATTCCTACAGAACACAATACAACTAAGGCTGGTTTTAGCCGTCCATATTACAGCTGCATTTCAGTATACAGTATGACTGTGAGACTAGAAGGCATTGCGCTTCTCCTGAACCAAACCCAGATCAATGTAAAGTTCTATATTGATCTACGTTCATTTAAGAAGAACCTAATAATACAGATGTCCATGTGGCTGTATTAGGATGAATTCACACGACAGGTTTTTGGCATAAACATCTGCAGATGTTGTATTCTTCTGAATGAGACTTTCACTGATCCATGTGCTCGCTACAGAAACAGCCCCAGGTAGGTGTATGGAGCTGGCTTTAAGGCACAGAACCAATCTGCTGTGTGTGAATTCAGTTATATATGAATGAAACCAAGTAACAAAAGGGTTTTCTTTGTGTGCTAGTTATGGCAAAGTCTATGTAGTTTTTTATTAGGAATAAGAGCTGATATTTCTGTGTATGCTCACACGTTCCCAGTGATTCATATAGGTCAGTATATACCGTAAACCCTGTCTGACCCACATGAGCAGGCAGGCAGGGAACTATCTAACACACTCATTATAAAAATGCAGAACCCCTCGGTTCACCCCCAACTGCTCCAGCTTCACGTGTGCCGGGGATTTTTTTTGATTTGTGCTTTTATTTAGCTTTAGTTCTCGGCTGTGTGTTCATACCCTGTCTGCCCCCTCTGGTATGTTCATGTGTATGCTTTCCCTTGTCAGTGATTTCCTATTTCAGTGTGGGCAGGAGAAACTGTCTTTTCTCTCTTTTCTTTCTCATTCTTTTTTTCCCTCCTGCTTTTTCTCCTCCCTTTTTCCCGTCTCTCCTCCTGGCTTTTTTTTTTTTTATCCTTTTATATTAGAAATTATTTCCTTTGGCATAACCCACACCCTCACCAAGCTATAACCGGAGAAACCATGAATTAAATCAAGGTAAGCTGCTATGTCTCTTTTATTGCATGTCAAGCCAGTGGGATCTTCTCTTTAATTTGCCTTACAATAAGAGATAGTGATGATTATGATTATTATTATTATTATTATTTCAGCGCTCCTGTTCACTAGGCTTAGAGAATCCAGATAGGATCCCTTTTGGCTGGAGCTGCTAATACAACCTGTTGTGATGACAGCTTCAGGAAATTGCTCTCTTAACAAATCTTGCTGACAAAACCTATCTCTAGTGCAAAAATAATAATTGTGGTTTCTTGCGTTGAAAATGACAAATCAATGGGATCTCGTGGTTAACCCTTTGCTGCCTAGTTTCTTAGTTACGCATATATATATATATTAGGAGGGCTAGATGCACTGACTTCAGGCTGCACTGGTAATGTGTCAGTGGTTTGATATGCACATATATATGACATTGTATATATTTATTCTATATACTCTTATATCGGATGTTATAAAGTTTACCATTATGTTTAACTGCTTATGGTCAGAGTTCGCAGTCGCCTCCCCTCCTTCCTTTGCCATAGTTATCGCCTGCAATTATAACAATGTAGATTCTTTTTGCAACTTTATAGACTTGGGAGTGCACGGCGTGTTGTCTGTTACTTGCTATTTATAATTGTGCAAGGTAATTTGCATTTATTCTCCAAGTCGGTGCGATACGCTGTAACTTCAGTGCTGCATAGCCTTTTGTAGCTTTATCTGATATATCTGATGTCCGTTGCGGTTTTTTATCTGGATCCATGAGTGTTCATGACCTTTGTAGACTGTTTACTAGTTCTGAGCGTGTTGAATTCGGGATTTTCTGGTTTGTAGAAATCATTGCTATGACAACTGAATTTTAGGGGTTCACATGAAAGACAGCAAATAAGCAGCGGCTTTACAAATCTGCAGTTAATTAAAGCCGGGATACGGTTTTGTGCAGCTTGGTTTATGGATTAACCGTTACACGTCTAGCGAGTTTTCTAAAATCGTAGCAGGGGGTTGTTCACTTTATGTGATTATATAAGCATGCTCCTATGGGAAGTAGAACAGGCAACCTATGACTTTAATGCTATCGCTGAACCACAAGGCCCAGCATGCCTAGCTTTTCTACCTGTTGCAGAATCACTAACCACTGGTTGCTGAGCCCATTTTTAGGTTATGCCTAGTCACTAGTTAAACCGGCTTGTACTGTGCTGAGTAATTGAAAGTGATGTCTGGCAACAGGTGAAATCCAATGCACTACGATTTTTGCTAGAATAGAGTTAAATCGCCATCGATCTTGCGAAAAAAAAAAAAAAGATGTCTGCAAATTAATTTGGAAAGCAGACCATGTTGTAATTACCAGCTCTGGATTTGCATACTAATTTGTTAATGAATGCTCATGTACTAATATTCGAGAACTCATTTAAGAGAGCTGACCCTGAATCTATAAACTGCGCCCTCTGGACAATTTTGTCATCAACCCTCTTATTTGAGAGTAGACATATTTCCAGTGATACGGTGAAGCCCAGCTGTCAGAGCTTCTTGGGTAGCACAGCTAGCTAACAATCTCAGCTCCGCCATTGGCACAGGCACCTGTTTAGCGGGGTGTGACTATATGGGGCAGTGATTGACAGTTCTGCCTCCCATGGGATTTTATCTTTTCCAGCGCAGCCCTCTGTGGTAGGTAAGTAGCATTAAAAGAGACACCAATAATTAAAATGACCCCCTACATGTTCTGCCACCTGCCAAAAGACTGCATGCAATCCGCAGTCCGGATCATTGGAGGAAGATGAATTTAATTATCTTTGTGTAGTTCTTTATAGGATTTTGCGTCTTCAGATTTAGTCTTGGCTCATTTTAAAGAGACACTAATCCCGAAGTCTATTTTATCTCTGTTTGCTGTGCAGTTGGATGTAGTCTATTGTTCTCTGTTATCAGCCGTCTCAAGAGGGGGGATTGAATTGTCATTTTCTTCAACAGGATTAGACCTGAAGGTAGATGACTCTGTTATGAGTGCAAGATCAGGACACGCTCTGCTCATGGTTCTACCTAACCTAGATCACAATAATGTTCGTCTAAGTTTGGGTCAGTAAAAGTACTGGTTGCCCGGTTCTGGTGACCACCTTACATGTTTAGGAAAGTGCCTACTCTGATGATGACCAAGATGACACCCCCAACATAGTGTTATCAGCCATTAGTGCCCATAGGAATTGTTATCCAGCTTTCCAAAGACCTTAATCAGCATAATTAAAGGGGCTCTCTGAGACTTAAAGGGGTTGCCTGGGATTTATATAAAATTGGCAAACAGCAAGGAATGGGATAGAACAGAATACCTCTATACTCTCCTGTTCAATCCCCCATTGCTCCAGTGTTGCCATTATGATGGTCCCCACCACTGTTTGTAGGGATATAACTAAAGGTTCATGGTCCCTGGTGCAAAAACTTAGCTTGGACCCCCTTGTACAACTTCTCACAACTATCAGCCATGTCCCATCCATACATTTTAGCAGCATTTACATTTCTCTTTCCTCCTTTATCTGGACCCAGACCACCATGAGGACTTGTTTGCAACATGTATTTGCACACAAACTTCCCACCATTCCCATAACCTGTCGGTTCCCCCATTTATGCCACAGCCTCCTCTCACAGAATTCCTCCTTGATGACATGCTGCTAACCAATTGCTATTTCTACCATGAAAGGGTTTGTTTTCTCCTTTCTGACACTGGAAGGTTGTGTATCATAAATGTTCTCCCTACAGTGCACCAGGGGTAATACATTTACTATGCACAGACTACCAGACCTTAAAGGAAATCAGAAAAGAGATTAAAGAAGTTTATCCAACCTCAGTGTGATGAGTGTGACCTCTGGGCCCCCTTGGCTTCTGGGGTCGGTCACAGCTTTGTCCACTGCAACCCTTATGGCTATGCTGCGGCATATCATCTTTGCCAAACTTTTCTAAATCCCAGGCATCTGGAATGGAAATAAAAGGCTGGCAGCAGCAAATGTTGTAAAATTAAAAAACTCACAGCACTCACCTGTCGAATTCCCTGCCGATCCAGGGCTGACACTCTAGGGCCCCGTGGTGTCTCTTCTTGCTTTCCAGGAATGATGACATAGCACACGAGCTCTATAGCCAATCACTGACCTCAGCGCTGAATCCAGTAAGTAGTGATTGGCTACAGTGCTCATGCAAGTGGTGTTTTTTAACAATCTCCTTTAAATTTGTCCCCTACTCACTGTTTCCTGCTGATTTGCCTGCATTCCACTATTTACTGTAGTTCTTGCATTCTATTCCCATAAGCAAAGATATCTCCTAGGGCAGTGATGCAGAATTGTGCATGGATGCAGAAGAAAATGAAGATAAATGATAATAAATATTTTTTTCTGCAATCTTCACTAGAAGAACATCCTGGGGTTGGGGTACAAAGTCCATGGAAATTGGGCAATTTGCCCTGTGAGCGAGTGTCTGTTACCCTTTACTTCGATATGGTGGAAAATTTGCTCAGTGCAAGATATTATAGGGAAATATTGCAAGGAAATAATGATTGCTCGGCCTGCTCTTAAGAAGTGTACATGGCAACTGAGAACTACTGTAGATACGTAACATACAATCAATAGTTTTTATTCATGCAGAAACTGAAGGATGACTTCCTGTGACACAGACGTCCTTTAACTCTTTCCTTGCTGCTGTATTATGATGAGGTGCAAAAGCAGCCAAATAACAACCCATGGGTTACATGATGCACACAACAGTGAAAAAATGGCCATTAAAAACAGATAAAACTGGCAGTTTTTAACATCCGTTTTCCATCATTTTGCTTCAGTTTGTCATCCATTTTTAACCGTCAGTTGAAAAAAATGGATGAACTTCATTGTCTATTTTTTTGAAACTCATCCAAATGGAGGCAAATCATTTTGATGGACGTTAAAAACTGACCCATTGTCTTGTATTGTTTAGTCCATGAAAACGGACAAAAATAGGACATGTCCTATTTTTGAACAGTCCATTTGAACGGTACGTAAAATAAAAAAATGCATTGACTCCCATTGTTCTACAAATGGGCATCTAAGAAAACGTCGATTACACATCCGTTTTTCATGTTCGTGGCACTGTCAGCGTTTTCTACTGCATATACCGTTCATTTTTTTCATGGACCCATAAACTTTAATGGGTGTCTGTGCAATGAAACTTTAAATGTGCCAAAATCGAGCACGTCTCCATTTTTATTTTAATGGACTCATGGTCAGTAAATAGATAATTGAAATCAATGTGTCCATGTTCTGTCCATGGATGGAACAGATACATAAAAAATAGATGTGTGACTAAGGCCTCATTCCCCATGGCTATAGTGAAGTCATATTACTCTTAACTAATATATGATGTGCATACAAAAAGTCTTCTGGGTCCTGGTTAAAGGTCTAACTTACACCTCCCTGTCCCAAAATGCTCAATCTGTAAGAGGGTCCTCGCCTACTGTAGCACGTGACATTTATAATATTGGTGTATTTTGCAGTACTACTAACATACACCCACAAAGTGTACGCCGTTTCCCGTTTCCATCACTTCAGTAGGATTGACCAACTTTCATCTGTTACTTTTCGGACTGTTTGGGGTAGTCATATGTTTGTGAGTGTCCACTATTGTTTGAGTGTTTGGAACAGTCATCTTTACAAATGATTGACAAATGTTTGTTCCAGATGAACGATAGCAGTCTAAAATCTAATATGTATGGCCAGCTTTAGACCCCCTCAGACACCAAGGCTTTGGTTTGACTGCACCCTAAGGCTAGCCAAACACCTTAGATCTCGGATGGATTCCATCTGACTGATGATGGGATTGTTAATATGGATGATAGACTGTGGCTACGTATAGCCTACCACCCTCAGGATGTGTAATAAAAAACTTCTTGTAGACTTTAGTTTGTTCCTTAGTGTGGGCCTTATCTTAAATACTAGTTTGTAGCATTATTCTCTTTATATTAGCTGTAATATTTTTGGTCACTTAAAGAGGACCTTTCACCACCTCCAACAAGTCCAGCTCTTTACATCATTTAATAGGAGCTGCTCCATTGATTCTGGCACAGTTGGAATTTTTTCTCTAGCCCCCACCATTCCCGAGCAATCAATGCTGTTAATTTTGGTTCCTATTTAGTCTCTGTACTGTCAGGAGGGGCGGTGTCAGGCAGGAGCAGACAAGGGGTGTGATTCTGAGCTCTGACAATGGCTGCCTCTGATTGGAGCTCTGAATCACACTCCCTGCATGACACCGCCCTTCTGACATTACATAGCTTGGCACATCAGGTACCAAAACTAACTGCGCTTGTTGCTCTGGAAGGGTGGGGGCTAGAGAGAAAATTCCAACTGCATGGAAATAAGTGGAGCACAGAGCAGCAGTCACTATAGTGATCAAGTCCGCTTAATTTTAGCGATCACTGGGGATTTGTTAGATGTGTCATATGACCATCCTTTCTAATGGAATTACTTTAGAGCAAACGTAGAGTAACTGAGTACTTCTCTTGTGCCAATCCTGTATTACAGTCTGTATTTTAGCTCAGAGTTGCACTCACAGTTTTGCAGACTTCAGAGCTGAAATCTACTGCTCCTTCCCACTCTGCATAGAACTTCCTCTGGTCACTTGCCTTCTGTTAAATGTTAGGAAACATATAAGAAAAGCAACACACATGAAAGCAATAGCACTGTGCACCATGTCTAATCACATTGCAGTTGACATTTTTCTAAGGATTCATTCACACACAGCAGATTTTGTTGCAGAAATTTCTGATTGAAATTCATCTGAATAGGTCTGCTCTGGAGTCCAGAATATGGATCTCTGCAAGCTCCATTAAGATAAATGGAACTGATTTTTAGAAATTCCTGCAACAAATTCTGTCACATGTGAACATACCCCAAGGCTGGCAGGAAAGCAAAAACAGCTTCCTGGTTGTTTTGTAGTAATTTGTATAATTCTCCCCTGTGACTTTTTAAAGCCTATGTGACAGGAATAAATCCTAGAGCGATGAGAAGGTTAAAAGTTTCCGTTACTGTTCTGCATTCTCGGAGATCAATTCCTTTCCTTTCCATTACAAAAATGCTAATGAAAACCACATTATAATGCAGTGTGCACACTTGGCTTAGGATCTCTAACAGTAGACAATAAGGAATTGTTCTTGATGGTTTATATATGCACATCAAGGAACAAAAGTGAAAGCCTCCATAAAAATTAGACTTATACTTTAATATGGGATATTTAGACCCAGAGGCATAGTTTGGGAAACCTGGACTTAAGCCCAAAAGCTGGATAAAGGGAACCTGTCACAAAGAACATGGTACAAGCTGAGCAGATTGATATATAGTGGGAAAATATTTATTATAACCTGTGATTTATTCATGTAAGCCCCTGTTGACTCTCTGCTTAGGAGTCCAGTGGGAGGTCCTACCTAGTAATTAACAGTCTTTGCTCTAAATGCAAAGTTTTTATTAACATTTTCCAATAAAAAAACATAAAAACATTACCAACTATCGCACTAGGTCATGCAGTCAGTCCTCCATGGGAAGCGAGGGAGGAATAGATCAGTACATGGAATAATAACAGTCAGCCATCATTTGTATCAAAATAGAGAGGGAACAAGTCAAGAACATGGGGAGTATGCACAAAAAGGGTGAAGGCGGGGCGCCCGCAATATTACCAGTGCACTAGCGGATGTGGTGAGAAGAATGAATGAATAGCCTACCCACGCACCCTACCGAGAGTCAACTTCAAAATCCTCTAGGAGGATAAAAAAATAGATAAATAAAAAGGGGGGGGAGCAAACAAATTAGCAACAAATGGGAGGAGGAGAAAGGGAGGGGGGGGGGGAGAGTGGACGCACAGTACAAATAAGGAACCCCCAGCCAGCCTGGGGAGATAGAAAGATCATCACTAACTAGCAAAGAACTGTGCGGCGGTGGGGGGGGGTCATAGTCTGGGAAATACTGTAGGGCATATTTATCAATAGAAGTCCCGTTTCCGCCTTCATTTGCACCAAAATTTATGGTTCACGGCATTTATGTTATATTTATGAACAATGTGCACCAGAAAGAACAGAAAAATACGTCAGGCTCGACAATTTATGTGCACCAGAATGGGAGAGGTATAGAAGTTTTTGACACATCTATGAAAAGAACGAATATGGCCGCAGATTTTCTTGTGCAAAGTAGACTAAGTTAAAATGGTGTAAACTTATGAATTTACGACAATTTACTTTGTGCGCTATAAATTCCTCCCGTGCGGCACATACGTATTTGTCTCCTCAGTAAGCGAGAGAAGATTTGTATCTGCTTATTTTGCGACAAAATTATATGGTTTTTGTTCTTTACAGCTTGCGAGTTAAATATTTTGTCTACAGATTTTGTCTGCATATTTTGCGGCAAATATTTCTCTCGCGGTGAAGCTTAACACTTTTGTTCTGATGGTAATTGAGTCAGAATTTTGGATGTTCTAGAAACACTCCATATTTATGAAGGTCTGATATTCTTATGTCGCTGGAAAGACCCCCCAAGATGTTGAGTTAATGCTGTGATTGCATGTGATTTTAGTTATGTCACTGTTCAGACCCAAACTTGTAGAGATTTTGTGTGACATAGGTTTACATTTGGCTTCCTACTGAATGAGTATTGAATGAGTATTCATATTATTATCATCACATCGGGTTTCAGTATTATAGATAGCGCATGGTAAGTAGAGGCCCCATTACGTATTTTGCATTAGGGCCCATTAGCATCAAGTCACACCTCTGTCTATTACTTTACACTACAGAATAGGAGACATTGGACCATACAAAATATGCTGTACAAGCACCCACATACCATACAGGTAGACCATACAGATACTATGAAGCCCTTAGAGAGTGGGGCCCAGCCTTGGTTGGTTCCATCGCCTTGCTACTGGATGGTGAGAACCTGTGCAGGACTCCCTTTATCAGGAAGGAAATTGTATTGTTAGGGCACTGAAAATTGGCCCAAGGGTCATTGAAAGGGTATTGGCATAAATGGTACCCACTTGATATTGGCTATGGGGCACCCTCTATTTATCTATGCCAAAGATGCTGACTGCGTAACTTAAAGATCCTTATAAAAGCAAAGTCGTTAAAGAAATAGAAAGAATTAGAAATGCAATATAGAATTTAGGATTGAAACAGTTGTGGGATAGGTTTGCCAACTCTCCAGTCATGTCCACGAGCCTCCCAGAAAAGGTCACCTAATTTTCCTCTGATGGCACTGGGATATTGTGTGTGGTGTCATCAGACTCAACCGCATCCAATGCTCGGTGCACAATCCATGCTTACCATCCACCAATGGCCTATTCCCCTGCAACCCATCACATCCGTCACATCACTATACCCTCCAGTCTTTGACCTCTGCCTGATAAAGGGACTCGATTCTAAAATGTTGCAATTATGGGTAATGATGTGACTACTGTCAGGAAACCTTTTTGCATATAATGCTCTGGAGCGCTGTCACAACAATCTTTTCCTAGTTTACGTTTTTGGGGGTTTGGTCAGTTCCCTTGGTGAACGTGCACCCAACGGACTTGAGTGCTGCCCTCTTCCCCTCTTTGCTGCAACTGTGTTTGTGTCTGGTTTGCCCATAGGTATCTCCAGGTATAATATAGTATAGGTAGGGGAAAGGAGGCACAGCCAGTTTATATTGGCAGGGAGCAGGGGGAGCTCATTCAGATCCATAATGTGGAATATACACAGTAAGGGGGGCAGAAGAAACTTATTTGTATCCATAATGTATTATATAGAGAGCACAAGTACAGATGAAGCAGAGTAAACATGACTTTATTCAGTGAGTTAAATTGTTGCAGCATGACATCTTATCACATAAGACAACAAAAGCCAATGAAAAGCCTTTGGAAAAACATTTTTCCATGACTTTTCATTGGTTATTGTTGTGTTCTGTGATAAGATATCACGTTGCAGCAATTTAGCCAACTGCTGAAGTTTGGGTTAACTCTGCTACATCTGTGAAATGTCATATAATATATAGAGAGATACCAGGATAAAGGGGCACAAGCAGATCCTAAATATCCATGATATATTCTAAAGAGTGCTGGGGAGAAGAGACAATTTATACACAGCTAGACAGCCATAATTAAAGTGGGGCCTCCTCTGGCTTGAGTGTGGGTGTGGCTTGTAAAGGGGGTGTGGTTTATGTAAAAAATATATTTTTGCCTACACCACTGGTCTATAATTTCCCTGGATATCAACGCCAAAAGTTGGAAAATACGGGATTAGCTGAGGTCAGAGGAGAGCACAGGTCTGACCCTAGAGAGCGGGGCAGGACGCGGAGTGGTCAGATCTTAATTATCCATTAGTAATAAATGCTATATGCTTTTTACAAGTGGATGGCTCTCTGTATATAACACCTTCTCCACTCCCACATAGAGTATATCCCCCCCTTTATCTAATGACAAATGACTCACCCACTCATTTTTGTTATGGATGCATAAATTCACATCTCTATGTGCAATCTTTCTACTTCCCTCCCGTTTTCTTTTAATTACACCAAATTAATTGAATAAGTGACAGATTTGGCATTCACAGGAGCTATTGAAAAGATATTCTCAGGACTAGGAATGACTAATTACTTATTGATATTAGCACAATGCATCCTGGAGCCGACAGACACGATTGATACTAAGCAGTAGTGGAATAGATAATGTACATACCCCGAGTTTATCTGCTGGCCAGAGATTTTCAGTGCATTGCACACTTAAAGGGGTATTCCTAAGAACATAACCAGATTCACATTTGTAGACAATTAACCCCTTCCCACATGAGTCATTTTTCGATTTTCGCTTTTTAATCCCCGCCTTCCAAACCGCATAACTTTTTTATTTTCCGTTGACAGAGCCACGTGAGGGCATAATTTTTGCAGGCCAAATTGTACTCCGTAATGGTACCATTCAATGTTCTGTACGATGTAGTGGGAAGCTGGAAAAAAATCAGAAAGTGGTGGAAATAGAGAAAAACTGCATTTACGTGACATTCTTACAGGCTTAGTTTTTACGGCATTCACTTTGCAGCCAAAATGACATGTCACCTGTATTCTGTGGGTCGGTGCAATTTTGGTGATACTAAACTTATATAGTTTATTTTTTTACATTTTAACCCTTTAAAAAAAAAAAAAAAAATTTCTTGAGGGGACCATATTCTGACACCCGTAACTTTTTTTTATATTTTCGTGTAAGGGATGCATATAGCGTCTTTTTTTGCGAGGCCAGATATAATTTTAATTTATACCATTTTGGGGAATATCTGATGTTTGGATTGTTTCTTTATCCAAATTTTTATGGGAGACAAAATAATGAAAAAACAGCAGTTCGGCTCTTTTGATTTTTTGATTTTTATAGGTTTGTAGACCAGGCATTTTTGAACACAGGGATACCTAATGTATATGTGTTTTACTTTATTTATTTACTTATGTGATCTAGGGAAAGGGGGGTGATTAGAATTTTTAATTCTTTTTTACCTCTTTTTTTTTTTTTTTTTTTTTTTACTGTTATTCATAGACCCCCCCCATGGGGTTTGATCACTCATACAATGCACTCCAATGCTATTGCAATGCACTGTAAAATTCCTATATTCTATTACAGGCTACCTAGCGCAGCCTGAAATAGAAATCAATAGGCGACAAGCCTGGGAGCCTTCAGAAGGCTCCCAGCTGTATTGTTAATGGATTGCAACCCTTGGATCTCATTCCAGGGGCTGGCAATCAACCCCAAAATGGTGGCACCCATGCGTCTCCCATAGCCTTTGACTGAGGCTATGGAAGGGTTAATGCCTGTGATCAGTGTGGGCACTGATCATGGGCATTGCTGTCGGGTCTCCACTGTATAATACAGTGGAGACCCAATGCCTATGATGACCTCTCACTGTCTTATTTAAATACCCAATATCCGCTATAATAGGTGGATGTTGTGGAGGGGTTAAAAGTTAAACTTTTGTCCAATATAAGTCATTGAAAATTTTGCAGAATTTTAAAGATTTTCTCTAACCATCTTAGTGGTGACAGTCTGTTGTCTTGATGCCAGTGGATACGACCATGAATGCAGGAACTTTCCTTATTGTGGCCATGTTAATGTCTCATACATGTAGTGTCCTGGGCTGATAAACCGTTCACAACAAGGAAATCATGGCTGGGTTTCTGACAAGTGCCAGACCTTAGAAAGTTCCTGCATTCATGATCATGCCGACCAAGACAACAGACTGTCACCACTAAGCCTAGATTCACACTAGGCTGTTATTTAATGTGCGTTGCTCCCTCTGTGTCCCTTACTCTGCTACAGTTAAGGTCCGTTCCTGTCATCCTATGAATTAATAACATAGCCTAAGATGGTTAGAGAAAATCTAATAATCTAAATCTTTTAATAGTCTACCATTTTAACCATGGTTATAATCATGAGGAAACAGCTTTAAAGGGAAACTCCAGTAAAAATCCATTGCAATTATCTTCAGATTCCCGATTGATTAATTTCTGAGCTGTATTGTTTGCTTATAAGAAGAACAAATATGTCTGAGACGCTGCTTAGCAACAGCAGAAGTGGTCCATGAATGACAAACTGGACCTGCCCACTATTATACAGATTTGTCATTGTCCCTCATGCCTCCAGTAACCTTGATCTAAGGCTCTGTTCACATCTGCAAAGTGGTTTTTGATTACAACTGAAAGTACAACACAGAGCCAATTCCATTACGTGATGGACACCAATGGCATCTGATGGGCCCTATTGAGTTTTAATCGACTCCATCAGTGTCCATCAAATGTTCTGCATGCAAATGTAAAAGAATCTTCAGGGATCGGGGGGAATCAGGGAAATTCGGCATCTAGTGTAAGTTACAGTAAAATTGCAGGATTACCATGAGGTGACCCTAGAAATTAAACCCTATGCCCCACCAACTTTAAAACTAATGCATAAAAATAAAAAACACCTTCTTACATGTATTCAGGTTTCTGTCCTTCGGGGACCAGAAAAACGGAAAGCCTCTTAAAAAGTGGTTACATGCAGAAAACCACGGACCCCATAGACTATAATGGGGTCTGCCGGGTTTCGGACCAGTTTCTGGGCCAAGTCCTCCTTGCAGGACTTTTCTCTCCACCTATTTTAAGCAGAATGGCCGATGGAGTCTCGTACTGAGAGTCAAACACTAGCGTGACCAGAGTGTTTAGCTCCTAAATGACCAGATACTTTTTAGCAATTTTGCACATGTAGTGATTTAGCAACACTAAGGCCGGATTCACATGACCGAGTTCGGAACAACGGTTGGTGTGTGGGCCTTATTTCCCAGAGAGACCTCAGCTCACTGCTTCATAGTGCGTTATGATGCAGTGGGCTAACACATAGCCAGCCTGCTACACTACTGTATTGCCATAGAGGTTAGTTCAGTACCGTAGCGATCCAGCCATTTGGGAGCCCACTGCATCATAACTCACTATGATACAACTAGTTCAATTCACACGGCCAAGTTCAGTCCGGGAAATATGACCCAAAAATGGACCATTTTCCCAATTGGGACTCGGACATATAAATCAGGCCTAACTGTTTTATGTCATGAGCTACTAAATTTATTATAGTGCCTTTTTTGTGACACATGGTGCTCTTGGGTATTACTTTAGTCTTATTAGTATTAAAAATATATCAAAATGCAAAATTACTCAAAATTAAAAAAAAATGGGTTCTCAATGTTGTTTTCCCAGTTTTGACATATAATATGTATACTTGAGGATATACAGGTGGCTAAGGGCTGAATAGGTATAGGCTGTGTGGATTTTTCTCCTTTGTTTTGAATTTTATTTTACACTTTTTTTTTTCCTACTTATACATGTATATAATTTGTTATGTAATGTCCCCCAACCTCTGGGAGACATTCACACCTTTTGCTTTATTTTGCTGTTTTCCTCTGTAACTGGGGCATCTACAGCATCCCCATTTACAGGGGGAAGCAGCCATCTGTAATGACATTAGCCACTGGCAGAGCTGTTCTTGGCCTGCTTTGGGCCTGCTGCTGCCTCTTTTCACTATGGAGAGCGATACGTAGGCTTCGAAAGAGAAGACAGACGCAGTTATATTTGTGGACGTTTTAGTTCAGCTCTAAGGGTGGGTTCACACTACCGTTGTTAATGTCTGTTGCTGTCATTCGTCAAAGGGTGACAGCAATGGACATTAAATGACAGATACAGATGGAGTCCCCTCCGTCAGGTGTCCGTCTGCCTTCATCCCAATGTAAAAAATATGATGGAAATTTTCTTCTGTTGTCTTCTTTACTTTTCTGACGTTTTTCTGCCGTCTGAAGGAATTTTTCTTATGTTACAAAAGTAAACAAACATGACAGAAGAAAGCGTCCACCATATTGTTTGCATTAGTGTCAATGGGAACGGACACAGATGGAGAAGGCCCTGTCTGTGTCCGCTACTCTGCTACAGTTAATATATGTTGCTGTCCTATGATGGATGACAGAAACAAACATTAACAATGGTAGTGTGAACCCACCCTAACAACAGACTTTGCTACAGACCTGGGACATGTGCTCCTCTTAAAAGATGGTGGGTAGTTGTTAAGGCATCAGTAAACTTTTCTAACGCTCCATTCACATGTGCATTTTGACTTCCTTAACCAGCATCACCTGACAGATCCCTTGGTCAATGACAATGACAAACATTTGTAATGCGTTTTTCTCCCATACAGGCACTCATCCCCAACACCTACAAGAGTCATTTGTATGTATAGGGAGCCATTTTACCTATCAATATATTGTTGAGATGTGGATGGAAACCCACAGAAACACAAGGAGAACATACAAACTCCACGTAGATGTTGCCTTTGGTCATATTTGAACCTAGGACTCTAGCGCTGCAAGGCTACAGTACTAACCACTGAGCCACTGTGAATGTGAACACAGCCTTACAAATAATGTATCGGACATATCAATCAGATTTCGGCAGCATCCAAAAAGTGGTCCTTGCTGGGTCCGTCATTCCCCGTCAATGGAAGTCTGCTTCCCCCCTGTCCACAATGGTTTGGCTACAAGAGATCCTACATTTCAGGGGGATGGAGGATCTGGTAGCGGCTCTCCGGCAGGGTGACAGTTCTCGCCAGAAAGTGTGCAGTTGTGGAATGGCTTTTACTATTCTCCTGCTTTTCAGACCTCATTCCTTGCTCCCTCTCCCGGAGTCTCTGCTTGGCCTCCTTGACCCTGTCCTGCTTTCTCCCTTGTGTTCAATACTACGGTCCTACTGTTTTATTATGAATGATCCGTATGAACTATGTATAACCCTGCTGCACCAGGAGCACTCCAGTTTTTCGTGCGTTTTGCTATTGTTTCTCTCCTTTCCCCCTTGTTCACCCCTCTCCCACGGCCGCTTACACCGCCAATCGATTGTGTCTCTTCTATCAACATTATGTGTTACAATGTTTCCCTTTTTATTGTAAATCCAAATAAAAACTTTTTTGATGCAAAAAGTGGTCCTTATCGGTACTGATACATAAAACGCGGCAAAATCAATCAACAATAAAGACACCTGTGTTGGTTTATTTGTCGCTATGTTATACGTGTTATTACCATTTTTCGAGATGATTGTTAATTTTGTCTTTTTTGGAGTATTCAAGCCTGGAAGGGAGCTGAATCAGATATTTGTGCCTCCAGGCAAATTCTTTATTTGCAAGTGCTGACGTTTTTTATTTGATACCAGATATCAGAGCTGGTCAGGGATCTGATAGCTGAAACCCTCACAGGGAGACAAATAACACGAACTGCCTAGTACTAAGTTGTACAGAATTCGTTTTATTTCTCACTGTTTATCTTCAGCCACATCCTTTGCCATCCCTTCGCCGAGTTTGATGGACATATGTCTTTTGTCAACCATACTACATAACAGATGGGGATCAGAAATGTATCTCAACACCAATTTTAATAAATATTCTATAAAATTGAGAGTGATTTGAAAGAGAAATAGTTCACTAAACTAAGTCCGGGGACCCACGTGGAGTAAACGTAAAAAAAATGCGGCATTTTACAGTTACTGCAATGTGGATTCTAGCGAATCCCATCCACACACTGCAAAAAAATACATGCAGTTGACATGTTGCGATTTCCAAAGCGGTTTTGAAAATCGCAACATGTCAATTATATCTACGGAAACGCCGGCGGTTTCCCTATAGGTATAATGGAAGCAGAAGGTCCATAGAAGATGCGTTGCCACCGTGGTTTTTCCCGCAGCGCTTTTTTGCTGCAGCCCTCTACTTGGGACCTTAGCCTTAAAGAGTTTTCCAGGTTTATCAAGAAATGACCTGTTCTTAGGATAGGTCATCAATTGAAGATCAGACACCCGAGTGCCCTGCCGATCAGCTGTTTCAAGAGATCACAGAGTTCGGAAGAGCGATGTGACCTCTTAACGTAAAACCAAGCACAGTACTGTATATTTTACAGTGGCTGTGCTTGATATCATAGCACTACTCCGTTCACTTGAATGGGACTGAGCTGGGAACAGGCCATGTGACTGAATAACATGACATCACCTGGCCTGTGAAGTGAAAGAGTGCCGATACCACTTTATACAGCTTATTCGCTGGGGTCCCAGGTGTTGATCTTTAACGGAAGACGTATTCTAAAGGATAGGTCATCAATTGATGATCCTGGTAAAAACCCTTTAAGATTTGGTCTCCGTTTTGATGTTATTGTACCTCCTTTAAGGATTCATCGGGGTGGTTTATCTGATTCCTTCAGGTTGGCTGAGGTTCCAGCATTAGTAACCAGGTCTCTGCTCGGTGCCACATGTTGCTTCTGTACCATGTCTGATAAAATAATCATTCGGCAGACCTGAGGGAAATAATTGGGATGTTAAATCTCCTGCCAACACTGGGCTTTCTGTGTTTTTGGCAGCAGACTGACTTCAATGCATGAACTAATGTAATTAATGTGTCTACAATGTAGATTTCACAAAGTTCTAATAAAATTAAAAATAAAATTAAGGACAAATTGATACTAAATATAGTTGTGTTAGCTCCGACACTGGGGTAGAGACCTAATGCTGATTCACATACACAACAGTTTTGTCTGTATATGAAATCTTATCATGGCAAAATTTACTACTCTATAAAAATTCCAAAAAATATCAATGAAACTTTCCCATAGGGACCCGTAATCCATGTACTGTATGTTGTTATGACTCCAGAAAATTATTCTCATAGAACAGCCATACATATCTGTGGGCCATGGATTAATACTGTACTTTTATATATATATATATATATATATATATATATACAGTATATATGCCTTTGACTTGTACATAAACCTTCTTTGCTTTCCGAATTAATATGTGAAACAATAAATGTGGCATATTCTATTGAATGCCATACTATGAGACAGATTATTGCTCTGTAATATGGAACCGCAGGGACCAAAAATGACCAAATATTCTTTACTGTTAGATTTTTTATTTTCAAAGACTTTTTATATACGGTAGCATTCTGTTTTCAAAGACTATTTGGATTTGGTGTCAGAGATGTTAGCCATATTCAGACATGTGACCGAATCAGTAGATCCGCATCCTCTGATCATAGCCGTGGATGGATTCAATGTTTGCATTATATAAGCCTAGAGGTGTTTAGAAGACATTCCTTTGTGAGATATAGACATTCTTGGGGCCACATATGTGATACCTATTCCACTTATAAACCCTGGCTCACTAATAAAATTATTATTTTGTGTATTTTTTCCTATGCAATGTGACCATTAAAGGGGTTATCCAGCTTTTAAGACTGGTGGCCTAGGCCATCAGTTTTAGATTGATAGGGGACTGCCTGTTGACTGTTGAGACCCCCGCTGATCAGCTGTTTCCTGTAGCGTGCGGCATTGTCTGCCTGGTGATCTAAAATTGAAGGTCTTATCGATAAATAATCAGTTTTTAGAAGGCGGATGAACCCTTTAATATTGGTGATATAGTTTTTGCAATGGATTTCTGCTTATCTGCCTTAAATCTCTCTGGCTAAGTTCACATCTGCACATGGCTCTTTGTCGTTCAGGTCCATCAGGGGACCCAAAAGACAGAGAGCCAGACCACTAAAACAGCACTTAATGGTGGACCTCTTGGACTATAATGGGGTCTGCCAGGTGTCCGTTGGGTGTCAGCTGTTTTTATACTGAAACTGGCGGAGAGAAAAGTCCTCTGTGCAGGATTTTTCTCTATATCAACTTTTGCCGGTTTCTGCAGCGGAGTCTCCAATGGAGACTTTAGCACAGATGTGATCTTAGCCTCTGCTATACATTTCACATCATTTCTTTTGTACTGATGCAACCTGTAACTTGTGGCTTTAGGCTTCATGCACACGACTACTGTGTACAGTATATTGGTTAGTAAAAACGGAACAGATAGCACATAGATTGGTATCTGTGTGCCGTCTATGATTTACACTGACCCATACACTGGAATGAATGGACCGCACTGGAAAAACAGACAGGTATAGGACCTGCTCCATATTTTGCTGCTCTTATCTACAGTCCAGACACACATCTGTAAAAACTACTGATGTGTGGATGTGGCCATAGAAATGAATAGGTGTGTATATCATCCTCAATTACATACCTGTCACTGCGGACAATATATGGCAACAAACTATGATTGTAAGCATCGGGCCTTACTCCGAGTCCTAAATATGGGCCTGCTAAGATTCTATTGCTGAGCAAAAATTACTGCCCGGTCATCTTCCTGTTGCCATGACTCAGCAACACTGCTCAGCAATATCCTCAATCTGTGTAACCTAAGGTCTGGACCTCTGCTTGTATGGTATACCTGAACCCAGATGTCCATATCCGACTTGTATACTTGTCTTTGCTATTCCTCAAGGTTGACTTAGTTCCGCTGTTTGTGGGTACTACTCAGCATTGTTTTTGGTTGTCAGAATTTGGTGTATTGCAAACTCAGACCTGTTGTACATGAATAACATACTCAGCTCTGCTGAACTTTCCATTTTACATTTCATATCTTGAACGCTATTTGACCTAGTACAGCTACTGTCACTCTGTGACCCTCTTGGGATCTGACGTGTATGTAGCTGAGGCGGACACATGACAGTTAATAAGATTTCAATGTGATCTGCCAACAGTCTAATGTCTATGTGGGCCTCCTGACTTTTGGATTTCCAAATGTTGGGTTTCCAATCCTTTGTTCCTTCGCCAGCTTGTCTCCCTCTCCTCATTGAGTTAAAAATGTATGCTTGGCCAAGCCAAACATTAAGTCTAAGGGAAAGTCATGAGAGAAAGCTGTTTTAGATGTATGAGAAGCTTTAGAATGATGTGGTGTTTTACAAAGAACCTTAAGGCTAAAGCCTCACGTTGTGGAAATGCAGCTTTTTTTGTTGCAGATTTTGTTGCGTTTTTTTGAGCCAAAGCCAGGAGTGGATTGAGCAGAAGGGAGAAGTATAAGAACTTCCTATATATTTCCCATTCCTTCTGTAGACATTCTTGGCCTTGGTTAAAAAAAAAACGCAACAAAATCTGCAACAAAAAAAGCTGCGTTTCCGCAATGTGGGGCCTTAGCCTAAAGGGGTTTTCCAGGCAAAAAATGTTTTTTTAAAAAAGGTCTGTTAGTGCTATTAATGGGTTAATAAATGCACCCTTATACCTTTAGCTGTGTTTTGAGTGATTTATGGGTTTCTCTGGGAGCTCCTAGCATCTTCTGCATTTGTTTACATGGTGTAGTTTCCTGCTGTGTACATTCCTGTGTAGCTTACACACTAGCTCCCTATCACCTCACTCCCCCCTCCCTTACACCCCCTCCTTGTCTCTCTAGCTATCCCGACCACTACTATCCCTTCCCAACTAACTCAGCCCAGCCCCCAAACCCATTATACTTACCTCTCTTTCTTCCAGACTTCCTCCTCCTCTTTTCTGACTGCCAGTGCACGCAATAGTCCCAGCACTGCTCTGTGCTCTGCAGCCAGAAATCCACCTCTACTGCGCAGGTGGCTGCAGAACACAGAGCAGTGCTGGGACTATTGCGTGCACTGGCAGTCAGAAAAGAGGGAGGAGCCGTCCCGCAGGAGGAAGTCTGAAAAGAAGGGAGGTAAGTATAATGGGGTGGATGGGGGGGGAAGTAGTAGTGATATTCCTTTTTCCAGAAACGGAACGTCACTGGTAACCAGAAAATGGGTAAATATACATTTTTGATAAATTATGTAATTTAGAAAGTAGGAAGAGGGAGGGTGTTTAGATTAGTGTAGGAATTAGCTTTTATCCCAGACAACCCCTTTAAGGTTAAAAGAACCTCAGTGGTTAAAAAACCCTTAAGGCTGAAGCCCCATGTTGTGAAAACGCAGCGTTTTGGCTGCTGCATTTTACAGTACCAGCAAAGTGAATGAGTTTTCGTGTAATCTCATCCACACATTGTGGAGAAAAAATTCTGCAGAAATGCTGCTTGTCAGGAATGCAGCATGTCAATCCTACCCGTGGAAGCTCTGCATCTTTCCTATAGATTTAGATGGGATGTGGAAGGTAAAAATGGAAAATGAGGCAGAAAAGCAGTAGCCCATAAATATCTGGTAGGTACAGTAAGGGACCAGTAACAGGTCTCACATGTATGAGTTGTTTGGGGATATATTCAGGCCTTGTACTATATGGTGCACAAAGTCATAAGCAGAGAGTCCCGTACACTGTATAGTGGCCGCATGTCATTACTGCAGCTCAGCTCCCATTGAAGTCAATGGGAGCTGAACTATAATAACATCTCCTGGTTATTATACAGGGCCCCCAACTATCTACAGTACGTCCGGCTCTGTACACTGTAGAGTTTGAAAGTCAAAAACAATTCCAAACAGCTGATCTGTGTGGGGGCCATGAGTATGATGCTTATGAGAACAACCTCCTATCAATGGAGAACAGCCTGTATGTTTATCTGTAGAAGTAACCTTTTTTTTTCAGGACATGCCAAGAGTTTACTATCTGTACGTACTGTGCATAAACCGGCAATGGTTGTCAGTGAAGTGGAAGGTGATTCTTTGTACTGTCAGACAGCTGGTGGCTTGGTCCTGTCCTATACCTTCCTAGGGTTTTATCCAAGCAATCCATTGAAGCAAATGAAAATGTCTATCCCAGTCATCTGTTTGACTTCGACTCATTAGATAAGACGTACAAGTGAAGCGGTGTGCATTTAAAGGGATGACATCTGGCTAAAGTGTCTGTCTATTCATGTTACTGCCTCTACTTGTAAACTCAGGTGCAGATTGAGATCAGTTCTGTGACTCATAATATCCATGTCAAATTATAAAACCCTCTTGCACATTGTATCTGAGATCTTTGGGTTAATATATTTCATGAGGAGCAAATGGAGAAATCTATTGAAAAGCCTCTCACTAAGAGGAGATGGCACAAGCTAGAAATTGGGAAGATTCTGCCTCTGCCTAGAACAGTCCATAGCTTGCATAGTATTATGGATCTGAAGGGGGAACCGAGCAATTTGTTTGTTATATATAATTTAGTTATTATAATAGCGCTAATATTAAAATGAATGTAAATGCATAGTGTTTGCTAAATGTCCTTTCACCCACATCTATTGGCTTCTCATTGCTACCCCATACTCCACATGTAGCACATACTTAGCAAGACACCCCGCTTACCCAAAGTATAGTTTTCAAACAATTTCATGTGTTCTGATATTGTCTATATAGCATTACTACAGGTACTTGGAGGCTGAGGCCCCACGTTGCGGAAACACAGCTTTTTTTGTTGCAGATTTTGCTGCGTTTTTTTGAGCCAAAGCCAAGAATGGCTACAAAAGGAATGAGAAATATATAGGAAGCTCTTATACTTCTACCTGCTGCTAAATCCACTCCTGGCTTTGGCTCAAAAAAACGCAGCAAAATATGCAACAAAAAAAGCTGAGTTTCCGCAACGTGGGGCCGTAGCCAGAAGGGGGGTTGGGAGGGACGGTACTATAGAGGACTATAGGGGATGCAAAGGTATTAGCCGAACTCAGGTTCTGGTGCCTAAGAACTCTAAATAATATATACTGGGTTTATATAATAATATAATAATACATGGTCTGTTATAGATTTTGCATTAGGATCCAGAAGCCTCGGCTACTACTACATTAGAAAGTTATTACTGATGCACCAGAGATGAATCCACACAAAAAACAATGGGGCAGATTTACTGTTGTCGTTACAACTTGGCCCTGGTGCATTTGACACCTCTAGCTTGACATCAAATTTTTCTGAAATTCCATTGTCGTGCATGTAGGACTTTGTCTTCCACTCAAAAAGTAAATAAACCTGATGGAAGAAAGCTTACGCCATATTCGTTACATTAGGATGGCTATCGCTGTTTAAGTCCTGTGCTCTCATCCTATAACAATGGTGTGAACCTAACCTGAATAAATGATTTCTATGTATGGTACCATTGAAAAATTGAACTTGTCCCGCAAATAACAAACACTTATGAAACTATGCTTATGTAAGAAAAAAAAATGGCTCCAGTAATGCAGAGATTAATGAAAATTTAAATCTAAAATGAGTCATGCAGCGTATTCTTGATAGCGGTGGTTATGAGTGCTGCAGCGGTATCTCAGAGACTTAAAGGGATGCAGCTATAGTACCCACAACTGCAGTTATCAAGAATACGGTGAGTGAGCAGCGCAGTGCCATCATGGAAACAATGCTGGGAACTGTATGCGCTGGGAAACTGACGATCTAACAGTTGGGACCCTGGTGATGTAAAACTGATGGCCTATCTTAATGACAAGCCAATGTTTAAAAGGTGGATAAACCCTTTAAAGGGGTATTCCAGTTGTGTTTTATTGATGACCTATCCTAGACACAATTTTCCAAAAGTTTTAAGATTGTCTAAAACTTTTGGGTTCGTCACCTATGAAACACTATTATACTTTGGGCTCTCCTCCTGAGGATATCCCAGAGTATGGCAATTACATCACTGTCATGATTCTGCGGGGTCCTGGCCATCTCCAGCTGGCCACAGACCACCTACCCCTCCGAGCCCAGGCATAGCTGCACCTCCTGCAACCGCAATCCTTATGCCCTGTCAAAAAGGTACCCAAAAATAGCAGCACAGAAAAATTTACTGTAAGGCTTTATTCATACGACTGTGTTGTTTTTAACCTATCTTATGGCCATGAAAAATGGACGCTCATGTTAATTTTTGACGCCTGTTTTGCATTCATTTTGCATCCAGCCAAGTGTTATGTGTCTGCCATCTGTTTTTAATGGTCCGTAACTGAGGAATTTCATTTGTCTGTCTTTTTTGGCTCAACCCACTGATCTGTTTTTCATAAGTATTATATGGACGTCAATCCATTTTATATCTGCTAAAAATTGATCCATTTATTTTTATTGGGTCCATTTGGCCATCAAAAAAACTGACATGCTCTATTTTTGTTTGCTTTGATGGCCAAATGGACCCAATAAAAATAAATGGATTATAAATGGTCTGCCAAAAAATTGGACATGTGAATAGATACGTGTAACAGATGTTTCAAAAATGTGAATAAGGCCTAACTGTATAAACAAGCCTTCATAAGGGTGTGTTCACACGGAGGAATTTGCTGTGGATTTGGGGGCGGAATCTGCCCCCGAATCCGCCTCCTATTGTTTTCAATGGGAGGCAGAGATCGCAGCAGGATGCGGAAAAAAGAAGTGTCCTGCTCGATCTTGCCACGGATTCCACCCACGGTGTCCGTGGCTCGAGACTCCCTGCAGATTAGGCCCATTCATCCGGCCCATTCATTAGGCCCATTCATCCACTGCATCGCCATCCCGTCGCGGCAGACCGCAGCGAAAATACTGGCAGCGGAAAATGATTTTCATTTTCCACCAAGTGAACACACCCATACACTGACAGAAAATTCAAAAAGTTATAGCTCTTGGGATATGGGAATGAAATGCAAAATAAATAATAAATAAAGAATAAAAACAGCAAAACCCTCAGAGAGTTACTCTTAGATTATATCTTTAGAATTATTCTATTTTCCTCTTAATATTTAACAGAGTCAAATATTAAAATAATCCATCTTTGAGCGGTGTGTAACTAAGCACAGAAAAATCTGTAAATGCAAATGCAGTCAATTTGCTGCGATGTGTATTGTGTACTGATGTGAACTGTGCATCTGCAGCAACTATTTTTATGATAAGGTTTACAGCAATCCTGGATTAAACATTCAGGATCCAAATTGTGATTTTATGATTTTCTACTTCCCGTCTTTATGATGGTTTACTTCTTACCCCTATGGTGAATTTAAACAATAATATTAGGCTATTGAAGATATTATGACTCCCTACTAGAGATGAACCCTTCAAGATTTGTTTCATGTTCAGGTATGGCGGAATGGGTCCCTGATTCATTTCTAGTCAAACAAGTTCGGTATGAATCACACCTTAAATTGGCTTAAAACATAGTGTAGAGCAGTCTTTGGGCTACTAGGAAAATATAGATAAAACATAGTGTATAACACTGTCAGGACTCCTAGGAACCTATCTATAAAACATAGTGTAGAGCACTGTCAGGGCTCCTAGGCACCTATCTATAAAACATAGTGTAGAACACTGTCAGGGCTCCTGAGAACCTATCTATAAAACATAGTGTAGAATACTGTCAGGGCTCCTAGGAACATACCTATAAAACATAGTGTAGAGCACTGTCAGGGCTCCTAGGAACCTATCTATAAAACATAGTGTAGAACACTGTCAGGGCTCCTAGGAACCTATCTATAAAACATAATGTAGAATACTGTCAGGGCTCCTAGGATCATTTCTATAAAACATAGTGTAGAACACTGTCAGGGCTTCTAGGAACCTATCTAAAAAACATAGTGTAGAAGACTGTCAGGGCTCCTAGGAACCTATCTATAAAACATAGTGTAGAATACTGTCAGGGCTCCTAGGAACCTATCTATAAAACATAGTGTAGAATACTGTCAGGGCTCCTAGGAACATATCTATAAAACATAGTGTAGAGCACTGTCAGGGCTCCTAGGAACCTATCTATAAAACATAGTGTAGAACACTGTCAGGGCTCCTAGGAACCTATCTATAAAACATAGTGTAGAGCACTGTCAGGGCTCCTAGGAACCTATCTATAAAACATAATGTAGAGCACTGTCAGGGCTCCTAGGAACCTATTTATAAAATATAGTGTAGAATACTGTAAGGGCTCCTAGGATCATTTCTATAAAACATAGTGTAGAACACTGTCAGGGCTCCTAGGAACCTATCTATAAAACATAGTGTAGAACACTGTCAGGGCTCCTAGGAACCTATCTATAAAACATAGTGTAGAATACTGTCAGGGCTCCTAGGAACATATCTATAAAACATAGTGTAGAATACTGTCAGGGCTCCTAGGAACATATCTATAAAACATAGTGTAGAATACTGTCAGGGCTCCTAGGAACATATCTATAAAACATAGTGTAGAGCACTGTCAGGGCTCCTAGGAACCTATCTATAAAACATAGTGTAGAACACTGTCAGGGCTCCTAGGAACCTATCTATAAAACATAGTGTAGAGCACTGTCAGGGCTCCTAGGAACCTATCTATAAAACATAATGTAGAGCACTGTCAGGGCTCCTAGGAACCTATCTATAAAATATAGTGTAGAGTACTGTCAGGGCTCCTAGGATCATTTCTATAAAACATAGTGTAGAACACTGTCAGGGCTCCTAGGAACCTATCTAAAAAACATAGTGTAGAAGACTGTCAGGGCTCCTAGGAACCTATCTATAAAACATAGTGTAGAAGACTGTCAGGGCTCCTAGGAACCTATCTATAAAACATAGTGTAGAATAATGTCAGGGCTCCTAGGAACATATCTATAAAACATAGTGTAGGACACTGTCAGGGCTCCTAGGAACCTAACTATAAAACATAGTATAGAACACTGTCAGGGCTCCTAGGAACCTATCTATAAAACATAGTGTAGAACACTCTTCAAACCCCAGATTATAATAGATGGAGGCCCAGGAGAGGTGTAAGAAAAAAAAAAATCATACCAGGGGCATAACTAGCAAAGACTGGGCCCCAAAGCAAACTTTTGACTCGGCCCCCCATGGCATAGCGCCCCCTTTCCTGGCCTCCACACAGAATAATGCCCCTTTACACACACTATAATGTCCCAAAGTGGCTTCCAGATAGTATAATATCCCAGAGCTGCCCCTCCTCACAGTATAATGTTGCATAGCGACCCCTCCACACAGTATAATGTCCCATAGCGGCCCCTCCACACAGTATTATGTCCCATTGTGGCCCCCTTACTCACCTCTCCTGCACGCTGGCACGATTCCCTTCTTTTTTCAGCCCTCTTCAACATCTTTGACATCACTGCCCAACAAATATTCTTGCCGCGGGCCCGATTCCCACTTCTGCTCACAGTCACCTCCACTTTCTTGGCATGGTCTTTCTGCATGGGATAATAATGAGATGACTGATAAAAAGTGAGCTCTACAATACAGGAGTATACAGGAGAACTGCAATAATGAATGAAGAGACCAGAAAATTAGGAAACGTTGCAGGATGGTAAGCACAAGCTCATATTTTGTATTGAACTGAAGCCATATAAGATATTTTGTATTACATGTTGTTTAGAATCCATTCTTGATCCAGGTATCAGTGTAACAGTATTATGCAGTGTTTGGAGAATACATTAATAAATGTAATTATCTCCCAGTAGGACTGAAAATATTCTACACATTATATAACAAGGAAACATTTCAGGCAGGAGACAACAGAATTAGTGTATAATGAGCTCAGTAATGATTGATGGGAAGTGAGAGCCAGTTTTTAATGTGTCACATGTTCGAATAAACCGAAAAGCCTAATATTTAAGTTTTTCTAGTGCTGATCATGTAGAGCAGAGAGTCCCAGAGGTAGAGTCTGGACGGCTCTCATTCCACAGCGCTACACAAAGACATGATTTTTTAATAAGATTTCTTTTTTTTTCAATTGTAATTTTTATTAGTTATTCAAATTTTATAAAAACAAGAAAACATAGAAGTGCATCACAATGCAAAAAGATAGCAAAGAACACGCCACACAGGGCGCTGGCAAGGAATTGGGAGAAAACAAGAATAATAATTTAACCAGACATAGCACAGGTAAAATCAAAGAGGGACACAAGACAAGGATTAAGAGGAAAGAGAGGAAGACGTCATAGGGGAATGGGGAAAATAGGATTTCTAAATCTCGATACCATAACATGTACATTTGCATGTTGTTGTTTTGTTTTGTTTTTTTATCATTTTTAGTTTTTTTTATTTTATTATAATTTTTTCCATAAATCAGTAATATATAATAAATGCAAATATAATAAATTGTGTAATGTAGCTCTTTTCATCTAGACCTGGAAACTTATCAGAATCTCTGCACTCACTGAAAAACTGCAACTATACGGCATCACAGTTGTCAGGACTTCTCACTTACTCTAGGTTCACATTAGTGTTTGGGTTTCCATCCTTTGGTTCCGCATGGGGACCCGAAAGATGGAAACCCTGACAGCTTAAAAAACAGTTACATGCAGAAACCCATAGACTCCATAGACTATAATGAGGTCCACCAGGTTTCTGCCCAGTTTCCACCCATTTTATACTAAAACCAGGGAAAAGAAAAGTCCTCCTTGAAGGACTTTTCACTCCACCGATTTTAAGCGGATTCTGCAGTGGAGTCTTCTATGGAGACTCCAACACTCATGTGAATCCAGCCTTAGGGATCATAAGCAAAAGTGGGAGAGAGAAGGGGAAGGAGGGAAGACACTGACTGGATACACATAAATAGGTCTCCTCTGCCTGCTGAACAGTTCACATGTGAATAAGATGCTCACAAAAAGCATGTCACCATGCCTATACTCCTTACTTTTTACTATACCGCATAATCCATGCACTGTATATGTAGCATAAGCATCTTTATACCAGTCTTCCCCAGTTTGCTGGATACCCTGATTTCCTTAAATATAGATATGTCCTTCCTCGCTTTCCTTCCTGACTTTACATAACTACTGTGGCACAAGTGGACCAGTTTTGAACACAAAAAAAAAGAATTTGTGATATTCTGTTGGGAGATTTGTCTACATATGGCCATGCAGTGGTTTTACTAACATATCACAATATTGTATTGACTTTGTATTGTGAAAAATTGTGAAGTCTTTAAAGGGGGAATTCCCAACTTGGCTTTTATTGCGGTACCCATACACCCAAGGTTGCCTGCTCAGTTATTTTTGGATGTCCTGTACAAGTGAAAGGAGAGACTTATGTATGCATGGTCTTCTGTCCTTCACTTATAGCCACAAATAGGGCCCTGTTCATGAGATAGATGCTGGTCCCATAGGTGGTAATGTCTGTGACTCTGATATTCTAGTTAAAGATGGTTGTCCCATAATCAATACTTATTACCTATCCACAGGATAAGTATCTACAAATCAGAGTGTCCCATTGGAATGGGGCAGTGGTTGAGCACGGACACTTCTTCTCCAGTAAATGTCATTGAGAATGACAGAGCACTCTGCTATCTCTGTCAGTCATTCCATCCAAACAGTATACACCCAGGACTCCCATTGTGAACAGTGCAAGTTCCAAAAATAGGACCCCCTAGTGGTGTTGATTATGGAAAAACCCCTTTAAGCTCAATTCCTTTGAGTGAGGCAGAGATAAAATATCACACAGCCCATAGACAATAGCAGTGCTAGTTCTTTAAGAAAGCAGACATGTTTTTCCAATCTTATAAACCCCTTTAAAGTATTTCCATAAGTCCCATAGAGGTAAATAGGAGTAATGCAAACTGTGGAGCACCACCATGTCTGGTCATTTTGGAACTCCTGGTCTTGCGGCTGGGATTTAGAACACATATTCCCATTTTAGCCATGGCAGAGATGGGAATAATCCTTACAGTTACTGTCTGGTTCACTGTAAAACACATAGAGCCCGCACGATGCGCTAGAAACATGTACCTTTATCATATAATCTGCCCCGATGATATATTTATGGAGTGCGCTGGATGAGATGCACATTCATAGTATGATCCCTAATCTGTTGCATTAATCATCTCTTAATCCAGTAATTGCCTTCTTACATGCTGCTCCTATGCCCACAGCTAAGTGTCTATGATAAATGATAAGGGCCTGTTGTGGATATAGAAGATTCATTCCACCATATTTGCAAGAAATCTAAAGCTATGCTTCTGTAACAGGCTCCATTTATCTTTGTATTTATCTGGCTCCAGTTAATGCAGGCACCGAAATGCTGAGTCTCTGCTTTAGACTGAAATTTTCTAAGCATATCAATTGGCTTTTGGAGCGATGGGCAAATAGCATTTTTCCACTTAATTTAGTTACGATAAATGTTGATGCCAGTGGTAAATGTCTGTGGGCTGGTCATCTGTGGGAGTCGTAATTGTAATGTACATGTCCATTTTGATAATGAATCCCTGGCTTCAAATGTTGGAGTGCACAGTATGCCGCTATATTTTACTGCTGCCTCTGATTCAGTTCCCGTTCCTAACATTCATTTGTCCTAGCTCTCGAAAGTGAAGAACAATTTAGGACAAAATTGAATTCAGTAGCTTTTTTCTGAACTACAGGTCCAAGAAAACCGTATCATACATGTGTCTGGACATGTCCTTGTACTGTACATGTCACAGCAGACCTAAGTTCATAACTTATTATTGTAGGATGTATATCCATACTTATCATATCATGTCCAACTGAGTACCGTGTTAGCCATAGAAAGTAGTGGAAGAGTGAAGAAATCAGGCGATACCTTTTGATAGTGAGCTTTCGAGAGTGCTAGCTCTCTTCTTCAGACATTGTATTATCAGTTTCTTGTATAACACAATGTCTGAAGAAGAGAGCTTGTACTCTTGAAAGCTCACTATCAAATATACTCAGTTAGCCTCTAAAAGGTATCGCCTGATTTCTATTATACTACATATCATGTCCAGAATGACCCAAGGACCCACCTGTTTGTACGGTCACATCCCTATAACAGTCAACCAACATGACAAAAATATACACATAGGTAAATTTGCTTCCTGTAAAACAACTGACCCTTGTGGGTGTTGGGGATGAGCGCCTATACGGCAGCCACTAACTCCCCTACTCCACAACACTCCTTGCACTTTGAGTCCTATGGTGAGAAAAGCGCATTACAAGTGTTTGTCACTGTCATTGCACACCAAAGTGACCCCATTAACTGCGTCAGCATAGCCCCTCTTATAAAGATCACCAGCCCAGTGTCTCCCTCATAAATAGTGCCTACAGGGAATCCCCTCAAAAATAGTTTCAGCACAGTGCCCCCAAAAACAGTTCCAGTGTCTAAATAAACACTATCAGAAAATTACTCCCCTTATCCTAGTGGCAGATTGAAAGATAGCCTATCACATTGAAAATGGTGTCTGACCAGGCAGCATGTTATAGAGCAGGAGGATCTAAGCAAATTAATATATTATTTTGAAAGGAAAGCTTCAGTATAACTTGCATTTTAATCAGAAAATCCCTACTCTTTCTATACTGTGACTGTGCATACAGAAATAGCGGCCAGGATAAGACCACCCACTGGACTACATAAAAAAAACAGGGATTTAAATCCCGATTCATACTGAATCTTTTCCTACAAAATTATGTATCAGTCTGCTTAATTCCTCCTGCCTTATAACATGCTGCCTGTACAAGTGACTGGTCAGGTTCTATTTATGGCTGCCTAAAATTGCAGTATGTATATACTGTATTTATACAGACAGAGGAAAACTCTGCAGACTTTCTGTGAAATGTACAGCAGAAAAAAACGTATGCGTTTCCACCGTTGTTTTTTTCTGCAGCATTGTTTTGCTGCGCTTTACTACATGGGGCCTTAGCCTTAAGGATAGTTCATGAATATCAAAAACCTTTTTAGGCTGAAGCCCCATGTAGCGTGAACGCAAAAACCACAGCGTTTTACAGTTTTAGCGAATCCCATCCACACATTGCAGAAAAATACCCTCAGCGGAAGTGCTGCGATTTCCAAAACTGTTGTGTTTTTGGAAATCGCAGCATGTCAATTATAACTACGGAAATGCTGGCAGTTTCTGTATAGGTATAATGGAAGCAGAAAGTCCGCAGAGAAAAACTGTGAAAAGTGCTGTGGGTATAACCGCGATGAGTTTCCTCCGTGGTTTTTCCAGCAGTGCTTTTTGGCTGCGGTTCACTACGTGGGGTCTTAGCCTTAAACAGAAATTATTACCATTTTTGTAATGCTGAAGGAGCCCACAATTCCACAGAGTACCGAGACCTTACATTTTTGCTTCTAAGTCTTTAGAGACCTTGTACCCTAACGGTGTCTATACCACAAATATCCGCGTTCCACCTGTACCCGCTGTGGCTTGAAGTACAGGTGAAGCACCTCGATTAGTGTTAATGTGCGAGTGGTTGGCACAATGTGTATGGGCACCCTTATTGTAACTACTGTACATTTAGTGTGATTTTTATTGCAGTTGGGCCATTTTAGATACAATTAGTTGCTAACTGCTGGGTAAATTGGTCTCATTTCTGATTTACAGCTGATGGGGCGCTATCAGATGTCACTTAGTACAGGTGTAAAATTTGGTTGGCTGAAGGCCACATCTGAATGTAGATGCAGTCATTATCCATTATCTTATGTTTTATGATCATATTTTCTGACTGCTGAAAATGAGATGTTAAATATGTTTTCTTATTTCTTTTTGTGCGCTGGATGTGTGTCTCTAGTGCTGCTTCGCTCGTCTCTTTAGAGAGCATACTCCATAAAGTCAATAGACCAATAAGACATCTGCTCACAATTCATTCTCTAGTAATATAAACATTCATCTATGGAACCCTTGCCAAAAGATATGGCCTTGCTGATGGTAAGCTGTCATAAACAGCTGCTTAACATGCTTTACAGCTCTCTTATCCATTCCACATTGATAACCATCTCCACAGCTACTAAGCGAGTATTGTAAACTAATACAAAAGATGTATTTCACCTATATGGAGGATGGATAGAACCCACCTGGACCATACAACTATCATGTCATAGTTATGGTGTGGGGGACATAATCGGCACTTGTAGTGTCTAAAAGTAGACTGTCAAGGTCGGGGAAGCAGTGAGTGAGTGGTGTAGTAAGGGCATGGACACATCCCAGATGTAATTCATACACACGGGCACAATCATGACACAAAAACTTTGTAAGGAAAGGCACAATTATTGGTGGATGCGAGTTCTGCTCCAAAAATTGCACCATTTTATTCTTTTTTTTTGCTGCTCATGCCTTTTTCCAAATAAGAGGGCAGGACATTGGGTTGATCAGGTGAGAAAGGACATGACCATCATAGCCTGGCCCTTTTACACTGCAAAACTGGCTTTGGCTAAGGCCCCACGTGGCGTCCCGCAGCAAATAAGCGCTGCGGGAAAAACCACGACAGCAACACAGTTCTTCCCACAGTGCTTTTCACAGAAAGGTCGCAGAGTATTCCTCTGTTGACTTTCTGCTTCAGTTATACCTATGGGGAAACCGTCGGCGTTTCCGTAGGTATAATTGACATGCTGCAATTTCCAAGACCATGACAGTTTTGGAAATTTCCGTGCGTGCGCGTATTTTAACGCAAAGTGGGGATGGGATTTGCTAGAATCCAATCCACTTTGCTGTGACTGTAAAACGCGAACAGCGGCGTTTACACCATGTGGTGCCGCAGCCTTAAAGGGGTTGTTGTCATTACAGACACTTATCCCTTATCCTGTGTATACATGTCACAAGGCTGGGGGTCCGAACTCTGGTTCCCCCCAGTGATCTGACTGCTGGGTGAGCAAAACAGAAGATGGAAAGTCCTCCTGTATCCTCTCAGTGAATGAATCGCCAAGGTGCTTGCATGAATCCAGTCCCCGGTAACCCCATAGCATTGGTCATGCAAGGGAGGGAGGCTTTACGCCCAGTGATGTGATACTTATACACAGGTTAGGGGATAACTATCTGTAATGGGACAACCCCTTTAAGTAACACCTGAAATCTACTCCAGCTCCTAACTGTAGTACATTTCAGTTTCTAGCACATGGAACATGCTCCACAATTATTAAAGCGTACCTCCAACTATAAAACAACTTTTCATAAATGAATACTGTAGTACAGGTGAATATAAGAACTTTGTAATATATCTTATTAAAGAAATCTGTTTCCTTCTCCATTAGGATAATAATAATAATAATAATAATAATAATAATAATAGTCCTTTAATAGTCCCACAATGGGGAAATTCAGTGTGTTACAGCAGCAAAGATAAGATAAGATAAGCAGATACAAATACAAATACAACATGTACAGGAATTTTCCAAGGTGAGAGGCATTACATTGATAGCAGACAGACAGATAGGACGTAGCAGAGGAGGGGGGGGGGATTTAACAGGCAGAAAGATATTTCAGTTCTCTGTGTGTATTGATCTCCGCTTAGGTCGGTGTTGGTTGTACAGCCTAACCGCGGTGGGGAGGAAAGACTTCCGATAGCGCTCCTTCTCACACCTAGGGTGGAGCAGTCGGTCACTGACAGTACTGCCCAGCACTATCACAGTCTCATGCATGGGATGGGACTTCTTCTCCCGCATGGAGCTCACCACGGACAGTATCCTTTTGTCACCCACCACCTGAACTGGGCCCTGTGAGCTCCCCAGGACAGAGCTGGCCCTTCTAATCAGCTTGTCAAGTTTATTTCTGTCCCTGGTTGATATACTGCTCCCCCAGCAGGCCACTCCAAAGAAGATGGCTGATGCCACTACCGAGTTGAAGAAAGTCCTAAGAAGTGCCCCCGGATTCCAAAGGCTCTCAGCTTCCTAAGCAGGTAGAGCTGTGGCCCTTCCTGTACAGGGCCTCCATATGATCTGCCCAGTCCAGCTTATTATTAAGGAGCAAACCCAGGTACTTATACGTGTTCACAATCTCGATGCCCATCCCCAGGATGTCCACTGGTTTAGGAGGGCGTCTGCCTTTATGGAAGTCCACCACCATCTGTAGGTAGCAGCTAGATGAGTTGCACCTAAAATCTGCAGTGTACAGTGTGAAGAGGAAAGGGGCGAGAACCGTACCCTGAGGTGCCCCCGTATTACAGATCACGGTATCTGACACTCAGTCTTGGGCTCTCACGGATTAAGGTCGGTTTGTGAGGTAGTCTAGGATCCAGTTGGAGAGGTGGTGGTCCACTCCAGCAAGGCCCAGCTTGTCCCTCAGTAACCTGGGCTGTATGGTGTTAAAAGCACTGGAGAATTCAAAGAACATTATTCTCACCGTGTTCCCTGGTTTCTCCAGGTGAGACAGAGCCCTGTGCAGAAGGTGGATGATGGCATCATCTACCCCAATGCCCGGCCGATAAGCAAACTGGAGAGGGTCCATAGCGGGGCTCACTAGAGGGCGGAGATGTGTGAGAACCAATCTCTCTAAGATCTCCTCCTTACCTTCACTCCGACTGTTTATCTGTATAGGATTGTCTCTGTACACAGCCTAGCCCACAGAAGTCTATGGAGAACTAAGCAGTTTGCCCCAACTAAGCATGATGTCTGGGCTACAGTTCCCTTTCACTGCCCAAGTACACGGGCACAGGAGAGCCACCGAATCGGCATAATAATGGATAGGAATAGTTACAGTACTATATATAATAAAACAACAATGAACTTACATGACATATTAGGCACAATTCAAACATGACAAGCAAACATATTAAGTCTTAGCCTTTGCCCCCAGAGAGGTCAAGTCCACCATGTTACAAAGTGACCAGTCTGTTACAAATTCAAGTCTGTAGACTTGAAACTGATGTCCTGTTCTTAAAGGGATTGTCAGGTGCCAAAAAAGATTATTCATATCCTTGGGATAGGTCATCAGTATGTGATGTGTGGTGGTCAATACCAGGTCCCTGCACAGATCAGTTGTTCCTGCAGCCTCTGGGTGCATCCAGCAGTGGACAGAGAGCGTGTGCAGCTGCTCCTATTCAAGTCATAGAACCACTGCTATACAGTGAAGGAGACTGCAGTGCAGCTGCACATGCTCCCTGTCCACTGCTGCAACTTCCAGCACCTGGAAGATGCTGGAACGACTGATCTGTTTGATGTTCAGGTGTTTGATGTCCATAGATCACATACTGAGGTATCCTGTGGATAAGTCATCAGTATAAAAAATGCTTTTTGTGCTGGACAACGCCTTTAAGTCTTCAGTCTCATAACACTTTTGCAGTCATAGCCAGATATAACAGTGACAAAGAACCACAGCCCCACCATCAGCGACAGGCACAATTCCCTTACAATATTGACAGCCAATCCCCATATGTAATAGTTACTGTCCCTATACATTGTAATGATGACACACATAATCAGCCATACAAAGAAAGCAATATTTCAGATTGTGAGACATTCCATAAAAAGAACTAACCTTCAAATTACTATAAAAAGGCTTACTCAGCTATATATAGTAATCTTTGTTCTCTAGCAATGTTCGGCAGAGTATTAGGATGGGATCTATTGTTCTCCCCTGCTTTATTATGCGGTATGAAGCATCCAGAGAATAAGGTAGATTCTCGATGATCAGATGATCTGCCCATTATATATAGCACTGCTATAATGTGGACATTTCAATGATTTCTAACACTCTTACAGGTATAGCCTGCATAATATCCTATGGCTAGAGGGTGCAGACCATTCGAGAGTACATCAAACACCCTAAAATGTCTTTCCCTTTAACTCTGCATCATGATGTCCCTCTGTTGTTCCTCTCTGAGTTATGTTAAAGTCTGACTTCATCAGGCCTGAGTGTGTAAGGACAAAGGCAATGGTAATGCCCAGTAGTCAGTTTAAGAAATGAAAGATTCTGATCTTTCCCCACAAAACAACATCAATCCTCTCTTAGATTATACAGCATGTTCAATGTGACAAGTTCCCTTTAACAATGTATCAGTACTGCAGAATCCTAAGTTATTTAGTATCCAGTACTACATATTGCCACTTGCCAGGTCTTTCCATGAAACAACGTATGTGTTTCCCACTGGTAAATACTCCTTGGAAACCGAGTCCTTCGAAGAATGCTTCTGTTTGGACTAAAATTACCTCCATCCTACACAGACCTGATGTTATCTTACTGTTTCTACAAAACATGTTGGCATCCAATCTGCTAAATTGGTTTAAAAAAGGTTTGCAGAAGCGCCGCTTACTGCCATTGTCATATCCTAGCCTTACTACAGAGAAGCAAACAATAAAAAAGGATGTGTTTGTAAACTGGGGCTTTACTACCGATAGCACTCACGTCTGTCTACTGTGGCTGACATGTTGCTTCTTCATTCAGCCCTTGTGGAGCCCAGACATTCCCAAAAGTTACAGAACACTGACTAGGTGAAGGCCTGCACCAATTAAAGGGATTATCCAGCTTCTAATATTGATGGCGAATCCTTAGACAGGGCCCAGATAGAATTCAGGAACAGCATACAATGTGTAGTGTGGCTTTATGTACTGCAGTCCTGTCTCATTGAAGTCTATGGAGCAGTGCCTCACTACCTTAAAGGGTTTGTGCTGCTATGGATACTTATCCCCTATCCACAGGACAGGGGATAAGTGTCCTATTTCTGGGGTCCTGACCTCTGGATCCCCCAGGGTTCAGGAGGACAGGGGACTGAAAGCCCCCCTAAGGCTTGCTTGTAAATGGAGTGCCAGTGTGCTTGTGTGACCAGCTCTCCATTCACTTCTATGGGACTGCGGGCACTACCAGAGATTACTGTCCAGGTAGCCCCATAAATGAAGCGGCGGTCATGCAAGCGCAACGGTGCTCCATTCACAAGGAGGCCTTAGGGGAACATTTTGGTCCCCTGTCCTGATCAATGAAAGACTCAGTGATCGGACCCCCAGGGGCCACACACTTATCCCCTGTCCTGTGGGTAGGGAATAAGTGTCCATAGCAGAGCAACTCCTTTAAGTCATCTGTACACATTGTATAACAAGTGAGCCTAGCTGTTCCTGAACAACTGATCTGCGAGGGTCCCAGTTGTCGCATTCTCAAAGATCTGCTATTGATGATGACCTATCCTAGGCCATCAGTACTAGAAACTGGATAACCCCTTTAAGGCAATATGAGCATATATAGTAAAGTGCATCATCCAACACAGTGCAAGTACATTATAACACATGGTACAATATAACCATTAACTCTATTATACAAAGTTGTGATGCATCGGTTAGGGTTTAGCTCACATCTGCACCAGACAAATGAGCCCAGGGACCCCACTGACTGTAACTGGGTCTGTCAGGTGTCAGCTGGCTGTCCGTTGTTTTTAAATGAAATCACCAGATGAAAAATTCGGCTTCTAGGCCATTTATGACTGACCTGTGTCAGATAGACACCCAGTATATTTGTGAACCCAGCCTTAGTTAACATTGGGCTCTCACCATGCTAACAGGCACAGTCGGGACATTATATTAACCATTATATTAATTGCCCCATTGTTCAAGGTGTCCAACCACGCCACCTTACATATGTATAAAGAGTGTAAGAGCGTCTCCATCTAAATCAGAAATCCATGGTAAATGTAAGTCTATGAGCAGAGATGTGACTTGACACCTCCAAACTCTCAATGATTTTTATAACCCCTTGGGACGCTGCATAAAATGTCAAGAAAACAAGGCAATGCTTTGGAAATCTCACAACAGAACATAGCAAACATCAGAAATTGAAAGGTAGACATTTTTCCATCCATTTCATTTGAAAAAGTTATCTCATTTAGAAATTGATGGTAGAAACAAATCTTAAAAAGCGGGGGCAAAGCCATGTCCACCATTGTGTAGCACCCCCTCTTATTTATACAACTGTCTGCAACCATCTTGGAAGTGAAGAGACCAATTGCTGGAGTTTTGGGAGAAGAATGACTATATGAGATTTCCAAATCATTGCATTCTACTTTTCTTTAAATTTTAACCCCTTAAGGATGCAGGGTAGTTTGTACATTAATGCTTGGTGACTTTTTTCATGTTTTCCTTCCCTGCCTTCCAAAATTCATAACTTTTTTTATTTTTCTGTCAACATAGCTAAGTGAGGGCTTATTCTTTGTGTGATGAGTTGTACTTTTATTTTGCACCATTTTTTACACGTTATTTGTTTTTTAAATCCAGAGGTGGGTTTTTTGTTGTTTGTTCATTTTTTAATCTTTGCTGTTAACTTTTTCCCTGTCCCACAGGGGGACGAACGTGGGATCTCAGATCCCCAGTGAAATGTACTGCAATACATAGTATTACAGTACATTGCACACAGGTTCCCTATGTGTGACAGGAAACAATAGTCAGGAGACCCTTGCTCAGCCTCCTGGTTGGCATGGCAACCCCACAGATCCTGCAATCTTATACAAGGGGTGATCTTGCCCACGGACCCCTGGATGCTGTGATTGCTATTGGTCATGGCATTCAGGGGGTTAATCTGCCGGAGTATCTTCCAACTCTGGCGGCTAGTTCTGGGTCTCATGTTCCATTACAGCGTTGTACTATTATGGCGCTGAACATTAACTACACACTCATTGTAACGTACTAGTATGGCGCGGAGCCGGAAGAGGTTAACCAGTGTTCCAACTATTTTTTGCAATTGGGGTTGTATAATACTGGTGTTTTTTTCTGACAGAGTAGCATTTGGGCATCTCAAGTGACAGGACCTGGATGTGGATGCTGCCTTTGAGCTTTCCATAGCTACACCCCTGACTTTGCATTGCATGTATTTCTTCTCCTTAAATTTCTGTTTGTATATGTGTTAACTATAACTGGTTCTTCTTTCTAAGATCTCCTACCTATGAGCATGCTCTCACTTTCAATGCTTCAGTTAATATATCTGGCCAATTTCTCTAATGGGTTGTATCATAAAGATAACCCCTATGCCTTAGGGCATATGAATATCATAGCAGGGTTTACCTCACTCCAGACCCCTTCTATGTATTAAATGGATTGCCATTCAGCTAAATAGACCCCATGTAATACTATACTCTCCCAGCAGTGGTTCATAGACAGACAAGGCCCTTCTTCAGAAACTCAGGACACGCTATGATCGGCTGATCATAGAGGCTTCTGCACTATGAGAGGGACAGTCTTTGTTGGCAGTCTTTAACTTTTCCTGCCAAGATAAGGGATTTAATATGTATATGTAGTTGTACCGCACACTGTCAAGGAGGCTGCCTGTGAAGGTCTCAAAGCGGCCAGCCAGTACTGTAGAGAAATTCACGGCACACTTCCCAGGGCACTTAGGTAGAGATTTAATGAAGACAAATATATCATCCAGGCAGAAGATAATATTATTCACAATGAGTAGTGTCCTCTAATGTTTAGGTCGGGCTGACCTTTATCAAAGGGTATTCTATAAGCAGATGAACGTATATATACATAAATATCTGGATGACCATAGCCGTAGAAAAAACAATATTAAGACAATACACACAGCATAGATGTGACAATAAAAATGTTAGGCAAATCTTCTGTCTGGATGATATATTTGTTTTCAATAAATCTCTACCTAAACACATTGGAAAGTGTGCCATGAATTTCTTTATGGAAAAGGGACCCCATCATTCTCAAAAAGAGTGGAAAGCAAGAGGTTACTCTGGTATTCTATATAACTAAAATAGAGGGGAAAAATAGGACATTAAATACTCACCTTCCATTACCTCTTTTGGGCCTCCTCACGGCATCTGGCGCTCTCCTGGTGACATCATGTGCCCGGGGTCACCGCTGATGCCTGTGATAGGGCCAAAGCAGTCACATGGGCACAACACGCGTCATGACATGTCACAGCTGAGTCCCAATCACATGTGCGAGGAGGCCAAAAAAAGGTGAGGGAAGGTGAGTATAAATGTTTTTTATTTTTTACACCTCTCCTGAGCCTCGACTGATGATACCATGGAGTCTGAAAAGACCCCAGTGTATAATAATTTCAGGGAAAATCAGGGACCCGGGCCACCTGAACCCGAAACTGAACACATCTTGGGAGGTTTGCCCATCTCTGTTCACTGAAAGCAAACATAAAAATTGAGGCAAAGAATATAAAAAGTACAGTACATTCATTTTCATTGTATGACTTGCTAAAGTAAACCGACCATTTTTATATCCATTTATTCGGTCAAGATATTTTTTTCCCTTTTGCAAATGACATGGGATTGTTTCAGGAATATAAAAAAAAAAAAAAAAAAACTATTTTAGAAGTCAAGGCTGTTTATGAAAGAAGCCGTAGCAGTCCCGGTAATGTAAAGTAATGAACTATTGTAAAACAGGCTGTGCTAAAAGAATACCATGTTTGCGACTCATTGTATGTGTGCTGGCTTTTCACCCTTATTTGTGTTAGGAAATCTCATACTTTGTGAATGTTCAGAGCTGGGGAATGTATAGTGAGCAGTTATAAAGAAATTATGGTTTAGAATTTGTCCAAGACCTAGATTACCTGGCCAAAAGTAGCGTGTCTGGGAAATTCTCTGTGTCCGGTAACCCAGTCCTTATCACAATCTATAATTATCTAATAATATAGAAAATTATTGTGTTAACGTACAATTATTCTATACTTTAGAAGTTATGTGTAACCTGCTAGTCGGAAAATCTAACTTCATATCTAACACACACAAAAATAAAAAAATATATCATGTGTATATGTAGAATATGGGAAAACTTTGACCTTGGGTGACATTTAGTGGTGGGTCATGAAGACGAAACTACCTATACCAAACAGTCATAGCTTCATATTATCAAATTTTAGCATTGATTTTTATGTATGGATATATATTAGAGACAAGTGAACCATTCATAATGAGCTAAGTATGTCACAAATTTTATAAAAATCTTGGGTGTGACTGAACCCAAGATTTTTCGGGTCATTTTTATACTCTGGGGTCTTTTCCAGCCAGGGGAGGTGCAGAAAAATCATAAAGGTCATGAAATCGGCGTGCCCCATGGCCCTGCTGATGCCTGTGATCAGGTCTCAGTGGTCCCCCGGGAACCATTACATCACCCATAAGGCTGGAAGATGACCAAAAGCACTTGGGATGAAGCTCCAGATAAGTCAAAGGAGTCCAAGAGAGATGAATGAAAGTTGAGTATCAGTGCTTATTATTTTTCTGCACCCACCCTGGGCCTCCATTTATTATATATGATAATAGAATCATTGGAAAGGAAACCGACGGGTGAACCTTATGAATATTCGCAAATCGAATATATATATGCAGTGGGGAAAAAAGTATTTAGTCAGCCACCAATTGTGCAAGTTCTCCCACTTAAAAAGATGAAGCCGGCCTGTAATTGACATCATAGGTAGACCTCAACTATGAGAGACAAAATGAGAAAACAAATCCAGAAAATCACATTGTCTGATTTTTAAAGAATTTATTTGCAAATTATGGTGGAAAATAAGTATTTGGTCACCTACAAACAAGCAAGATTTCTGGCCCTCACAGACCTGTAACTTCTTCTTTAAGAGGCTCCTCTGTCCTCCACTCATTACCTGTAGTAATGGCACCTGCTCTAGAGGAGATCTGCATGGAGGAATGGGCCAACATACCAGCAACAGTGTGTGCCAACCTTGTGAAGACTTACAGAAAATGTTTGACCTCTGTCATTGCCAATAAAGGATATATCAGAAAGTTTTGAGATGAACTTTAGTTATTGACCAAATACTTATTTTCCACCATAATTTGCAAATAAATTCTGAAAAAATCAAAAAATGTAATTTTCTGGATTTGTTTTCTCATTTTGTCTCTCATAGTTGAGGTCTACCTATGATGTCAATTACAGGTCTCTCTCATCTTGGGAGAACTTGCACAATTGGTGGCTGACTAAATACTTTTTTTCCCCACTGTATGTATATATATACATGTATATATATATACATCACCTTCTATCTCTATCCCCTTTCCCTCATAGATTGTAAGGGCCCTCTATCCCACTGTGCCAGTTGGTCACTGTTAGTATTGTATTTGTTTTGTATATTTTGTGTACCGTATGTAAACCCTCAAATGTACAGCACCATGGAATTAATATAGTAATATACAGCACCATGGAATTAATATAGTAATATACAGCACCATGGAATTAATGGTGCTATATAAATAAACAATAATAATAATAATAATAGATTGGAAGAGCACCAACAAAAAATATTAATTCCCACAAAATGCATGGCAGTACTCCATTTCCAACATCGGAGTTCCAGGAACAAGTATAAAAAAAATGATGGAAATCCTTTTCATAGAGGTAGCTGACACTAGGTAGGTGTCCCCTAAGACAATACAGTAGAGCCCCTTAACCTCTTTGCTCCAATCACTCTTATACTGGGTTAGAGCAATCCAGATATCTGGGACAATCCCTTTACTTGTATTCTTGAAGGAGATTATATTTTAACATAACATGGATTATCAGAATAGTGACAAATGCTCTTTAGCATCTCTTTTTTATCTTTAAAAGCTAAACTCATGTTTATTTTTTGCTGGTGGTTTTAGAATATTTCAGATTCTTTCTTTTCGGTGCAGACAATGACACTACCACCTGTACCCAACTTTCCTTCTACATGACCTTGAGTCAGCCCATCTACTGAATTCTGTATGCTTACTCACTGCCTTTTCAAACTATTTTTTTTATCATTCATGGTACTGGCATCAAGAATTTACTTTTATAAGCAAGGTATGTTTGTTTTGCAACTTCTTTATGTTTGTTTCCGCCTGTTTAGGAACATTCCACTGTGGAAGAGGTATACCCCTTCTTTTAGGGGAGTTGAGTCCAGTCCGACCCACTGTTGGCTTGTGTAAGTGGACGAGATTCAGAATCTCCAGAACATAGCAGTCTAGGTGAGTCGTCAGAGACGTGAGGTTGACAATGCTGAGACAGAAACCATTGCAGCCTCTGAGGAAAGTATGGTGGGTTCTTTTCTTAGGCCAACATCACCATCGCTACAGCCCTTAAACAGAGAAGAATTTGTTGTCAGGCCCCTGAGAGGGAAGAAAATACTATGTTGGAGGAAATGTTGAGGTTTACCAGAGCCTCACAGCTTGGACCCTGCAGTACATAGGTAGTCAGAGAACCAATTGAGATTTACCCACTCACAGTGCCCATACATATAGTGGGAAAAGCAAAGTTTAGTTATATTGGAGTGAAGTTATCAATTATTGGGCATCCCCTTGCTATGGAAAACCGTTACCAGGATCAGTACCATCTCTCATAGTGGAACTGTCTCCCGAGTCATTCCTACAATAACCATCACTTGGCTCAGGAGAGGAGAGGACTCCTCACAACTAGAAGCGGTTCAGGGGAAATACCACCACCATCAGGTACACCACAGGCCCCCTCAACACTGCCCCAACTTGGGAGGTGGGCTGGAGGAGTTGGTTTAGTGTCCTTGGCCTACAGTTGACAACACTACAACTATTACTCCCATCTTCCGGTTTGCTACAGTGCGTTGTATGCGGCAGTAGATAGTATAATGAAATCATTAGCAACCAGAACTCTGCGACGCCCAAATCTTTTCCAGTAAGATACTGATAAGCCAATGACCAAATGTACAATATATCCAAAGTTTACTAGAGAAGGCCTAGTGTCATATAACACATGTGGACATACATAGTCAGGCACACCAGGTGCTTTCCTGTCAGAGGCTCCTGAATTATTACCCTTTAGGACTGCATCGCTCGCTTATACCAGCTCAGACATGAAGGCAGCGTCCACACCAGTACATGGTACATCACAGGGCTCCTGTCACTCCTGTCCAGTGCATATAGTGCAACCTTCCAGATCTCTGGCCCACAGGGCAACCAGTCGGCTGATCGTTGGCATAATGAGAGCAAATATTGGGAATGCTTGTTCTGCCCATGTAAAAGGGTCTTTATAGCTGACCTCATGAAGCTGACATTATACTTTACCTGGTATCTCTCATAATGTGGCCTACCACTTTATTTGTGGGATCTCTTCCTGCCAATAGGATTGTGCATTGTATTAAGGTCACCCTGTGTTGTCCCCTGACCAGCTCTTTGGCCTAGCTCAGTTAGCGTACCTCCCACTGTCCTCAGAAGACTCTCACTACCTAGCACTCACAGTAGTACCGCAGTGCACGCCAGCCTGATGTCACCAACCTGAAAATACAATAACATATACAGTGCAATAATAAATATTATCATAGTCAGATAATACATTATAGCAATGTTTGTCCATATACAGAAACTGTAAATGTGTGCAGAGGATATAGTACAGTACATTATTTGCAAACTATCTGGCCCCCCATCTTTTTAGGAAAAAACACTCTCCCACTCATGGCCACCCATAGACACTGACCCCATGCAAATCTCACTTTGTACATTGCAGGGAATGAAACACTGGCCCAGGGGCGTAACTTAAGGCTCATGGGCCCTGGTACAAAAGCTCACCTGGTCCCACACAGCTTCTCCTCACAACCGTCAGCCATGTCCCACCCGTACATTACAGCTACGTTTACATTTTGCTTTCTTTCTCTATCTGGGCCCAGACCTTTGTGAAGACTTGTTCCAAACATGTCTGTGCTCATAAGCTTCCCATCATTCTCATCCCCATGCAGGTGCCCTCCACATAGTAATAGTGCCCTTTTTATGTCACAGATTTCCTCCTTCAATATATGCTTCTGACCAACTGCTTTTTTTGCAATTAAAGAGTAATTTTCTAATTTCTGAGAGTAGAAGGCTTTATATCACAAATCTTCTCACTCCAGCTCACCAGAGGGCAGGGATAATAAATTTACAGCCTACAGAGTGCCAGCCATCCATGAAAATCAGAAAGGAGATCTGAGAGAGACTTGTGGACCTCCTTGACTCCTGGGCCCAGTTGCAGGTGTGGCCACTGCGACTCTTGTAGTTACACCATTGCACTGGCCCCATCATATATCTTCACCACTCCAACTCTTGTAGTTACACCATTGCTCTGGCCCCATCGTATATCTTCACCACTGCGACTCTTGTAGTTACACCATTGCGCTGGCCCCATCATATGTCTTCACCTCTGTTACTCTTGTTACACCATTGCATTGGCCCCATCTTCACCCTGATAGGATCTTGACCATGCTCTTTATTGTGTCTGATCTATTGATTTGGAATCCTTTCTTTGCACATGTCTTCAGAAAGCTGTCCTCATCTGATGTAACCCTTATTACTGCCTCTACACAATCTATTCTCAAAGAATGTTGTCTGCCAGCAGTTTATCAAGTGAAGCATAAGAATATCGCCTCTCATCCGACTGACAGACAAATGCTAAGCTACACGCTCATTAATAAACAAATAGCTAATCTTGTATGCAACAGAAATCACATACCATTTACTGCGTGTTACACTCATGCGTGATGTTGGGGCTAGGGCTTCCCAAACTACATTCAGTACACTACTGAATGCCACGGATGGACATGTAATAACCCTATGTTCACACTGAAACCTTTCAGACAATAATAGTAGCCACATTTACAGCTATTTGTAACCATATAATGTATTCATAAATGACACTTAAAGGGAACTTGTCACCATGAAAGTGCAGTGAAATCTGCAGGCTGCAGAGTGGGTTACAGGTTCTACTCAATCTTTTGCAATAAAACTTTATATCAATGTACTGGACTCCTCCTGCTTTATAACATGCTTCCTGCAGGTTTCATTGCATTTTTATGGTGACAGGTTACCTTTAAGAGCTCTTATAAAAAATGGAATAAAAAGAAATCAAACCATCAGACCTTTCCCCAAATTATATCAATAAAAATGCCATCTTGTCCCACATAAAAATACGCCATACCCATTTCCATACACATAAATATAAAAAAGTTACAGGTGTCACAATATGGTGACACAAAATTTTGCAAAGTTTAACATTTTTTAAAAGGTATCAAAACATTACAGATACTATATAAATTTGGTATCGCTATGATCGTACTGACCCGCAGAATACAGGTAACATGCCATTTATACCACATAGTGAATGCCGTAAAAATTAAACCCATAAGAAGTTGGTGCAAATGCATTTTATTTCCAATTCCACCTCATTCAGAATTTTTTCCAGCTTCCCAGTACATTTCACAGGATATTGAATGGTGCCATTACAAAGCACAATTTGTCCCGCAAACAATAAGCCATCATGTGACTCTGTGAACTGAAAAATGAAAAAAATTATGGCTGAGGCATGAAAGCTGTCAAATGTTGCAGTCTTACTGATTTTTGTTTTCTTTTTTTTACTTAGCATATTTTTTTGTAGTTTGGTGTACCTGACTATTTTGTGTTGGAACCAAAACTTTAAAGTTAGGTTCTGTTCACACCATATAGTCAGAATTAAGGAGTAACAAGCCATGTTTGATACGAACGTTCCCAAAAAAATCTTTTTGCAAGTGCAATGACATTGGTGCACCCAACGTGACTGTTGACGTCTAATCACAGGTGCCAGTGGACCCCAGAGGCCACTGATGTCATTCAGGAAGCCGAAAGAGGCCAGGGCACATACCAGACGCCATGACTGAGCCCAGGAGAGGTGGGGATGTCTGTTTGTTATGTCTATGCACCTACCCTGGGTCTCTGCTTATTATATCCTGGGGTCTGAAGAGATAGCATTTCTGGTTTGGACCAAATAAGTTTGGCCTTTTTTAATGGCCACATTAATTTCACTGTCTGTGATTGGGGTCTATTCACATGACCGATATTGTGACAGTCTGTTGTAATGGATCGTCAAAATATAGGTCATGCTCTATTTTTGTCTGTTTTCGTGGATCCTTCCATACAATGCAGTGAATGAGGGATTTGGGAAAAGAGGTGCCCTCGAGTGCAAAACGGCCATGGCTGTTTTGAACCACGGTCATGTTAATGTAGGCTTATGCTATATCGTCAGAGCTCCTAAGACAGCATTAGATGTAAATACAACCATGTCTGAAGCCCCCATCTTGTGTATGATCCGCACATAACCCACTTTAACTGGAAATTTGTGGATAGAAAATATAGCCTTCCTTGTGTAATACTATGTATGGAGAAGTGTTTTTATATATGTAACCCCTGCTGCTGAATGGCACAAATCTTGGCACTGCAGCTGTCATAGGATAAGCCTGGTGTGGCCTCCTCACAGCATAGCAAAGATGTAGTGACATAAAGTAAAGTCGGAGTGACAGCTCTGTGCAAATATTTAATGTTTCTTGAACAAGCTCGAAGCCTTACTCTACAAGAACCATCAGCACCGTAGGTGGTCCACAGATATTCTGTTCACTGGGCTGACTTAAGATGATTTTTTTTACAATGCTAGAAATCTTGTGTGCGCATTTATTCTCATTACAAGGGGCACAGCTGGTGACAAGTAAGCAGAAATCTCATTTCAGCACTGCGTGTTTACAGACTTTATTTTTTGTTAATTAATATTGTTTAGAAAAGTGCGGCTCAGGATAACAAGACGCCTGCTGATCCGCTAGTAATGTCTTATGGTGATAAGTTAAGCACTGACAACCCATGAAACTGAGCCCCGAGCTACGTGCAGATTTATTTTTATCTCCCAATTGTTCCTTTTTTTAGCTCACATTCTTACTGAAGGAAGAGTAATATAGCAGAGATAGTACATCTCTTTTTATTGGCTTCACATCAACAACTATCTCGGCACATGTCTTCCTGTAGAATTGTTAATGAGAGTCTTGATTAATTACACATTCCTCCAGATGGATCGTATCTTGAAATGTGGGAAAATTCTGAAGGGGCAGAATTTGGAATTGACTGAATTTGACTGAAGGATTGTGAATTTTTTTGGCTATAGAAGAAATAAGAGAAGAAAAAAATATTTTTTGAAAAAAATTCCTTCCTGTCCTGGCTAGTGGTCAGGGGAGGATTTGGCATTTCTGGGGCTTTAAGTAAAGTTATGTCTGGGGGGGCTCCTCAAATACCCCCTTAGTGCCCTCAGTGTCCCTACAAACAGTATAATGTCCCCTTAGTTCCACCCACAGAATTCTGCCCCTTTAGTGCCCCCGCACAGTATAATTCCTCCATTGTGCTCCACCACAACATATGCTGCACCCTTAGTGGTCCCCACATCAGTTGTGAAGCCCAAGTGCTGCCATCTTGGAATGGCTTCAGGAGCTGCTGCAGGTTATATCCTCTTTGCCCCCATTGGGGACAAAAAGGAAGAGCCAGAAGTGATGGGAAGTAAGTATTAATTAAAGGGGTATTCCCATCTCAAGGATCCCATCTAAACTGCTAGCTTATATAAATTCAAGAATTTTCCTAATTACATTGCTTTATAAATGCTTTACCCAACGTTTCCTTGGTCTAGGCCTGATATCTGATCTCAGGATGGGTGATGTGACTCACTGCTCTGGAGGGGACGGGGGCTGAGTTCTCGAGGATCATGCTTTCTCTCAGAGCTGTTAACTCCTGCTCTTAAGTCCAACGCAATCAGGTCAGCTAATTGCATTTTTCTAATAAGGGCTCCGATGGTGGGCTTGCTTGGTGCCTATTATCTGATGTGTTGAGATTAATGCAATCCCAGTTTTTTCTCTCCAAACCTGTGTAACACAATTTCTGTGCATATACTTTGATCTGCATTTATATAGGATTTCTAGCAATCATAATAAATAATATTTCATGGTAAAGCAATAGAGCATATTTATTACATTTGTGCCCTGTTCGCCAATTCCCAAGTAACCCCAGAATATAATAGGTGTGGTGCCCAGGTGAGGTGTAAAAAATAAAAAAATATTTATACTCACCTTCTGTTACCTCTTTTGGACCTCCTCATAGCAGCCAGCACTATCTGTCCACCTCTTTGGTACTATCTGGCACTCTCCTGTGATGTCATGCGCCCGGGGTCATGACGATCTGCGTGCCCATGTCATCACTGCTGACCCAATCATAAGCCTCAGCAATGACCTCGGGCACATGACATTACAGAAGACCAGGAGTATGAATGTTTTTTTTTATTTTTGTACCTCCCCAGAGCCTCCACCTATTACACTCATGGGTCTGAACAGACCCCAGAGTATAATGTTGGGGTCATTTTAGTTCACCCAAGATGAATTTCCATTTGTTTGGTTTCGCAAAAAAATGAACAATTTGGAATATTCAAGTTAAACCTGTCTCAGTACAAGTTAGTTCACCTATCTCTAGTCATAATTCATGGAATGAAATTGCCACAACTCCTATTTCAAGACAATTTTCAAGAGTTGGAAAAAACAATTGGATTAGCTTGGTTGACAGTAATCTTTCCAGGCCCCCCATACACATGCACACTTGGATTAGCATAAAGGTGTTTTAAAGAGGACCTTTCATCACCTCTGCCAACTCAAACACTTTGTATCCTTCAATGGGCACTGCTCCACTGATTCCTGTGCAGCTGGAATTTTTTTCTCTAGCCCCAACTGTTCCTCATTAATCACTGCTGTTAGGTTCAGCACCCAATATGCTAATTAGACTCTCTACTGTCAGGTGGGCAGTCCCAGGAATTTTGCGGCAGTCCAGGACCGCCCACCAGACAGTACTAATTGCTCAGGAGCAGTAGCAGATAGAGAGACGCTGTGCTGAAATGAGTTGCGCAACACTTGAAGTGAAGGATGCAAAGGATGCAAAGATTAAGTAGAAGTGGAGAAAGGTCCTCTTTAACTACACAGCTGGCAGCAGTTTATCTATCTGAGATCTAAAGAATTGGGCAGTTGAAATCCAGATGTCAGATTTTTTATCCCCCCCCCCCTTCCCGACATCTTTTATTTCATTGAGAGTAAAAAGACGGGAGGTCCTAATGCACATCAGATAGTAGTCCGGTCTCATCTGATATGTAATACATAAGACAGAAATTCGGCTAGAAAGTGATTCTTTTCATTGCCATTGTGCCAGAAACACAATGACATTGATTAATATGGCCCAATTTTTTTATAACCTTATTTTTACATACATACTGTGCGTCTATATTTGTATCATGTAAGTACCCCTTTATCTATTGTTCAGAAATAGGCTGTCTTTTTCTCCCAGCAATGTAAGAAAATTATTGGAACCCTTAGCCAACTAAAAAGAAATTGTTCTTCTGTAACAGATTGTCGTCAGTGAAATGGATCTTCAATGTCTAATAGAGATCAGCTCAATGTTTCCTGAATGTTGCCCAGTAATTGGGCTATTCGCAAGGTTATGCTAAAGTGGAACAGTTTCAGATTTGCCCCTGTGGTGACTCATGAAGCAGATCGGCTGATCAGGAATGTTACTTTAAATCATGTGCTGACATATCATTTCTTGCTACTTCCTGATTTTCACACTGCGAGTATTCTCTTCCCAGTAATAAGAAAATCTATGGGGTGCAAAATGCACCAGCAGTACCAATTTCTAGCCAGGGATAAACCATTCCATAATATCACCTCCCCGAAAATATTGTGTTATGTTTTGACCTGTCACAAATTGTTAGAGTATTGCTTACACATTTTTTCATCTGTGACATGGTTAAGCACTGTGCCAAATATATAATTAGTACAAGTTAGCTCCGTACATTTAGCATTTCAATGTGTTTTGTTCCATCTGTGACATGAATGAGCATGCTACCAAATGGGTATTTTGTTTTTAGCTTGTTTTGTGAATTATTTTTATCTGTGACACAGGTGGTGCTTTACGCTGATACATATAAAATTAACATAGTGAATATCCCTGTAGAAAGGGTAAAAGTAGTGTAAAAATCAAACAGACAAATATGCAAAAGAAATACAGTCAAAGCAAATAATAAAACTGTGCTATGACTAATATATATATATATATATATATATATATATATATATATTTTTTTTTTTTTATTCTGCCTTTAAGCACTGTACTCTAGCTTTTGCAAAATTTGTCAGCTTCCCTCTTCCCTGATGTATCTTCCAGTTTCCTGTCATGTAGCCCCCATGCAGTATATATAGAGTTCTCCAGTGCTCCCCACAGAGTATAATGTTCCACAGTGGCCGCAGACAGTATAATGCTCCACAATGGCCCCAGACAGTATAATGCTCCACAGTGGCCCTACATAGTATAATGCTCCATGTTGTCTCCATGCATATAATGCTCCAAAGTGACCCCACACAGTATAATGCTCTACAGTGGCCCCACACAGTATAATATACACCCCAGAGACCCTACACCTCAGACCCCAAAGTATAATAAGTAGAGGCCCAGGGGAGGTGAGGAAAAATAACAAACACTTATGCTCACCTTGCCTCACCTCTCCTGGGCATCCTCTTAGCCTCCGGCAACGTCCTGAGGTTATCCCACGTTCTCTTCAGGCCTCTTGTGATGTCATGCTTTCCTGGGGTCACCTGGAGCGTGTTCAACATGTCAAGGTGGGTTCACACCTGCGCTTCAGTCCGTCCGCTGCCAATTCGAGTGAAAATCTCGGGGAACGGGATCGGCATCGGATACCGACAGGTTAGTGACGCATTGGTTAAAAACCCATTCATTTGAATGGGTTTTTAAAGCAATGCGTGGGTGTGCTCTTACACCCTATGTGCTGCGAAGCTGTTTTTTTTCGTCGGACACGAAGTCCTGCATGTCCGACTTTGTTTCCGATGAAAAAAACGGATTTGCAGCGCAGAGGGTGTAAGCGCACACCCGCGCATTGCTTTAAAAACCCATTCAAATGAATGGGTTTTTAACCAATGCGTCGCTAACCTGTCGGTATCCGATGCCGATCCTGTTCCCCGAGATTTTCACTCGGATTGGCAGCGGACAGACTGAAGTGCAGGTGTGAACCCACCCTTAGCACGCCCCATGTGACCTGGGGCCTGTGATTGGCCCAGACATATGATGTGACAAGAGGCCACAAGAGGACTGAAAAGGAGGGCGGAACATTTCCAGATGCCCAGGAGAGGTGAATATAAGTGTTACCTGCTACTGATATGGCGCAGGACTGTAGAGCAGTGCTGCTCAGCCTAGTTACTACTGATGGCCCACAACCCCTCTGGCAGTCTTCACACAACCCCCCGGAGGACTGCGTCCCACAGTTTGGGGAACACTGGTCTAGAACATTTAGTTGACTTATATTCTGCCAGAATTTTGCACAGAAATTTTACTGCACATTGGCACATCCTAACATCAGACAAATGTCTTAATAAATAAGTGGCATGTACAATGTGCCAACTTTTTGGTACAAACTTTGGTGCATTTTTGGTTAGAATTAAAGGAATGTATCAGTTCTTTTACCAACACATAATGTGGATTCAATTTATTGAAATAGTTCAGATCGCATACGTTTTATCTTACCATGGTAAATGTGGTGTTTGGTATGTGTGTTGTAAACACTTCATCCAGACAGCCAAGGTTTTGCTTTGGAACATCTCAATTATCTCCTTGTACCTTTGATGTGAATGGCAGTAAGAAGGTTATTAGCATTTGTTCTATTAAGTAGTGCTAACTTGAGTTCATCTGAAAGAGTCTGAAAATTAGCTTAAAGTTTTCCAGGATGGTTGTGCCGAAGCTTTATGTACATCATGTTCAAAAATGACTGACTGTTCTGTGGGACACAAAGGATCCATGTGGAAATATTGCTGTGTAAATTGCATTATATAGTATTATGGATCTGCGTGCTGTTCATCTGCAAATACTGCTTTGTGAATAAGGCCTAAACACAAGTTAGAAACCGCTTTAAATTTCCACAAGTTGTAATTATTGCTTTTCAAATTATACCCTTTAATTTTAGGTGACTTTTCCGGTTAAGCTATAGTGTATCTTCTTGGCATATAACCATATTTCTGTCCATTATTTGACTTGTTGCTGCAGTTTAGCAGTTTTCACATCTGCATCTAATGCTCAGTTGTCCCTGAGCTTCAGGGTGGAGAATATTTGCTTTGATATCTCTCACACAGTACCCACAGAAATTAGATTTCTTGCAGTAAGGGATTCTGATCCATAAATGTCCGTCAATCACTTAGAAAGCATGAAGAACATTATAGAGAGGTACTGAACAGTACTGATACAAAGAAAGCAATTGGGGTGAGATAGAAAATATACTGTTAGCTGCAGATGCAAGTTTTTGCATTTTTCTCTCTACTGGGCACCGTCTCCTCCTTTCCCCTCCATGTTCAATATATTTCTATAGGCAACTTGTAATCACATTCCTCTGTGAGCTGATAGGTCTTCTTGTCTTTCATAACAGCACTAAAACCAGAGTGAGTAAACATTTTAGCAAGAAGAATGAGGACGAATCGAGCTTACTGTATATGTGGAGAAAGAGGCATTTTTCTCTGATAACATATATTACAAATGTCTTATATTTGCCTGCACTATGGATTTCTGTATTTAGGTTTCCTGAAAGTACTGTGACAATTTTACATAGCAAAGAATATGATCTGGAGTATACAATTCAGTATTATGTTGCTATTGGCCTTGGCATAGCCAATATCACTTTGTGCATATGAATGCTATGATCCAAGGGTACAAAGCATCAGTACTGTAATGATTCTGTGACAACTACCACAATATGCTTTTTCCATTTACTCATGCCAGAAAAGATCACGTTCTTATTCTTTAGATATTATTACATTTAGAGTTTCTATTAAAGCTACATATTAGGATCCAGTTGTTTTTTTATCATTAATTTCAGCTTTGGATCATAGAACACAAGTTTATTAGTAAACATTTTGCCTTTCCATTGAAAGATTTTTGATATTTCTTCCATATATTCCAAAAGCCATCATTTTTTTAAATTTTCTGTTCACATAGCCTTATTAGGGCTTTTATCTTCAGGATAAGTTGTATTTTCTAATGGCGCTATTTAATTTTTCCATATATGGATTGCAGAACTGTTAGAAAATATTTATGGGGTGGAATTGGAAAAAGAACACAATTAGATCATTGTTTAATTAGGGCTTTTATCTTCAGGATAAGTTGTATTTTCTAATGGTGCTATTTAATTTTTCCATATATGGATTGCAGAACTGTTAGAAAATATTTATGGGGTGGAATTGGAAAAAGAACACAATTAGATCATTGTTTAATGGGGTTTAGTTTTTATGGCATTAACTGTGTAGTCAAAATAACACATTAACTTAGACATAGAGATGTGTTTTGTTTCGGGTTCGGGTGGCTCAGGTCACTGATTCATTTTGGGCTGAACAAGTTCGGATACAACCAAAAGTGAAATTATTATACTGTGGGGTCTCTTCAGACCCCAGAGTATAATAGGTGGAGGCCCAGGAGAGGTAAAAAAAATAAAAATAAATTTATGCTCAGCTTCCCTCACCTCTTTTGGGCCTTTTGCGGTGTCCGGTGCGCTCTCTCTTGGACTCCTCGACGAAGTAATGTGCCTGGGCTCACCACTATGGCCTGTGATTGGGCCTTAGAGGTGCCATGGGCATGCCGAGTATCATGGCATCATTGTTTATGCTTCACTACTTCATAAAAAACAACACCCATAACTTTTTTCATATTTACAACTATGGAGCTGTGTGGGGGCTTTTTTTTTATGGGGTGAACTGTTGTTTTTATCAGTACTGGTAAGAAGGTGCATTGCATTTTTTTTCTGTTATGGCCTTCGTCAGACAGGATGAATATTTTATATTTTAATAGCTCAGTCAAAATACCAATTATATTTATTTTTTGTTTTATATTTAAAGTATAGAAATGGATGGGATTTGAATTAATTCCTTTTTTACATTTGTACAAAACCTACTTTTTCTTTTGTTTTCAGTCACACTAGGGTACGACCACTTATTTATGGTAAACCCCCCAGACCCTTTTATCTAATGCTAGATGACCCCTTTTAGGTTGACTGTTTATAGAAGCCGGAGGAGCTGAACTTGCTTCACTTCAGCTCTCTTCTACGCTGTTTAATTAGGGATATTCCAGAATCTTATCTATACTTCAGTTTTCACAAGCAGGATTTCATCCTCTATTTCTAAATCTATGTAATGAATAGGTTTTAAAGGTCACTGAAATCCTGGCAACAATTGTGAAGCTTGGGGATGCAGATAATTTCAAATCGTGACAAGTTTTCACAGAATGTTATGATTTTATAAATACTTGTCTAATGGTATGGTTTCTCTTTCATCCATTTTAAGAAATAACATTTTGGAACAGTGACCACTTCTAGCGTGTCTTATACTTTTTTGCTGTCACATGAGAATCATATCTTAGGGTACAGTGTCTCCATCTACAAAACAGCTTTTTATAAAGAAATAGTAAGTGAAGAAACTTTTCAATATATTTTGTTAAAGAAAAATGCTTCTTTCTCTATTTATCCGGCTGAGTTGATTCTAGCATAGAAGTCTATGGGGAGGGGAGGGGAAGAAGGTGGCTGCTGGAAAAGAGAGACACATACTGCAACTGATACACATAGAAACTAAGATAGATCCTTTGACTTTAATATATCTAGTAAGATAATGATTTACTGCTGTCCAGAATGAGGGAATTAATCGATTACTAGACTAACAAACACAGAGAAACAGGGAGTGGCACTCATAATCCAAAAAATATTAAAATATATATTAAAGTTTATTAGAATATAAAATAGAAACACATATATGAAAAAAAGTAAACAAAGAAGACAAATACAATACTTAAGGTGTCAGACAACAGCGGCCAAAATGACATGTAACTGATACATATAATTCGGTAGGTATCCACTTAAAGAGTTGTAACTAAAGAAGATGGTAGCAAATGTATGAATTATAATACCCAGTGCAACTGTTGTAAACCCATCTCAAAAGAAAGTCACGGGTCACAATACTGCATACATGCCCAATTGTACATAGTTTATATATACCTAAATATAAATAGTAAAACCACAATGGGCTATATATATATATATATATATATATATATATACATATATGTACAACTGATTGGGAGGGTATAAGCCTAGTAAGTTAGAGTGACTGGGTGGTTAATAAGACAAAGATACAGTATCTCAAATCATGTAATACATTCAGTAACAGCGATAAAAATAAGAATGTTTAGGGAGTACACACAGACACATACCCAGATTAAATGGCCTCTGTCTACTGACACCGCCCCAAGGTGCGTTTCGGCGTGCAACCTTTTGGACCCAATCGATGGAGAGACGAATGCAAGTGTGAACCTAACATTAGTTTGGAGATGTATGAGTGCTGGGGGGTCTGACTGCTGGAAACGCCATCAATAATGAGACTGAGGATCCTGTGTCCATTGTCTGGATGGAGCAGTGGTCACACATTCCCACTACTTCTCCAATCAATGTCTATGGGACTAAAATAAATAGCCAAATACAATGCTTTAGTATAACCATCAGTCCCACAGATATTTAATGAAGTTACAGTTCTCATGTGTGACCACTCTTCCTTTCAAGCAGGGGAAACGGGAATCCAGTTCTAATGATCAATGGGGGTGCCCAGCAATCGGACCCCCATTTATTACCTATCCTGTGAATGGGGGAATACATGAGCCAAGTCACTAACTTCTCAACAAGTTTTGCCTAAATCATTCTTACAAATGAAGAAACTGCAGCATATCTTGTCAGATGAATTCCTCCTTCTACAGTCATGGCCAAAAGTTTTGAGAATGACACAAATATTATATTTTCACATGATCTGCTGCCCTCTGGTTTTTATGTGTGTTTTTCAGATGTTTTTATCACATACAGAAATAGAATTGCCTTCATATTATGAGTAACAGAAGCTTATATTGACAGTTAGAATGAGTTAATGCAGCAAGTCAATATTTGCAGTGTTGACCCTTCTTCTTCAGGACCTCTGCAATTCTCCCTGGCATGCTCTCAATCAACTTCTGGACCAAATCCTGACTGATAGCAGTCCATTCTTGCAGAATCAATGCTTTAATTTTGTCTGAATTTGTTGTTTTTTGTTTGTCCACCCGTCTCTTGATGATTGACCACAAGTTCTCAATGGGATTAAGATCTGGGGAGTTTCCAGGCCATGGACCCAAAATCTCTATGTTTTGTTCCCTGAGCCATTTAGTTATCACCTTTGCTTTATGGCAAGGTGCTCCATCATGCTGGAAAAGGCATTGTTGAGCGCCAAACTGCTCTTGGACGGTTGGGAGAAGTTGCTCTTGGAGGACATTCTGGTACCATTCTTTATTCATGGCTGTGTTTTTAGGCAAGACTGTGAGAGAACCGATTCCCTTGGCTGAGAAGCAACCCCACACATGAATGGTTTCAGGATGCTTTACAGTTGGCATGAGACAAGACTGGTGGTAGCGCTCACCTCTTCTTCTCCGAATAAGCTGTTTTCCAGATGTTCCAAACAATGGAAAAGGGGATTCATCAGAGAAAATGACTTTACCCCAGTCCTCAGCAGTCCACTCCCTGTACCTTTTGCAGAATATCAGTCTGTCCCTGATGTTTTTTCTGGAGAGAAGTGGCTTCTTTGCTGCCCTCCTTGAGACCAGGCCTTGCTCCAAGAGTCTCCGCCTCACAGTGCGTGCAGATGCACTCACACCTGCCTGCTGCCATTCCTCAGCAAGCTCTGCACTGCTGGTGGCCCGATCCCGCAGCTGAAACACTTTTAAGAGACGGTCCTGCCGCTTGCTGGTCTTTCTTGGGCGCCCTGGAGCCTTTTTGGCACCAATGGAACCTCTCTCCTTGAAGTTCTTGATGATGCGATAGATTGTTGACTGAGGTGCAATCTTTCTAGCTGCAATACTCTTCCCAGTTAGGCCATTTTTGTGCAGTGCAATGATGACTGCACGTGTTTCTTTAGAGATAACCATGGTTAACAGAAGAGAAACAATGATGGCAAGCACCAGCCTCCTTTTAAAGTGTCCAGTGGTGTCATTCTTACTTAATCATGACAGATTGATCTCCAGCCCTGTCCTCATCAACACCCACACCTGTGTTAATGGAGCAATCACTGAAACGATGTTAGGTGGTCCTTTTAAGGCAGGGCTGCAATGATGTTGAAATGTGTTTTGGGGGATAAAGTTCATTTTCTAGGCAAATATTGACTTTGCAAGTAATTGCTGTTAAGCTGATCACTCTTTATAACATTCTGGAGTATATGCAAATTGCCATTAGAAAAACTGAAGCAGTAGACTTTGTAAAAATTAATATTTGTATCATTCTCAAAACTTTTGGCCATGACTGTACACTTATCTGTCTCTGTCCCTTCTCTCTCTTAACCTGACATTCACTCTTAAATTTTTGCTGGATTCCGCCTTGCTAGAGCAAAGCAGAGAAAAGGTCTATGGAGTAGGGAAGGGGAGTAGTGAGCAGGAGCTGAGTGAGACAGGAGAGACAAAGGGGCAGGCAAGACTGCAAGCAGGTATATAGGAAGATTTCTATCAGCATGGAAAACTGACAAAATGCAGAGTCATATAGTGGCCAGAGACAGTGTTATTCCTCAATTTAAAAAACTGTCAAGCTACATTTTCAGAATTTTACCAGTTGTCAGATTTCTCAAAATGTACTGTAATAACCAGCAAGTAACAGCGAAGCTTGTAGCTCTATGAGTTCATCTCTGTTGCCACCTGCTGGTCTAGGCCTGTGCATGTGCACTCTCTTAGATTTAAAGGGCCACTACCCTGTATTTAAAATTCTGGTGGTGTCACATTTGTATGAGGCAATATATTCTGACAATTCTATGCAACTGCCTGATCAAGATAGATCTCTGGCATTTTTCATCTTATGCAAAACTACTGTACATGCCCCTCAAGGTCATCTCAAAATTCTGTACATCACCAAGGTTTAGTTAACTGTTAATATACAGCATATGCAGCATAGTTCATACTTGCATGAAGAGTTAAGTGTGAATACAAGTGAACCTAAGGCTACACACCTTTGTTAATTCCCAGTTCTATAGCAACTCTAAGTGCCCATTATACTGTCTCTAATTTCATAGAGTTGGTCCACATAATGGGTGCATTTTGAATATATCCAACACACAAATATCCCAAACTGGAGATAGAGCTCATGTGATCTTTATGTAGTGAGCGAGGACTTGCCAGGTGTTGTTCCATACAGAGAATGTAATACTACTGATGTTTGTGGACTAGTGGTGATGTTAACCCCCCCCCCCAAAAAAAACCCACAACAGATATGTAACATACTCTTGTGATGTAAGCTGCAGGATTTCCCAAACACATGTAATAAATGCCTTATCCAAATGTATAAATTCTTGGAACTGGCAAAGGTCTGACACATTGATAACAGGGAGGAATTTGGAGCCACTGACAAAGAAAATTCTGTGCGTGGCAGAGAACGGCAAACAAATTAATAATGCTCTAAAAGGACTTTTTAGCAAAAAAATCAGGCTACCATGAACCATACTGTCCTTAATTCTCTCCGATTTTAGAATGCATGTTCTTTTGATGCAGAAGTTCCATTGAAGCATACTGGAAGTCACATGGTAATGGATGTGGTCTCAACAACTATCGATATACTAAAGCAGAATTGCTTCTTCTGGATATTCTTCTTTTATATTATCACATAGATTTTTCTTTTCTCCATACTGTCTATGCCCGGGATATTCACCACCGGGGTCTGCAGTCAGGGGAAGTTCTAAGCTGAACATCAACAGTAAAAATGTCATCTCATTTACTTTTGTAAACTATTTGCATAAAGATTTATTTCTATTTGTTTGAAAATCAGCAGAGACCCTAAAGGTATTTCAGAACAAACCCTAAAATGATTTGAGATCCTAGACCTCAGTCCAGACTCTTAAATTCATTCACAGCCCCTATCAGAAACTTAAATATATTCTGACCCTTAATTAGACCTCTAAATCCATTTGGACCACAGCTCAGACCCCCCTCCCCACCTAGACTTAAAAATATGTCTATGTCCCACACCCACAAGGTTCTCACAGTAGCCAGTGAGACCAATGTCATGATACTGGCCAATGTCAGGAGCTTGTATTCTTGTCCCTGCTCCTGATGGTAGCCCAGCCTTAATCGATGCATTAGAACTATGACAGCAGATCTGGTCTGGATTTGGATTACAAACTCCAAGTTAAAGTGTGCCTAACCTTTCAACAAACTTGTAACATTATTTATGACCCTAACGCTCTCGTTCAAAAGCATCAGTGCCATGAACGACATATATAGTGGAATAAACTCCTGTATTAATAAATTAAAGCACTTGGGGTAAGATATAAACTTCCTATTCAGCTGTAGAAGCCTCTGTCTGTGTTTGTCTTTCCTTTCTCACTCAGCTGCTCCTCATTTCTCACCACTCCCCTCTCCATAGACTTTTATTGTGAGCTATAATCTGATACATCTGTCACTCCTGTCCAGAATAGGCATAGATGCTAGCTTGACTGCTTAGGAAGGGAGAGGGAAGGGGGAGGGGGGCAGGAAAAAGTCAGTTAAGTGGAGAAAGATGCATTTTTCTCTCATAACATATAGTGAAAAATTACTTATATTCATTTGCACTATTGAGTGCACAGGCCTAATGGATCCTTAGCCCCATTCAAGAGAATAGGCTGAGCTGTGATACCAGGCACAGTCACTGTACAAATGTATGGTACTGTGTTTAGTAAGTACTCAAGGCTTCAATGCTCACCTGAACGCTGCAGCCTCTTCTAGCTACTGATTGGCCAGGACCCCGGGTGTCAGACCCCTGCCAATCTTTAATTGATCACCTATCCTAAGGATAGGTGATCAATTATTTAGCCTGGAATACTCCTTTTAACTCCACTGTGGTACTCCCCTAAAACAGATGGACACACTTTCAAAACAACTATTTTTGGGGGAAGTTGAGTAAACCCCTCCCCTTTTCATATTCAGTTTCAACATGGCTTATCCTTTCCATAATGTCAACTGCTGGGGAAGAGTCAGGTCACTGTCATCCCTGTGGGTTTGGTTAATGTTAATTTATCGTATGTGGGCACTTTTAAAACAACACAACCTATAGGATTTGCAGAGTAGGTGATCATGGTTTGGCCAAGTATCCATGTGTTTTCAGTGGTTAGTGGGAAATATGCCACTCAGTCCAACATTCCCAATAATTCTGTTCCCTATCATCAAGGTACTCCGAAAGACACATTAGCCGATCGACTAGTCCTGCTAAAATAGGCAAATTCCATCCTATGGGTATGGGCAACTTTAAGAGCCCCAGCTCTTTATGCAGTTATGTGATAATAAGGAGTTTCTCAATTATACTATTACACTAGGAGGCGCTATCTCGCTATACAGAAGTGGCTCATTTTTGTCATATATTTAGAGACACATGACATACGGATTCCTTTGAAGTCCTCACTGGTGATGCGGTTGGCTTAGGTGTAGTTGCTATTATAAGAATGGATCTTGATGAGTCTTTTGGCCCTGTTCCTCTTCAGAACATCGACACTTGCGTCCCATAAATTCTAGCTGCTCCATTCATCCTGTAACTTGGACTATGGAATGTAAAACTTACAGCTGAAGTAAACACTATGTGACTATGTGAGAGTGAAGAGAACAGGCAGGCGGAGTGATGGAACCCGGCCATTATCACCATCTCCAGCACCTGCACTTTTCTCCATATGCTGTCCAATAGATAATAGTCTGTTTTTTTTTCCTAATCTGATATAATTGAGAAAGGCTGACAGTCTTTTGGAAGCAGTGGGTGCTTGCAGGCTGTGATCACCTCGGTATGCATGATTTGTAAGGAGGCATGTCGGGAATGACTTGGTAACACTTTGCTGCCTTAATGACCCTGTTTACTTTGGTGGAAAAAAGGATGTGATGTAGAGCAGATCCACTGTCACCGATTTATGAAATTTGTCATTTTTAGTTATATTAAGACTCTGTATACAATGAAGATATTTGGAGTGACTTCAATGAGAGCAGAGCTGCAGTAACAGTACCCAGCACTATACAGGGCTTGGAGTCATCATGCACAGTATAGCACAGGAACCAAACGTACCCCCACACAATTGATCCATGTTGGGACCAGCTGACCCCCTCTACAATCAGATATTTATGGCCTATTCTAAGGAAGACTACATAAAAATTTGGTAGTATATTAGGGAAAGCAAACATTTTTTTGTACTTGTCACCTTTCATGTCCTCATTGATGGCTGAATTCAGCGCACTCTCAGCTTTGCCGATATTTGCCCAGGTGTCATTAATTTTGCCACCAATATCCTTCCATTGTCAGAAGGGCGTGCCTCGCAGCCCAGCAATGATGCTGAGCTGTAAGCAGTGGCATAACTAGGAATGGCTGGGCCCCAAGCTGAACATTTGATATGCCCCCCCCCACAGGACCGCCTACCCCTCCAACCCCCCCAGCACAAACCGCATTCCTGCGCACACTATTATTCGCCATAGTGACCTCTACACACACTGTTATGCCCCATAGTGACCCCTGCACACAGTATTATTCCCTTATAGTGGCCCCTGCACACAGTATTATGCCCCATAGTGGCCTCTTCTCATAGTATTATGCCCCATTGTGGACCACCCATGAACAATTATTATACTCTGGGGTCTTTTCAGACACCAGAGTATAATGATCGGAGACCAAGGGGAGGATACAAACAAAAAAAACAATGTTACTTACCTCTTCCTGGCTCTGGTGCACTTCCCGATTCTTCGGCCTTCTTCAGTGTTGGACCAGATCTCGCGTGAGCCAGGCCGGCGTCACAATGCATAATGACATTGGCTGACGTCTGGGACGTCACCAAACAGGCCCAAAGCCTGCCAGAGCACAAAGAAAATAGGGCCCATTACCTGCTGGGGTTACTCCAGCAGGTAATGGCCTATCAAAGAAAAAAAAAAAAAAAAGCATCAGGCCCTGTGGCAGTCGCTACTGCTGCTACCCTGGCATTTATGCCCCTGGCTGTAAGGACCACCTTTCTGACGGTGGAGGTAAATCAGTGCTAAAACTAATGGCACTGATATTTCTGGCACCCGGGTGCATATCGGGTATTGCTGACAGCGCACTGAATTCAGCTTTTTAGTGGTATATAATACCACCAAACTCAGAGGATATGAAAGGTTCTCTTTAAATGAGTATTTTGGCGTCACTTTGTACTTTAAAGATGGAAATCCAACTTTTGAAGTCTCACACTGCAATTCTTGTATGCATACTGTACTTACTTGCAGTGCAGCCTCACATCTGCATCCAATAAGACTCCACCTTGACTCTGTGTTTTGCTATCAATTCCTTTGTGCTTGAGCAAAGCATCACATGAGCAACTAGAGCCAGTACCATCTCTTCCTGCTGTGGGTATATTGTAATTGAACTCCCCTCCATATTACCTACAGGGTCCACCACACACTATATCTGGAAGCTGAACAACGTTTTTCTTCGTCTGGACATAGTATGTGGCGTCCTCTAGAGATTGAAGCAGAGGTGGACCTGAACAGGAGCTGGGATGGGTGAAAAATATTGGTACTACCAGTTGGAATAATTCAACAGGTAACAGCATAATGTGGAGGCCATAAAAGGTGTCAAAGTGCCATGCGGGTACGCAAAAAGGTACAGTATACTATGTGTGTGCTATAAAAGGGGGTAATATTGTAAGGGAATTTCTAGTTGTGCAATTCCCTAGTGCTGCTGCTGAAACAAGGGAAGAAGGGAAAAGACAGAGACAGTGAGCCCTAAACTCGACCCAGCCCCTATCCCTGCCCAATTGCCACACTGTCCTAATGACAGGAACAACTGGGCGGCAATCCCTTCTCTGAATAAGTGTACACAGAACAAGACAAGATAAACAACATGGAAGAGGAGTCAGCAAGCCAAAGGGTTGGTAACAGTCAAGCAACACAGTACAGAATCGAAATCTGAGAGAATAGTCAAAGGGTAAGCAGAAGTCAGTGATACAATAATAGCAGAAAGAAGAGCTTAGCCAGAGCAAGTCACAATCGCCAGCACCCATGTGTGAGCAGATGACCTGTTTATAGGAATTCCAGAATCTGCCCCAGACTTGATTGGTAGATTGGCTGTCAATCAGACAGGCAAGGCTAAGATTAACTATTTGGGGAGCGGAGAAAAACAAAGGAGCAGGAGATGGGTGTGGTAGAAAATCAATTAGAGAGAAGACATAATAGAGCAGTGTTCAGACACAGCAACATGAACCCTAAGCAAGGAATCAAACTGAAAACACCTCCCGCGCAGCAGCGTGCGAGCAGAAAGTGGCGCAGAGATCCGAACAGGCAGAGACGTTACAAATATACTGTGTGGGGGCCAGTAAAGAGGGCAATACACTGTATGGGGCCAATAAAGTACACAATATACTGTATGAGGGCCAGTAGAGAGGATAATACTCTGTGGAGGCTAGTAAAGGGACTGTTAAACTGTGTGGGGGCTAGTATAGGGGGAAATATACTGTGGTGGCCAATAAAGGGGGCAAAATAATATGGGGGCCTGTAAAGGGGGTGTTATACTGTTTGGGGGAAAAAAAAGGGGGATTTTTTGACCTGCAAATAGGTGGGCATTTCCATTAAAGAGAGTGAGTGGCCTAAAAAAATTAATAAGGGAGCCCCCAGACATCATTCATCTTGGGGCCCCTGCATAGACAAGTCCACCCCTGACAACACCTGCCCTAACGCCATCTTCTTCTGGGTTGACTGAGCCATGTCTTTATTTCAATGGAAGAGGGGAGAAGAATGCTGCTCATCGCCCAAAAGATCAAAAAGGATGTGTAGAGCCAAGACTAGGAGTAATGTAATGTTTGTGTGCAGGTTGTGCCGTGCACTTAGGATCCTTGTCCACATTGCACATATTCTTGCTGGGTTTAGTCTTCCAATTCCAGGAATTGACCTGATTTATTCGACTTCATTTATTTCTGCCAGCCATGACCTTTAGTCTGACTCAGCCTCTTAGATTTCTGCCCTTGTACTGTGAAGGATGATAATAGATTCTGTGTATTACATTTTGGCAATCCTTTGTCTGTATTATTCAGAGATAATAGTTTACTAGGAAAAGTCTCTGTCTACCTTACGTTCCTGGGATCAGCTGAGTTCCATTGTGTATGAGGTGAGGGACATGGCTACATTTTCATTCCAGTTGTGGATGAAAATCAATGAAAATCTTTTTCCTTTAGATTCTTAATCTGGCGGTGTCATCTAAATTTTTATTGTAGCTGAATCCCCTTTACTTTATATCATGACTTCATATTTGATAATTCGGTGACAGGCTAAACAGCTTTTGTTCGGTAAGTAGCAGGAGCAAATACACACCGCTGCAGCCAGCAATAGAACCCCATGGGTTGGGTTGTCACAATAAGACTGTTTTTACAGGGTTATCTACAAAGTTGCTACTAATTTAATGGCGTCCAAAGGGGTGGAGCTTACCTAACTCAGAGGTGGATCTTTCAGGGTTCAGCAAATGAGTGTCATGTGTGTTGTCTGTAAGTGATGTGCATACGGTACAAACAGTGTTCTATGTGTGTATGTCTTCTGTACAGGATGTGAGTGAGGTTTTAATGGTACTTGTGCATCATCTTACATGTGAGTCCTGCATGTTTAGGATATGTCCTGGTCAGGGGTGGCAAATGTGCGTCATTGGTCATGCATGAAGATTGTGGATGGACCTATGGGTCTAGTAAGTGAGTGACGCATGTGCACTATAAGTCCATCGTATGTGGTGCGTGTTTCCAGGATGTGAGTGGTATGTGTATGTAGCAAATCACTAATAAATATTCAGAATTGAATATATGGCATGTATATGGCGTGGGTACAGTATGTGTACAGTGTTGTGAGTAGCAGGTTCTATATATATATATGTATATATATATATATATATATATACAGTGTATATATATATATATATATATATATATATATATATATATATATGTATATATATATATATACACAGTTATATATATATATATATATATATATATATATATAAAACTAAATATAACTAAATATATATACATAGCCTAGCATAGCCATCCTACCCATGTGAAGAAATTTGCTACTGTATGTGAATACTACACAGCTTCTTCATTCCTTATTTGCACATTAAACACCAGATTTACATTTCTCCCATCCCATAACTATTGCAGGATATGGCTGAGGGGTATAAAGTAGTTTTCATTTAAGGCACGTCGGAATGATCTTTACTAAATATGGCTCTGCAGATCTGCCGGGGACTGATAATTATGGGAGCATTTGGGGTTTTCTATCCCACAGTCAACAATTTACATAGAGTGTGAAATCCACCAATGTACTTTCACAGGTTCTACTTGATCTATATTCTGCTCTGGAGATAACAGTATCATATTTTCTTTTATTTCGGAATAATTACATGGATTGGACTATTTTTAGCATGCACAATCATCCAAGTCGCTTTCGATGTGCTTTTTTAATATGTACCTATGCATTCATTATCAGATGTGCAGATTTATTTTTTATTTGTGCTGACCTTTTCTATTTGTAGCTAATGAATAGATAGCAGTTTTGGAATTGGAGAAAATGTATTCAGTGTTCGTCTTTATAATCTCAAAGAGTCGTATGTTAGTTTAACAGAAAATTATCAGTAATTTTTGTGCTCAGAGTTAAAGAGGACCTTTCAACACCTCCACCAAGTCCAAATCTATTTATTAGGCTCTGCTCCACTGAGTCTGGCACGCTTGGTATTTTTCTTTAGCCCCCACCATTCCTGAGCAGTCAGGATTATTTATTTCAGCACCCATACTAATGTCAGGTAGGCAGTCCTGAGCTAGAGTAGTCAGACACCTTACTGATCAGCTGACTGTAGAGATTAATGATCATATCGGGTGCTGAAACCAACAGTAGCGATTGCTCAGGAATGGTGGGGGCTAAAAATTCCTACAGAGCTGGAATCAGGGAAACAGCACCTATTGAAGGATGGATGGAAGGACTTGGTGGAGGTGGTGAAAAGTAATCTTTAAAAAGGCCATGTGATGTCTCATCACTACTCTTGTCTACAGGTTGTAGCTGGTATTGCAGCTCAGGAACATTCTAGTGAGTCATAACTTGAAGCTCCTGGGCCCCCAATGCAAAATATATAGAGAAACCCCCTTATCAAGTGTTATCTATAATACCGTGTGATTTCATATTATAGAGAGGCCTTTTACACCTCTGGTCATGGTGTAAATGCTTTATATACAGACTATGTACGCTAAAGACGGCCTGTATCTAATTTATTTTTAGAAAAACTTAATTAAAGATTAAAGGATCTCTAACTTGTTAACAAACTTTGCATAAATCAATAGTGCAAGTGAATAGAAGAAACTTTGTAAGATATCTTAGTGAAAATGCCTTTCTCCTCTTAACAGGGTTTTTCCCTCCTCTTCCTCACTGCTAAGCTCTTTAATCACTCTGAAATATTTAATTCATTCATATTGGTCTCCTAAGTCAGACTCACTGAAGTATTAAACTACAGCTGCCCATAGAATTCTATTGTGAGGGTAAGTAGGTAGGAGATGCTGAAAGAAAAGCAGAGATAAAGGCTCAGACATAGTACTGCAGCTAATAGTAAGTTTTACATCTTGCCCTAAGTTCTTTATTCACAGCAGTGCTGCAGAGTACCTCTCTTTAAGAGAGTTTTCTGTTTTCTAGATGTGCTTGTCTATGGGAGACATTATAGCAGTTAGGCCCCATGCACAAGAATGAGTGTGCCATCTGATGCTCCCCTAAAGGGGTGTCCAATGGTCTGTCCCATTCCAATGAACATAAAGCAGGTCCTATCCTGTGTCATCGGAGCAGAATGGACTGGAAGACCCCATAGAGGTAAGTACCCCACAGAATGCACTCAGATGACACTCGGATGTTACTCCAAGTGTCATCTGAGTGTATTCTGCTGCAAAATCAGCCCCACCTCGGATGGCACACTTGTCCGTGTACATGGGGCCTAAGTCATCTTCTACCTGTTCAGGGTCAACTGAACATTAGAGATACAGCCTGCAGAAGCTGCTACAATATACAGAATACAAGTCATATAACAGCAACACACGCATGGCAGTTTATCATGGAAAACCATCCTAAAATTTACATATACTTTAATTAACCCTTAAAACCTTCCTGTAACAACACCTGCAGTTCTAGTCATTTCATCCTTTTTCCTGCATATCCACATACAGTAATATCTATTATATAGTGAAATATATCATTTTTTCTAATGTTTTTATTTTCATAGTGTAGATTTTTTTTCTGTTTTCTGTACATGATTATGGGGCAGCCATCTTGCCTGAGCTTCTCCTTTGACCTGTTAACAACCTTTAGTGATATGCTTTACAGCATAGTTATGAACATAGTCAGCAATAGACTGCTGCCAACTCAGTGTGGTCTATGGGTGAGCTTTCTAGACATGTTCTGTGCAGGGATGGGGAGGAGATAAGCTGTGACATCTTCTATTGGCAGTAGTGCATGCAATGATGGGGCACTATGGGTGTTATTTGTAAAGGTGTGATCTTCTATTGTGATACTGTCTGTGTTGTTTGTGATGTACATAAAGTGACTGCTGCAATGAAAAGCCCTACAAAATTGGCAAGTGTCAGTCTGTTATTAGGCTTAGTTGCCAGAGTGAAATTTGTAGGCAGGTATTTTTTTTTATTTTTTTATTTTTTTTTATTGTGACCAGGAAAACAAAAACAAAATAATCGAAAATTTTAAAAACTAAAATTCACATAAAAACTTGGTTTAAAAACGTAGGCTATTTTTCGTGTATTTTTTTTCCCTTTAAGCCTCACCCTTCCTATTTATCCAAGGCCTGATATATAGGGTGATAGTCCATATCTTCTTCTGGCTTTGTAGGTGCAGCTTCTCGAAGGCCCCTATGTGAATTTTTTTCTCTGACCACCACAGTTTGGTCTGTTAGGAGACAAGACTGAGATAGGAAGTGATGTCATTTGATTGATAGAATCAGAGAAGAAGACATCACTAGTAGCACAAGAAAATGACTCTAATCACATTATATGACATATATCAGTTATATAACCTTTACCACTGATCTTTATATTCACACTGGTGTTTTGGATCTATATATATTTATCAGATTCTATAGCTTTTGCTGTAGTCAGCAGCAGTATTATTCCTGAAAAGGACAAGACTAAAACCTGACAGATCCCATCATAATTCAGTGAGATACGTTACAAAGCTATTTCATTTGTCATATATCTGACAGGAGCCATGACATTAATATCAGCAGATTGCAGAGGTGCATTACATATACACATACATGTATATACATATATATATTACAATTTCATTATGTTTTTCTTGCTTCTATGTGCTGCTGTCAAGGCTCTATTGGATGTCATTGTTTGGAGATTTTCTCATCTAGAGCAATGCATCTAAAGGAGAATAATACGTATTGTACTGCACTTAATGGAGCATGTCACTTTTTATTTATATAGGATTCTTTGTATAAAATTGGAGGCATATAGAGGTGCAATGACACCTTTGTGTATCTCTAGCACAAAATGGATCGGTGCAGGTGGACTGGGGCCAGAAGTAATTTTTAATCCATACTAATTTGGGGAATGTGTATTGCTGTGATTGCTTTTTATTCAAATATTTATGGGAGGCAAAACATCAAAAAAACAGTGATTCGGCTCTTTTGATTTTTTCCCCGCTATGGTATATGTTTGAAGACTGAGCGTTTTTTGATATATGTAAACCTAATGAGTATGCATTTCACTTTATTTAAAGGAGCTGTCCGGGATAACCCCTTTTTTAAATGAGGCCGGGAAAGGTGAAAAAAAAATTAAAAAAATAGCATACTAACCTGTCTCCAGCGCTCCGCTGTCTCCCAGGGTGGTCTGGTCCTGCTGCTCAGGTGCTTTCTTCTGGCAGAAGTCCCCGCCATACTTGACCACTGAAACCAATCATCAGCCTAAGGAAAGGGACATGGGACGTCACAGTGCAGCGGGGACTTACACTAAAACAAGACAGAGGATCAACATGACCAGACTGCGCTGGGAGATACCAGAGCATCGGGGAGAGGTGAGTATAGTTTTTTAAAAAAATTTTTTTTTACCTTTCACAGCCTTATATAAAAAAGGGGTTATCCCTTTAAGTACTTTTATATATGTTCTAGAGAAAGGGGGGGTGGATTTGAATTTTTATGTATATTTTATTTTTATATACTTTTTTCTAACTTTTTTTTTTTAACTGTAATTTTTAGACCCCCTAAAGAGTCTTGAAGCCCATGCATAATGCATTGCAAAAAAGAGAGCTTGTAATACTAGTCTATGCTTTATCTTCACCTACACTAGGAATTTATGAAAAAATGATTTTGCTACTTTTTAACTATTTGTTTACTGGAGAGTATACAGCAAGTAAAATATAACAGTAAACCAAAGACAGCAGCGACTTAGAATATAGAATATGTTATTTTAAAGAGTTTAAGCAGTCTCCATGTGGTAGCAACAGTAGTAACTTATGGCAAGAATCTCTTGAGCAGTCCACTTATATAACTGTGAGGGGACTAGATACATTTGATTTAGCAAAAGTCTCTGCACTTCCCTTAAAATCAGTTGCTTGGAACGACACATGCCCTTGTCTTTATGGTCTGCTGCTTGTGGATCACTTTGAGTTCCATCTCCACACATCCTTGGGACTCAAGGTAATTATTGCCACCATTCTTGCCTTCCATTATGAGGCCAGTTCTTTTCCTGAGGTGTTGCTCTGGTATGCTGTCTCCTTCTGTGAAACACTATGCTTACCCACTATGGCATAAATCCATTACGACTTCTGGAGCACTGTAGGAGATTCTTGGTGTCGGGTTGCTCCACCACACACAGCACACTTGTGCACACTTCTGTACTGGGCCAAATCTTGTTTCCTGGCTGTCATGTCCAAGGATCTACTACCCTCTCTTTGTTACATATGAGCCTTAGGGAAACGTTATCAGTTTCATCTAGCATCCTCATTTCTTTCTGAATTCTCTAGCCCAGAACTCTGTTACGACTTCTGGAGTTCTCTTGGAGATCCTTGGAGGTGGGTTGCTCCACCACACACAGTACACTTGTGCACTAAACTGGGCCAAACCTTTTTCCCTGGTTGTCATGACCAAGTATTTAGCACAGGGGCATACTGAGTGGTACGGACCAGAGGCCAGCTGCAGATGGCTGGGGCCCCTCAGCACCATGACAGCAATCAGATAAAGTCTGGTTCCCCGACCACTATACATATTGTTAATGGAAAGGGGCCCAACATGCCTATAGAAGCCTGCCCAGGGAAGGTGATTAAAAATAACAAATACTTATATTCACCTGTATACTGTGTGGGGCTGCTATGAAGCCTATTATACTGTGTGGGCCACTGTGGACCATATTATACTGTGTGGAGCCACTGTGGAGCATATTATAATGTGGAGTACTCTGGGGAAGATATTATACTGTGTGGGCTCCCTTCACTATTTACATCACACCCCATCTGATTTATAGTAGACATGTGATATTATCACAGGCTGTAATTACATTTCACGGTCAGTATAAAACAGATCCTGAGTGACGTAAATAGTGAAGGGGTGAGGGTGCTTGCAAAAGCGCCACGGTCTCGTCAAATAGTTGATCAGCAGGGGCTCCGGATGTTAGACCCCCACTGATCTCTTAGATCCCTTAGACTGTTAGGACTCTGCAGATCAGATGATTACCAAAAAACGCAGCTCCCAGTATTATTTCCAAACCGTGTGCTGAGCTGCTCACTCACTGTATTCTTGATAACCACAGTTGAGGGTACTATAGTTGTAACCCTTTCAAGTATCTGAGTTAACACTGTAGGGAGGGGGCGCCGGTAAAGGTTTGTACTGGGGCCCACAAGAATTTAGTTATGCCACTGATCTGGCATCCTCTCTTTGTAACAGATGAGCCCTTAGGGAAATATTATGAGTTTCGTCTAAGGCTAAGTACACATTTCCATTTGTAAAGTATGTCACTCTCATCCATCATAGGATGAGAACAACGGACTTTAATGGAACTAGAATGACAGATGACAGAGAATCCCTTCTGGCTGTATTCACTCCGGTGTATAAAGCACATTGGAAGCTTTCTTCTGCTATGTTTGTTTACTTTTCGGAAGGAAGAGAAAGTCCTGCATGCAAGACTGAAAAATAAAGAAACATAACATTTTGCATCATGTTTTTTTTACACTGGATGAATGCAGATGGAGAGGGTTTCCGTCATTTATGTCCATTGCTCTCATCCTAGGCGTAACATCTTTGCCTGTTCGGGCCTCTGTGCCATCCTCTGGTCGCACGCTTCAGTGCAGGAGGCGTGTTCAGTTGTGATCCTTTGCACCTATTGTTGTAGCACAGCTGAGGTTCCGTTGCTGTGTATCAGTTCAGCCAGTGCTATTTATCCTTTGGCTTCTAAGGAGTTAAGTTAGTAGCTTTTGACATTTCTTCCTGCCAATCAAGTCTAAGCGGATTCCCTTTAAATAGTTTTGCAGCCTGCTCCCTGTCGCTTGCTATTGTCTTTTCTGTGCGTGCTAGCTCTATACTGTACTATTTGTATTTACATTTCTGACCTTTGGCTTTTCTTGTGACTACTCTCTTGGATTCTGATTCTGTACTGCTCTGCTCGACTGGTTCCCACCCCTTGGCCAGCTGACCTTCCATTTGTTGGTGTTTGTCTAGTCGTCATTCTGTGTTATCACCTATATCATAAGAAGGGACTGCCGCCCAGTTGTCCGCTGTCACCTAGGGCAGTGAGACAAGTAGGCAGGGACAGGGGGTGGGTTCAGCTTAGGACTCACTCTCTTGTCGTTCCCCTCCTCGCAGGGTTCACCAGCAGCTACTGGGGAATTGCTCCACTATCAATTCTATAACACTAGGACTTTACAAACAGGAACGTGAACTTAGCCTAACAGCCTCTTTTCCTTCTGAAATTTCCAGCCAGAGCCAATTTTAGACTTTACAGTCGCTCATTGGTTACTAAGGACGATAAACCACAGATTGGAGAGGCAGAGATGACTAAACACTATCCTTACCATCCGAAAAGAAAAACAATTGAGTAGGACATATTTCTAATTAACAGAGGTCAATTTTTCTTGCGTTGGAAATAAGTCCAGATGCTGCTTGTGATGGACGTAATTAATAATTCCCGGTGTTTTTATCACCATCTATTTCCTATTAATTCTATATTTGTAACTTGATTCCATGTGGCTGCATGTACATTACTTCCATCTAGTAGCTAGTTATCTGTGCTGTGTTATACATAATTGTTTTATATGTGCCGAAGTAATTTGCTTGTATGCTCAAAATCTGTAAGCCAGTGGTATGTAGCATCCAATTAGCACTACCTAAAAGCTGTTAAATAGCATAATTACCTGCAGTTATTGTCATGCTAAATCAATTGAAATGCTAATTGCCTTCCATTTGACACATATTGGCCCGCCCCCATCATAGCCAGATACTTTGTGATCTTAATGAATGACTTTATGCTCCGCTGTGTTAATCGGTCTTAGTCGGAAAAAAAAAGCCACATGGCCAAGATTCTCGATGCGGCGTGGACAAATTTCGACTAATTACACCTTTAACCATATTCCATACTGGTACATGAACAACAAGATGTGGCACCTCTATTGTCTCTGCTCCATTGACCATGTACCATTTTCATCAGAAGTGCTTATTTTTCTGTGAAAGCTGATATCAAGCCATGGAAATTGGTTAACTTTCCCCCCCTCCCATGTTTTGTTTAACATGATCCTGTACGTATTAAATTCATTAAACAATTACATCACCTCAGGTACGGAGCGCTCATTTACTAGACATTGGTCTTTTTATTTGTGAACTGTACATGGAAATGCTTCTGTGGTCAACAGTTGTTCCTCTAGGTGATCTCCTACATATATACATACGCTACCGTTCAAAAGTTTAGGGCAGGGGTGTCAAACTCATTTTCTCCGGGGGCCACTTCAGCCTCACGGGGTACCTTGAAGGGCCAAGATTATTTTACACGTGTATAAAAGTAACTTCTCCTTAACAGATAAGCGAGCTATTAAGGAGTAGTTACATTTGTACATTACTACTGTTACAATCAGCCCTTTGAGGTCAACCAGGAAGAACATAATGTATTGTTAAAACCTAAGACATTGGCATGTTACATACTATCCTCATCCTTTTCTGAATATATCAAAAATTAAGCACTATACAAATACTGTTTACCCCTGCAAACGGTAGTATGCTCTATAGTTGCCTCTGCACATGGTATTACGCCCCACAGCGGCCCCTGCACACGGTATTATGCTCCATAGTTGCCCCTGCACACGGTATTATGCTCAATAGTTGCCCCTGCACACTGTATTATGCTCCATAGTGGCCACTGCACACGGTATTATGCTCCATAGTGGCCCCTGCACACGTTATTATGCTCCATAGTGGCCCCTGCACACGGTATTATGCTCCTTAGTGGCCCCTGCATTGGTATTATGCCCTATAGTGGCCCCTGCACACGGTATTATGTCCCATAGTGACCCCCCACCCATGAACTATTATTATACTGTGGGGTCTTTTCAGACCCCAGAGTATAATGATCGGAGACCCAGGTGGTGACAAACATAAAACCAGTGTTACTTACCTGGGCTCCGTTGCGCTCCCTGCGTTCGGCCTTCCTCAATGTCGCACAGACCGGCGTCGCGACATAATGACGTCGGCCTGGCTCACGTGACGCCTGGGACGTCACCAAAGAAGGCCGAAGCCGGCTGGGAGCAACATCGGATCGCTGGAGAGGTGAGTAACACAGGTTTTTATGTTTATCACCTCCCCCGGGGTCTCCGATTATTATACTCCGGGGTCTGAAAAGACCGCGGAGTATAATAATAGTAGTACTTGATGGGGTTCGCCGGCCGCGGCCTCACTTACCATCCCCGCTCCTGCACACAGCCGCTTCTACGTCCCATAGCAGAAGGGGGAAGCGGGGGCGGCCACGAACAGCAGCGGGGATCGGTAAGTAAATAGGCCGTTACGTGCCGGGGATACTCCAGCAGGCAACGGCCTATTTGTATATATAAAAAAACTTATCCTCACCTACCTCCGATGCTTTCATGCAGCCGCCGCCTCCTCCTCTTCTTGTCCACGACGGCTGCGTGTCAGCGTAGGAGGCGCGATGATGTCATTGCATTGCCTCCTGCGCTGACATGCAGAGGTCTCGTAAACCAGCCCAGGACAGGTATCGCGCAGCTTTTTTTTTTTTTTTTTTTAAGCGGCCTGTCCTGGGCTGGTTTACATTACATAGACAATAAAAAATGCCGCGGCCCTGCGGGCCTGATAAGTGCCGGGCCAGATAACAGAAGGCAGCGGGCCGGATTCGGCCCGCGGGCCTTGTGTTTGACACCTGTGGTTTAGGGTCACTTAGAAATTTCCTTATTTTTGAAAGACAAGCATAGTTTTTTTTCAATAAAGATAACATTAAATGAATCAGAAATACACTCTATACATTGTTAATGTGGTAAATGACTATTTTAGCTGCAAACGTCTGGTTTTAATGCAATATCTACATAGGTGTATAGAGGCTTGTGATGATTCCACTTAAATATGGCTATAACTCAAAGCTGTATTTTGATCTCTGGGTAGCGTATTTCTCTCTTAGTTCTCTTTACTCATAATGTGCACAGCCTACTCATAGGTATATTGACAATAGTGGCCGGACTGGAACAATAGGGCTTTGTATCCATCCCAGCAGGGCTCCATTGAATTCATACACAGCCCTGAGTGATCAAAGAAACATGCATGGATCAGTCTGCACTGGTAGATCAGACATGGTTGATAACATTGTATCCTTTCACTTGGTCTCAGCTCAATACAAAGAATCTGGACTTGAGTGCGTTAGTCAATCAGACTTGCAGTCGCTGGTGACCTCATTCTGGGAGGTGGCATAAAGGGTATATAAGATGAGGTAAGAGGTCAGTGGGAGGAGATTGTGCTGGGACTACAAGAGAACACTATGAGGAGATTGGACAGAGACTATTACTGAGAGATTGTGATGAGCATGCAGGCTGGAATGCTGCTGCTGACGATGATGAGATTACAAGAGACTGAGAGACTATTACTGAGAGTTATTACAGACCATCACAGACTACAGGAGAATACAGAGTTTTTACAGACAGACCACAAGAGATCACAGAGTGACCACTGTGAAGAGCATGCAGGCTGGATTGTTGCCACATGCTGAGAAGCCTCCACTGGTTATTCACACATGACAGAGCATGTGTGAGTGTTGGATTATAGAGCCACATCAAGGAGATGCGTGGTAAAGTAATTATTTCAATTTTATTCCCTTTTTATTTTTATTGCACTGTATCTTGTAACCAGTAACTGTTAATGCTTGCATACATCTGCATATCTGTTCTGAACTGCATGTGTTAGATGTTAATACCGACCCATTTAGGGGTTAATAAATATATAAAATTTAGAAAGCTTGTCTTGTATTTATCTTGTGAACCCGGCACTCACTGGCGGTGAGTGTGGTTTTATATGAAAGAAGACTCAGGTGTGGCCACAGCGGTGTTGGCGCACTGAGGATCTTTCACATTGGTGGCAGCGTAGTGGGATCTTAGGATAACAGCGTATGTTGGTGACCTTTATCACTCAAACGCTGGGGATTGTAGTAATCCTATGAGACAAGCTCGGTATTAAAGCAAGCATTAAGATACAGTGAAAGTTTGATACAGTGCTGTTCCCCTCCCTTACTCTTTGTATTCTATCCTATCTTTTATACCAGTTGATGGCTAGTGGGCTCAGAAGCAGAGCTCAAGAATTGCTGAACCAGGCTTTTGGAGATCCTGAGCGTATGGCTGAAATGGAGGCAGCCACAACCATGCAGAGAATCGAGCAGAGTCCTGATTTTGGGGCTAGGCCAGGAAGTGCAGCAAGCAGCCCGGTCCCAAGGATTACTTCACCAGGAGAGACCAGTAGCCCCAGCGTTGTCGGGGGAATGGTTTCAAACTGGCAAATGGCCCTGCAGCAAGTAGGCACCAGTGACCCTCACACATACCTGCAGGTGTTGTGCCATTTTCTGGAAGCTGTAGAACAAGAACGGCAGGCAGCAGAACGGCAGGCAGATCGTGAAGCTGCAGAACGAGAGCGGCAGTATCAACTTGAGCTCAAAAGAATGGAGCTCTCCCAGCGGGCACAAACCGCCCATGCGCAAACTCCAACAATCCTGCAGAGACCCTCAAGTTGGAAGGAGAAGCCAGGCCGGAGTTCACCACAGCCGTCTGTCATCAGGTCGGGTGAGACAAACTATGCCCCGGGTGGTCCCTCCCCTGTCCCAAGAACTCTGGGCACCCTAGTGACCTTCCCCAAACCCCAAGGGGAGGTGTGGCGGGGCCATGCCTGTAACCAGACAGGACATTTCAAGGAGGAGTACCCCAACCACCCTGAGAACTTCCCTGTTTCCCAAGCCACAGCAGGTGGCCCATCTGTGTATCTGGACTGGGGTGCAGAAAAAGGAATGCGGACTGTGGGACTATTGACTGATTTGCCTGCTAATGTACTGTTGGGAACTGATTTAGGATCTATGGTGTCCCAATATGGGGTGGGGAGCACCCCAATTTACTGTGATAAACTGTCTATGACTAATGTTGATAATGTGTCTGTCATATCTGCAGAGAGGGCCCGTAACCCCCTCTCTGAGATACTTCCCATGGCAGTAAGTGTAAATGCTGATGAGTTGCCTTCAGCTGAGAGCAGGGAAGATGCAAATGAGCTTCCTGCAACCCAGCTCAGCAAAAATGTTATTGATGCTTTGTTCACCCCCGCGCTAGGAGCCAGTGAGACTTTGTCTGTAGACACACCCACATCTGCGGGGGCGTCTCCCTCCCAGCTTGTTAATATGTCTACTGCAGATCTCATTGAGGCCCGGTTGTGAATTAACAATTGCTAATGAAGGTACTGTCAATGTAATTGCCAATGCTTGTTGTGAAAGTGTATCGGGTAGCTCTTCTGAGTCACTGGAAGCGACTTCTACTATTTCGCCCAGTGCATCCGATAAGCACCCAACTGCTGACCATGTGCCAGGTGGTCAGGTAGGCTATGGGGATCTCATGGCCGATCCAGGTGAGGGACGGACTGCTGGTAGTGCGGTGTTAGCCCGCAGCCAGAGTGCTACAAGGGTGGAGGGCGTTCCGACCCTTGAACCGTTGCCTACACCACCTGGAGTCGGTGCTGAGACCGCCATGACTAGCCTCACTCCCTTGAAGCCAGAGGAGTCCGGCCGGTATGAGACATACACGTCTCTTCTGTCCAGTTCTATTCCAGCAGTGCCCATGGCCCAAGTGCAGATGGCATGGGGTACTGGAGGTGTGATCCAAGAAGGGGGTATGTCCAATGTATTACCTGTCAATGTATTGTGGGGGGATGGTTTGGGGAAGCATGATCTCAGTCATTTGCCCAAGGTATCACCATCACCCACCCAAGTACAGGAGGAACAGGATGTAGGTTTGGAAGCAAAGGGTAGGTGCAGAACCCCCTAGAACTCTCCCAACTAGCGGCTAGTGTGGGGAAGACCCTGAGAGAGCAGGCCAAGGGTAGCCAGGAGAGCAGAGATTGCCGGGATGGGATCTCTGGAATAGTATCCCAAGGGCCTGAGGTCATGATTGTAAAGCTACGGGATGCCCGCACTCAGAAAGCGGACCCAGAACAGGCAGGAGGTAGCCAAGTGTACGTGGCTCAGAGCCTGGGCCTTAGAAGCGTCCCTAGTCAGACTAAAGAGCCAGAAGGGTCCAGCAGCTATGTAACATGCACCTCTCTTTTGTCTCACTCCAGCCAAGAGTTCAGAGATGCTGTCCAAGCTGACCCTAGTCTGGACATATTGAAGGCACGTGGCGCTCAACCACCCTCGGAGTCTGACAAGGCCCGAGTCTGCTGGGACCCCGGGGGGAGGTGAGGGAGCCTTGGGGCCAGAGCCTGAGAAGCTGGAGGTGGAGGTGCTTTCAGAAGAGGGGCGTAGGCCCCTACTTCCTGCAAGCCCCATCTAAAGGGGGAGGTGTTATGATTCCACTTAAATATGGCTATAATTCTAAGCTGTATTTTGATCTCTGGGTAGCGTATTTCTCTCTTAGTTCTCTTTACTCATAATGTGCACAGCCTACTCATAGGTATATTGACAATAGTGGCCGGACTGGAACAATAGGGCTTTGTATCCATCCCAGCAGGGCTCCATTGAATTCATACACAGCCCTGAGTGATCAAAGAAACATGCATGGATCAGTCTGCACTGGTAGATCAGACATGGTTGATAACATTGTATCCTTTCACTTGGTCTCAGCTCAATACAAAGAATCTGGACTTGAGTGCGTTAGTCAATCAGACTTGCAGTCGCTGGTGACCTCATTCTGGGAGGTGGCATAAAGGGTATATAAGATGAGGTAAGAGGTCAGTGGGAGGAGATTGTGCTGGGACTACAAGAGAACACTATGAGGAGATTGGGCAGAGACGATTACTGAGAGACTGTGATGAGCATGCAGGCTGGAATGCTGCTGCTGACGATGATGAGATTACAAGAGACTGAGAGACTATTACTGAGAGTTATTACAGACCATCACAGACTACAGGAGAATACAGAGTTTTTACAGACAGACCACAAGAGATCACAGAGTGACCACTGTGAAGAGCATGCAGGCTGGATTGTTGCCACATGCTGAGAAGCCTCCACTGGTTATTCACACATGACAGAGCATGTGTGAGTGTTGGATTATAGAGCCACATCAAGGAGATGCGTGGTAAAGTAATTATTTCAATTTTATTCCCTTTTTATTTTTATTGCACTGTATCTTGTAACCAGTAACTGTTAATGCTTGCATACATCTGCATATCTGTTCTGAACTGCATGTGTTAGATGTTAATACCGACCCATTTAGGGGTTAATAAATATATAAAATTTAGAAAGCTTGTCTTGTATTTATCTTGTGAACCCGGCACTCACTGGCGGTGAGTGTGGTTTTATATGAAAGAAGACTCAGGTGTGGCCACAGCGGTGTTGGCGCACTGAGGATCTTTCACAAGGCCCATTTCCAGCAACCATCACTCCAGTGTACTAATGGTACATTATGTTTGCTAACTGTGTAAGAAGGCTAATGGATGTTTAGAAAACCCTTGTGCAAGTATGTTAGCACAGCTGAAAACAGTTTTGCTGGTTAGAGAAGGTATAAAACTGACCTTCCTTTGAGCTAGTTGAGAATCTGGAGCATTACATTTGTTGGTTTGATTAAACTCTCAAAATGGCCAGAAAAAGAGAACTTTCATGTGAAACTCGACAGTCTATTCTTGTTCTTAGAAATTAAGGCTATTCCATGCGAGAAATTGCCAAGAAACTGAAGATTTCCTACAACGGTGTGTACTACTCCCTTCAGAGACAGCACAAACAGGCTCTAACCAGAGTAGAAAGAGAAGTGGGAGGCCCCACTGCACAACTGAACAACAAGACAAGTACATTAGAGTCTCTAGTTTGAGAAATCAACGCCTCACAGGTCCTCAACTGGCAGCTTCATTAAATAGTACCCGCAAAACGCCAGTGTCAATGTCTACGGTGAAGAGGCGTCTCAGGGATGCTGGCCTTCAGGGCAGAGTGGCCAAGAAAAAGTCATTTCTGAGACTGGCTAATAAAAGGAAAAGATTAATATGGGCAAAAGAACACAGACATTGGACAGAGGAAGATTGGAAAAAAGTGTTATGGACAGACGAATCGAAGTTTGAGGTGTTTGGATCACACAGAAGAACATTTGTGAGACGCAGAACAACTGAAAAGATTCTGGAAGAGTGCCTGACGCCATCTGTCAAGCATGGTGGAGGTAATGTGATGGTCTGGGGTTGCTTTGGTGCTGGTAAAGTGGGAGATTTGTACAAGGTAAAAGGGATTTTGAATAAGGAAGGCTATCACTCCATTTTGCAACGCCATGCCATACCCTGTGGACAGCGCTTGACTGGAGCCAATTTCATCCTACAACAGGACAATGACCCAAAGCACACCTCCAAATTATGCAAGAACTATTTAGGGAAGAAGCAGGCAGCTGGTATTCTATCTGTAATGGAGTGGCCAACGCAGTCACCAGATCTCAACCCCATTGAGCTGTTGTGGGAGCAGCTTGACCGTATGGTAAGCAAAAAGTGCCCATCAAGCCAATCCAACTTGTGGGAGGGGCTTCTGGAAGCATGGCGGGAAATGTCTCCAGATTATCTCAGCAAATTAACAGCTAGAATGCCAAAGGTTTCCAATGCTGTAATTGCTGCAAATGGAGCATTCTTTGACAAAAGCAAAGTTTGAAGGAGAAAATTATTATTTCAAATAAAAATCATTATTTCTAACCTTGTCAATGTTTTTCTATTCATTTTGCAACTCATTTGATAAAGTGTGAGTTTTCATGGAAAACACAAAATTGTCTGGGTGACCCCAAACTTTTGAACGGTAGTGTACATAGATACACACTTGGCTTTGCATGTTTTCTGAATGGGCTGAGGGCAGATAGATACGGCCGGACACCTCTGGAGAAGACTTGTCTCCCATGAGAAGAAAAGGATCAAGCATGTTGAGATCTAACAAACTGTTCCTCTTCTCCCCTGAAATCTGCCATTGGGAGAGTCAGAAGGCCCCCACGCACTTTAGACGATTTGATTTCACCAAATTTCCTGGGTTTGACTGATATTAGCCAGGTGGGTGGTACCACTGCTTGACATATAGTACACAAAGACCCTGCCTCCATAGAAACCACAGTGTTACCACCTACTTGGCTAGTGTACCCTAATCTGCATCAAACGCTTGCAAGGGACATTAGGGGAGAAAAGTCACCAGCATCACACTGGAGAAGAGAGCACATGACATTGTCAATGCAATTTGACACTGAGGTCCCCAGCATACATGTGAACAGTCCCAATTTTACCAGAACAATTTTGAGAACTAGGCCCCAAAGGGGACAGGTTTTATGTATACCCAACACCAAAATGAGCATTCTTGAGGTGTCCCCAGATGGACTTTAAAGTTCAGATTTTAGCCTATGAAATGACAACAAGTAACGTCAAGGTTAGAAGTAATATAAAAAACATGGAAAGGGGAGCCATGTATGGGTCTAGGAATGAAAAGAGAGCCATGCTGGGAACCAGAAATGAGAGGGGTAGCCATGTTGGGGTACAGGAGGGACCACAAGACATGCTGAGGACCAAGTTTTAAAGGTTTATCACACTAGGGACTAGAGTGAGAGGGGAACCTTGCTGGAGATGACAATTTAAAAGGATACCACATTGAGGACTAGGAATGAGAGGGAAACCATGCTAAAGACCACAATTTAAAGGGATACCCTGCTGGGGACTAGGAATAAAAGGTGACCCATGTTAAGGAACATGATTTACAGGGACATCATGCTGTGGACTAGAAATGAGAGAGGTGCCACACTAAGGACCACAATTTAAAGAGATACCATGCTAAACATTAGGAATTAGAAGAGAACCATGCTGAGGACAATGATTTTAAGGGAACGTATGCTGGAACGAGGAATTAGGAATGAGAGGGGGGAGCCATGCTTGTGACTAGGAATAAGAGGAAAGGACTAAGATTTAGAAAGATGCCATGATGTGGACTAAAAATGACCACCAAGGCAGTAAGAAAGAATTGGGGCTCCCTACGTTTGTGTCTGGGCTGTAGTGACTTATGTATAGTACTATGGCTGTTTTATTAGTCCCAGCCTAGGTCTGGTTCTGTGTAATATACTAATACATTACCTGTTTCTGTGTAATATGCTGACGCATACAGTATACATGATTTTTATCATTATTTGGGGTTTGGCGGCTGTATGTGTTTGCTGACTCCATTAGATGCATCAACCTGCATTCTGTATACATTTTTTTCTTTGAGAAGACCATCCCAATAAAAGACCATTTTTAAGTCCAAATAAGGGTTGGCTGGTTCAAATAGGCTTCACTGTATAGGGGTGAGCAGAAAACTCCTAATGTTCACACTAGTGATGAAAGCTTTCAAATATTACCCACCAATTACCCATACCATACCTCTGGGAATTACTATTTATCAGGTAGGTTACTGCTGTGTGCCATCTTGGTTGAGGACAGGTTATATTATGAGAAGCAGGGTGTTGATAGACTCTAAATATACCTGGGGCACCATGAAACATTGCATTGAGAGAGGGGGGATCTGTATAAGAGAAAGTGGTGGCGATCACTGGCGCCAAGAAATCTGGGCCATGTGCCAACTTGTGCCAGCTGCTAGCAACACCACCGATGGATAAACTGTTTTGATCAGATGTAAAGAAGTGAAAATCCTCATTTACAGTTCAGCTGTTTCATCCGCGAACAAAGGCTGAATCGGAATTCTGCTTCTGGATGAAGAAGAAAAAAAGGTTAATTTGTAAAGCCATGGATCAATGGCAATATATCTCCGGGGACTAACTAATTAATCATACGGCATAAGATAGAGCAAAGGTTAAATACACTTCTCCCGAGAACAGAGTCAAGTGATGGGGATTCGCAGAGCGGGTATACAGCGTCTGATAGCAGCAGTCTGCTGATTAAGCTTCACTTCTCTGCATTGCAACCTGAAGAACCAGACTCAAAGTTGGCACACACTTGTAAAGGATCACGCAGATCACAGCAGAGAGAAAATCTCAAGACGGGCTTCAGTGTTCATGCCACTGTGTAAACCAGCACCTGTTAAATGTAGACGCCTGCTGGAATAACGCTGAAGCCCACTGAACCTTATCCAAACATTTGGGCCTGATTAGCCAAAAAACAAAATGTATGTTTTACGTTATTTTTCACATTTAATTGTATGCAAATGCTTACGGACATCTAATGTGCATCAATACAGTAGTATCCATCTGTATCTATTAAGAGACTTCTATGAAAGTGTTGCCTTATCTTGACTACTCGTTCTTAGAATAAGGCTTTGTTTACACTGTTTATTTTATTTTTTAATAAATTAAAGGAGTTTTCCACCAAAGCAAGTTTTGCAGATCAATGAGAGTCCGACTACTCAGACCCACATTGATTTGTCCCATTTGTTCTGAATGGGGAATGGTTGGGTAGTGCATGCACAGCTCCATTCATTTCAATGGAAGCACCAGTGATAGTCAAAGAGGACCAGAGCATACATCATTGGGGAGAGGGGAGGTAACTGCTATGAGACACTTCTGGCAGTAGCTTACCTCCCATGTCAACAAAACAATCAGTGGTTGAAAATCCACATGCACAATCCTTCCTTCCCCGAAACATCCTCTGTTGAGAAAAGTTGTAAAGGCCCCCACAAGATAGTCGGCTGGTCTTGTTGAAATTTGCAGCATTGGCCAAATCCTCTCTTATAAACTGTATATATGGATCTTAAGGTGATAATATGACAATCTTTGTTTTGCCCAGACTTCAGGTAAATAAGTTCTACATGTAAAATTTATACAAATACTTCAGGAATAGGGAGGGCCGCATCTGCCATAAGACGAGGTGATCATCTTGCCTCATGCGGCAGATCAGTGTCCCAGAGAGGACAAGCAGGTGCTAGAGACGCCTTTCCGTGTCCCTCTACCCCCTCTGCTTGGACCTATAATTATATTATACTTATAGCTCACTTATGCTGTGCCTGGGACCTTTTCTGGCACATGGGATGTGTGCATCTTTTATTTTGCTTCCGGGTCCTAGCGGCATAACAGAGCTGGAGTCATAGTTCCAGGAGCCGAACAGAAGATGCACACGTCCTGTGTGCCAGAACAGGTCCCAGGCGCTGCATAAGTTAACTGTATGTTTATATCATACATAATAGCATGGGGGGGACACTATTAAGGCACTATTATAGTAATAGTTCCCCCATACAGGTAATAGCATCACTTATGTGCGGTGTCACTATTATTGTAATAGCGTCCCCCCACAGATGATGACGTTTCCTTGTGTGTGTGTGTGTGTGTGTGTGGGAGACTATTACCTGTGTGCGGGGGGCACTATTAGTAATTACAGTAATAGTTCCCCCCACAGGTAATAGCATTTCTTATGTGGAAAGGCACTGTTACAGTAATAGTGCCCCCCACAGGTAATAACATTGCACATGTGGGAGGTTATTACCTGTGGTGGGGACTATCACCTATAGAGGGTGCTATTAGACACTATTGGAATTATAATGTCCCCCATGGGTAATAGATTTTAGTATGTGGGGGCACTATTACCCAATTTTGGGGACCTATTACTTGTGGGGGAACTATTAAGGCTGGATCAAGTGGTGGACTATAAAGAGGATTTAAGGCAGACTTCTGCCTCAGATTCCTCTCCATTTTCTGGCCCCCGCCTCCCCTTCTTTCATTTGCTGATTATCCTCAGATGAATGGGGATAACCATTGGAGTGGCTCGTGCTGCGAGCTCTGTGGCTGACCATCAGCAGAATATGCAGGAAGATCAAGCAGGACACTTCTTCCCCCTAGTGGAGGAAACATTTACAGGGAGGAGAAGGGGCATTTTAATTTTTGCCTCAGGCAGCAGATAACCTAGAATATGGCAATATGGATGACATACGATTAAAGAGATTATCATGTAGACACGTTATAAAAGTAAGTAAGGTTGGGGGTATGACGTCTTGTTAACTCATTATTGTAGAGAATGAGTGGCCCTTTATTACACATTCTCATCAGGGGCCCCATAATTGTCAGAAACAGCGATCAGATTGTGCTCAGCCGTTTTTTATGTCTCCTTTTCAAGTTGTCAACAGGACAGCACACGATCCACCTCATCTCTTGCAATTGGTGTGGTCCATGATTTTAGGCCCCCTCTAACTGACGGAAAGATTGTCAGTAAGTAAAAAAGAGGTTGCCATGCCATGGGGCAATTTCTTAAATGAAAAACTGAAATGGTGGTAAAGAAGCAAAATAATATAGGCACTTTGTATATATTGTTGTTAAAGGATCATAATATCCTAGGTGACCAAATTATATAACTATATTGAAACACTGAGAAATAAACAGTATTTTTTTAACAAACGCAGCCTTCTCCCCCCTCCCTTTTCTACATGCCAATAACATTGCTGTTGATATTCATATTTTGTTTCCCGGGTAATTGTATTAATATACTTGCCGATGTTTTTGTTATTCTTTTGTGTGGGTAAGAAAGGAAATATAATGTTGTTACCCAGACACCAATAAATTAGAACTTATGACTGGTTGGAACAGAACATATTTCATTTTGTTGTAAATCAGCCTTTGTGATAAATGTTGGGAAAGCGCAGCAGTCCTTTGTTTCGGGCTTTCCTAATTAACACCTCTTTATATGAACTAGAGCTGAGGTATACGTATCACAAACAACCACAAACACGTGCAAACTAATATTGTGACTGTGATGGGTTTACAGAGATTAGTTTCTAATGGTGTAATATGATATATTTCCTGTAGACATTTAACTCACTTTCTCAGGCTTTAACTTCAAAGGAGTGGAGATTGTTGATATTTTTTGATAGAAGAGGGCAGTACATAAAAAGTGAACCCCTTGGGCCCTCACAATTCATTATAATATACCCTCTGACCTTATGTAATCCTTACTATCTAAATGCATTTAGATGCGTTGCCCCATCAAAAGACATTGGCCTCTCACAATGCGCTCCGGCTCCTGGCATCCTACCGTCAAATGCTAATTTTTATAGGGGAAGCAGACAGCCGGGTTTCACTGACATGGTTGTCTCAAGTCCACCAGAACAGGAATATACTGATGAATGTTTCTGCGGACATAAAGGGAGCTGCCAGCACAAAATTGAGATATAAACTAACACAGTACCGAGGGCGCAGCACAGTACAATGATGTATTCTTATCAGGACTGCTGCTCTTTTGTAAAAATTTTACACCCATGCAAATGAGCAGAAAAGGGCCGGGGATTGCTTTCCACAAAGGCTCACACTGCTGCTGCTATCTGCTGCCAGCCACCCTGCATGTCTGATGATGCACACGCACCGGAAGGAAGGAGGTGGTTCAGAGCGGCAGCGAAGCCAGCCCCCCCCGGGACAGGGACACACAGACAGTACAGACAGGAGTACGTGGCGAGGCAGAGGAGAGAGATGTCAGTCAACAGCAGGGGTGGAGCTGAGCAGCATTTAGCAGCAGCAGATACTGAAGCCCATTGATGGAAAGCTATGCCGCTAAAGCCCTTCACTGCTTATTTGCATAGGGTTAAAAGTACAATTTTTACAAGAATGAAGCAGCGGTCCTGAATAAGAAATACATCATTGTAAACTGTGCTGAAAGCCCTACAAGGTACTGGGATTAGTTTATATATCAATTTTGTGGCTAAGGGATCCCTTTTAACTCACTTTCTCAGCTTTGGGATTGCTACTACTTTTTGTCATACCTGGCAGAATAGGGCAGCACATGAAAAGGAAACCCCTTGGGCTCTCACAATGAATTCTAATATACCATCTGACCCTATGTAATCCTCACTAGCTAATGGGGTTAATGGGGTTGCCCCATCAAAGACATTGGTCTCTTAGAATGCGCTCCGGCTCCTGGCACCCTACCATCAAATGCTGATTTTTCTAGGGAAAGTCATGACTAGCCAGGCGTTTTCTCTGACATAATTGTCTCATAACTGGGAACCCTCCTAATATGTTGAAATCTGTACCTTTAAATCATATCAATGTGACCTTTTTCTAAAGTTATATGTAAAATTCAAGCCCATCAAAGGCCATCAACTGGGGATGGAACGTGATTGCTACGATGGTACCTGTAATAACCTTAATCTTTGTGCAATTGTGATATGATTGCCATACACTTGGAATACACCGCATGCTGGTCAAATTATAGGATCTATGTATGCATAATTGGATTGACTCACATGTATGACCAATGTATATGTTTTATAGGACAAGTATATATGGATATATCTGCTACTGAATGTAACGGTTATATGCACAGTTATAAAAAGTCCAAAGACAACTAATAAAGTCATAAAATAAAACTAATATCTCTCTAACTATAACTATCCCTCTAACAAGATGATTTGATTCCTTTTAGGCCTTCATGCTACATATGCATTAAACTGTAATGACATTAGGTGAATATTGCTTTGCTAATATATTCATTTTTCAGTTTTATAGCTTTGCTTTGAATAAGGCGTATAAAATGAAGAACTCGGTCCTGCTGAAATGTATAATGGTGCCATGAAATTCCACATAATACTTTGATTTATTTATCAATCTATAATAAATGATACGGACTATATAACAATGAGCGATTTTACAGGGATTACCAGTAGATATCACATACTAAACCTCTTTAGGCTTATCTAATCTACATAGGACATTGGTTTGAGCAGGCTTTATAGCATGTGGTTATGTAAAGTACAGTAACTCACTATAACATGACATGTATGGGATCAAAACAAATGTTCAGGTTTGTAAAAATGACTCTGCATATAACAGAAGAGCTCTGGGACCATGCAATAAAGTAAGTGAATAACACAATTCTGTGATATATGGAATTCTGATTTCTGATGTTCCGTCATCCCCTCTTTCCTTGACTTGGCTTTCCTTTACCAACAATCAATGCGGTCTGACTTTAAGAGCCATCCTCTTACATGCAAGCTATAAAAATGAGGATTTAAGATGATTTAGGGGGATAGAGGGATTATGCATGTGCAATTTACACCATATCTTTATCTGTATCTGGCAGCAGCTTACCCTTCACTCCATATTGATTTGCATGCTTGGATGAACCAAGGTAGAGAAATAGCTGTTGGAACAAACCAACAGCTATTGAACGTGTATTGATTCCTTTAAGATACAATTTTAATAACAAGGGTTTGGACAACAGCTAAGTATTTCCCTTGACCCCTACATAAATATATATATGTTGCAAGTGGCAACAGTACAAACAGTGGGCTATTCTATTTCTGTACTTCTGATATACTTATTAGAAGGGAGTGCTAAGTAAATAGCTTAGAGCAACACAGTGCGATACTTAAATACCGTATTCTAGTTGCTCAGGAGTTAACTAACCATTCCTATGATTCTGTGTAAACAACAGTGGCTCCTGCTCTGAGGTTTCCAGAGGGTGGTAGGAGTTTAGCCATTGCTAGGGGGCCTTAGCCTTTAGTCAGGGTTTGGGCTTGTTTTCAGTTAGTCTTCATTTAGCCTTATTAGAGGGTTCTAGTTTTTGGAAGGGTACCTTCAGCTTTTCAGGTTAGTTAGTGGTAGTTAGGCTACGACAGGCAGTCTCATGTCACTGCATCCCTCTGCTTGCCTAAAAAACTTTTTTTTTACCTGCTTTGTAACTGAACAACTCCACACTGGTATCCATGGCTGAAATGCAGATTGCATTTCCCTGATAGCAGCTGGAAAGAGAGGAACTAGTTCTAGCAGTCACCACAGATTGCTACAGTGGAAAGGTATCAGAGAACTAGAGGCGCAAGTGAAGAACAGACTATGTGGATACTGGGTGCCATTGATGTGCCTCCATGTTACTTTGCTAAGTAAACTGTGATGTGTGTATCACCTGTATAACTGCCACCCTCTGTTTTATTCGCACCCACCATCAAGGGCACCCTGAAATACCAACACATAGGAGACCCACAGTGGGGAATGACTTGGAATACCCTTTAACATCCGCTAAGTGTGATCCTCTCATTAATGTGCCATCTCAGGGCCTGTCAGAAGATTTGACACCAAAGCCACCATTACCAGATAAGGAGCGAGTAGCCACCATTGTTGGCCTCATCCTCATGCACCATCTCCTCACTGCTAGCCCCCATGGTGTTGCACAAGCAAGTATTACAATTGTAACGCCCTCATATACTGGAATGGGATGGGGTAGTGATACAGTATATACCCGGCTCTAGAAGGACCCCCATTTTTCATTTAAACTTTTATACAGTATGCATGCTAGTGGATGCAAGTGGATAAGGCTCATAGTAATTGGTGAATGACCATACAAGCTTATCCACCACTTCACTAAGAACTTTATCACAGGATAGCTGATAGGTATCAGATTATTGGGGAACTGACCTTTGGAAAACCAGGGATCAGAAGAACGGGGACCCAAAAGTCTCCCTGTATCCACCATGTGAATGCACTTGCCTGACGGCACTCCGATAACTTCTGTTCTAGAGATTTCTCCATAGAAGTGAATGGAGCATCGGTTGTTCATATGCACCAATGCTTCAATCACATGGAGGACGCAGGGTGATTTCAGGCCCCGTTCTCCTAATCCAGTGGATAGAAGATACATGTCTGTAATGACAAACCCCTTTAACTGACATGCATCAACCATTATATACTTCTAAATGATACAAATATAATTTGTATTTCAATAGTAGAAAGAAACAAAGAATCATTCCATAAAGCATGATTGCTGTTTTATTCATCTCTGTGTTCTTTGTGTAATTAGAATTCCAAGTATTTTCTTTGTATTTCTTGTGTTTCTGTATTCGGAATGGCACATACAAAGCTCTGCATATAATATAAGCATTCTCATCTGCTTATTGACACAACACATATATCAGATGAACTACTATACAAGCACAATACAGACAGAATATACACTTAAATATAATACAATGAAAATAAAAATGTATTGAAGAAAACCTCCGGCAGAGGAAGCGGATTCTTTTCAAATATGCACTTGGCTTCTCGTTGTCTCTTTTGTCTGGGGAACACTTCCAAAAATACCTTCCTGAAGTATAAACACTGGTAAACTTTGGAAAGAATGCTTCAAGGGTTTCCTCTGGGGAAAGGTGTTGGAGAACAATGGGGAATATATGATTGAAGAGAACCAAGACTGAGGCGGTATATGTCATAGCAGCACATATTACCCTGGCTGTTATGTGTTAGCGATACCTCCAGAATGTAACCTTTCTTCATCGGTGACAGCTAACTCCTCAGCCGTAGAGAATAAACCAGCGTGGGGAATTATCAGCCTTTAGACATTGCGGCTTCCAATTAATACAATGAGACTAGTGAAACTTTAATCCTACACTGACACCCACCATATTTGTAGTGACTATCATCCCTTAAGCCTTGTGTATGCCACAGATGTATTATGACAATTATAAAATACACCGAGCAGAATTCATAGACAGCTCAACTAAGATCTCTCTCTAGCATTTCCATATTAATGTCAGCAATGTAATTGGACCCGGCATATATTCCCCAAACTTTAGTTTATTATCTGTGTTATCTGACAGATGCAAGTGTAATTGGTACCGTAAGCAACCAACAAGCGATCTATTGTATATCGTGGTGACAGTACCGTCTGTATGTCCTTAGTCAAATATTGCTTCAAGAAATACTTCAGGCAAAATGTGTACTTTATGTTAGATCTGGTGTAGGACCTGAGGGGGTAGTACATGACAAAGGACAACAAAGAAAAAAAACCAGCATCATGTACTGCCCCAAAGGCTTTGCATTGGATATAAGACATTAGATTTGGATGTTAAAAAACTGTTCAAGGATGCCAAAGGTACAAAAAACTATCTAATGTACAATATTTTAACATGGAATTCTGTACATTATTCCATAAAAAATATTTGTGCCCTACTGCAGACTGGACACAGAAGGGAGGCTGCTGCTCCAGCCAGTTGTCTTACAGCCAGACTCAGGGAGGAGTTGAAGGACATGGTTGATCTCCTGGAGCACATAAGGAAGACTTCTGTGCAAAGATTTTTGGTAGATATGGAAAAAAATGCTGCAAAGTAAGAATGCTTTCACGGAAGAAGTGTCAATAGTTAGTTTTTGTCAATTAACAAAAAGAAGTGAATGAACAAAAAGTAATCTAAATTCCATCAATATTTAATGTGACTGTCCTTTGCCTTGAAAACAGCCCCGATTCTTCTAGGTACACTTGCAGAGAGTTTTTGAAGGATCTCAGCAGGGAAGTTGTTGCAAACTTCTGTAGATGTAGGCTTGTTCAAATGGTGTCCAGGAAGTGATGTCATGGCCTCCGCAGAACCCTGATTTCAACAGCATCCAATCTGTCTGGGATTACATTAAGAGAAAGAAGGATTTGTTCTCCAAGATCCCTGCCAAGTTCCTTCAAAAATTATCTACAAGTATACCGAGAAGAACTGATGCTGTTTTGATGTTAAAGGGAGGTGACACCAAATACTGATGTGATTTAGATGTCTCTTTTGTTTATTCACATAATTTTAACAATTCACAAAAATAAACTATTAACACATTTGAAAGTTTTCTACTTTGTAACATTTTTCCACACCTGTCTAAAACTATTGCAAATACTGTATTTATTGTTATGTGAGATGGAAAAGAATCAAAGAAAGGGAAGAGAAAAATGGAAAAAATATGTTTGTATTATTGCTGAATTTTCTGTTTTGTGTTCTTTAAATGAATATTATACTAGCAATACAGTACTAGTATAACAGCAAAAATGGACCATTACATGTCTAAGGAAATTTGCTTCTGTCACCCAATACCTGATTCCTGACAGAGGGTTAGGTAAATCAGAAACGCTGAATAAAATACTATGTCTAAGATACTAAGAGCTTGTACACTCAAGCATTTCATGGTCCAGTGCAACCTTCTGGTTAGTAATTTGGCACCCATAGATATCTATCAGGCCATACTCTTCTTAAAATAACCCTGATTTAGAAAAATTATGTGGTATTCTCCATCAAATACCTTATACAGAACGCCTATAGAAGCTTCAGAACTAGAATATCTCTGTGAAGCTAAGGCCCCACGTAGCGAGCCTCAGCCAAAAAGCGTTGCAAAAGAATCCGCAGCACTTTTCACAAAAAGTCCGCAGAGTTTTCCTCTGCAAACTTTCTGTCCCTATTAGACCTATAAAGACCTATATAGAAAATGGCAGCATTTCCCTAGGTATAATTGACAAGCTGCAGCGTTTTTGAAATTGCAGCATTTCCACTGCAGATTTTTTCTCTACAATGTGTGGATGGGATTAGCCAGGTATTTGCCACATGGGGCCCCGGCCTAATATGGTTCTCAAAGCAACTAAAGCTCCATAGTATGAAATTGAAGGGATTTGGACTGTTTCAACTTTTCATGAATTTTTTGTTAGAAAGAGAGGTGATTTTTCTAGTCGTCACTAAGTGAAGAATAGGTTGTTGTTTCAAATTTGTATACATTTTTGTCAGAGCGACAATACTTCTAGTGATATCACTAAGTGGAGGATGGACTCTTACATATATTCATGAAGTTTTGTTAGAAAGAAAGCTGATATTTCTAGTGATGCCACATTGCGGAAGAAAGGGTGATACAGCTTTTCATGAATTTTTATTTGAGAGACAACTTTTCTAGTGATGTCACTAAGCAGGGGATGGGCTTTTACAATTTTTATACATTTTTGTTAAAAAGAAAGTCAGTATTTCTAGTGATGTCACAAAGCTGAGTAAGGGGTGATATATTAAATAATGATAATAATACATTTTATTTATATAGCACTAACATATTCCGCAGCACTTCACAATTTGTACCTCTTTTCATAAATTTTTATTTGAGATAGACAATATCTAGTGATGTCACTAAGCAGAGGACAAGCTGCTATAACTTTTCATAAATTTTTGTTAGAAACAGACAATATTTCTAGTGATGTCACTAAGCAGGGGACGGACTGTTGCAACTTTTCATGAATTTTTGTTAGAAAGAGTGCCGATATTTCTGGTGATGTCACTAAGCAGTAGATGGGCTGTTGCAAATTTTCGTGATTTTTTTTGTTAAAAAGAAAGCCAATATTTCTAGTGATGTCACTAAGCAGAAGATGGACTATTACAACTTATTATGAATTTATGTTATAAAGAGAGCCGATATTGATATTATTATGCGGAGGACAGGCTGTTACAACTTTTCATAAATCTTAGCGGTATTTCTAGTGATATCACTAAGCGAAGGATGGGCTATTATTATCATTTTTCATACATTTTTGTTAGAAAGAGAGCTGATATTTTGTAGTGATGTCACTAAGCAGAGGATGGATTTTTACAACTTTTCATGAATTTTCATTAGAAAGAGAACTGATGTTTAAGTTTGGAGTACCTGGTAAAATGCCATATAACATGTTTTTTGTACAATTCTTGGTATTATGAAAAGGTTATAATTTAATAAGAGCATTACAAAGGATTAGCGTGCATAAATTACATGGACTTTGTGGATTGCTAAATAATATTCAAAAGATTAAACTGATAATTTAAGACAAAATATGCAAAAGACAAAGAATGAGCACTGCAGAGTGCAGCAGAGGAAAGTGTTCATTCTAGCACAAAGCAGTTCTAATCTTTCGCTGAATATGACTTGTTTGATTGTAGTGTAAGGAGAAAATTCCCAGTTTTGTTACTGTGTGCATTTAATAAAGGGGCAGGTGGAGGTTGGTTGGTGTCAGTGGGATGACTAAATTATTGTGTGCGGAAATCAGGTGAACTTGAGTGGAAGTTAGTGAATAGAAATACCTCCTGGCTTGCAACTCCCACCATATTTCAGGTAAAATATATTCTTACAAAATAAAGTTATGTAACATCCAAAAGTGTTAGGAAAAAGTGACTTGCTGGGAATATTTCTCTCAAGGGAGAGGATTGATATACAGATACACAGGAACTGAAAATCCATCATATACAACGTGACCAAAGGGACAGGTCAAACTCTTTAAGACCCCTTGCAGACGACCATGGCCATGATCAGTGTGTTATCCATGTATTTCATGGATAGCACACTGACCCATTCATTTCTATGGGTCTGTACACATGACCGTGAATTACACGGTTACATGTGCAGGCGGACAAAAAAAAGCGCTGCGGGAAAAACCGTGGTGGCAACGCATCACGGTTTTTGCCACAGTACTTATCACAGAAAGTCCACAGAGGTTTCCTCTGCAGACTTTCTGCTTTAATTATACCTATAGGGAAACCGCTGGTGTTTCCATAGGTATAATTGACCTGCTGAGATTTCCAAATCCGTGCTGGTTTTGGAAATCACAGCATGTCCGTTACACGTATTTTTCTGCTGTGGCTGTGTTTTTTTCCACAGCCAAACCGCGGCGTATACGCCACATGGGGCCCCGTCCAAAGAGGACCGTTTACCATCTTCACCCACTACAATTCTTTCAATCCTTTAATAGACACTGATCCTGGAGCAGGCGGAGAGAAAAGTCCTGCAAGCAGGAAAAATTTGTTTCACCCGTATGATCTATTACCCATATTCATCATCCTTTTACACAATTTTCTGACAGGTTTGTGCCTGCCCAGTATTATTTGCAATTTCTCATAAAAGTTGATATGGTCTGCAAGGCGCTGAGAAATTGGTCAAATTTAACAATAACACATAATGCAAAAGTGGCCTTTCTAGGTGCAAAATCACTCCACCCCAACCATGGCGAAAATGTCTAAAAAGTCACATTATACAGTCATATGAAAAAGTTTGGGCACCCCTATTAATCTTAATCATTTTTAATGCATATTGCACATTTTCTGTTAGTACAATAAACCTCATTTCAATCCTGAAATATTACTGTGTCCATCAGTTATTAGATATATCAAATTGAAATGGCTGTTGCAAACACCCAAATATTTAGAACTAAAAATGATTAAGATTAATAGGGGTGCCCAAACTTTTTCATATGACTGTATACTTACTGCGTCTGAAAAAAAATACCACAGGTGTTGCACCAAATGATAAATGATGGTAATAAATGATCCTTTTTAAAAATTTCACCTAATTCATCAAGCAGTTGTGACTATTTAATGAATTTGTCTCAATTTGCGCATTTTATAAATCCCCCCCCCCCCCCCCAGTGCCTGGTCCTGTTAATCAGGGGAAAGAGGAAAGGGCAGAGGACAACACAGAGACTCACCTCCGTGGAGCAAAAGCTATGCTCATTTGCTAATTTTCAAATTAGCGAATGCTCATTTGCATATGAACAAAATGGTGATATCTCGGCACTAATTCCCAAGGGAAAACACTGTTTGATTCCACTGACCTGTAACTGTATCTGTAGGGCTGGGTTGATATGCTGAGTTCTGGAGACTGACTTCCTTTAATCCAATCCCTCACTTCTTCCGGAATTGTTGCACTTGTCCTCCCTGCCAGGTTAACATTAGTGCTATCTACGGTGTTTGATAGAGGGGGAGAGCCCCTCTGTCAGTCCATTGGCTCCCTGAGACAGCTGATGTCCATGGATCTTCTATGAATCTGTACACCACTTGTTCACTGAGAAGAGCTTGGCAGGACCAATCACAAATGATAGGCACAGCACCCAGCCGAGGGCTACGTCTCCTTCATTTTAGCAGAAGCCCACAGACCAAAATTCTCATATGTTCATTTTAAAGGGGTCCATGTGGTGGCACAGATCCTTTACAGAAGCATTTCTTTATAAATGTTATTCTCTGACTGGGAAAGATACATGCTGAGTGGTTGTATTTGTGAGTTATAGGTTCACTTCTGGTCCTCAGCTAAGTCATGTGACTGACACTCTGTCTCTCCAACAGATACAACATCCTTTATGTGGAACGGATATAATTTTCCTATGAGAACCTTGATGTGAATGGGAACGAATAGAGAAAGTGACTTCCAGTGTGAGCTGTGTCAGTTGGAGAGTCTTATTAATAGTCACATGACATACCTGAGGACCAGAAGGAAGTGGTTATAATAAGATAATAAGATTACCTTCACTAGAGTTTACATCAGAGAACATATCTTTTGCAAGAGTGCAACTTTAATACCATTTCCAGAGAACCCTTTGGATGAAGTAATATTTAGTATACATTTTTATTAGCTTAACAGTGTACACGTCTGTGGGTTAGTTTGTATGTGGTAAACAATGGCTGAAAAAACCCGTCACACATTTGTCACCATACCCATAAATAAGAAATAAGCGAAAATTGACTAGCTGTAAATGCTTCGGGCCACGTCCATAGCCTCCTAATAATATACTAATATATTACACTGCACACAAAGGAATACGATATTTCCCTGTTTCATGTCTTTAGTGACAGTAATGAGACTTCTTTCCCGATGACTTCAATGACGTTCCTTTCTCCTTAAAACAAATGACTTGTATATAATTGGGGGGGGGCAGCGAAATCTTCTCCTCTTTCATATATAATAAGCCAACAAAAGCCATAACAAATATAATTTTCCTATCCAGAAGAAAGAGCCGGTGATCTTTGTGCGACTTTGATAAATTGCTCAATTTGTTTATATTTTTGTGATTACTTCTATGTTTCATTTTGCTTTTTTCTAAGGCATTTACATTAATTGGCTTCAGGTGTTGCCATGGCGATTCTCTCACTGTATCTGCTATTTTCATTTTCACATAGAAGTCAATTTCTTAGAAATGCAAATAGGATCTACATAAATTTGATATGTGCGTATAGTAAAGCATGACAGCGGAAGTTTATTAATTCTCAATGGTAAAAAGAAGCAATGTAGAAATTTGCCTTGACAGGGCAGAGCAAGGTTCTGCGCGCAAAATCAACTTATAAATCCAACTAGTAGAAGAAATTGATTCATTCTACTTGCAGTAAATGTCCACTATTTTAACACAACGTCATTACTGAGTCATTTCTGAATATATTCAGATAGTGGTTGAAGCTTTATACACATCATATAGTGCTCAAAAAGTAAAACAATTATGGCCACCTACAGTCACCACTAGAGGGATCTAAGGAGCTTAAGGGTTATACAGGGAACTCCATAATGACACAAAATGCAGTAAGTTCCTAAATCGTTCAAGTGTCCGCCTCGGCAGGAAGAGGGGATTTAGAGCTTTTCTAACTCAGAGACTAGCATAAAACTAAACCTTAGGTCGGGGCCCCACGTGTTGTAAACGCCGCGGTTTGGCAGTGGCATTTCACAGTCACTGCAAAGTGGAAGGGACTCTAGCGAATCCCTTCCACACGTTGCAGAAAAATACATGCACTGAAAACGCTGCGATTTCCAAAACCGTCGCGGTTTTGGAAATCGTAGTGTGTCAATTATACCTACAGAAACACCGTCAGTTTCCCTATAGATATAATGTAAGCAGAAAGTCTGCAGAGGAAACCTCTGCAGACTTTCTGTAAAAAGCACTACGGGAAAAACCACGATGCATTGCCGCCACAGTTTTTCCCACAGTGCTTTTTTGCTGCGGCCTGCTACGTGGGGCTTTAGCCTTAAAATGTTTTCTAAGTTACAAATATTGATGACTTATCCTAATGATAGGTGACTAATATCAAATCAGTGGGGGGTCTGACACCTGGCACCCCCCATCGATCAGCTGTTCTCAGCAATGAAACAGGAAACGGACAGCTCTGTTCTTTGCATAGTGGCTGAACTGAGTCACTACAACTTAAGGAGATTGTTCAGGCTTACATTTTATTTTCTAATAAGGCTAGAAGAGGTGAAAAAACAAAACAAAAAAAAACATACCTGTCCCCGGTGGTCTGGTGTCCTCCCAGCATGGTCCAATCCTGCTGCTCAGCTGTCTTCTTGCACTGGAATTCATCGCCGGCTGTGATGTCCCATGTCCCTTCCGCTGAAGTCTGGACAACCCCTTGAATGGGAGTTGAATAGGAGCTGATCTGCAGTACCTGTTCTGGCCACTACACAGGAAATGGAGTTGTCTGCTTCCTGTTTTATTCTCTCTGTGCCAGCTGCTAAGAACAGCTGATCGGTGGGGGTGCTGGTTGTTGGACCCCCACAGATCTCATGAATATTTTTAACCCAGAAAACCCCTATAATAGTTAATTAATTAACTAGTAAAGAAAGTGTAAGTAGTCCTGTCCTTCAGCAGTATGTTTTTTATCCAAAACTCAAAGTGTGCCTTTTCCAGCAGTCTCCCCCCCCCATGTACTACATGACAAGTAACTCAGTGTGATGAATGGAGAAGGAAACACATGTACTCTTCATTTACAAAAAGTTGTTTTACACTTGGAGGCACTCTTTAAAGGGAGTCTGTCAGCAGGAAAATCAGTATCAAACTAATGACATTACATTGTAGAGCGGCTTCTACATTTGCCAAAAATGTATTTTTTATTCTGCATTGAGGCTCCATTTTCATGAAAATCAGTTGTTTTATTCTTATGAAAATTAGCTGAAAAGGGCATTAGGGTCGTGTCTCCCAATTCCTGTATTTTGCATTGTCACCCTTATCATTATAATATCCGATTGTAGTGGAAGAGTGAAGAAATCAGGCGATACCTTTTAGAGGCTAACTGAGTAGACTAAAAGGTATCGCCTGATTTCTTCACTCTTCTAGTACTTTCTATGGCTAACACAGTACAACCTTATATTACTAGCAATATCCGACTGTTTAATAACGCATTTGATCTTAACTTCTGTTTTTATAATCCTTTTTCCCCGATAATGCTGATATATAAACCAGTGTATGGGATTCGTGACCCTTCTCCCAGTCCCATAATACTCCAAACCTGGAACATTACAATGTGAAATCTAAGTTGTGTTGTATAAGCAGCCTTCACCTTTGGCCTCATTCTGCCAGGCAATGATAAAACCCACAAGACTGGAGCAATGTCCTATTATACTAGAGTGCAATAATATAATTCTTAACCCTGTGCTCCTCTTCCGTGAGATTTTCTTCTCTGTACATGAACATTGTGTACTTGTAGTCTCAAGAGCCTGTTGTGTCAATGTGGTTGTTAAGGAAAAGGGTTAAAGATGAGTATAAATAATCCCTTCCAATGCCGGTCATCACTATTGTAACTTCCATCTTTTCTTTTGTATTTCCTGTAGAGAGATGTGTTCGGATGATATTAAAGATGCTAGGATTAAGCTCCTGCTCAACCAGCGCCCACACGCTCACCGAACCTGACCACTCCAGCACGCTAGGGATATCTACCTTGGATGTCGACACCCAAAGGTACGTCCTGGCTCTGCCAGAGGTTGAGACTTGGCGGAAGCACCGATTGGGTTTAACCCAAGCTACTCACTCTTGCAACCTTTTGGAACCAGATACAATTTCGGAGACTTTGGTATCACGCACAGCAAGTTACGATGCCTTGTACGATCTTCGTGCGCAGGAGGCGGAGACTAACTTTCCTTTTGAAGGAAATAGCATGTTCGAGGTGGCCACTGGAGTGGACTCTGAGTTTCCATTGAGCCCTCATGTAATAAAGAGGAGAAGAGGAGGTCTGATAGAACAGAAGGATATCATAAAAGCTCACCAGGCACATAAGATGCAAAGCACGCCCCAAGCACGACGGAAAGAGTGGGAGTAAGTACTATTGTGTCTGGGGGATGGAAGTGGATCCTACCAGTTGTTTCGTAGAAATTACTAATATAGTCTTATAATGTTACCAGCCATTTGTTTGATTTTTTGCATATTTCTTCATCACCAAGCAGGAATGAGTGAGTTACTAGTTTACAGACCTACTATAGGATTACTCAAATGAGTTGTCACATCAAGGTAACTCTTATTGATGGAAAACTTGTGGTTGACCATAGATTTTTCTTTCTGCTAGTTATTTTAAATAAAAACCTTTCATGATAGACGACCTGAAACAGGAAAGAGTAATAAGTAAACCCTAGTAGACAAATTCACAGGAAAGGGCACCTTACGGAGATAACCCTTGCACCCTCACAGTCTGTAAGCCCCATAAAACTAAGGCCCAACATTAATGTTCCTAATATCAGAGTTATGATGGATTTTTTACCTTACTATAATGAAGTAAAGACAGAATATTACAGCTACAGGACCATCTCATCAGTCACCGAAACGACACAAAAAATCTTGTTCCATTTGACCACTAGGAGCGCGAAAAATGTACCAAACACAAAGTTTATGAGTCCTATGTATTCATGAGCACAACAATCCACCTGCCTCCCTCTGACCTAATACTAGTGGTTGATACTAGTATGTATGCATCTATAAGGAGAGCCTGTCAGTCACCGAAGACAGGTGTGTAGGGCAAGGTGGAGGACTTTGCTCATGAATACAAGGACTCATAAACTTGTATATTCCTTTTGTGCGCCTAGCAGCCACTACATATGTTGTGCTGTTTTAGGAGTAAAACAGTTGTCTGTGATCCTTTCGGCCTTGCACATCAGAAAAAACAGACACAGTGCACAGTTTTTATGTCCATGCTGCATTCCACTTGTGTCCATGTTTGTTCTGTGTCTCAGTTTTTAACATCTGGATGAAACAAGAGCCAAGGTCAAGCCAAGTCTCAGAATAGGACATGAATGGAATTTCCCATAACAGACTCTCTATCCATTAAACAAAACTGATATATAAATATTCACATTGACTTGTAAAGGTCCGTGTTAAAAAAAAATGGATGGCACACTGCAGAGAGAAAAGGTCATACACGAGGGACCTAAGAACATCTAAGAACATTTATTTTAGGTGTGACTTTTGGGGTGAGCATGTGGACAGTTGGAGGCCCAGGGTAGGTGCGGTAAAATAATAAACAGCTCATACTCACCCTTCTTCACCACCTGGGTGTCTCGTCTACTTTTCAGCATCTTTTGGCCTTTTTAAGCCTCCTGGGTAACATCTTTGACCCTGGGTCACCACTGAGGCCTGTGATTGGGCCTCCCACAGGGGTACATTGATGTCATGAAGTTTGCGTGAAAGCGTTGTAACATCAAGGGGACCATGTCACCTCTGAGGCCCAACCACAGGTGATCCAGGGCCACCAACGTCACCCATGAGGCCAGAAAGAAGACCAGTCACTGCTGCGGAGAGCCAGAGAGGTCTGAAAAAGTGAGTATGACTGTTTATTATATTTCTGCACCCCTCTTGGGCCTCTGAATATTATACTCTGGGTTCTGAAGAAACCCCAGAATCTAATAACGCTTTGTGGGTGGCAAACCCCAAATATATCTGATTCAGTTCTGCAACATTCGTAATGAACCCTTTTTGGTACAAACCGGTTCACTCATCCCTGGTCTGTTACAATGTATTAATCTTGGCAAATTTCAACAAAGCAGCATGACAAAGTTAGGATCCAGACTGCCATGTCTCACATTCAGTCTAGGCAAACTCTCAATCTCTAAATGTTAAGGTTTCCATTCACTTACAGCAAACAGAGATCTAGAAAACAGATAGGAATTTCAACATACCATATATTAGAAAGTTGCATGACTAGGTCCTAGATCATTTTTCCAAAGAACACTAAACTGTCCAGGTTTTATCACCCCATAAATGAGAACAATGTAGCACACACTGGATATACCTGAGCTGCAGCATTGTGAAAATCTTAGAAAAATCATCAGATTAACAAAATTATGATTTACAAAAATACTGGATACCGAGTCCCATTACTCAGACTACTCAATCTTCTATATCAATAGTGTATAGAAAGAGAAATCCAAAAAGGAGGGACCCTGCTGGCGTCTGTCACCTTGTCAGCTCCCTTAAAGCTTGGAAAATGTTACTTAGTCTCAACCTGTCTTAAGCAGAATTTTATCTGCAATCACATAAAAGGATGGAGCGTTCTCAAAAAATCTTCACAGGAATACATTAAAATTGAATGTTAAAAGTAAAGTTACAAAAAACAGCAAAATAAAAAAAATACTTTAAAAAATATAAAAAATATTTTGAGTGATTTGTATTGCCACCTACTGGGCACCACTGGGAATACAACACATTTTTTGAAATACCTGTAGAAATGAATCAGTAGCCAATTTGTTTTTTGTAATTTATGTGTTGGTAAATTTCCTATATTTTTAAACAGGAGAAAAGTCACCACTTATCTGTTATATATAGATTATTTTAGTCTATAAAGTAGGATATAAGAGTCATATAACAAAGATACTACATATCTAACAATATGATTGAAATATTTGTATATATATTTCACCCTAATGTGTTTGGTAGGTCTTGGTCTTATACTGTGTTACGGTTTGAGCATTCAGTATTATATAGTGTATACTATATACCTAATATGTGCAAATATATAACCATGAACAGATAATATTTTGTATTAGAAATAGGGGGAAAAAGTTTCTATTCTGTTTGTTACATTTAAGGCTACGCAGTGACATAGAGTGCCGTGCAAAAGTTTTAGGCAAGAGTTGAAAAAATGTTAGATTGCCTTAAAAAATAGAAGCATTCATAGTTTGTCAATGAACAAAATGAAATGAATAAAGAAAAGAGAAATCTAAATCCCATCAATATTTGGTGTGACCTTTGCCCTTTGCCTTCCATGTTCTTCTCAGTACTGGCAGACAGTTTTTGGCAGAACTCGGCAGGGAGGTTGTTTCCACCGCCATCTTGGAGAACTAAGCACTGATCTTCTGTGGATAGGCTTGCTCCAATCCTTCTGTCTCTTCATGTCACACAAGACAGACTGGATGATGTTGAGATCAGGGCTCTGTGGGGTCCATATCATCACTTCCAGGACTCCTCCTCCAAAGGGCAAAGGTCACACCAAATACTGATGGGATTTAGATTTCTATTTTGTTCATTCACTGAATTTTGTTAATTGACAAAAAATAACTGTTTCCATTTTGAAAGTATTCTTGCTTTGCAGCATTTTTTCACACCTGCCCAAAACTTTTGCACAGTACTGTAAATGCGCAATAAATTACAGAAAAAATATTGGTTACAAGAGATCTTGTGACTACCATACAGTTCTCACTTTGATGCTTGCAATGTTTTTTCTCCTTGAGGCTAAGGCCCACATTGCAGAAAAGCAGCAGAAGAAAACGCTGCAGTTTACAGTACCAGCAAGATTAATGCGATTTTGGCTAATCCCATCCATACAATGTGCAAAAAAAAAAAAAAAAATGCTATGGAAAAACTGCATTTTTGAAACAGAGCATGTCAATTTTACCTGCGGAAACACTTGCGTGTTCCCATTAGATTTTATAAGAGAAGAAAAACCAAAGAGAAAATCGTGTGGAAAAAATGTAATGTGTTTCTGCAGCATTTTCTTTCCACTGCGCTTTTTAGTTCCAGTTTATAATGTGGGGCCTTAGCCTAAGGCAACACATCGCGTTTTTTTCCCGCAGTGCTTTTCACAGAATGTTTCTGCTTCAATTATACCTATACGGAAACTGCCTGGTATAATTGACAGGCTACGATTTCCAAAAACGTGACGGTTTTGGAAATCGCAGCATTTCCATTGAGTATATTTTTCTGCAGTGTGTGGATGGGATTCGCTGTACTTTGCTAAAACCTAAGGCCAGGGCCCCATGTGATATAAACACTGCGGTTTGGCCACGGCGGAAACATCATGAAAAAAAAACGCGGTGTTGTACAGTCCCTGCATAGTGAATGGGATTCTAGCAAATCCCATCCACACACTGCGGAAAAATATGCGCAGCGGATACACTGCGATTTCCAAAACCGTTGCAGTTTTGGAAATCGCAGCATGTCAGTTATACCTACGGATTCAGTTTCCCTATAGGTATAATGGAAGCAGAAAGTCCACAGAGGAAACCTCTGGGTACTTTCTGTTTAAAGCGTTGTGGGAACAAACGAGATGTGTTTTGTTTTTCCCGCAGCACTTTTTTGCTGCGGCCTGCTATGTGGGGCCTTAGCCTAAAAGGAATTTCTGCTAAAAGTGGCCAATTTCCCCTCTACTCCAGCAACACAGAACAACTTTTCAATGTGCTTACTGAACCCAAATTGGCTACACCAGTGAAAAAAATGCTCTTCACTTCCTGTGTCGATCAGTTTCTGCACTGAGGCCTTCTGACTAGAGCAGAGAATTGGGGCATCAATGACAATGGTTGGCTGGCCGGAACAGATGAAGAGGTTGGAGTTCACGTGCAAAGAAGTTTTGAGAGAGGACAGCTGAGCGGGTCATGGGAACCGTGGGGTTCCTAGTATAAGATATCAGAAACTGGCATGAAAGGAAGTGCTACATATAAATAGTCTTCGCACAACAAAGAAGATTTGGGGAAGCACCAAAATGAGATCTAAGATATTAAATCCCCAGAATGTAGATTTCTGCTGCGTAATGTGATGGATTTGTCCTGGATTTTCCCGATTGAATTCAATGTGCAAGATGAAACCAACAAGGAAAACCTATACCAAGTTTAAGATAACCCCCCCCCACTATACTCAGAGGGGCACATTTATGATTTTGTTTACACCAGATATACCTTTGGTTTTCAACCTGTGACGCAAATTGATTCAATATCATTTACGCCAGTTTCCTGCCACAAATGATCAGTAAAGACCCAGTGAAGGAGCCACAGCATTTCTGAAGAAGCATGCACCTGCATGAGGTGACTCTTCTGCAGGTGTCGGGGATATGAATACTGGCATTCAATACTGCAGTCTTTATAAGGCTAAAGCCCCATGGTGCGGAAACGCAGGTTTTTTTTTGCAGATGTTGCTGTGTTTTTTTGAGCCACAGTTAGGAGCGGCTACGAAAGGAATGGAAAATATAAATGAAGCTGTTAAACGTTTCCCTTCTTTTAATTCTCAAAAAAACGCAGCAAAATCTGCAACAAAAAAAGCTGCATTTCTGCAACGTGGGGCTTTGACCTAAATATGCCCGAACAGTTTAAAAAAAAAAAAAACCCTAAAAGCACTATACTCACCTTTGCTGGAGATTTCTTTGGCAGTGCTTCCCTGGTTCCCCACTGGTCTCTGCACACAGGGCTTGCACGGACTCATCTGGCTCTGTATTCTTGCGGTTGAGCAGAGAACTGCACCAGTATCACACAATCGGCATATGGTGACCCTGTCCCTTTTGAAAGGCAGCAAATCATAGCTCAGCATGATGTAGCAGTCTGGAGCACCGGAGAGACCCTCAGTAGACCTGACTGTTTATTTGCATATTTAGATTTATAAACATCTTTCAGCAACAGAGACCCAGATTTGCATAGGAAATATAACTGTGCTGTTGCTTTTATGTGATTAACCCTCGTGACAGACTCCCCTTAGGTGACTAAACACCTACTGTATGTATGGCCAGGCAAACAGGGAGCCTTGTGCTATACTTCCTGTTAAAACAATCCTCCAGTGATCCTAAGTTTCTGATCTACAATTAAAAACATAAGCACCGCTGCTGATGAACTACATTTATTTGCAAGCTACATACACTGTCCTTTTTAATATGATACAGGTTAGAAATTTATGGAATTACTGTAGTTCTTACCTTCCTTCCTACTTAGAGAGAGAAATTAAAATAATTTGAGTATATTACCCAAACAGTAAATTATAATGGAATGTAATGTCCTGTGATCACAGCAGCATCTGCACTGATTATAAAAATGAGTATGTGTCCTACAACACTATTGATAAATTTCCCCTGGTATGAGAGTAAGCCTGCATTCACTTGACCATGATGCAAAATGGCTGTCAAAAACATCCATTTTTCACAGCTGTTTTGCACCTGAGGGGCGGCCGTTTTCATGGATCCCTAATACATTACAGTGTATAGAGGGATCCATGAAACGGACAGAAATAGAGTATGACCTATATTTTGATGGCCCATGACAGCGGAACATTAAAATATCGGTCATATGAATGGCCCCCATTCACAGACATTGAAATTAATGCAGCCGCTTGACAGCCGTTAAAAAAACATCCATCACATGGCCGATATTCAATGTCAAGTGAATATATCTTAAGGTGGAGCATGTCCAGTGTTACTTCAGGCACGATCCAGGAGATCTCCTTTAGGCCAGGGCCCCACGTGGCATCTACACATTGCATAAAAATACCTGCAGCAGAAATGCTGCGATTTCCAAAACCATTGCGTTTTTGGAAATCACAGCATGTCAATTATACCTATGGAAATGCCGGCAGTTTCCGTCTAGGTATAATCGAAGCAGAAAGTCCACAGAGTTTACCTCCCTCTGCGAAAAGCGCTGCGGAATAAACCACTGCGATTTTTCCTGCAGTGCTTTTTGGCTGCGGCTCGCTACTTGGGGCTTTAGCCTAATATAGGTGTCTTACCATAAATACGTGCAGTACTTCATTGCCATGAGTTATATTCTGATTTATTGGCTATAATATCATGTTTAAAACGTCAGCAAAAATTTTGCACATATCCCATCTTACAAGTGACATGCAAATGTCATGTCTGTATACCGTGAGCAAGAATATAAGCTGACAAATCTGTTAGTGAGCGTCCAGCTTGCAGGCATACTGCCAGGGACATGGAAAGGTTGACATAATGTGAGACAGAAATCAATGAGTTTGCAATCTACACAGACCATGCGGGCAATTTCCAGTCCTCTCCGTAGTCCTATGTTATGTAATGATCCCACGAGGAAGCCATGCAATTAATGTCCTATTAGATGTCTAAACCCTTCATAGCTTAGACAACTTTTCGGGGCTGATTTTGCAGCACTCATTACCCCTGTGAGGGACAGGGAATGTTTTGCTGAAAGTAAATGCTTGCCAAAATGCCATGGATGCGTTCCAAAGTCCTAACACCCTTTATGATATTTCTGAGTGAGTTGTTCAGACCTTCTGGGCAGCCTGACAGAGTTTGCATTTCCAATGCAGTGGAAACAATGAATTACATTAGCATGTGTGACTGGAGGCCTTGTTTTAACAAGTAGGAGAAGAAGAAACGATGTTACTTGCCAGATGAAGATTTAGGTTATTTTTGCATCGCTTTCTTTCACTCCCTTCAACCAGATTCTTCTATCCTGCTGTGCTGTCAGGCGTCAAAAGGCAGTCATATAAGCTGTGTGTTCAGACGCAGGAAAAGGTTATGTACCAAGGCGATGCCCGTCTGTGTGCAGGATCTTCAGGAAGTTGCCATGATTCACATTATTCATTGGCTGAAATGTACAAGGTACTTTATTCTGTGCCTGATGATCGAACGTTTACTGACAAATCTGACAAAAAAGCTTCCCGACAAATCTATCAGAAAGTCGACCTCATACTTGTCTGCTTTAAAGCTCTGTCTTCAGGGAGTTTCGGGATAAGTTGTACTTTGCTCATTGCTGACATTTTTAAGAGCTTCCACAAGAACAGGACACCTCTAATGTTAAGTTCTCACTAGTGTTCGGGCACTCCATCCCAGATTCCGCTTAAAATCAGCAGAGAGAAAAGTCCTGCATGGAGGACTTTTCTTTCCACCGATTTCAGTATTTCCGGAAACCCCGCAGACACCATTATAGTCTAAGCAGATAGGGTTTACGTCTTTCAGATCCCCAAGCGCTCCCGAAGGACAGAAACCCGAATGCTAGTGTGAACCTAATGAAACAGTGTACCCATTATCATCAGTAGTGGCCCTTTAAACAGTGCAAAAATTTATACCCCCAAAAACTTTTTGAAAGTCCCGAGAAGGTATTTAATTGTGCCTACCACTGATGCTGACCTATGGTGCTCTATAGGAGTAAAAAATTAATATGTCTATTTTTCAATAAAAGGATAAAAAGCTCATTCTGGCGAACCCCCTTTAAAAAAAAAAAAAAAAAAAAATCAGATCTCTACTGTGTTCCAGCAGAGGAAGCTGGCCTGGAGTGGGGGGGGGGGGGGGTAGGTGGTTTAGGGGCGGGGCTTTGGTCATATGGGGGCAGGGCTTTACACCAAACAGCGCTGTAGATTGGGGGGTGCTGGCAGGACCTTGGTGTACAGCGTTGTAGACCAGGTCCCTGCCATTAGCTACGCCAAGAGCAACAACACTGTGGTCAGATCGCCGACCCGCCCCACTGTGCCCCACATAATGTGCCAGGAGCCGCATCTACTGAGGCCAGCCCGCTGCCCGGCGGATCGGCAAAAGACCCCCTATGGCCCGGTCCTGGTCCGTGGACTGGTGGTTGGGACCCCTGCCCTAGAGAGCAGTAAATATTACTGGGAGAAGGTTCAATTAGATATGTGTGTGGCGGCCACTGCAGGAAAAGTGTAGTATTACATACTATTACTAATGCAAATTAGCTCTTTTTCAAAAGAAGAAAAATGGCCTCTCTGAGACTAAAGCTCCACGTTACGAAAATGCTGAGTTTTGGCACTGTGGAAATGGTGCAGAAAAAAAACGCTGTGTTTTACAGTACCTGCAAAGTGAATGAAATTCTGGATAATACCATCCACATCTTGCAGAAAAAAATCCACAGCGGAAAAGCTGCGTTTTCAAAAATGCCCGGGTTATTTAAAATCGTAGCATGTCTGTCTATCTATCTATCTATCTATCTATCTATCTATCTATCTATCTCTAAAGCAAAACTAAAGTAGAACAAGTTGAGCTTACATAGAGGTCTTCTGGTCTGTTTTCTCATGTCTACCACCCATGTAATATATATGACACATGGTGGATTTCCTGTTCTCAGGCAGGTGTGGCCAGGATTGCATGTATATATAATACAAAGCTGATAGAAGAATACATTCTCTCAATATAAAAGAGTGGTCGGGCACTGACATCACTTGTACAAATAACAATTACCATATTCTTCTCTGCAGAACAAAATTAAGCTCAGGTAGAATTTAATTAAAAAACAGCAGTCCTTCATAAAACCATTAGAAATTCTTACATTTCATTTCTTGAAGAGCTGATATAATTTGCAGCAAGGGAGACGAGAGGACAAGATGTATAGACGCGCAGGGTTTTCACTGAATTGCCTTTTTGATAGGCTTAATAATTAAAATCCCGCATCTCTGTCATTATGGTTTACTCAGACTATACCGCATCAGGCAGAATGACCTCCGTGTTCTCCTGAAATCTCCTGCCCTTGATATGTGGCAGTGGGATTTCATCACACATATAATTATATATTCAGCCCATTGACAAGAATGAACTAAATGTTCTGTAGAAAACAGTGTTTTGCAAACATTATCACTTCTGATAAAAATACTTCTCCTGTCAACAGTTTTATCTAGCGATCCAGCGATGCTTCTAGCTTCATCGGGACTTAAAGGGGTTTCCACAAAAAAAATCTTTTTTAAAAAAAGGTCTGTTAGTGCTATTAATGGGTGCACCCAAATACCTTTAGCAGTGTTTTCAGTGATTTCTGGGTTTTCTTTGGGAGCTTCTGGCATTTTCTGCATTTGTTTACATGGTGTAGTTAATGCTGTCTTAGCTAATGCAAAGCATCATGGTAGTTGTAGGCTGACTCACACTACCTCCCTCTCACTACCTCCCCTTCCCTCTCTCACACCCCCCTCCCTGTCTTTCTAGCTATCCCGCCCACTACTAGCCCTTCCCAATTAACTCAGCCCACCCCATCATACTTACCTGTCTTCCTTCCAGACTTCCTTCTGTGGGATGGCTCCTCCTCTTCTTTGACAATGCCGGTGCGTGCACAATAGTCCCTTCGCTGCGCCGCTGCAGCAATCCGCCTCTACTGCGCAAGCGTGGGAGGCTCCTCCGGCCTGTACACGTTCTGGCAGACGTCACAGAAGAGGAGCCATCCTGCAGAAGGAAGTTTGGAAAGAAGACACGTAAGTATGATGGGGTGGAGAGGGGGGTATTGGTGATGTTCCGTTTCTGGAAACGGGGAAACAGAACGTCACTAGATAACCAGAAAATGTAAAATGGGTAAATATACATTTTTGCTTTAAATTTTGTAATTTAGAAAGTAGGCGGGGGCGGGTGTTTAGATTAGTGTAGGAATTCCATTTTATCCCGGACAACCCCTTTAAAGGGAATCTTTCATTAAAGAAACAACTTTTAAGCTAATGGCACGTTGGAATGGCCTTTAAAAAGGCCATTCTTCTCCTACCTTTCATTGTTGTCTTCTCCCAGCCGTTTCTGTAAAAATCCATTTCTTCAATTATGGAAATGATCCTCACGGAGCACCCGGGGCGTTCCTCCTTTGTAGCGAGCACCAACTGCGTCATTGCTTGTCACCGCCCATTAGTCTGTTGTGGTGACTCCAGTCTTGTTCTTCTCTGCATATTCTTTCTTCTACTTCCTCTGACACAGCGCTGGAGAGCAGTGACATTGACAGTTACATTGGGGTGCATGCAGATGGACACCCATCGGAGGGGGCTCCATATACATCTGTCATTAAGGTTAAGCTTGCACGTAGTGAGCCGCAGCCAAAAAGTGCTGTGGGAAAAACGCAAGTGTTTTTGAAAATTGCAGCATTTCCGCTACGGATTATTTTCTGCAATGTGTGGATGGGATAAGCCAGAATCCCATCCACTTTGTAGTTAATGTAAAATGCCACGGCCAAATCACAATGTTTACACTACGTGGGGCCACACAGTGGCGTAACTAAAGTCTTGTGGGCCCGGGTGCAAACTTTTGTCCGGGGCACCCTACCCCTTTTCTAGAGCGAATTCTTGATAGTGGCAGTTACAGGTGCTGAAGCGATATCTCAGATACTGGAAAGGGGTACAGCTTTAATACCCACAACTGCAGTTATCAAGAATGCGGTGAGTGAGCAGCAGAGCACCTGGCATGTAAACAATACTGGGACAGTTTTACATGCTTCGCAGTGGACCCCACACAGTATTACATGCTCCACAGTGGACCCCAAACAGTATTATGTGCTCCACAGTGGCCACCAAGAAGTATTACGTGCTCCATAGTGGCCCCCAAACAGTATTAAGTGCTCCACAGTGTCCCCCAAACAGTATTACGTACTCAATAGTGGCCCCCAAACAGTATTACGTGCTCCATAGTGGTCCCCAAACAGTATTACGTGCGCCACAATGGCCCACAAACATTATTATGTGCTCTACTGTGACCCCCACACAGTATTATATGCTCCACAGTGGCCCCCACACAGTATTATATGCTTCACAGTGGCCCCCACATAGAATTATATGCTCAACGTGGCCCCCACACAGTTTTATGTGCTCACAGTGCCCACCCCCTCAGAGCCTGAACCCCCTATTCACCCTGTTGCTCACACACAGGCTACACCCCCATATACCCCTCTTGCCCACACACAGCCTGCACCCCCATGTCACCCTCTTGCTCACACACAGCCTGCATCCCCATGTCCCCCTCTTGCTCACACATGTTCTCTTCTCTCCTCCTTCCATCAGTCTCCGCCACCAACAGCTTCCTGTGTAACACCACACTGTCCCATACAATCCAGAATAGCTCTGCCCACACAAGAGTCTGATTATATGGTCATGATGTCATCAAAGGTCCTTTAGCCCACTAGGATTTAGCATCTACCGCAGGACAGGACAGGTGAATAAGTATTTTTTTATTTTTATACACCTCCCCTGGACTGGCATTTAATGGGAAGGGGCCCAGCCAGGCCCCTTTCCATTAACAATATGTATAGCGGTCGGGGAACAAGGCTTTCCCTGACCACTATCATGGTGGTCCGGGGCCCCGGCCATTTCCAGTGGGCCCCGTACCCTTCTGGGCCCGGTCGCACTCCCTGCGACCATGATCGTTACGCCACTGGGGCCACAGCCTTAATGTCTGTTGGTCTCATCCTGTGACAAATGAGAACAATGAACATTAAATAGCTGTAGTGTGAACCTACCCTTATTTCACTGATCTCTCACCAGTCCAGTTCCAAAGCTACCAGATCCACCACAGTCTCTACTCCATCTTGCTCTAGAAAAATACAAAGAAAGGCACCTCATGCTTTGTGTTACTTTAGATGTTTAAGTGAAAGGATAGAGTGTATGGAGTGTAATGTCCCGTGAAGATGTTATGCTCCCTGACAGGCACAACGCTGTAAAAGAATAGGAATCTATGGTAGTCAGCTGTAGCCTGCTTCTGTGTTGGGAGGTGATGGCATGGCTATCATCAATGTAGTGGAGGGGAGATAAAACAGGAGACAAAGAGGCGATACAGAGGAGTTCCAGATCACATAAGCCAGAGGGTAGGAGTCAGCAATTTCTGTCTTTTGTTAAGCAACATGTTTCAACATGCATTTGGCCTAATAAAAGAAATTGTTGCCTCCTAAACCCTGACCTTCTGTGATCTGGATACACCATCGCTGTCTATCTCCTGATTTTTCTTCTCTCCTTATTACTCACTCAGGCTGCGGTCACATTAGCATTTGGTGAACATTCAGGGACTGTGTCCCCCATTTTGCTTAAAATATGCAGAGAGAAAAGTCCTGTAAGCAGGACATTTCTCTCCGCCGATTTCAAGTAGAAACTGGGTGGAAACCCGGTGGACCCATTATAGTCTATGGGGTCCGCAGGTTTCCGTAGATAACCACTGTTTAAATGGATAGGGTTCCCCAAGTGGACCTGAAGAATGGAAACCCGAATGCTGGTGTGAACCTAGCATCACACTGGGTGGGAAATTCCTCTGATAAAAGGTGCTTCTACCATGCCTTCGATTCTTCTGACTGAAACTCCGTTGCAACCGTTGAAGTATCTCACCAAGGCAGTTTGTTTCCACAACAGTTTGGAGTGCAACCCTGACTGTATTAGAAGGTAAGCATAGCTAACTTAGCATATCTTGCAGAAGTGGGACCTGTTGTGTAAACCCTTGTGAAAACTTGGTAATCTATGTGTGTTGCCTCAGAATTTTTCTCTAACCCAACAGTTCCTATGCAATTTTCTCTCATGCTAAGAAAGATTGCAGAGCATTAAGAGAATTTACCTCCAGGTAGAACTGCTCTCCTTGCTGCAACTAAAACAATTTGTGACCCCAGTAAAGCGCTGGTGACAAGGAACCCTGTGGAAGTTGTGTGTCCTTTCTTTGGACACATCTCTGCAAACTTTCAGATTACGGGTGGATTGTCCTAGGATAGGTTGGCGTAAGGGGAATAGAGGGGCATACTTGGTCTTACACATCCTTGCCATGGTTGGTTAGTGCCTCAGGCCCCCTTACATTACCACAATTCCTGTCGTCCACCATATGTCCTAGTGTCCCCCTCTCACATGCACACCAGTCATTGCTAGCAGTGCCAACCTGAGGATTCCCTGTGAGAAAGTCCATACCTACTGGCAGAGGTTAAGGCTGAAGAACTCCCAATCCTTTAGACTCCATGCTCTAGGTTAGCCAAATCCATTAGTGACCCAGTGGGCTCACAACTCCATTAGGTTAGAGAAGATAAATTCATGCCAAGACGGTGTCTGAGGAGACATTTCTAGAATGTATCCCATAAATGCCTCCGGAGACATGTCTCTTCCAATCATGTCTGGTAAGAATTCTATGTAATATAAGTGTGTGTATATTACAGTGTTTTGTGAATCAATATTTCCCATTATATAATGTACTAACCACTGTTTACCATGTAGTTACAGATTTATATTACATTAGAAATGTTAGAAATGTTATTAGGTAGATTGTGTGCCGTATTTTCAGCGAGCAAATGTATTTAACAGGCTTCGGGTTCTGAACTCCACACTCTAGTATCTCATTCTGCTTCATTGTACTGTTTATTTCAGATGCATTGAAGTAAATTATCTTGGTATTTTAATACGAGAAGTGGGTAATTTCACCTGATTATTTCATATATGGTTGACACTTAGCTAAAAATAAACACAGAATAATCACTCCTTGGCTGCCTCACCTGAGGCTAACTATTATATGATGATATAGTGTCTCTGTTGCCATGGCAATAAGCTACTTAAATGCCTTTGTTAAAATGGCTCTCTAATAAACTATAATACTGCATGATGTGTGCACAGGGTTTACAGTGAGGAAATAAAGTGCGCTTATACTGTAGATGCCATACATCTCTTTAGAGTGTGATAAGGTTTCCTGCTATCTGGGATAACAGATTACTTTCATTACTTTATAAATGGCAGAGACGAGGAATTCATTTGACCGCTACAGTATTTAATATATAAAGCACACTTGGAACGTTCAGAAGTCTCCTGAAATAAGGGGTGACCTCCCAGAGTCCTGGAAGGGCTGGTGAATCTCCAGGACCAAGTGGAACGCTCCGGCATCTGCTAAGCTTTTGTCGGTCACGTCACCAAAAGGGATGTGTTCTTGCAAAAAGGGGGCATGGACAGCCCTTAAATTTTTTCGTGGTGTATAGAGCACACCATTCTCCCGCAACCTTCCTAACAAATTTTGGCAAGTATGGCATAAAGTAAAATAATATCCTGTACTACTAGTTCTAGTTCTGACTTGTATGAGGACTCCAACTCTACTTCCCTTGCTTGGAACATATACACATGTGATCAGAACAATAGTTCAGGGGTAGATACTGACTTTCATGGGCCCCGTGTGCAAAAAGTGTGTGTTTGGCCACTGCTTTTGCCAGCAAAACTATACAGAAGGATAATATATTCCCTCTCTCTCTGTATCTATCTATATACAGTAAATAAGCTGCACTATCAAAGGCATTAGGATACAGACTAAGGATTACATATTAACATAAAAACCAAAAAGAGCTTGTAAAGCTGAAATATTGTACATATGGGCTAATAAAGTACGCCATTGTTTTCTTAATTTACTTTTTTGAAGTGCTTTCTTTTTTTATTTAGATATATAGTGTACAGTGTATATACAGTACAGACCAAAAGTTTGGACACATCTTCTCATTCCAAGAGTTTTCTGTATTTTCATGACTATAAAAATTGTAGATTCACACTGAAGGCATCAAAACTATGAATTACCACATGTGGAATTATATACTTAACAAAAAAGTGTGAAACAACTGAAAATATGTCTTACATTCTAGGTTCTTCAAAGTAGCCACCTTTTGCTTTGATTACTGCTTTGCAAACTCTTGGCATTCTCTTGATGAGCTTCAAGAGGTAGTCACCTGAAATGGTTTTCCAACAGTCTTGAAGGAGTTCCCAGAGATGCTTAGCACTTGTTGGCCCTTTTGCCTTCACTCTACAGTCCAGCTCACCCCAAACCGTCTGGATTGGGTCCAGGTTTGGTGACTGTGGAGGCCAGGTCATCTGGCGTAGCACCCCATCACTCTCCTTCTTGGTCACATAGCCCTTACACAGTCTGGAGGTGTGTTTGGGGTCATTGTCCTGTGGAAAAATAAATGATGGTCCAACTAAACGCAAACCGGATGGAATAGCATGCCGCTGCAAGATGCTGTGGTAACCATGCTGGTTCAGTATTCCTTCAATTTTGAATAAATCCCCAACAGTGTCACCAGCAAAGTCCCCCCACACCATCACACCTCCTCCTCCATGCTTCACGGTGGGAACCAGGCATGTAGAGTCCATTCGTTCACCTTTTCTGCGTCGCACAAAGACACGGTGGTTGGAACCAAAGATGTCAAATTTGGACTCATCAGACCAAAGCCCAGATTTCCACAGGTCTAATGTTCATTCCTTGTGTTCTTCTTGTGCTTGTTGCCTGTCCTTAGCAGTGGTTTCCTAGCAGCTATTTTACCATGAAGGCCTGCTGCACACAGTCTCCTCTTAACAGTTGTTGTAGAGATGTGTCTGCTGCTAGAACTCTGTGTGGCATTGACCTGGTCTCTAATCTGAGCTGCTGTTAACCTGCGATTTCTGAGGCTGGTGACTCGGATGAACTTATCCTCCGCAGCAGAGGTGACTCTTGGTCTTCCTTTCCTGGGGCGGTCCTCATGTGAGCCAGTTTCTTTGTTGCGCTTGATGGTTTTGGCCACTGCACTTGGGGACACTTTCAAAGTTTTCCCAATTTTTCGGACTGACTGACCTTCATTTCTTAAAGTAATGATGGCAAATCGTTTTACTTTACTTAGCTGCTTTTTTCTTGCATAATACAAATTCTAACACTCCATTCAGTAGGACTATCAGCTGTGTATCCACCTGACTTCTGAACAACACAACTGATGGTCCCAACCCCATTTATAAGGCAAGAAATCCCACTTATTAAACCTGACAGGGCACACCTGTGAAGTGAAAACCATTTCAGGTGACTACCTCTTGAAGCTCATCAAGAGAATGCCAAGAGTGTGCAAAGCAGTAATCAAAGCAAAAGGTGGCTACTTTGAAGAACCTAGAATATAAGACATATTTTCAGTTGGTTCACACTTTTTTGTTAAGTATATAAGTCCACATGTGCTTATTCATAGTTTTGATGCCTTCAGTGTGAATCTACAATTTTTATAGTCATGAAAATACAGAAAACTCTTGGAATGAGAAGGTGTGTCCAAACTTTTGGTCTGTACTGTATATATATATATATATATATATATATATATATATACAGTACAGACCAAAAGTTTGGACACACCTTCTCATTCCAAGAGTTTTCTGTATTTTCATGACTATAAAAATTCTAGATTCACACTGAAGGCATCAAAACTATGAATTAACACATGTGGAATTATATACTTAACAAAAAAGTGTGAAACAACTGAAAATATGTCTTATATTCTAGGTTCTTCAAAGTAGTCACCTTTTGCTTTGATTACTGCTTTGCACACTCTTGGCATTCTCTTGATGAGCTTCAAGAGGTAGTCACCTGAAATGGTTTTCACTTCACAGGTGTGCCCTGTCAGGTTTAATAAGTGGGATTTCTTGCCTTATAAATGGGGTTGGGACCATCAGTTGTGTTGTTCAGAAGTCAGGTGGATACACAGCTGATAGTCCTACTGAATGGAGTGTTAGAATTTGTATTATGGCAAGAAAAAAGCAGCTAAGTAAAGAAAAACGAGTGGCCATCATTACTTTAAGAAATGAAGGTCAGTCAGTCCGAAAAATTGGGAAAACTTTGAAAGTGTCCCCAAGTGCAGTGAACAAAACCATCAAGCACTACAAAGAAACTGGCTCACATGAGGACCGCCCCAGGAAAGGAAGACCAAGAGTCACCTCTGCTGCGGAGGATAAGTTCATCCGAGTCACCAGCCTCAGAAATCGTAGGTTAACAGCAGCTCAGATTAGAGACCAGGTCAATGCCACACAGAGTTCTAGCAGCAGACACATCTCTACAACAACTGTTAAGAGGAGACTGTATGCAGCAGGCCTTCATGGTAAAATATCTGCTAGGAAACCACTGCTAAGGACAGGCAACAAGCACAAGAGACTTTTTTGGGCTAAAGAACACAAGGAATGGACATTAGACCTGTGGAAATCTGTGCTTTGGTCTGATGAGTCCAAATTTGAGATCTTTGGTTCCAACCACCGTGTCTTTGTGCGACGCACAAAAGGTGAACGAATGGACTCTACATGCCTGGTTCCCACCGTGAAGCATGGAGGAGGAGGTGTGATGGTGTGGGGGGCTTTGCTGGTGACACTGTTGGGGATTTATTCAAAATTGAAGGAATACTGAACCAGCATGGTTACCACAACATCTTGCAGCTTCATGCTATTCCATCCGGTTTGTGTTTAGTTGGACCATCATTTATTTTTCAACAGGACAATGACCCCAAACACACCTCCAGACTGTGTAAGGGCTATTTGACCAAGAAGGAGAGTGATGGGGTGCTACGCCAGATGACCTGGCCTCCACAGTCACCAGACCTGAACCCAATCCAGATAGTTTGGGGTGAGCTGGACCGCAGAGTGAAGGCAAAAGGGCCAACAAGTGCTAAGCATCTCTGGGAACTCCTTCAAGACTGTTGGAAGACCATTTCAGGTGACTACCTCTTGAAGTTCATCAAGAGAATGCCAAGAGTGTGCAAAGCAGTAATCAAAGCAAAAGGTGACTACTTTGAAGAACCTAGAATATAAGACATATTTTCAGTTGTTTCACACTTTTTTGTTAAGTATATAATTCCACATGTGTTAATTCATAGTTTTGATGCCTTCAGTGTGAATCTACAATTTTTATAGTCATGAAAATACAGAAAACTCTTGGAATGAGAAGGTGTGTCCAAACTTTTGGTCTGTACTGTATATCACATATAAATGCCATAAATATTTGGTATGACCTTTGCCCTTTGTCTTCCATCAGTTCTTCTTGGTACTTGCAGACAGTTTTAGAAGGAACTCGGCAGGGAGGTTGTTCCCGCCATCTTGGAGAACAAAGTACAGGTCTTCTGTGGATGTCGGCTTGCTCCAATCCTTCTGTCTCTTAATGTCATCCCAGACAGAATGGATGATGATGAGATCAGGGCTCTGTGGGGGCCATATCATCACTTCCAGGACTCCTCCTCCAATGGGTAAAGGTCCTACCAAATACACAAATTATTGCAAAAATTATATGGCTTTACATTAGTTTTTTTGTATACATAATCACTGAGAAAAATATATTCTTACTAAGCCTTGTTTCAGAGAGGCAGCTGTTTTCACAGATCCTTCACAAATTTGTGTCTATTGAGGGATCTGTGAAAACATGTAAATATAATGGGTTAACATTTACATTGATAGAACAGAATCATTTACAGTGCTGGCCAAAAGTATTGGCACCCCTGCAATTCTGTCAGATAATACTCAATTTCTTCCAGAAAATGATTGCAATCACAAATGCTTTGGTAATAATATCTTCATTTATTTTGCTTGTAATGAAAAAACACAAAAGAGAATGAAAAAAAAAGTCAAATCATTGATCATTTTACACAAAACTCCAAAAATGGGCCGGACAAAAGTATTGGCACCCTCAGCCTAATACTTGGTAGCACAACCTTTAGACAAAATAACTGCGAACAACAGCTTCCAGTAACCATCAATGAGTTTCTTACAATGCTCTGCTGGAATTTTAGACCATTCTTCTTTGGCAAATTTCTCCAGGTCCCTGAGATTTGAAGGGTGCCTTCTCCAAACTGCCATTTTGAGATCTCTCCACAGGTGTTCTATGGGATTCAGGTCTGGACTCATTGCTGGCCACTTTAGAAGTCTCCAGTGCTTTCTCTCAAACCATTTTCTAGTGCTTTTTGAAGTGTGTTTTGGGTCATTGTCCTGCTGGAAGACCCATGACCTCTGAGGGAGACCCAGCTTTCTCACACTGGGCCCTACATTATGCTGCAAAATTTGTTGGTAGTCTTCAGACTTCATAATGCCATGCACACGGTCAAGCAGTCCAGTGCCAGAGGCAGCAAAGCAACCCCAAAACATCAGGGAACCTACGCCATGTTCCTGTAAACTCCATGTTGATGCCTTTTCCCAAAAAGCTCTACTTTTGTCTCATCTGAACAGAGAACATTCTTCCAAAAAGTTTTTGGCTTTCTCAGGTAAGTTTTGACAAATTCCAGCCTGGCTTTTTTATGTCTCTGGGTCAGAAGTGGGGTCTTCCTGGGTATCCTACCATAGAGTCCCTTTTCATTCAGACGCCGACGGATAGTACGGGTTGACACTGTTGTACCCTCGGACTGCAGGGCAGCTAGAACTTGTTTGGATGTTAGTCGAGGTTCTTTAGCCACCATCCGCAAAATCTTTCGTTGAAATCTCTCGTCAATTTTTCTTTTCCGTCCACATCTAGGGAGGTTAGCCACAGTGCCATGGGCTTTAAACTTCTTGATGACACTGCGCACGGTAGACACAGGAACATTCAGGTCTTTGGAGATGGACTTGTAGCCTTGAGATTGCTCATGCTTCCTCACAATTTTGCTTCTCAAGTCCTCAGACAGTTCTTTGGTCTTCTTTCTTTTCTCCATGCTCAATGTGGTACACACAAGGACACAGGACAGAGGTTGAGTCAACTTTAATCCATTTCAACTGGCTGCAAGTGTGATTTAGTTATTGCCACCACCTGTTATGTGCCACAGGTAAGTAACCGGTGCTGTTAATTACACAAATTAGAGAAGCATCACCTGATTTTTCTAAGGGTGCCAATACTTTTGTCCACCCCCTTTTTTATGTTTGGTGTGGAATTATATCCAATTTGGCTTTTTGACAATTCTTTTTGTGGTTTTCCATTGAAGACAAATTAAATGAAGCTATTATTACCAAAGCATTTGTGATTGCAATCATTTTCTGGAAGAAATTGAGTATTATCTGACAGAATTGCAGGGGTGCCAATACTTTTGGCCATCACTGTAGGTCCAGCCCTGGGACTGCATTAAAACCAGATGGACAGGGACATCTCTCTTCTGTATGCAGATAAGTGAAACTGGCTTGGCTAAAATCCCTTTTGCTGTCTCAAGACTCGGTGAGTCAAAAGCAAACTGAGGATCTGTTACATCCAACAGAGGGCGCATGAGCTCCCAGCTCCTTTCCCATAATGCCTTGTGATATTAAAACCAGATGGGAAGACTTTGGGCAGGGCTCCATAAACCAGGCTTTTTTTTCAGTCTGGGCTATACAAGAATTTGCCAGGATTGTTTCCAAATAGTTGGCATTATACTGAATAAATTGAGTATATTTGGTCACTATGAATATGTAATTTTTAGTAAAAAAAAATTCCCTTAATTTGAGCTTTGGTCGGAGTTATGAATGGAAAGAATAGCCATTCTATTCAAGAGTGTGACCACAAAACCTCGAGAAAAACTATATAGAAGTGGCACAGTTAATAGGCAGAGTGAATGATATAAAGTGTTATCATATGACAGAGCATCGCACCTCACAGCGATTGTGATGACTGCGATGTGCGATGCACTACAGAGTGGGAATGTTGTCATAGTTCACACCTCCGTTATGTACAGTCACTATATCTTATATCTGAATTGCTGTTTATAACAGTTCTTATAACAAATCATAAAAACACATGTCCTGCTATATTAGGAAGGCAAACACAGATGAGTTTAACATACAATCTGTTTTCCACTAATTTGCTATTAATTTGCTTTTTTTTGTTAGCATTAATCTTTAATTAAACAAATATAACGATTCATTATGGAAATTGTATCTCACAATGAGCTGGGTAAAAGCTGAACAGATGAACAAGGTCCTGTACAGAGCTAGATTCCCATCACAATACTGAGCAAAGACAACCTAAGGCTGAGGCCCCACGTTTTCTTGCACATTTCTCTGCTTTTTTGTAAGCCAAAGCCAGGAGTGGCTTCCTTTATATTTTCTATTTCATTTGAAGCCATTCTTGGCTTTAGCTTAAAAAAATCCACAGCAAAATATGCAACAAAAAACGCAGCTTTGCTGCAACGTGTGGCCTCAACCAAAGCTAATTCTGCACGCTCTTCACATATCGCATGAGGAGGATGAGGCAGTGAAAACCAATCATTGATCAAAAAGATTCCGATCTTCAAGTTTGTATCTTTATATATAGGGTGGACCTCAATGAACAGAACCCTATTGCGATGCAACTGCAACTTCTAGTCGAAACAGATCACCTTGTCACTTTGTGACTACAAGTACACTTACCACACCCTCAGTGTCTCAGTGTGACTCCAGTTACTTGAAGGAGTAAAGTAGTCACAGGGTGACACAGTGACTACAGGGTCGCTGCCAAAGTTGCCGTGTAGCCCTAGCCTATTTGCCTGAATATGGCTGGACTGGTTAGCAGTGCAGCCTTGCAGCACTGGAGTCCTGGGGTCGAATCCTGCCAAGGACAACATCTGCAAGGAGTTTGTATGTTCTCCCTGTGTTTGCCTGGGTTTCCTCTGGGTACTCCAGTTTCCTCCCACACTCCAAAGATATACTGATAGGGAATGTGGATTGTGAGCCGTATATGGGACAGTGACTGTCAATGTCTGTAAAGCACTGCGGGATATGATGGCGCTATATAAGTAAGGGTGGGTTCACACCTGCGCTTGGTGTCCGTCCATCGCCAATCCAGTGAAAAGCTTGGCGAACTGGATTGGCGTCGGATACAGACCGGTCAGCGGCGCATTGGTTAAAAACCCATTCATTTGAATGGGTTTTTAAAGCAGTGCGCGGGTGTGCGCTTACACCCTCTGCACTGCCAATCCTTTTTTTTTCGTCGGACACGAAGTCCTGCATGTCCGACTTTGTTTCCGACGAAAAAAAAAGGATTGGCAGCGCAGAGGGTGTAAGAGCACACCACGCGCACTGCTTTAAAAACCCATTCAAATGAATGGGTTTTTAACCAATGCGCCGCTGACCGGTCTGTATCCGACGCCAATCCAGTTCGCCGAGATTTTCACTGGATTGGCGACGGACGGACACCAAGCGCAGGTGTGAACCCACCCTAAATGTTTAGGTTTGATTCATTATTTTTGGCAAAAACAGTGAACACCTTCATGTACATGGACATCTTTGACTAATTCTAGGCACAGTTAACTGATCATAAAAGTGAGAACTGTTTCTTTCAGCACGACTTGCCATATGGCACATCCCTTGTGCTGAGTTTCGTGCATTCACAGAAGAACATACGGTGACCAAAGGTTATGGTGTCTGCATTCACCACACTTAACAGTATGTGACTTTTACAATATCTGCAGGAATCCTTGCAGGTTAGGGTTTATGAAACTAATCCCCTGACACCGGCCAAATTGAAACAGCAAATTGTAATTCATATCAGCGGGGTTGCAGAAGGCGTTCTTGTACTTCAGGCAGAACTTTGCATAGCCACTTACAGAAAACATTTCAAGCATATTTTCTCATAGGTAAGTTAATCTTCGTCCCGCAGAAATCACAGAAGCTTCTGGGTTCTGTTTTGTCGTAGCCCACCTACTGTCATATAGGTATTGCATGGATGATCTTCTACCAAAACTCTGCAATGGTTAGAAATTCTAAAATTTGATGCTGCAAAAGTTATTGGAAAGTTAAAGGATCATTCCCATCGGGACAAAACGCTGTTCCCATCCCATCATCTGTGGATGGAACTCCCTAGAAGACAATGGAGCTGCAGAAACAATGTAGAACAGCTTAGCTAGACTGCTTGATGGTTAGGGTGGGATCACACTACAGTTATTCAATGGTCGTTGCTCTCATCTGTCACAGGATGAGAGCAGTGGGCATTAAATGACAGATGCAGATGAAGCCCCCTCTGTTGGGTGACTGTCTGCATTCATCCTGAAGATCACATGATGGAATCTTTCTTTCGTCATGTTTATTTACTTTTCTGATGGAAGAAAAATTCCTGCATGCTTCCGTGTGCAGAGCAAATTCGGCCTGAAATGAACTGGAGGGCTGAGCTTTACAAATATTCATTGAAACTAATCTCGTGAAGTTCACTCATCTGTACCGAAGACCCATCCACAAAATTAAAACTTTGGACTAGACCCCAAAATTAAGCTCCAGACTATAATATTCACACTCAGACCAAACCCTATTTTCTTACCTAGCGGCTCCTTTCAGCTGTTAAGTATTACAGTCAATAACAGGGCAGATCATAGGACAAAAATTTGATGTGATTCACCTTAAAAAATCCCAGCATATTCAGAACTGTTGACAACTACCGTATGTCAATATGCAATGAGGATTCTTTCTTACAGAGATTGTATTTGTTATGGAATTAAAGAAACATTTCTAAGACTTCTCTGTTCCTGGTAGCTTTACAGTACAAACCTTTTACAAGGCTCCTTAGGCAGACAATGTACACACTGATGCTTTCCTTCATTAATAAATTACTTGCCATTGACTAAATGTTACCAGACTAAAGACAATAACTTTTCAGAGACCATCATTCGGGATGCTGGAGATGTGCTGTGATGTTTTCTGAATACCTAAAGCTGCAATCTTACCTCGGGCGTCACAGCTACCCCGCAGCCACCCTATAGCAAGAAGATAATGGGATTCAAACCTGCACAGATCAGCATTGTGAGCAAAATATAAAGCTAACAGGTGTGGACACTGAGGTGAGGGGGCTGTACAGCAGGAGCCAAAAGTAGCCCCCACCCAATGTCACTAAGCCATCTAGGTAATAGCACAGTCAGGTGCTTGGTAATCCTCTTACCCAGCTTTTTCAAAACATGAGGAATTTTTTCCCTTTCCAATATTTACTGATCTGTCTGTGAAAAGGTTCATATTAGATATCAGAGGCGTAACTCAAAACTTGTGGGCCCCAATGCAAATATTCGTGGGTTCGCCGGCCTGTTTTGTTTCAGCATGAATCGGAAATGCTATTATTATACTCTGGGTTTTTTTCAGGTGCCATAAAATAATAAAGACTTATACTCTCCTTGCTTCACATCTCCTGGTCTTCTTTGCAGCGTCTGGCAGTCCTTCTGCATCCTCTCCTGCTCTCCTGGCTGACATCATGTGCCCCAGGGATGGCTGAGGCCTAAGATTGGGCCTCAGTGGTCACAAGGGGTACACCAGTGTGATGATGTCCCAGGACACGTGACATCAGGAGGCCAAAAGAGGAGGGTGATGGAATGCCAAACTTTTCAAGGGAGCCCAGGAAAGGTGAGGGAAAGTGAGCATAAATGCTTATTATTTTCCCCCACCTCCATTAGGCCTCTACTTCTTCATTTCTTCAGACCCCAGACTATAATAGTGATTGATGGGTGAAGAACCCCAAAAGTTTTGCGTTCAGGTCGAGCCCGAAACTTTTGGAAATTTAAAGTCAAATCTGTTTTGATCAGAATGGTTTCGCTAATCTCTAGCCCCTACCTACCATGTGCCGTTTAGAAAAGTGGTATCTTTTATGTAGCAAAGGGACCTTTGGGACCCCATCATGCTCCACTGCGACCCCTGCACCCCCTATAGCTATGCCACTGTTACCTATGGAGAAGAGAGAGCCCATATCAGCTTCCTTTGTTCATAGATGCCGAAGTCACTGCCTTTGCTACTGATGAAGGACAACAATCCGGAAACAGCGCTGTATGCAGATAAGTGAAATTGGCTTGGCTAAGATCCCTTTTGCTGTCTCAAGACTCGGTGAGTCAAAAGCAAATTGAGGATCTGTTACATCCAATAGAGGGCGCATGAGCTCCCCAGCTCCTTTCCCATAATGCCTTTTGCTACCATAATACATGCGGTACTTGAATACAGAGAATAATGTTTCACAAATGACTCATACAGTATTTCACATTTTCGTGATGAAAAAGAAGACTGATTTGGGCTTAGCTGGATGAGTAGACAGTAATCTCTTCTCTGCCATAATTGATTCCTTTGTTTGTTTTCTTTTTAAATAAAGTTTGTATTGTACGTGTCTGTGAATTAATACTTTCCATTTTTTAATGACGCACAGCAATTCCTGTAACAAGTATATTTGGTGGAAGGGGCAGCTTACGTCATTTTAGCAAAAGAGGTAGAATATCATTATTGCTCAATAAGATGGTCTGGTGATCCTACTAAAATCAACTGGTTTGGCCATCTAATGTGTATGACCAATTTGAAGGGGACCTTCCACCACCTCCACCAACTTCAGTTATTTGAATCCTTTAATAGGCGCTGCTCCACTGATTCCAGCACAGATGGAATTTTTCTCTAGCTCCACCATTCCTGAGCAATCAAAGCTGTTAGTTTTGGTGCCTGATATGCTGTTTAGGCTCTGTACTGTTAAGGGGTGGCCTTGGTCAGAGCAGACAAGTGGATATGGTTCTGAGCACTGACTCTGTCTTCCTCTGATTTTACAGCATCAGAGAGCTCTGAAGTACGTCCCCTTATCTGCTCCTGCCCAAGACCACCCACAATAGAAAGCCTAATCGCCATATCAGCCACCAAAACTAACAGCACTGGTTGCCCAGGCTTGGTGGAGGCTAGAGAAAAAGTCCAACGATGCCAGGATCAGTGGATTGTCAACTTTTAAAGAATCCAAAGAACAGGAGTACAGTACCTTTGAAGTTGGTGAAAGATCCTCTTCAAAGCCATATTTACCCATATTTGTCGATGTTTTGAAAACTTGCAGCATTTTCTAGTGTATATTCAGTTGTAGCAGGAATATTCAATATTCCGGGGCTAATGAAGTGGAGCTGGTGTCATCGAGGAGTCCCCAGTCACTCCTCCTCCTGTGAGAACAGGTCAAATATCATTATAACAATCAAATATAACATTTTACCGCAAGGGATGTCCTTGTGGAACACTCCAAATGTAATACAATAGGAAATGTCAGCTTAAAAGATAATAACTATGATTTTTATGACTTACTCAATGTTAAATCATAGAAAACTATAAAAATTTAGCATTCAAAATTGCAGCAAAATCATCACAAGTTTATTGATAGCTCCATTTAAAGTCCATCAGGTTACAAGACAGTCCTACTGCTTAAGTATTTCAGGTATTCAGCTCTTGAGCTGGCCATACACATTAGGTAGCTGTCAGCTGAAGGCTTATGCTTTCATGTCTGACTTCTCCATGCACATAAATCATTAGCTTGACCAAGTGGTGCATGTGTCATGAACAGGGAAAAACAATGCCAAACAGCTTTGACAGTGGCTTAACACCCTCAAAGTAAAATAATCTTTTGTAATATATCCTAGATATCCTAATATCTGCCATTGGGGGAGCATTTGGGAGAAGACCCCATACTTATTAGATGGCCAGCAGATCTCGCAAAATTGTTGGTTTTGTCCAAAGTGTGTATGACTAGCATTAGTCATACAGTATTGTTCAAAAGTTTCAAACAGGTGTGGAAAAAATGCTGAACAGTAAGAATGCTTTTAAAAATACGAGTGTTAAGGCTACGTCGGAGTCTCTGTTGGAGACTCCTTCACAGAAACCACCGAAAACGGCAGAGAGAACAGTCATGCATGGAGGACTTTTCTCTCTGCTGCTTTCAGTTTGAAAACATTAGATACCTGACGGACACTTTGTGGACCACATTATAGTCAATGGGATCTGTTTGTTTATAAGTGCTGTTTTAGTGGTTTGGCTCTCCAACGGGGGACCTGAACTACGGAGAGCCTAGCGCTAGTGTGAACTTAATAATAGTTTATTTTTGTCAATTAAAAAAATTAAGTGAATGAACAAAAGAGAAAACTAAATTACATCAATGGTGTGTTCTCTCCTTTGGAGGAGGAGTCCTGGAAGTGATGATACGGCCCTCACAGAGCCCTGATCTCAACATCATCCAGTCTGTCTGGGAAGATATGAACAGACAGAAGGATTGGAGCAAGCCTACATCCACAGAAGATCTGTGCTTAGTTCTCCAAGATGTTTGGTACAACCTCCTTGCCGAGTTCCTTCTAAAACTATCAGCAAATGTACCTAGAAAAATTGATGGAAGGCAAAGGGCAAAGGTCAAACCAAATAGTGATGGGATTTAGATTTCTCTTTTGTTATTAACTGTTATTTACATCATTTTGTTAATTGACAAAATAAACTATTAACACTTCTATTTCTGAAACCATTTTGACATTGCAATATTTTCTTCCCAGTTACCTAAAACTTTGGTTTTTTTAAAGGTTTGAACAGTCTTGTAACTAGATGGACTTTTATTGGAGTTATCAATGAATTTATGGTGATTGTACTGTAACTTTGAATTCTGGATTCTTCTTTTGTTCCTGTTTACATGTACACACACCACTTCCGTGCATCCGCCCGCTAAGCACTTAGGTGAAATGGACTTTCTTCTTTCATTGCCAACAATAAACAATAGTTTCATCATTGATTGTTTTGTTCTTTTATACTGGGCAATTTTCATTATGAAATGTACGAATCGCAAGGATAACAGATTCCTGTAAATGGGCCGTAACTCAGTGAGATTGTATTCAGATGTAACAGATGTCACACAAACTCCAAGACACATCTAATCTCATGGTAATTTGCAAACTTGAAGAAATGGTACCCTAGCCTTATCCAAACAGCATTTCTTGGAATATTCATCTGACTTTTAGATAGTTGAATATAACATTTATAAATTCCAGAATGTTTCCAAATTTAAGGTCTCCTATAATGGTAGAACACAACCTCTTTAGCAGAGTAATCATCCAGATAGGCTCCTATTCAACACCGTAAACACATTGTACCCCAGGGCTTACTTTGTTCTGTCTCAATAATTATGACACTCTATGGTTTGTTGGCTATGTAATTAGAAGTATGGGGAAAATGGAATATGCCATATATACCTCCAAACTGTGTGTGTCCGAAGGAAGCGTTTCATGTATGTTCACACATGGCTGCATATAATACTAATTGGTAACAAAGAATATATCGGAGCTTCCCAGAGTATAAAAGAAAATAAAGCTAAATTCTACTGAAATAATTATAGGTATATGCAGTATGTAAAAATTGAATGAATACATTTTCAATGTATAGCTTGGTAATAATACATCATTATTATCATTTGTATTTATTTTTAGAGTACCATTAATTCAATTGTACTGTACATCTGAAAAGGAGTATACACACATAATACAAAAGCAAGTACAATAAACGCAAAGTAACTAGATGAATGACTGATACTGTGGCAGCAGTGTCCGACTGGCCCATCAATAACAGGATTCTCTGGTGGACCCAGACTATAAAACAACAATGGACCTAAACTAGTTGCCCAAATTTGAAGGATACTATGGTCTATTTTCCAAAGGGTTATAGGAGGGTGGGCCCACAGAATCATTGTATCCCAATGACCAAGGTCCAACATTAAGTGGCAGAGAGATGTATGTAGGGGACAGGTTGTGGATTATCTTGCATATCATAGATAATATTTTTAATTGACCTTGGTAGCCAATGAAAGGATTGGCACAGGAGAGAGGCAGAGGATAAAAACGGGGAAGGTGGATTAACCAGATATGGATTGGAGTGGTGCAAGAGTATTTGCTAGAAGACTGCAGAGAAGACTGTTGAAATAGTCTAGGCGGGAGATGATCAGAGCATGCATTAGAGCATTTAATGACTTAGCAAGAATTTGGGTGTGAGGCTTTAAAGACAGGGCAGAAAGCTAAGGTTTCTTCAAAGATTACTCCCAAAGTAGAGGACTTTTGAGAGTGGAGACCGTGCAAAACCATTAACTGTGATTGACAGGTCTGGTGTTAGGGCAGAGGGGAAAAGGATGAGAAACTCTGTGATATCCGTGTTGAGTTTAAGAAAGGAAGGAGAAAAAAGGATACAATTCTGGACAGTAGTAGGGCACGATAGTGGGGCATATTTATGAAGACTCGTGTCTTCAACTGTTCTGCTGTATAACAGATCAATGCTGTGTATAAAGACAGTGAGTAATTATAGCAATGCCTTGCACCTTGTAATAGCAGGCAATATCTGCAAGAGGGGAGAGGAACTATGAGAACTGTAGTACTTTTCAAGGTAATCCCACCACCTGCAAGATCTTGCAGGTGCAACACGGTAAGATAATGAAAATAGCTACTACTGATCTATGGTGGCATCACCTGGTAAGCAGTCAGATACATCTATAAGCGATGCAGAGGTAATAGTTATGGCCAGATCTGGTTCCTGGGGGGGACCCATGTATCATAAATGGCACATGGTAGTTGGGGACCCAGGAACTTAAACCACTATGGCCTGCCACTGATAGCAGATACTAATAAACTTGAGATGATAATCTATACATTTATGTGCCACTGAAAAATTCATAAAATAGGAATACCCAATAACGTGCTAGCTGGTGGTACTATATTTTAAGTTTCTCCACTGCTTCCTGGTTCCTCCATTTCTCTGTAGGGATCATATTTCTCATGCTGGGCAGCAGAACACTTTCTCAATAGCTGATCAATGCTGTGTGTGAAGACAGAGAGTAATTACTGCAATACCTTACACCACGTAATAAAGGGGAATGGAGAGGAACCATGGCAACTGTACATGATGCATAGTAATCTTACCCACTGCAAGCCCTAGCAGCATCTAAACAAAGTTGCAACATGGCAAGATAATGAAAAGCATGTCATTGAAAGTGAGTACTTAAAAATCTCACTAAATATCGATGCATTGATTTAATAACAAAATATATTTCTTGGCCTGACATAACCCACACCCCACTAGATCAAGCTGACTATAAGGCATGGCTTTAGCGAGTACTATAAGAATCTGTGTGACAACCTTGTCTAGGTCCTTCTATTTTTATATTTTTCTGTTGCTACAGAAAAAAAAATGTCCAACATATATCGTTCCAATTGAATTAACCATCTTTCAGCATATGTGGCCCTAGGCACTAGCCCAGTACAAAAGCAAATTGGACTTCTTGAAGTGTAGCTGTCCGCCTGCCTATCTTGTCCTGCTTGATAAATAATTAGAATTCATTTAATTCCTACAGACCCCACATGCCCCTTGTGAGCTCCTTTAATGTAGCTCTGCATAACTCAGTGTGACAAAAAGTATTTAAGACTAATGGAATAATATTTTAAAGGAGACAGGAACAGCCGTGCTCCATACATCAAAGCCCCAGATGCAAGAGATACATAATAAAGTTGCCTTGTATCGTTAATAAGCAGAACTTTTCTTCTTTGGAGTGGAGCTTGTCACACATGCCGGCAGTTACCAGGAAAGCTAACTGTGCCATTTCTTTGCAGTTCTGATCCGCTCTGTATAAGTGCAGTACAAGGCAGCAGTTTATGTTAGAAGTGGAAGCCCGACGTTCCCTGACAGGTTATGTATTCTCTATAGGACAGCAGAACAAGATTTTTCCCTTATAAACAAATGTAAAGCATTCTTGTGCTCATTACCTTTTATAGAGGTCAGGGACAGTATTACTTCCCTGTAGGAACATGGCATAATGAAGCTGGAGATTTCTACAGGTTATATATGTGACTTCTGCCTTGCAGAAGGCTGATCTGGATGACCCGTGATTGATAAGCTGTAATTAAAGCGCTACTTTAAGGTAGGTTAATTGGTGTATGACATGTCTTGTAATGAATGTTGTCGGCTTATACCAAAGAATTATACAAGGTGACCTGCTATTTATTGCCTGTGTACTGGACAAATTGTAAGGACGTGATATGAGTTTGCTAAAATTTTGATTTATGGATTCATTGTATAAAATGTATTAGAAATATAATAACTCATTTCAGTTGTCTTTTTCTGCAAATAAATTGATAGATTTAAAGTGGTTTTCCTGCAAACCATATTTAAATTTGTAGGCAATGAAAAGTTAAACATTTTCGCAAATATAAACAATTAAAATTTGCAGAGTTTTAAAGATTTTCTTAGCAGTGACATCTTTTGTCTTGATTGGTTGCCAATGTATGTGACCAGGGATGAAGGAACTTTCTATGGTCTGGCACTTGTCATAAACCTAGCCATGATTTCCATATTGTGGACAGGTTATTTTGTCATACATGTTGTGTTCCTGTCTGATATCCTGTCCACAATAAGTAAATCATGGATGAATTTCTGACATGTACCAGACCATAAAAAATTCTTGAATTTATGGTTCACATGACTAGTACATGTAACTGTCACTCAAAAAAATTACAATTGAAACTTGTTGTTGCTTTACCGTGCATAGTCATCACTAAGCAGAAAGGATCATCCTCACAGAAATGAGCAGATCCTTGAGGTTGCCCTATGTACCCTTTACCTCACATCTTCCCTTAAAGGTAGTCTGTCACCAGAACCCAGCAGATCAACTCAGTCCTGCAGATAGATAGGTTAGAGCCACTTGAATCAAATGTTGTTTTCCCTTGTGAATCACTGCCTATGTTCCTGGCACATTGCTGTTTTTGTCAATATGCAGATGAGCTCTCTGGAGCAACAAGGACATTGCCATTGGTCCTAAGGGGTATGCAGCAACGCCTTCATTGATCCAAAAAGCTAAGTTGCATATTGGCAAAACAGTGATACCTCAGCAATGAAAGCATCAGTTTACAATGGGAAAACATAGCTTGATACAGGTGACCCTATCCTATCTGTCTGTGTGTTTGGGTGATATGCTGGGTTCTAGTAACAGACTCCCTTTAAGCACCATGGAGAGAGGAAAACTGTGTAAATCAAACATAGTTACATAGTAGATGAGGTTGGATGAAGACATCAGTCCATCAAGTCCAACCTAATAACCCTACAGTCCCTACAGTGTTGATCCAGAGGAAGGCAAAAAACCCCATGAGGCTTATGCCAATTGCCCCATTTCACGTGAAAAAATTCCTTCCCGACTCCAATCTGGCAATCAGTATAAAACCCTGGATCAATGTGCTCTTAAAATCTAGAACCCATAACAAGAAATGTTGTTCTTTTCAAGAAAGGCATCCAAGCCCTCTTTGAACTTGTTCAATGAATCCACCATCACCACTTCCTGGGGCAGAGAGTTCCATAGCCTTGTTGTTCTTACTGTAAAGAATCCTCTTCTATGTTACTGGTGAAACTTTCTCTCCTCCAGTCGTAGAGGATGTCCCCTTGTCACTGTCACTGGCCTAGGGGTAAAAAGATCATTAGAAAGTTCTTTGTGCTGTCCCTTCATGTATTTGTACATTGTTATTAGATCTCCCCATAGACGCCTTTTCAGTTTGAACCATAAAGTAATTGGGTACTGGCAGGAAGGCTGGAGCTGCTGGGAGAGCCAACCCAGTTACATTCTACTAGTTTGGACTGGCTGAGAATGCTGCATATTCTGCTGATATGGGACAATTTCTCCCTACTGTGAATTATAAAAAATATTAGAGGTCACAGAAGAAATTGTGACCATATGTAGGTAATAAACTAATGTTCTTAGTTATTTATAGTAAAGGGAATACATATTGTTTATATGCCTCTTGCTTACATACTGTACAGTATATCATATGACTAGTGTAAGAGCATTGGTCTGTAAGTAGTTGTTCATGCTATTGTGGAGCCATTACTGCATAGTAAGACTGAGATTGACCATAAAGTTGTTATAATGATATCATTAATTATTACGGCAGGACACGGTATTATTCAGCCTGCAGCCAAAGTCCTTCTGGCTCGTGCAGTAAAGAATGATCACTACAGCCTGCTGCACCCGGTGATAACTTGCTTATTCACAGAAGATATTAATATTTCATTCTTTTCCTGTCGTATAAATCGACTTCTTTGGCCTATGCTAAATAATTAAATGCAAAGGTCTTTTACTAGTGAACATATGTTTTACATTGTCACAATTGGAGGTGTTCCATATCTCAAAAGGTATAGGGCCATTTGGCCATGGTTTCTGGTATTCACTCTCTGCCCGCTGGACGGCTCTACCAGGCTGTGGGCACTGTGCTTCATTGGAAGGTGCCTGAGCAGTAAGGTTCCTAGATGGCTAGTTCCTGTGTATTTTTTTTTCCTGATACTCTGACTGCTCATTTTTTGACCTCTGTCTGTTTGCACAACTCTGAAGATGTTCATCCTGTCCATACCTCTAGCTCTTTACCATACTGATCCTGTTCTACCTGACCTTTGTCCTGTTTACCATGACCCTAATACAAAAGTTGAATGATTAAATTTTAACTTTTCATTCTGCCATTAAAAATGTCTACACAGTGTAACCCAAAGTATTGTAAACAAGACAGCAAAAAATAGCCACAATGTAGACCCCAAACAATAAGGAATTGCAGTATCCAAGACTCCAGTATCCAGGAGGTAAATGCCCCAACAAGACAGTAAAATATCAATGAATAAGTAAAGTCTTACTGTCTAAGATGTACACGATCATGTCCCTTCCGTCCTGGAGCAAGGTGATGAGAGATATTGGATACATGGTGGGCTCTTGAGTGGCACAGTGGGAAAGGATGTTCCTGTTTCACACCTGGGATAAACTGTGCAAGTAAACACATTAGGGACTGGTAGGCTTTTTGTTAGAGTACAATTGGGTCATTGATATTTTACAGTCCTGTTGGGCTGTTTACTGAGGACTGGATACTCTATGTAGCTGTTTTTTATTCCTGAATTAAAAGTTAAGTTTTAATCATTCACCTTTTGGATTACATTAAAGGTCTGATGACTATCCAGATGCATTTAGCTGCTGTTGTATTTTATTGATCTGTTTACCATGACAAACAATTTCTGCCTGCCCTAACCTTGGCTTGGTACCATGCACTGACTTCCCTCTGAGAGTTCCCATGGATGTGGCGACCTGGTGGTTCCCTTCCATGCCAGATCGCCGCAAGGGGGTTAAAGGGTGAAAACTAGGCAGCTACTTAGACAATGCCCTTGTCATGAATCTCTATAAGCACAGGTTTTGTGCAGATGTTAATGCTAGAGGAGGTTTGTACTCTGCAGTTAATGAGTCAGCAGAGCCTTGGTGACTTCTATGTACTGTGAGCCTCAGCACTCAGCAGTGATCCTGCTCTGTTATATGGCCTACCTACACTTCAAGGCTGAATTGTTGTGGTTCCTAAATGCATGCACTTTTCAATAATACCACCCACAGGAATATCTAGGACGGAAGAAACTTCAGGAACTGTCACAGCGGTGGCATTATTTTACAGTACCATGCTGGAGTTCAGTGAGCTCTTTAGAACAAACCATTCTATTACACATGATTGTAAAGGCCGCTGCATGGCTAGGATGTTAAACACCTCTGAGAAAGGAACTGAGACTAAATAGGACTAGTGTTGGTTGAAATTTTCATGACTTGTTTCGACATTATTTGTGGCTTCGCAAGACAGTTTTATATGGACTTGCTTGTTCTGAACTAGAACTATTATTATACCCTGGGGTCTCCTCCAAAAGTATAATAAGCAGAGGCTCCGTGGAGGTGAGTAAACATAGCCAATAGGCTCCATCGTAGGATCCAGTGATCCTTTGGTGTCCTCTTTGGGTCTCTTTACCAGCCTGTAGAATGATGTCAGAGCGCCTGGGTGGCCACTGAGGCCCGTGATTAGTCACATGGGGTGTGCCGATGTCATGATGCTTAGATGTTAAGTCATAAGGGGCTTGAAGAGGATGCCGAGGGACGCCGCGATAGAGCCTAGTGGTCAAAACTGTTTGAACGGACCCAAGTATTATAGTGATTCATGGTTGGTGAACCCTGATAAATTCAGATTTGTCCGAATCCCAAATATATGGAATATTTATAAGGAATCAGACTTGTTACAAACTTGTTCACTCATTCCTGACCAGGACCAAGGGAAAAGTAGAGAATAAGAGAGGAAAAGCTGAGATATTTTATATTTTTTTGTGAATTCTCTCTGTTTAGTGTACCTTTAAATACTGTAGATGAACCCCCAGAGCTGCTATGCCTGTTACCCTGGGTAGATCTGTCTTTACTTAGATATCGACCTAATTTCCATGTACAAACATTCACTATATTTGGAAATAAGTGTATCTTTTTTAATTGTATCTTTTTAATAAGTATATCTATCTGAACACATTCAGGTTATCTAGCCTGTTATACTATTTGTAGCTACTAAAGCCTATACTTTACATTTCTCATTTTACATACCTCTTTGTGAGCTCTAATCTTTAATATATATTTGGCTGTAAGCAATTAATTAAAAAAAAGAAGCGTTAAATGCTCAGAATTAACATAAGTAAAAACATAACCAAATTGCAAACATTTGCTTTTAGGAAAACTCGTCTAAAATGCAAAAATAATCACCAACAGGTTGATATTGAAGACAACATAATTACGGGAATGTCACGTAACAGCAGAGATGAATGCACACATAATCAGTACAGGTGTGCCGGCAGAGGCTCGGGTGACTGAACCCAGCACTGGCACAGGCATTCAACCTCACAGACAATGCAGACAATACAGAAAATGGAGAAAAACACCGGATAAACATTGTGCTACAAAGCCAAATGTGCATAGTAAATGAAGATTTCACAATTGGCCCAAGCTACACACCAACAATAGTCGGGATTCAATGTGGCATATATGGACATCCCACCATAATGTATGTATAGATTTAACATGAGATGTCACTAGTGGGCAGCATGGTGGCTCAGTGGTTAGCACTGTTGCATTGCTTGGATTCTACTCCGATCAAGGGTAACATCTGTATGGAGTTTGCATGTTTGCGGGGGTTTGTTCCTTTTTCCTTCCACATGCCAAAAATATACTGATTGGTAAATTGACTTGCAGTAAAACAGCTGACCCTTGTGGGTGTTGGGGATGAGTGCTTGTACAGTAGCCACTTCATCCCCTATTCCTCAATGCCCCCTTCACTTTGAGTCCATTGTGTGCAAAAAGTATATTACAAATGTTTGGCACAGTGTTGTAGCTATAGAGGGTTTGGGGGTCAACCCAGTCACATTGGGTAGTGCTGCCATGAGTTCTTCTAAATTGACATTAATGTTCATATGTTACATAGATTCTATATCATGTTGAGGAGTTGATCACTTTGGACAATGCCTTCTGGTTAGAAGGGTCCTTTGGCTAATAGATGATTGCAAAGTATCTTGTTGCTAGAACCCCCCATTTATCAACTGTAATCTGGGCTGGAGATGAACAGCAAGTATACAATTGCCTTGTAGACGCTGGCTTATTACATGTAATGTTCTTAGTTTACAGGTCTTCAACAATGAACAATGGCAATGGGAGTAACAAGTAATCATAGGACCCTATAACATAACTTGGGATTGGACCAACCTAATCGGACATAAAAGGCTTATGACTGTCTTGGACTCCACTTCTTGACCCTTTTTTCTTAGTCTCCTGGTGATCTGCATAATTTTACCCACATTCTCATTCCATCATCCACAGTTGTGACTAAGGCTGAGTTCACACTACCATTGTTAATGTCCGTTGCTGTCTTCCATCAGAGGGAGAGAACAGACACTCTATTTGGCCAAGAAGACTGAGTCTACACGGACACTATTTTCTGTCATGTTTGTTTACTTTTGTAAACTGAGGTCACATGGTAGTTCTCTATAGTAACTGCAGATAGCAGGACGCCTCCTGTTTGCACAGCAACTAATGCTAGAAAATGGGACACAGTGTGATTAATATAATAATAATAATAATAATAATAATAGTCCTTTAATAGTCCCACAGTGGGGAAATTCAGTGTGTTACCAGCAAAGCTAAGATAAGCAGATACAAATACAAATACAACATGTACAGGAATGTTCCAAGGTGAGAGGCATTACATTAATAGCAGCAGACAGATAGGAAGTAGCAGGGGGGGGGGGGGGGGATTTAACAGGCAGAGAGATATTTCAGTTCTCTGTATGTAATGATCTCCGCTTAGGTCGGTGTTGGTTGTACAGCCTAACCGCGGTGGGGAGGAAAGGCTTCCGATAGCGCTCCTTCTCACACCTAGGGTGGAGCAGTCGGTCACTGACAGTACTGCCCAGCGCAATCACAGTCTCATGCATGGGATGGGAGTTATTCTCCCGCATGGAGCTCACCACAGACAGTATCCTTCTGTCACCCACCACCTGCACTAGGTCCAGTGGGCCCCCCAGGACAGAGCTGGCCCTTCTAATCAGCTTGTCAAGTTTATTTCTGTCCCTGGTTGATATACTGCTCCCCCAGCAGGCCACTCCAAAGAAGATGGCTGATGCCACTACCGAGTTGAAGAAAGTCCTAAGAAGTGCCCCCCGGATTCCAAAGGCTCTCAGCTTCCTAAGCAGGTAGAGCCTGCTGTGGCCCTTCCTGTACAGGGCCTCCATATGATCTGCCCAGTCCAGCTTATTATTAAGGAGCAGACCCAGGTACTTATAGGTGTTCACAATCTCGATGCCCGTCCCTAGGATGTCCACTGGTTTTGGAGGGCATCTGCCTTTACGGAAGTCCACCACCATCTCCTTGGTCTTCCCCACGTTAATCTTCAGGTGGTTCCGGTGGCACCAGTCCACAAAAAACCGGTTCAGTTCTCTGTACTCCTTGTCATCATCGTCTGTGATGAGACCTACTATTGCAGAGTCATCAGAATACTTCTGTAGGTAGCAGCTGGATGAGTTGCACCTAAAATCAGCAGTGTACAGTGTGAAGAGGAAAGGGGCGAGAACCGTACCCTGAGGTGCCCCCGTATTACAGATCACGGTACCTGACACACAGTCTTGGGCTCTCACGTATTGAGGTCGATTTGTGAGGTAGTCTAGGATCCAGTTGGAGAGGTGGTGGTCCACTCCAGCAAGGCCCAGCTTGTCTCTCAGTAACCTGGGCTGTATGGTGTTAAAAGCACTGGAGAAATCAAAGAACATTATTCTCACCGTGTTCCCTGGTTTTTCCAGGTGAGACAGAGCCCTGTGCAGAAGGTGGATGATGGCATCATCTACCCCAATGCCCGGTCGATAAGCAAACTGGAGAGGGTCCATAGCGGGGCTCACTAGAGGGCAAAGATGTGTGAGAACCAATCTCTCTAAGATTGGCTTATTGAATTGGCTTATTATGTGGCTTATTGAAGACACTGAAAAGCAGGATAAGGAAAGACACTGAGAGAAGACAACTATTGCTATTAAGGAATGGTCCTTCAGGCAATATAGTGCGTAAAAAAAATAATCAGAGTGTCCTTTTCAGATTTTCCTACTTATAAGAGAAAAGTTAACCAAACCAACCCAAAAGTTGGGGGAAATAAGCTGCCTCCAGAAGTGTCTAGCAGTGCCTTTCTCCCCCATCCCCATTGTCACCACAGTCACTTCTTGGCCAAACAGGGAGTTTATTTGTATTGGGGAGTTGGGAAGAGTGTCTACCAGCCGAAAGAGAATTCAGTGACAGACATTGAAGGTGTATGGACACCTTTAGTTGGACTTCCTATCAGCTGGTATGCCTGCTTCTCTCGTAGTTCATTTACTCTACACAAGGAGTTCACAGCACTTTTTGAATGGCCAGAGCCATATGTCTCCAGTAGAGAAACATTTTTCAATATATTATTTTATGTTCAGAGTTTTTTTTATTGTATAAGTAGTACAACAATAAAAAGTTAAACAATTCAACAAGACAAAACAGCAAACTTGGTAGATATACTCCATACACGGACCATACCGAATAGTAACAGACATTACCAACAAAAATAACTTGTAATTTACTGCACTTATAAAGACATTTCTTTAGATTTCTCCATTGTTTCATTGACATGTCAATGTAATACCAGAGCATCTGCTGCTGTGGATAGGGATGTTAGGACAGCTGTGTCGCTTCCTGAGGGAAAGGGCAAAGCCGGAAGAGTCCTGTTAGAGAACCAGTCAAAATCCAGACCCACATGCAGTGTACAAGCTGTGCACCAAGGAATGACGGGAAGGGGCTCAGACCAGATGGCTTCCATTCAACAGCACAAAGTTAAAGCAATTTATGTATGTGCAGAAAATATGGATTCACTGTTATGTTCTAATATATGGTTATATTAATATAAGAACTGATCATCCATCTCAAGCTACTTACTACATTCTACTTTATGTGTATGTTCTTGTCATGAGTAGGGTCTGCTGGATTATCATTAGCTAATGGTTTCTAGTGATCCTGCACATACAGTAGATGTGGATTCTGATGGTAAACATTGGTTGCCTACAAAATTTCAATTGGCCTGGTGGCATCATGTCGCGAGCCAGTCGTGGTCTTCAGGACAATAACAACTAATATTAATAGCACAATCCTGGTTCTTCAGGAATCTCTTCAGAGTATAATAAGTTAAGGGTTAGGGAAGGTGCAGACAAAATAAATCACAGAGATACTCACCTCCTCAACCACAGGCTCTTTTGGTCTCTGGCATCTTCTCTGACATCATGTGGCCAGGGGTTACCAATGAGGCCCAGCATTTTGATGTTGGTGTTCCCAAAGGCCTCAGCGTTATCCCCAAGGCATGTGATATTGGAGAAGAACCACAAGAGCCTATAGTTAAAGACGGGATGCCGAAAAAGAAGACCAGACCATCAGAAGAGTTGAGGAGGGGAGAGAATCTGTGTTTTTTACTTTACCACACCTCTCCTGGACCTCTGCGTATTATACTCTGGGATCTAAAGAGACCACAGAGTACAATAATGGTTCATGGGTAACACCCCAAAACCCAAAATTTTGGGAAGGTTTGTAACAAACCTGACTTGTTACGAAGCAGTTCACTCATCTCTAGAGGGCACATGAAAATGGAATGGAGCCATAGTAATCCTGTTGTAGGAAGCTAGGAGTGTGCTGTTCTCAAGCAACACCCAAAAGGGTATTCATTTTTACCTTTGCATCCTCTTTGTAAACCACTATTGGACACCAAGGTTTCCATATACTATTTTTGCACAGTACCCCTTGATGACTTTGTCAGCTGCTGCTCGTATCATTCAACTGCATTAGAGTTGCCATATTCTGTCAAACATCTGCATCCTCTGTCCAACCATGTATTATCATTACCCTCCAACTAATTCTTCTTAGTTTTCATCGTACATGCAGTGACAATCCTGCACTCGGCTATACAGAAATCCATTATTATGCAGAAAGAAACAAAGCATGTAGGATTTTTTTTAATGTCATCATTATAAAATGAATTAGTGGAACAACAAAAAGATGATATCAGTGGGTGGAACAAAGCATTGCAGTGCCATTTGTAAGAATAAACTTTATCTTAATATTCAGCGTCAAATCAGTTTCTGAGCACAGTGTTAGCGGGGTAGGTAAAACTCTTCTCTCCCACTTGACAGCTGTTAAATGTCATTGTATATTTAACACATTTATTAGCTCGTTGTAGAGATAATTGGATTGCCTTTCTCTTCACCTCCGAGACTGACTACTGTGAAGCGGGTTAGCTCCACACGTCCTCTTGGTCTCCAATGAGAGTGTCCTTTCTGTGAGATGAAATATGTTACACAGGTTAACAAAACCAGTTAAAACCATATGTGGCTTAGATGCTGCCAAGATGCTGTCACACCATATACTGTAGTTTAGAGACGTTCTCAAGTCACATCTCAAGACTCATCGGTAATACAAGTCTTATGGATTAATCACTGACTCAGCCAAGATGATTCATTTTCTTACTCTTCAGACAATATACAGTACTTATAATATAAAAGTTTCTATTAGTAACATAGTCAGTAAGGTTTTATTCATATGGGTGTATTGTGACATTTTACACCAAACATGAGATTTCTGTAGATACCACCAGGGGAATGCAGAAAATTGTTTATTAAGCTAGGGCTACATGACAACTTTGGCTGTGGCTTCCATTGCACAACCAAAGATTGCCATGCTGCCTTGTGACTCCTTCACCAATGTCAGTGAAGGGAATTTCATTGGAACCCTCAGGGTGCTGTGACTGTGATTCTGAGTTACAAAAAGATCAAATAGTGCTCAATTTTTTGTGACAAAAAGTCACAGTAACAGCATCCTCAGCGTCGCAATGCATCTCTTTTCACTTACATTGATGAACGTGTCGCTGGACAATATAGTGATCTTTGGTCATGCAACAAGAGTCATTGCCAAAATTGCTATGTAGTCCTAGTCTTAGCTGTAACAAGGTTTATCTGAGTGGGCGTGGAGCCATGGGGTTGAAATAGTTTTGTCTTAGGGCTAAACCCAAGAGTGAAGTCTACCTGATATTACCCCTATACAGGGAGCTGAACTTTTCTGCAGGAAACCCGTAAGTCACAGTAGTCTCCCACTAGTCTGTTATCACTAATAGAACCTGTATCCAAAGAGTGGACGGACTGGCAGACTTATACAGCTCAAGCTATAGTTAACATAGAAGTCTATGTAGAAGGAACGGGGAAAGAGGAGGCTTCTGGAGAAGAGCAGAAGAGGCACACTCACAAACTGGTGCTGTCTAATAAGTGATTTATTGTATCATTCTTTACCATGGTAGAAAGTTATCTTACTACGCATAGTAGAGCTAGCAGCATTGTGTGTGTATGTGTGTATTACCCTCTCTCCTTTTAGTAGCCTCTTCCTTCCTCCCCTCTCCATAGAATTCTATATTAGCTGTAACTAGCTGTATATGAGGCGGACAGTCTGTCTCCTCTTCCGATACCGGTTCTATTAATAATAAAGGACTAAGTGGAGGAAGGGGGGAGAAACAGCCCTAAGAAGATACATTACAAAGTTTCTTATATTTACGTGTACTATTCATTTATGGGTGTTTTTGGGTGCCAGTATGGGTGCTACAGTTTTCTATAGGTGTTGTATTATACTGGTTCTATTTGCAGTCTTTGTACTACCTACTGTATTCGTAAATGACTTATTTTATTATACAATTGTTGTTAGTTGCTTTTAATGTATCAATTATGGCATTCTCATGACTTAATGTCTCTGCAAGAGTTTCAGGCCTAGTAGGAGACCTTTGTTTTTCTGTGTAGTTAAATTTATTTATTGCTTAACTTCTTTGTGTCTCATAGATTCTTGCTATGTTCAGATGTGATAGCGTTCACATCGCTGTTGATATATAAAAGCTAAGTAATAGATTTCAGTGTAATGTATATATGTAAAGGCATCCATACATATTCATATCACGGTATAGTAACGGTGTAAATGTCACTTTTGCTACTTTTGGTTCTTTCTTATGAGTTGGAAGCCTGATTTCTACGTAAGTTTATGAGAGTGTCACATACAGGCTCTCATAGAGATACATAGAATAGGTGACTTATGGCTGGTGTGTGAATCAGCAGGTCCGTCTGATGATCACATGACTGGCTGTTGGGACTGTTTGGAGACTCATTAAAGTGAAAGATGCATCCAGCGAGGGAGTGCCTCATCCACTTTACATTAGTATGCCCTGTACTACAGGGCTGCAGCAAAATACATTTGGCTAGAGCGGGGTTTTAACCACTTCAGTACTGGGCCAATTTATGGTTCAGGATCAGACAGATTTTTGTTTTTTTTGTATGTGCGGTTTTGAGGGCTATAACATTTTTATCTTTGTGTTATTGAACTAATTTCTGCCTCTTTTTTCGGTGACATATAGGGCTTTATTTTTATGTTGCTTTTATTTTTGCATGTTTTTTAAATTTTTTTTTATAGTCGTAAAAATATAAACAAAAGAGGAGGGAAAACGTGTCTGTTTTTCACTTTTCATTTTTTTTTTATTTAATAGCACAAAGTGCTACTAAAAAACTTTATAAAATAGTTTTTCCTCTCCGTTACGGTACTTTTTATTTTGCATTGTGTCATCTGGGGTGAGGCTAGAACCTGTGATAAGGATTATTGGCGTATTATAGTATTTAATTTTTTAATTATTTTACTTACATTTTTTTTTTTACTTTTCTATTCATTTTATTTATTTATTTATTTATTTTTACATGGTATCCCCATAAGGTCATAATAGACCTTTGGGGACATCTGACCACTATTTTTTTTTTGGTGGGTGGGCTGATTTCTCCAGCAACTGGGGCTGATACAGTTAGCCCCGTTACAGCAGGAATACAGCCTCCTGCCCATAACTATAGAGCTGATCTGGGTCCTCTAGGACCCAGCAGCTCTAACAGCCTCTGATCTCGGCAGATCACGTGACCGCCGGGTCAGAGGGGAGCCGCATCATGACGGCTTCCATAGCTGTGTATACAATGCTCATTGAGCGCTGTATACACAGCGATCAGGAAGGCAGGGATGGTAATAAACCTTTCCTGCCTTCTCTAGGGATCTTTGGCTATAGTAACAGCTGGCTCCCCATTTTTGCTGCACGATTTTGTGTGGCGGCTTAAAACTGCAAGGACATACCGGTACGTCCTTGCAGAATAAGACAACCACTACAGGACGTATATACAGGACGTATTTGCTGCTGTAACACACTGAATTTCCCCATTGTGGGACTATTAAAGGACTATTATTATTATTATTATTATTACTCTATGGGCGGTACAGAAGTGGTTAAAATTTTTTTCCTGCAACTGGTGGTAGGTGATAAAATGTCTAACTGCTGGTGGCGTTATAGGGATCCTGAGCTATCTGTTTCTCCTTTGTATTGGGCTGTCAATGAGTATGCTCCTTGTCACTCCAATTAATGCCAATGAGGCTGTTGGAAAAATCTGAGCACTCTATTCAGTTTTTTTCTGGCAGTCTTATAGACTTTAAAGAAACACTCTAATGAAAATGAGTCTGAATATATTTTAATGTTATTGAATAACTTACAGACAAAGTTATGTGCTCCCCTTCTGTGCATTCTGCTCCACTGCACACAGTGTTTCTGTATGAACAGGAAGTCAAACTCGCATTGCAGGTCTATAGGAGTCAGATCAAGGCACTAATAGATGTTCTTTATGACCTCTAGAGGGAAGAACATAAGTTTATAGTAAAGCTGTCAGTAATTTATTCACTAACATTACACGACACATATGCCCACTTTCAAATGGAGGGGACAAGACATTTTTTTTTTTACTGGAGTGCTTCTTTAACCCTCCCCCTACAGTTCTGAATTAATCCAGGTCAGTGTTTCAGCAAAGTGCATTACAGTTTAACCCAAGCAGAGGGAGCAGTCACTTTAAATGGCTCTAACTCCAGAGCTTTAAAATAATACCGAGAACATGTCTGTAGCCCACCTGGATCTTGAGGTATCACTGGTTAAAGCAGCGCTGCATATACTGACAGCTTCACTTTAACCAGGGGAACATGGACACTGATAGTCTATAGGGAGTGGAGGATGATGTTTTTATTTTACTGCCTCTGTCACTTCAGATAACCCCAGGTAAGGGGGTAACATGGACTTTTGTTCATCATATCACCCCCATTATTAATCAGAAATCATGCTTGCCATTTAACGACTTAGATCAGGGGTCAGCAATCTTTTTTGGATGGTGTGCCGATTTTGAAAAAAAAAAAATCAAAAATGACGTAGTCAGTGTGCCATGTAGTAATTGAAAGGATGTCGACCCCATACATGAAAGTCATATAACACAAACTAAAACAGCAACTGATTTGGTAGTTGATTAAACTTACATTTCAGTGGGATCCCTGACTGTTTTTTTTTTTTTCGCAAAGATGATACTTATTTGGTGGATAAGACTGGGCTAAACATGGAGCTAAGAGTAGTCTGCAGTAAGCCCGGTTTGTGGGGGGCAGAAGATGCCCCTTACACAGCCCAGTCTTTTTATTGAAGAAGTCCAAACCAATCTTTCCAGCCTTATTGAAATGAACAAAGGCAATTTTAGCTGCCATATTATATTTTGCACATGCAGTTGCTGTCCTCTGACTAGGCTACTCCATGGCCCAGACACTAGTACATCATGCCTGATGCTCTCCACCCCAGAGCATCCTTTCCTTCGACTAGAGAGATTGCAACCTGGAGCAGCACTGCCATGTGTTAAGACAGCAGAGAGCACTGTGCCACGTAGATAAGCCCGGGGTGCCGAACCTGGCACTAGTGCCAGGGGTTGCTGACCCCTGCCTTAGATATTGCGGTCAATGCTGACTGAATGCAGACTGAAAACAAGAAGGACACAAAGGGAATGACCATCATGTTTCCAATATAGTGTCCATATTTAGTCAGGCAAGTCATGGATGTGATTTTGTTTCTACTGAATCTGTGGAAACTCCAACACAGATGTGAACAGAGCCTTAGATAGTAATCTTGCTTATTGCAGAATGCTTATGTTGTAAATGCTAGAGAACATTTTATAATGTAATATGATCTAGAAACATTTAATTTCACATGATGATGTAAAATTACAGGTAATTTAGTACCAAAATATCTTTTATAAATATCTATTGAATGGCTAAGTGAGATAAACTCAAACATTGCTCATACAATTATAAAACATCATTTCTAATTCTATGTTGTGCCATTTCTCTGTTATTTGTCCTATAGATTTATGAATACATTAAAAACTGGGTGTTGGCAGTTGGGGGGAATGTACCTGCACACTCTGACCGATCAGTGTTGGAGTACCAGATTATGCACAGGCACTCTCCTTTGACAATGGAAAGAATAACACCCATGTCAAAAATCCACTCTAATAAATAAATAGATATATCTCAATCGCTGCCAAGCAATTCTGTCAGGGATCCATACCGCAACTTACAACACACGCACATATGACCTTGAATGCGACTTTAAAGGGCAACTCTGTTTCCACGCCTATCCCACTAGGCTACACAGGAGTGAAGTGACCCCTATAATCATTCACACAAATAACTGCTACCACTCTTCACGTTTTTACAAGTCCAGGTATACCAGATGTATATTGAATTATACTCCATTACCATCCACCATACTCCAACTACATGCTACCCTTTTCCATGGCCTCAGAGAAAATGCTCTCGCCCCCCCTACAGTCCACCTTAAACTGTGCTGCTCGCTTAATACACCTCTCCCCCCGTTCTTCATCGGCCGCTCTCCTCTGCCAATCCGTTCACTGGCTCCCCATCGCCCAGCAAATACAGTTCAAAATGTTAACGCTGATATACAAAGCCATCCACCACATGTCCCCTCCATATATCTCTGACCTAAGCTCCCGCTACCTGCCCACACATAAGCTCCGATCCTCCTAAGATCTCCTACTCTGCTCTGCTCTTATCCGCTCTTCACACAAACGTCTCCAAGACTTCTCCCGTGCATCCCACATATTCTGGAACTCATTACCATGACACTTAAGACAGTAACCCTCAATCACAAGTTATTATTATTATTATTATTATTATTATTATTAAAGTTTATTTATTTATATAGCACCATTAATTCCATGGTGCTTTACATTTTAGGGTTAACATACGGTACACAAGATATACAAAACAGATAATACTAACAGTGACCAACTGGCACAGTGAGATAGAGGGCCCTGCCCGCAAGGGCTTACAATCTATGAGGGAAAAAGTTATAAGAAGACCTTCAAGACTCACCTCTTCAGAAAATCCTACAACCTCCAATAACGCTACCGTCACCACACCACCATCTGTACAGCCTCTCCCCTCACCTTCTGTCTCTATCCCTCTTCCCTCTTAGATTGTAAGCCCTTGCGGGCAGGGCCCTCTATCCCACTGTGCCAGTTGGTCACTATTAGTATTATATTTGTTTTGTACGGTATATTTTGTGTACTCTATGTAAACCCTCAAATGTACAGCACCATGAAATTAATATAATAATGTACAGCACCGTGGAATTAATATAATAATGTACAGCATCGTGGAATTAATATAATAATTTACAACACCATGGAATTAATATAATAATGTACAGCACCAAGGAAGTAATGGCACTCTATAAATAGATAATAATAATATTAATAAATACTCCATTCCCCAAACACATAGTTTGGGGTGCTTGACATTACTATTTGGTTAGGGTTCCCAACCATCTTTTGGTGCATGGAAGGTTTAACAGCATATATTATTACATATATGTCCGACATCCCAATTTTTCTTTACCGTACACATTAGAATTACTGGGCACAGGAATCCCTCATTTCAGTAAGACTTAAAGGGGTATTCCCATGAACATAATCATATCTATATTTGTAGATAATTAAAAATTAAACATTTTTGCAGATATAAGTAGCTAAAAATTCTGCAGAGTTTTAAAGATTTTCTCTAACTATCTTAGTGGTGACAGTCTGTTGTCTTGATCGGTTGCCAATAGATACGACCACAAATGCAGAAACTTTCTATGGTCTGGGACTTGTCAGGAGCCCAGCCATGATTTTCTTATTGTAGCTGGGTTATCAGGCAGGGACACTAAATGTATCAGAAGATATCCTGGCCACAATAAGGAAATCATGGCTGATTTTCTGAAGTTAGAAAGATCCTGCATTCATGGTCGTATCCACTGGCAACCGATCAAGACACCAACTTGTGAGCACAAGATATTTAGAGAAAATCTTTGAAACTCTGCAAAATGTTTAATTACTTATATTTGCAAAAATGTTTAACTTATAATTATTTATAAATTTAAAAATGGTTATGTTTGGGGGAATACCCCTTTAATGATACAATGAACCAACAAGAATTACAACAATGAACAAAAAAATCCAAAACATAACTAGACACAACTGATAATACAGTATAATATATACATATTTCATCACAACCCACTTGTCAATTTAATTGATACATTTCTAGGAGGAATAACAGAGGGATGACTCAATTCTGAATTCTATGAAAAACATTTCAGAAATATTATTTTACATGGAATACAACGAAAGCAGATATGTCAGAAATGGTGACAGGTCCTCTTTAAGAGAAACATAAAAAATATATTATTAAAAGTTGCTTTCAGAAGAATCAAGTTCTGTGTCATATTTTAAAACTTTTGTTCTTTTTTACTTATCCTGCCTACACCTAGACTCAGTTTTCATTGTGTGGGGACATTTACAATGATTTGAATGTAAGACTGCAAATTACTATGTAGTGAGTAGACTATCAAGCTTCACAAGCCCTAAAGAGCAAAGCTTCCCAAAACTTCACAATATAATGTACCCATTGTTGACTTATTACTCATTACCCCCTACATACTTATCCATTAAGTGCCCAGAGACAGCTGTAGTTATCAATTATCGGGTCTATATCAGATCTACATTGTTAAATATTGCTGTTGCCACTGAGAAGGCTTGTTCTACCAATGGGGACTTCAATACGTGATACTAGTTTAAATATAATTTGGTGATAAAGCTTACAATGCTAAAATAAGAGTAAATTTCTTGTGTTTGACAGCATAGTCCAATGCACTTGCACCTAATGAAAAATGGTGTCATGTTGGAGGTTGTCCTTCCATGTAGGAAACATAGAATGGTGCATCAAGTGGTTGCGGGTTCTTAAAGACACCGTTCTACAATTTTTTTCCTATTGTTCATTTCCTTTTTAACACAAAATTAAGCAACTATCTAAAAAGTCTTTATTACAAAATGTTCTATAATTCTGCTCGGTGGAGTCTGTTAATTCCTTCACCTAGCTGCCTGTCTTGTTGAATCAGGCATAGAACTGAGAACACTGCTTCTGTCTTCTGCTTCTCCTACCTTCCCTTAGTGTAAGGCTATATTCACAACAGATTAAGATCTGACATATATTTTCCCAAGCAAAAATGTGTCTGACTCTCTGATTCTGCCAGTTTGCTGTGCTGCAGATTTGTACAAGGTGTCAATTGAGCAAATTCTTGCATTTTCTGCCTTAAATAAGTGACAGGCCGCTTACTTCCATCACAGGTTCTTTCCAAATTCATGTGAACAGTGTTGCAGTCAAATGCACAGGATGTGGATTTCGTATGGATTGTGTGAAATCTTTGTACTATTCCATTGTGTGAACACAACCTTAAAGATAGCAGCAGGAGGAGCAAAAGGTTGTCCATGGCAGAGCAGAGGTTGGTGATCTACATTAGACAACACAAGGTGTAGACAGGGAGGAAAGCACCAACAACACAGTTTGTAGGAGTAAAAAGGTGAATCATACCTACAAGTGAAGAGAAAAAGTATAGCGTCCAGAGAAAGCACTTCAATTTACAAATTCCTCAATATCAGTGTCTGTTAGCACAAGGGAGAGAAAAATCCCTCATGGAATGTAGAAACTTAGTGCAACATTTTTCTAGCCTCAGGATAGCCACTAATGTATGTAAAAGAAGCCTGTAGAAGCTTGTAAGTGCGAAACGGCCCGTCGCTGCTGCTCGTATGTACCCGGCGACGTCTGTTTTTTACATGTTTTGGATAGTAAAGAAGTTTGGAAGTCTGGATGTGAGTGCCGCTGCTGTTCTTCTTTTTCTCCTGATGTGTCTAAAAGAAGACTGGTGGCCTGAGGCCAATGCTTAAAGAGGACCTTTCACCACCTCCACCAAGTTCTCAAGCTCTGCTCCACTGATTCCAGTACAGGTGGAATTTTTTTCTCTATTTTCCACCATTCTCAAGCTGGACTTGTTGAAGGTGGTGAAAGGTCCTCTTTAAAGGGGCATTCTCTTGAACATAACCATATTTAAATTTAAAATATTTTTGGAAAGTATTTTAAAAATTTGCTGAATTTTAAAGATAGTCTCTAACCAGCTGGGTGGAAACAGTCTGTTGTCCTGATGGATACGACCATGAATGCAGGAACTTTTTATACTCTGAAACCCAGCCATGATTTCCTTATTGTGGCCTGGATATCTTCTTATACATGTAGTGTCCCTGCCTGATAACCAGTCCAAGATAAGGAAATCGTGGCTGGGTTTCTGACAAGTGGCAGAGCATAGAAAGTTCCTGCATTCATGGTCATATCCAAAGACTGTCACCACTAAGATGGCTAGAGAAAAACCCTTTAAGGGGGGCAAAGACCTAGCAAAAAAATACTAATATTTTGGAGAAAACAGGCAAAATGATTTGAAGAGAAATGGTACAAGCATTATTTTAGATGCAATTTGGTGTAGGCTGAAATAGTGTGCCAAAGATTGGGCATCTTCTCAGTAGTCACTGCAAATTCTCCGAAGGTCCTATATTTGAATTGCACTTTTTGAGTCTTTCGATTTCTCAGATAGGTTTTGTAAACTAAGATAGTCAAAGAAGCCTTCACATTAGAGCCTGAAACAAACAGCTCTAACAATAACTGGCCATTTACACACTCACTCAGTGAAAGGTCTGGATAGCATTTCTCCTGCCATAGTATGACTATTGTTTTTCATTTGTAACCACGTGGATGTGAATACTTTGCCATGCTTAATAAGGAAATGTTTATAATAACCTGTCGGGGAAGTATGTGCGGCTCTTTCTTGTTAATGGGGCAGTTCTGCAATGTCTTTGTGTTTTTTCCTATGATTGTATTCCAGTAACAGGTGTCTGAAGGCGCAGACATTCTGTATGTAAATATCTATTAACTGAATTTTACTCCACTAAGTGTTATTTTTATATTAATAAGTAATATTAATATTAAACAATATTAATAAGATTTTTTTTTCAAATAAATGATACATGATATCTATTAAAGTAATAGGGCTTAGTCTAGTCTATTTGAAGACTGGCCGTGCTGTCCACCGCTATGCAATCAGGCCCATAAATGTTGCCCATAATGTCTGCTTATGTATATATTGTATACTGTGACCCTCACCAATTACACAGAGCAGAATGTCTCTAGGATGTCCGTGCATTGCACGTGGTAATACTTCATTTTCCCTGTGGTGGCGCTACAGGGAAATTGATCACCTGCTATCAGTTTTCCTTACAGATTACTGCCTATTGCTGTGAAAATCAGAAGTAGAATGACATGTGACTAGAGATGGGCAAAACTCTAAAGATTAGTTTTGCGAATATCCTCAAGATTCAACCATTAGTTTCATTTCCTGAACAGGAAGTGCTATTATTATACTCGGGGATCTCTTTAGACCCCAGAATATAATGAGTGGGGTTCAAGAAAGGTCCAGAAACATAATAAACACTAATGTTCACTTATCCTCGCTTCTCCTTTGCTGTCTCACGGTCTCTAGTGTTCCACTGTGGACCTCTCCAGTCATCTTCTTGCCTCTTCTGGGTCTCATGGGTGATTTCACTGCTGAGGTCTGTAACTGGGCCTAAGAGGTCATGTGGAAAAGTCTACATCATGGCATTTTTACGCAGATGTCATGATGTCTGCATGTACCATGTAACTGTTGAGGCCCAATCATATGCCTCAGTGGTCTCTCAGGGCCTGTAACAGCACCCAGGAGAATGGAAGATGACTGGAAGATAACCAGCAAGGGAGCCCTGGAGAAGGTTCCTGGGCTACCTTGTGGCATCTGGTGCTTCTTCAGGGTCCTCTTCCAGCCTCGATGGTGAAGTAATGAGCCCCTGGGACCATTGAGACCTGTGATTGGGTTTCAGCAGTCACATGGGACACACCAAGTATAAGTGTTAATTATGTTTCTGTACCTTCCCTGGGACTTGGCTTTTTATATTCTGAGGTCTGAAGAGTGTATTATACTCTGGGTGGCGAGCGCCAAAAATGACGGGTTCTGCTGAATCACAAATTTTTCAAAAGTTTATAATGAACCCTGCTTGTTACAAACTGGTTTCCTCATCTCTACCTCTGTCCATGTCAGTTGATCCTTCTAACAAAAAGGTGTAGACCAAATCCTTTATATCTTCTTTCGGTTTATCACTAGCATAAGTCTTCACTGTACGTTCAATGGGGGTCTGTCCAAAGTGGTGCCCCAGATACCCCAGAAGGAGAATTACAACACAGTTGCATTAAAATGTGTGGTGGTCCCTGTACAGCCAGATGAAGGTTCTGCAGTGCTAACTCAGCATAGCTAGGGGCTCGACCATTACCAATATGTCACCCTATTATAAGAATACCCGTTTCAGATTCGTGAAAAATAAGTAAAATAACATTTCTATCTACACAGGAAATGTAAAAGGCAGTGTTAAGATGAACATATGCCTAAACTTACTGTTTTTTATTTTTGCATTAAATGGGGTATTATAAGTTTTGTGAGAGATTGGTGCTTCATAGAGACTTTTTGTATAAAATCCAGCAAGATGTGGGTGTTTGGTAGAGGGAAGCAGGCAATTAGTTATAAATGTTAATGTTCTTGTTGCTAAACTAAATTAATGGTTTCTCCTTTGTTAATACGTTTAATAATTACTATTGTGACAATACTTTTATACTGGTATATCAATGTTTATGTTACCTTAAGTAGAGACCATTTAATGCCTAGAACCTGCACACAAGCAGCGGAATATGGTGTCATAGATGAAGCCTTGATGGTCTAGAACAGGGGTCAGCAACCCCCGGCACTGGTGCTAGAGTCGGCACCCAAGGCATATCTACCTGGCACAGGACTCTCTCTGCTCCAGGTGGCAATCTCTCTCTAATCGTCCATGTAAATGCAGTCGGACAGGAGGATGCACTGGGAGGTGGTGGGAACATGAGGCACAATGTCTAAGTGTCCAGGCCATTAGCCTAGTCAAAGGTCAGCAATTACCTGTGCAAAGTATAACATGGCAGCTAAATTTGCCTTCATTCATTTCAATAAGACTGTAAAAATTTGTTTGGATTTCTTCAACAAAAAGACTAGGCTGTGTGATGGGCACCCTCTGTCCCCACAGGGTAGGTTTACTGCAGATTACACTGACCCCATGTCCTAATATGAATCATTTTGTTAAAGGATCACATTAAAATGTAAGCTCAATCGACTAACTGGTTGCAGTTATGGTTTGCGTTATATGACTTTCATGTAGGACAGTGTTTCCCAACCTTTTCAGACTCAGGGACCCCCTGGAAAAAAAAAATTCCTTAGAGCACTCCTACCAAATAATTTTTACCAAAAGTCAAAAAACATCCTAAGGACGCAGATAACATTGCATAAAGACATGGGATCATCCTTCTAAATACTTCTAGAGTGTTGGGGCCCCCTGTTGGTAATCACCGATGTAGGAGGGAGACACCCTTACAATTATTACATGGCACACGGAGTACTTCATCTTTTGATTTTTTTTTTCCAAATTGGCATCCCAGACTAAAAAGGTTGCTGACCCCTGGTCTAGAACCTCAGCAGTTAGTTCTGTTGTCTGCAGGTCCACTAGTCAGATGTATGGGTGATGGTGTAGAAGAAAGGGACTTATACAGCTGGGTGCCATTTGCCATAAGTCATCTGCTAAGTACATAAATTGGTGCTGGCACTAGGTGGCTAGCCATATTGATGGGCGAACCATCTTGTACTGAGCTGGATTTGACTTGAATACTCCATAATTGTTAATTTTTTTTATGGAACCGAACAAATGGAGATTCATATCAGGCAAATTAAAATTTTTTATGTGAATAACACTATAATTTCATATACTCTACTGAGACTTGTGAAGTCCTTTCTACAATTGAATCAAAAGGTGTTTCCCCTTGTGAATCGCTGCCTGTATTGCCGATATATCGCTGCTTTAGTTCATATGCGAAAGAGCTCTTTGGAGCAATGAGGGCGTTGCCATTGCTTCAGAGAGGTAAGTGGTAACACCCACATTGCTCATTTGCATATTAACAAAAAGAGCAATATTTCGGCAATAAAGCCAGCGATTCACAAGGGGGAAAATACAGTCCTGTATCTGCAGGACTAGGTTAATATGCTGGGTTCTGGGGACTCCCTGCACTGTACTGTATGTCTTAGTGCCCTCTATACAAGCTATTATACCGTACAATGCATTTACTAGGTACTATATAACCTGCTGTGTAACTAGCTGGGTTTCTCACTACCTAGCTAACCTCACTGTCAACATTACTTAAGGTGAACCAGCCATATTGAAAATGTAGGAGGAGCTACTCAGTGACTGACAGCTACATAAAGAGCTGTCACTGCGTAGGACTGCCCACTGGACTCCTAAACCCACAGCGGAGATTTCAATAAAATAAGTCATACTGAATCTTATCCCACAAAGCTCTATATTAATCTGCTGTGCTCCTCCTGCTCTATAACATGCCGCCCGCACATTGGACTGCATTTTCATTTTCCCAGATTCCCTATAAGATTTTTGTAGTCCTATTGACTTGCACTTCACTTTCTTTTACTGCTAAATTTACTATTGCAGCACTTGACACGATCCATACCCCATCTTTTTATGGATTCAATCAGATCTTTATACTGGAAAGGATCCATCCTCCAACCTGAATACAGTAAAATGAGTATAATTGCTCCATAAATCCTTTACAAGGACACTTCGTGCATTTACGGATTGATATAAATCATCTCAGCTTGTGCCACTGTTTCGGTAGCTATGGTCTGTTTCACTGTTATGGACGATCAGTCTTCATTCTTGCATAAACACTATTGGCAATGTGTGTCTGTGCTCCTTGTAGTGGCAGAAGAAGCTCAGGGAGGCGAGTTCTCCTCTGTGCCCTTGTGTTATTTCAACTTACCGTAGTGTAGCTGAATGACTCGCAACCTAAACGCTGCGGGATAGGTAATGTAAGTAATAGATAATAATGTATGCGCTCTGATGGAATTCCTGGAGGTCTCCTTTGCTTCACTCTGGATATTTGCACTTTATTATTTTATGCTATGACCTGGGTATGATATTTAATGCAGCAAATAAGGAGACCCAGGTAGGCTGTTACTTTTCTTGTGGGACTTGAGTATAATTTATATTGTATTGTGTAACTATAAAATTGCCATTTGCCTGAATTGTTAGTAGTTTTCATGTCATGACATTTTTGTCTACTTTTGTATTTTATTGTGTAGTTTTCTGTGCACTCATCTATTGACTCGAAATGTAGCACCTCATTGTGTTATTATATACTATTATCATATATCATATAGCATATACTGATAGTTACTATAGGGACTATAGTTTATTGTCAAGTCTTGTTCCATATTTCGGGTTTGTATAGTTTGTACATGTTAGATGTTGAGCATTGATATTTCACCAAATTTATAAACTATTATAATGAATGTAATACCTAAACATGAATCCTGAAAATTGTGACTATAGAAGGGACTATAGTTTACTAATATTCATAATGCATTGGTTAGTACTGTTGTCTTGCAGTACTGGGGTCTTGGTTTCCAATTTAACCAAGGACAATATCTGCATGGAGTTAGTATGTTCTCCCTGTGTTTAGGTGGGTTTCCTCCCACATGGCAAAAATATACTGATAGGTAAATTGGGTGTTGGGGATGAGCGCCTGTATGGCAGCCACTAACTCCCCTATTCTACAACTACTCATCCTGTGCTTTGAGTCCCTTGTGTAAGAAAAGTGCATTATGTTTGTCATTGTCATACATGGACCCTACTATTAAATTACCTTAACCCATAGTCCGTTTCAAAAGTTTACACCATGGGACTATATTGCAAAGAATGAATGATCTTAAATGAAGTCTGCAGCCCTGCAGATAGATAGGTTAGGGTCCCCTGAATCAAATGGTGTTTTCCCATTGTGAATGTATAACAATTGTTGCTCCAAAAAGTTGGGCAGCAACGCTCTCATTGCTCCAAAGAGCTCATTTGCATATTGACAAAATCGGAGATATTTCAGCAACAGTGGAAAAACACCATTTGATTCAGGTGACCCTGACCTGATTTATCCGCAGGGCTTGGTTCTGGTGATAGGCTCCCTTTAAGTTTTGCAGACGTGTGAATGTTTTTGGATTAGTCTGGACAAACTTGTTTCAGTAGACAGTTTTCTGCAATGATCTGATCACAGATTGTCTCAATGCTTGGAGCAGACATAATCTGTAGGAGGGGGCTCAGGAGCAAGTTTTTTATAGAGATGAGCAAACCAGTTTGGAACGAACCAGATTTGTCCCATATTTCCCAAAGGTTTTGTGTTTGTCCAAAACTTTTGGGGTTTGTCACCTGCGAACCAGAAGTGAAATTATTATACTCTGGAGTCTGTTTAGAACCCACAGTATAATAAATAGAGACCCAGGGGAGGTGTAAAAAATGAAAAACATTTATACTCCCCTTCCCTGTTCTGGGTTTCGTCGCTGTATCCGGCCCTCTCTTTTTGCCTGCCGGGTGACATCATGTGCCCGGGTCACATGTGGCACGACGAGCGTCATGATGTGCCTGCTGAGGCCAAGAGAGATCGCCGGATGAAGGTGAGGATAAATGTTTATTTAATAATAATTATTCAAATGAGATTTTGTATTACAGAAAGGAAGTTCTAGATGAGAAATTATGCTCCAGAATTATTTCATGGGGAATCCAAGTATTTACTAAAACAGACATGTCAGGAGCTTTGACAGATCCTATTTAAAGCACAAGTGTGAACTACGTTTACAGTTTATTGGATTTCTAAAGCTAGTTATATTAAGACTTGTCATTTGTTAACTTTTGGTATTTTCCTTTGAAATTGGATATTCTCTAGCTGCTTTGTTTCCCTGTCTCATATATGACAAGTTCCAGTAACAACTATATAGACTGTCTTAAATCATGGCTATTGGTGTTAGCGGTATAGGTATAGGCCTCTAACATTTTAGAGCTGCACTTTTTGCTCTTACTATTGTAAAGGTCACCTAGAATTTGCCAGTACTATGATTATGTTGTTTAGGTATTTGTTACATTATCATTGACCTTTATATACAATTTTTCATATTATTCCCTTCTTTAGAAGCCTCTTTGGTGTCAGCTCCTGGCGCCCTCCCGTCCTCTATAGCTGTTTGTATTGTATAACTGGCATTATAGCTGGTTTTGTTGTGCTTCGTGTCATTTTTCCTTAAGATTTGTTATGAACATGGAAACAAGATGTTATTAAACCAGCCAGTAATGTATGAGAACTAAATGTGTGACTTGTCATATTTCGCTACATGAACTGTTGCTTATTGTGTGGTGTAAGTATTTTATGGTCACAGGTCTTTGAGTCAGATGTAATGTTATTTAGCAAATGGTGCAACAAGCAGTAATGTGCTACATCTATTACCATCCAGGAACATTTTACTTCTTAAATGGGTTTACTTCCCAGTGCAATTCATCTCCCATCAACAGGATATAGGACAAACTGAATATCGGTGGGGTCACCACCTCCATGGAGACCAGCATTTTACATCATTTAATGGATGCTACTCCACTGATTCTGGCACAGTTTGAATTTTTTCTCTAGCCCCCACCATTCCTGAGAAATAAGTGATGTTAATTTTGGTGCCTGATATGCTATTTAGCCTCTGTCAGGAGGGCTGTGTCAGGCAGGAGCAGACAAGGGGGCGTGATTCTGAGCTCTGACACTGGCTGCCTCTGATTGGAGATCTGAGTCACAAGCCCTTTCCTGCTCCTGCCTGACACCGCCCTCCTGACAGTACAGAACCTAAGTAGCAAATCAGACACCACAACTAGTAGCACTGATTGCTTGGGAATGCTGGGGGCTAGAAAAAAATTTCCAATTGTGCCAGAATCAGTGGAGTAGCACCTATTAACAGATGCTAAGAACTGGAGTTGTTATAAGCGGTGAGAGGTCCTCTTTAGCCATCTCCGACAGTCCAATAGAAATGATTATAGCAGCTACACGACGTCATTACCTTCAGTTGAGGGTACAAGAAGCCCCCGTTTCCTTTTTCATTGGAGGTCCCAGAAGTTGGACCCTCACCAATCCTACAAACTACCCATTATCCACACGTGGACACAACTTGTCCCCTATCCACAATTTGTATTGGTGGGTAACCTCCTTTAATATCATTCATTTATTTTGAGATTATTTCGGCATTAGCGTACCTGGCAAGCATAAAGTAAGGCTATGGAAACTTAAGACTCCAGATCACTGTGTCACCCTAAGACTCCTTCACAGATGTAATTAAATTGAGACATATTGTGACCATGGAGGTGCTACAACTGCGACTTCTAGTCACAAAAAATCCAGCAGTGTCTGATTTTTTTTGACAATAAAAGTCCTAGCATCCTTAGGGTTGAAATATGACTCTATTCACTTACATTAGTAAAGTAGTCGCAGGGAAGCATGGCGATCTTTGGTGGTGCGACAGGAGCATTCGGCAACATCTCAACTCAGAACTGAGGCACAGTTGGTGATAACTGTAGATGATACAGGGCAGACTGAAAAAAGGGGTGCAAACCCAGACAGCCCTCGCCTATTTATACCTCAGCAGGGTGCCTGAGTCATATAGAACCACAGATCAGCTTGTTCCTGTAAGAGTTTCTGACATTTTTCCTGTTATAGACATTTGACCTGCTTCCGTTCACCTTCCACTACTGAATCTGTGCTGTCAACCCTGACCTTCAGTCGGTCTACAACATTGAACAGTACCTGCTGCTAATGAACTTGGCCCATATCAGTCTACTCTCTTGTCCGACTACTCTGAGAGGTAGAAACCTGGTATTCATCCCTACAATGAAGTATGGGGGTTAAAGGGTGAATACCGGGGAGGCTACTTAGACATCTCCTTTGGGAGTGGCCCAAAGGCAAACAACCCACTGTCTGTTACAATTGCATGCAGACAATGCAATGTAAAAAGTAAGGGATAAGCAATAAGAACCACCCAACACTTTGTGGTCTCATACAGTAGCCAAGGGTAGATGGCCTCAGTGAGTTACAGATCTACTGTAGTAATATAGAAGGCACTAGTGAATCTTATGGTATTAAAATGTTCTGTTTGCACACAGGAGTGAAGCGACTACGTGTACTGTAGGTCACAAGCTTTACTTGGACAAGGTGCTCTCCATTTGAAAAGTATTTTTACTTTGAGAAATACAATAGCACAGATTTACTAGTAAAATTCTCCAAAAGTTTGGCTTGATTTGTACCCAAATGGGCCGCACACCACATTTCTTATGTGTTTTAGACACTTTTTTTCCCACAGCCAACAAGGAGGCAGGGCTTAGCTAAAATGGGGCGGTACTTTGTGGGAAAATAGGCAGGGCTTAAGATGTTCACTGTATAAGGTAAAATGCAACCATAGTGAAAGCCCCAAATCTATTCATAAAAATTCCAATTCATAAAAAATTAAAAAAAATACAACATAATAGTACAAGTAAATATGAGAAACTTTGTAATATATCTTATTAAAGAAAAAATGCTTCTTTTTCCATTTATCAGGTTGCTATTCTCCCCTCCTTTAGTGGATATGGACTGTCTTGTCTTACAGACAGATCCAATTACTTCTAACATAGGGGCACTGAAAGATACAGTGATAAGAAACTGAATAAAGGTAAGGGGGAGGAAAGAAGCCTGGTCTATGGAGAAAGAAGCATTTTTCTTTAAGTTTTTTTTTTTTTTTTTTAATATTCAGTTTCATGAATATTCATGAAAAAGCTGATTTTTAATTACGCTTTATGTACAACTTTAATATCTGCAACCTTATGTTGTGCCCTGAAATTGAATTCCTACGACTGCTTCCCAGTGATGCTCTTGCTGTTGGTTTTCACAGTTAGATTTGATATTATTAGAACACAAGAAACAAGGTTATATTTACAGCCGAATGCTGATATGCAAGATGAAAGTGTCATGATATTTACTCAACAGAATTATATTCTCAGCAGCTTCTGTGGGTCGGAAGGTCCAACATTTGCACAATGTGTGTAACTGCAGAGATAATTGTGCTTAATGTTGCATGTACGATTTGTTATATAATCTGCAGAATTCACTCACATATGGAACTTTTCGGGGAAAGTCATAAAATGTATATTGACCTCAGTAGACGTCCCACATGGTCACTTTTCACTTTGATGATTTGGAGACCCACAACAAGCCAATGTTCTTTAATAAAGAACCACAGTCCCAGAAAATCCCCTAAGGCTGACCCCACATTGCGGAAACGCAGCGTTTTTGGCTGCTGTGGAAATGCTGCATTTTGGTACATGGGGCTTTAGCCTAAAAGGGATTTTCTGGCCTCAGGTGGTTTTTCATACTGATGATAGGTCATCAGTATCTGATCCTTGAGGGTCACACATGGACACGGTGCTGATCAGGTCAGCTGGCTACCTCCGGACTCCGGAAGGTAGTATGTTGGATGGGGCTGGAAGCAGCTCTACTCCTTTTCATGTAATAGGCACAGCCCGCTGTATAGCGGTAGTCCCAGGCTACTGTTGCTCTGTACCTTTTACTTGAACAGGGTCAGAGCTGCTTCCAGCCCTGCCCAGCGCAATAGCAGCCAGATCAGCTGATCGGTGTGGGGTCTGGGTGGCAAACCCTCACCGACCAGATACTGATGACCTATCCTGTAAAAAGTTCTTCAGCATGAAAAACAACTGGGGACTAGAAAAAACCTTCATATGCCTAAGTTCCCAAACTTTAGTTCCAAGGGAGTAGCTATTGGGGTACAACCTTAGCAGTCACACCCTGGCCCTGCTGTTTGAGAAAGCTGAAAGGCCTTTCTACATGAAGATAAAATGCTGGTAAATGGCACATTGGAGCAGTTACAATGGCTGGGTATGAAGAGAGCCATGTACATATGCAACTACTTCCATTCATACTGAGGATACATCTTACCAGGCAGGACAGTGTTCGACGACACCGATTCTAGATATTGGTGTGGATCCCAAAGTAAACCTCACATTTATCATACATTTAAAGGGGTTTTCTAAACCCCCAGCCTTCTTTATACTGATGATATATCCAATGAAAGTTAGGATATGTTTAAAGTGCAAGGATTCATATGTGTCCGCTCCACCACCACCAAATAAAGGGAACCTGTCAGGGTGATTTGGGACACTAAAACACCCGCATGTCCTTAAATCTAGGGGTTTAGTGTCTCAAATCGCCCTGTTATAACACAATCTGCAGCCACATTAAAAATAAAAAAAGCTTTATACTCACCTATCCGTTGTACTCCCAGTATCGGCGCAGTTCTTCAGGGAAGCGAGAGCAATACACTTTGGCGTTAGTGCGCATGTTCCGGACCTTAGGCACATGCACAATGAAGCCGGGGTGTTTGTCTCCAGCTTTAGTGAAAAGCAGCGCAGGCACCAGAGATGAATCTGATGAGTCTCATTGGACTCATCACTAGGTAAGTATAAAGTCTTATCATTTTTAATGCTACCGCAGATTGGGTTATAACAGGACTGTTTGTGACACTAAACCGCAGGTCCCTAAGGACTTGTGGGTGGTTTAGTTCCCAAATCGTTCTGACAGGTTCCCTTTAAGTGGTGGTGATGGGGTAGACACATATGAAACCTTTGCACTGAGCCTGCATTTAATGTGTTAAAAGAGCCCTGATAAGATATCATACAGGGGCAAGTTAAACTTAGCTACATCTGTATATTCAATGTATTTCATGTACAATTTATACATTCTGCTCATTCTGGTATTCAATTCAATTCAATACTTGATATACCTATCTCGATCTCATGTTTTATTTGATAATTTTCTGTTCATCTAAGAAGTTATAGACCTTCTAAAAATGTCTTCATTGTATGTCAGCAGATATCAAGAAGCTGAATAGATGTTCTTCTCCCATCGATTGTCATTGCTATATTTCATGTGCTATCCCCCTCTGTAAGCACTTTCTCTCCACTTACTATGCTGCAATGTAGTTCCTGTTGTAATATTTATATCCAGCTTGTGGCAAAAAATGAAACACGTTGCAAAAGTATAAACAGTCCAAGTTCTTTTACTTGTCAGCAAACCTTCGATGTTAGTATTTTATAAACCGGTTTGATATGTGGATGTTGAGATGAATACAACTTTTTTCGGCATCTGCTGAGTAACAGGTGGCCTGTGTCATGTGTATGTTTTAGAATTCCCTTTGGTGTGTGGGATGGGGTAGTCACTTGTTATTACTACCTTGCCTTCTTATTACTGTAGACATAGCACAAGAGCCATCTGATTCATTTTACTACTACAATATGTGAATAGAATTGTGAATTGTAGAACGTAATATATATATGTTAAATTATTGCAATTTGTTGCTTTACACTATTTGCACACCACATTTGTATGTACTTTCACCATACACAGTGGGAGTATTCTCAACATGCTTGGTATACTATACTTTATACTATATTTACTTGGTTATGGTTTTCTATCATTTCTAATGATAAACATACTGGCCTATTCAGAATATATAATGTAGCTACTTTCGCTACATGTCGATAGCTTGGCCTAGTATGTGACCTTACAATTGCTCCCATTTTTCTGGCATAGAAGGAGGATATTGTGGTGCAAGCCCTTTCTTGCACCAAGGACCTTTCTTGCACCACATTGTGCAAATGTAGGCGGAGCAGGGTGAGCGATGGAGTGGGCTAGGGATGCCCAAAATATTCATTATCAGAAAACTTGCGTGAGTGATAATGGAAATCTATGCCTAACTGGTGTAGATTTCCATGATGAAGCTGGGATGTGCGGGTGATTTATGAAGAGGCCAGAGCCCCTGTATACGTCATTGTTCCTTGCGCCAGTCGGGACTGCTATGATATGATATGCCGGTGCCAGTGCCAGTGAATATGAGCCTTGAGGTGGCCATACATATCAGACTAAGATAGGCTGAACTGATTTTGCAGAATAAGGTGTATTAGATATTCAACCAATATTTTATTGGCCTAAGTCAAGGACAAATATTGATTCTCAACATTCCCAAGCATTTTGTTCTCAGGGGATGTACATATACAGGAGGACCAGCTTTACTGAACAAGTCTACAGTCTTTACTTCATAAAGCTATTCAGAGGTAGATACATTTAAAGGGGTTGGATGAGAATAGAAAAACTTGGCTGTTTTCTTCCAGATATACCGTAGCATTATTTGTTTCAGTATAAATCAACCATATCACAAACCCTTTTGATTGAAGTTTCCTGAAAATAATTCTATAGGTAGTTGTATAAAAGACACCATTAAACTCAATACTCTAAAGAGGATGTATTAGAAGCTCCTGCGGGTCCTTGCTAGAACATGGTAGGTCTTATTTTAATGTTTCTCCACTGATCTACTGTACCTATGGTACAGTAGAATGAATCTCTAATAAAACATGATTCATTAGTCATATGCAGACCCACAAGGCACCACCTCTGAGATGGTGCCCACATTGGTTGTCTCTTCCTGGCAATGCAGCAAAGGCAACAGTCAGTAATTGGTGACTTGGTGCCAGACCATTTCTACATTCCCTGGTTCTCCTATATGCTAAACAATACTTACACAGATCTCTTATTTGTTAGATGCCTTCCAATACCAGTTCTCCTCTGCACGTGATCACTGCTGTACCAGCTTACCATTATGTAGGACCACACCATCTCCAGGTCTCAAGCCTCATGCCTTCTTTTGTTCTTCTATGACATAGTGGGTTGAAAAAAGATCAAGTTCAACAAGTTTATTGGGAGGAAAGGAAAAACCACTTTGTTAATGGCACAGATCCAAATCAGCATTACATTTGGGCAGTCTATGGCATCTAGTCTCTACCACGAGCTCAGGAAGAACCAAAAACATCAAAAATCTGCTAAAAAATGAAGATATAATTATAGGTCAGATAATATAAAATAAAAAAAAATAAAATAAAGGTCAGAAATATTATTATTTATCTTGTACACACATGGTAACTTATCCTGAAAAGCCGGCACCACTATGATCAGTCATTCTTGTTGGAAGATGCATATAAAGTGCTGACGGTTTTTCTACGCAGGTTAAATAGCTTTTTCCTCCTTCCTGATCTTCTTGGAAGTTAAACTTATCCTCAAGGTCTCAATTAAAAAAATATTATTTTACATTTTTGGTAAATTATTTTATTTTTTGAAATATTATCTCATCTTCTTAGCAGCAGCATTAGAATTTCCAGCAGGTTTTGCAACAGATTCCTAATGTGCCTAAAGCCAAATAAATCTGCTCTGAAATGTTGATATCTGGTTTAGTCTAGAAATATTTAAAGACATATTTACTATGTAAATGCAATGTCTCACATGTATAGTTGTCCAAACCTTCCAGTATTTGTATATATATATATTTTTTTATAAATAATGCCCCATTTTGCCAGGTATTGCCCATGTAAGTGGGACTATATCTACTGTATTTCAGCAGCCCCATGAATTAGCACAAAACGGTTATGTCATTCTGAAATATGTAATAATGTAACCCTTATTACCACTGAATTCCCTATGGGACTACTAGACATCACTTACATTTGTATGGAGAAGCCATCAAGGAGGAAGTATTTCTACTTCTTGGGATGAAAGCATGATAATAGTATCATCACAGACAAGAATCTTTACAGTCTTGCTGCTGATGACAAATAGGGAAGCAACCATAGAAGGGCAAAGAAAATTTAGATCAAAGAAAGAGAGACTAAAATACAAGGTACAGTGAGAGCAAGAGCAGTGAAGGGAACATTTTGCCGGTTTTACCTCCCCTCTTCATACAGTATCTCTAAATGTGGGAAACAAGTTAAGCAAACAATGCTCTTTGAAGCAGGACCATTGAGCAGAGTTGGCTTAAAGGGTCTGTTCCAGAATAAGTTATTATCTATTGACAGGTAATAGTTGATCTCTGGGAGTCACAGGATTGGGACCCCAACCAATCACGAGGACGGAGGTCTTATGTCCCCAGTTTAAAGGCAGCTACAATCGCACATGTGTGCTGTCCCTTCATTCAGTCTTGATGGGGCTGATGGATAACAACCACTTTAATGTGTATGTGGCCTTTTGGCACAACCATGATGGACTCCCCACCAACCCCATCCATACTTTGAGAAACATAGAGTTTTGTCTTGAAACTCATAACTTGCTGCACAGTGATATCAAAGCATATCACAAAAGCCATAGAAAGCTATTGAATAAAAGCCAAGTTCTGTTTGGTACAAGTGTTTATTCAACTTGCTAACCAGGGAACATCCGGTATGACCAGGCCTGGATGGGTCGGAGGTCTGTGGTCAGCTGGAGATAGCCTGGCCCTGCATCATCATGACAGCAGTCAGGAAAAGAATAATAACCCAACTGCTGTCTCCCTACTAAATCATTGGCGGTGTCGATAGACATTCATCTCTGCTGCCTGTGTAGTAATCACTATTCTGATATTTCCAGGCGGTAGAGATGAGTGCCGATCTCTGCTGCTGGTGATATATTATCTTTACAAGAGAGACAATGCTCAAGTCATCAGTCTATTTCCAACAGCTGTCATGAGGATGGAGTGAGGACCCCCCAGTGAAAAATTTCTTTAAGGCTAAAGCCCCACGTTGCGGAAACGCAGTTTTTGTTGTTGCAGATTTTGTTGCGTTTTTTTGAGCCAAAGCCAAGAATGGCTACAAAAGGAACGGGAAATATATAGGAAGTTCTTATACTTCTACCTTCTGCTCAATCCACTCCTGGCTTTGGCTCAAAAAAACGCAGCAAAATCTGCAACAAAAAAGCTGCTTTTTCTGCAACGTTAAGCCTCAGCCTAAGAGGGTTTTCCAGTTCCTTGCAATTGATGACTGAGCCTCAGGATAGATCACCAATAACAGATCAGCAGGGGTCCAACACACAGGACTGATCAGCTGTTTGAAATGACGCTTGTGCAAGCTCCTTGTACATTGTACACTGTGTGTTTTATAATGGCTGTGTGGCATGATTACTGGCTCATTAAGATAGGCCATCAATTTTAGATTGGCGGGGTGTAACTGTGAGGACCCCTGCCGATCAGCTGTTTGAAATGACGCTTGTGCAAGCTCCTTGACCCATTTACATTGCACACTGTGTGTTTTATAATGGTTGCGCAGTGGGATTACTGGCTCTTTTAGATAGGCCATCAATTTTAGATTGGCTGGGTGTAACTGTGAGGACCCCTGCCGATCAGCTGTTTCCCAGCATTGTTTACATGCCAAGTGCTGCTTACTCTCCATATTCTTGGTGGTTGTGGGTACTATAGCTGTGTCCCTTTTAAGTCTATGGGACACCACTGCAGCCCCCATAACTACCACTATCAAGAATATACCATAAGGAAAGGGGAGGACTATAATTACGCCACTGTTAACTGTAATGTAATAGTTTGCTCCATCTATATGCTCATTAGAGATGGTTTGACCTGAATATCCCAAAATTTGTTCAGTTTTTAACAAAGCCAAACAACTGGGGCTTTGTCTTGGACTAACTAAAATGGCCGCGGTGACATGCATTGTGGTAAATTATTATACTACCCAGAGTATAATAGGTGGAGACCCAAGGGAGGTGAAAAAAATTAAAAACATTTATGCTCAACTTCCAGCACTGCATTTGGGCCTCTAGTGGCGTCTTGAACTCTCATGGTGATGTCATGAGCCTGGGGTCACCAATGAGGCCTGTGATTGGGCCACAGCAGTCATATTAGGCCCATGTCACCAAATCACAGGCCTCAGTGGTGACTCCAGGAGCAAGACATCACCAAGGAGACAGAGAGAGTGCTGGATGCTGCAAGTTGGCCCAAAAGAAAGTGAGAGAAGGTGAGTATAAATGTTTTTTATTTTTTATACCTCCCCTGGGTCTCCACCTATTATTCTCTGGGTTCTGAAGAGACCCCAGAATATAATAATTTCAGTTTGGGTTCTTAGTGATCTTGTTTGACCCGAAACTCGAAACCAAGTAGAATCTTGGAAGATTCGCCAATCTCTAATGGTTATCCAGATCATCCTGAAATCCTCTACCCAGGAGTGCCCTGGCTCCTGCACACATTTTCCTGGTGGTGATGCCAGTCCTATCCCTGAGGGTGACCTGTTTTGTATATGACATTTTTACCTTTTCTCTAAGCTATTAAGCCCTTAAATCACCTCAGTATGGAGTACACAATAAAATACACGTCAAAAATAACAAATTGTGAGTAATATAACATAAAAACATTTTTCACCTGCTTTTATCCCAGACTGCTTGCCCTTAATGCTCATATAGGAATTAAAACAAGTACATAGGGAAATTATGAGGGCGCAGCGAGAACAATTTTCCATTTGGTTACTTTTGTAAATAACGTAATTACATAGAATTTCTTCACTTGAACGCATACATTATTTCAGCAAAGTGCTCCGAGTTATTTAATACACTCAAGTAAATAATTGATTGTCACTGTTTGATCATGGAATTCCTTTGATACATAATATTAGAGAGACTATCTGAATCCATTACACTTTATTACTCTGACTCATTTGTCTCTATGTAATTTGCAGTCATATAGATCAATTTAACCCTGGTTATTCTTGATATGAAATGATTGTGAACGTCAGTACTAAACATAAGAGATTTCATTTTATTCCTCTGTATCTTTGCTGCGAATCGATCTTTACTGAATTCTACATCAAAGTCCTGTGTCAAATACAAATTCTGGATATGAGTATTTATAATCTATGTGTAATTCAAGATACTATGGTAATTTTAGACCAGAGAATCCAGATCATTATGAAAAGAGTTATCTATGGCCATTATGGATTTCATCAAGTTCATTGCAGCAAGTTATATCTAACTATCTGAATGTAAATGGACTACACACTTATCTTTTATCTGGTATAAACTGTAAGGGGTTGTTCACACTACCGTTGGTGACCGTCAATAATGTCCGTTGCTATTGTCCGTTACAAGTTTTAGCAACGGACACTAGCTGAACTGTCACAAATCCGTTAAAATTTCCATTTATTTCAATGGGATTTTATCTTGTGTCCATTAGTGACCGTTAGTGTCCTTTTACACCCAATCTGTCACATGTCCGTTTTTTTTCGCGGACAAAAAATCCTACATGCAGGACTTTTGTGTCCGTTAAAAAAAAATGACGGACGTCAAGTGTCCGTTATTTTTTAACATTAAAGTCTATGGGTAACGGACAGTAACGGACCTGTGTCCGTTATACAGTCCGTTATTATTGTCCTTTTTTTTTTTGCTCGGAAAACAGAAACAAAAAAAAGCAAAAAACGGACACTAACGGACACTAACAGACACTAATGGACAATAACGGACACTAACGGACACTAATGTGTTAGTTTTTTAACAGATCCATTAAGTAAATCAGTTAAAATAATGGACACATTAACTTCAGTTAGTGTCCATTATTGTCTGTTATGCTAAGTGTCCATTTCTTTTTGTTTTTTTTTAATGGACAATATCATAACGGACATCCAACGGTAGTATGAACCCTGCCTAAGAGTGAAGTCTTGTTCAAACGCTTTTTTTTTGGGGGGGGGGGGGAATTATTAAATCCCCTACTAAACCCCTTATTAAATAGTCACAAATTGAATATTTAATGCCACTTGTGACGATTTTAGATGCAAGTGGATTTTTTGCACCAGCCTCACCGGGGCCATTTTGTACCAGGGCCATTGCCAACACCTAATTCATCAATATTTACTCCTCAAAAGTAGCATAAATGTCTGCAGAACTAGCCCATGGGGCCGTCGCAGATTTGTGCCTAGGTGCATGGGTGCAGTGAAGCAGCACCTAACTCATGATGACCCTCTTCTGGCAAAGGGGACATCTAGATGTGCAAAATATGATTAACTCCCCCAATACATGCTCCCAACATATAGGGGGAGATTCATCAAGACTGGTGCCTTTGCTCCGAGGCATGGCTGCCATAGATTCTGCCAACATTTATGCCACTTTTGTGGTGTAAATGTTGATGAATTAGGTGCCGGCAATGGCCCTGTCAACATCCCAACCCTGCTCCCACCCATGCCACTTGCTACTGTTTTACCCCACTTTTCCCCGCATAGAAGATTTGATGAATTCCCCCATAGTCTACTGTGCCCATAGACTTTTTTTGGCCAGACATTTGGCAAATGTGGCATAACCTTAGGCAGAGTTCACACTTATACTTGAGATTTTAATCACATTTGACAAAAAAAGTAGCAACATATTCAGCACTATCTTTTCCAGTACAAAGTCAGACACCATGGCTGAACCCAATACACCCTATGATCAGTCAATGGCATCCACTGAGCACCATTGACTTTGCTCGTCACAGCATTATAACTGGAAGCCACTACTTAGATGTGAACACAGCCTTAGCCGGTGATTGTTTACAACGACAGTCGACACCGCTCACAGGACCTGAATGGTCATACTGGATACCATCAGTCTCCCGCTGTCAGCCCCTGGTCTTGGAAGTACAAAATAGGCTGATGGTAAGAAAAAAAAAGCCTTATGCAATTTACAAATTTGAGCCAAGGTTTTGTGTAGTCATTTGACTGCCACCCTGTGGTCCTAATGTATTTCTTATGCTTTTTACCAGCTAGGTCACTGGAGACTGTCTCCATTTTGATGCACGATCTGTCACCTTCAATGTCTTTCTATAATGTAACCAACTAAATAGCTTTCTGTCAAATTAGTTCTCCAAGACGGGACTAATGGAAATAAATGAGAAAGGACTGGCACATTTGGAAACTGTGACTGAGCAAACCTTTAATTATTGTCAATGTAATTTCACTGTACATTGGGAGCAGATACAACATGCCAGGCTGCTAGTTCGGCTTCATATTATCCGATTATGTCAATGGGCTATTTAAAAGCTTGTGGCGTTCTGGCGATAAAAGATGCGATTATTTATACCCACCTCTAGAGTCAATATCTCATTTTTGGCTGCACATCATGTATTTTGCTTTCCTTGATTTCCGCAGCTAGAAATAGTATATCAACACTATTACTACATTTTAGAATAATTATTTGATTTTTGCAGATTTAGTTGAAACATTATAAATATATATATTACGTAAAAGCTGTTAAAGAGATTATAATTGTTAGAAATCAATGTTAGGAACATTTTAGAATATATTGTAGATTTTCCAGATAATACAAATACTAGACAGGTATCTCAGATACTGCATTAAAGGTGTTGTCGGCTCTCTATATGAACCATCTGTATTAGCTAAAGTCAAGTGCTGTATTCAGCCTGGATCTTGGAGACCACCATGGATGCATTTACAATGGCTGGTTGTGAGGTCTTCCAACAAATACCTGTAGTAGGAGACCATGGTATGGGATAATGTTCTCCCAAACTGGGCAACTTCTTTAGTGATTCTATAACTTTGGAGCCACTTGATAATGATATATTAGGGTGCTGAACATATAGCAGCTCCCTAATAAAAATCTTTTGGTAGATCCCATCCTCATGATGAACAGCAGGGGTTCTATAGGAATCTATATAGAGATGGATGGCTATTAAATCTAGACTCCCAATTAAAATGATAGTCCAGTTCGGAGCTTAAAGAGGGTTTCTCATGAAAGCAAGTTATCTCAAGAAAGCAAAGTAAAGGTTGTCTCTTACTCTATGTTTACATCTGCACCTGGTATCCGCCCATTGTGAATCATCTAAAAAAACAAACAAAAAAACAACAGATTTATCAAAAAACAGACACCAACAGTTACATAGTAAATACCATAATTACAGATGAGCGAAGTATTCAAAAATTCGATTCGGCAACTTCGCCGAATTTTGCGATATGATTCTATTCGATCCAAATGAAATCATGGCAAATCGCATACCAAAAACAGCTATTTATTGGCTGCAGAGTACCGGGGTGGGTAGAAAAATGGCGGAACCCCTTGGATGCTGCGCACATGTTTGACTGCGGCATCCAAGTTGTTAAAACCCCCGATCGGTTATGGAGAAAGGTGTTAGGTGTCAGTTACAGCTAACACCCTGCTCCATAACCGATCGGGGGGATTTAACACCTTGGATGCAGCCGTCAAATATGCCGTGTGCGCTCATGAAGGGGTTAAAGGGATGTGACATCACAGGGCTGGCTGCTGATTGGCTGCACGCATGGCATTGTGGGTGATCCCGCGTTCCCAGAGTTCCTTGCCCCATGTCCTAATATGTACAGAAGCCATTTTGAACTAAATGCGAATCGTTACCACGAAGTGTGAGGAAATTTGGATTTGACGCAAATTGAATATTTCCTGAAATTCAGATCGAATTCCACTTCTGCAGCTCTACCAAATATGTACTCTTAAAGGCATTAGTACTTTTTATTATGTCCTCTCTTCCCCACACTCTCAGAAAACTCAAAAGTATATCTTAAAATAGCATAAAGCTCAAATAAACAGTTTGACAACTAAAAATGGCGGAAACATTCAAAATAATGTTCAAGGCAACTTCCTGTGCCAGTCATCATGAGCAGGTAAAATACTACACAGAGGGTAGCTTACCCCCCACATACTCTCTAGAGTTTACCCAATGGCTTCACCGTATTACTGGTGGAACTGTGGTCAAATCGGCACATTACACCACATCTTCTGGGAATGCCCCGTAATACAACCCATTTGGCACATTATTCAAAAGTGGATTGGGATTACTGGGATTGGGTTTAGATACAACCCCTAAAATGTATCAAACCGTTTTATCCCACATATTTCTATCAACAGTCTCAGCCCTAGCTCAGAACTGGAAGTTATCTAACATCTCACATAGAACTTACACAGTACATGTATGTGTACATGTACTATGTACAAGTATGTGTGAACCAACACCGCCATGACAAATTCCTGGAGGAATAGAATTCTTGGCTAATGTCTATTTTCTCCTATTCTCTCCCATTTTAGGCTGAGGCCCCACATTGCGGGAAAAGCTGCTTTTATTTGTTGCAGATTTTGCTGTGGTTTTTTGAGTCAAACCCAGGAGTGGCTACAGAAGGAATGGGAAATGTCTAGGAAGTTCTTATACTTCTACTTTCAGCTCAATTCACTTATGATTTTGGCTCAAAAAACTGCAGCAAAATGGTTATAGCGGCCTCCTGGTTGGACGCTTCCTGTGCTAGCGTACTGAGCGTGCATGTGTATGGGGGGACGAGGTCCTATTACCAATATAAATAAAATACCTTACATTATAATAATGGGGAACGTGCTGAATGCCTTCCCTAGTCTAATTTGTTTATATACATTTGTTGAAAAGTCAGCTCTTTATCCTCTTTATATTTAGCACCAGCCCAAAATCACTGTGGTAACCAAGGCCTGCTGAGTGTCACACCGTAATACCGAGCTGCCGCTAGCTTTCTCTGCAACCTGGATTTTTAGTCTTTACAGGCACTGATGTCATCTTTATACATATAAAGGGAAGTGATATTACACAGGGCATAAGCTGAGCTGCCAGAAAGGACTTTGCAATAGTATCTTGTTACAGAACATGTGGATCCTGTCAAAGCCATGTCTGTCTTTAGGCTTATCTCATAAACACATATATATATATATATATATATACTGTATGGGAGGATAAACATCTGCTGCTGTCTATACATGTCCAGTGCTTTGGTGGGGACAGGGATTTAAAGATACAAAGATAACTTAAAACATAAGAATTTGTATCTATCAAGATTCTAGGAATTCTAGTCATTCTTTACCTTTACTCAGACCACTATTGGACATTGTGTTAGGTCTAGTGCTTGGTGTAGAAGATACAGAGATTTGACATTCTTTGAATACCTGTGTCCTTCACGAACACCTAAGGCTATGCATTAGTCACTATACAATATATACATTTAGCCTACATTGACCCTCTGGTCCTCTATAAAATTTTAATATAACATTATTAATATATAGTTTAAGAGATTGTGTTTTTTTTTTTTACTAAATTGGTCAATGTCAGGCTTTGATATAAAGCAACAAATAAGTGATACTTACCAACTTTTTGCCCCACTGATTTAATTTCCAGGCTCTGGTCCTTCATCTATGTGTAGCATTGATGTGTCTGTAGGCACCATGTCACCGCTGCAACCAATCACTGGCCTCAGCAGTCGTGCTTGTATACCCTTGAGGCTAGTGATTGGCTACAGCGGTCACTGACTGTATACCAGCGTGTCACTGTTGTGAACAGAAGATGACGTCATTGCTGAAGCAACTGTAGGGACCAGAGTGACATGCTGGAAGCAGTGGGAGATAAAACTAGTTAGTATCACTGGGTTCTCATCTCCGTTAGAGACTCTGTCGCAGAAACTGCCAAAAATCGACGGAGAGAAAAATCCTGCAAGGAGGACTTTTCCCTCTGCCATTTTCAGTTATGAAATGGTGGACCCCATTGAACATGTGTAACCATTTTAGCAGTCCGACTCTCCGTTATTGGGGTAACCCTGGCAAACCGGAACAACGGAGACCGTGGAGCCAGTGTGAACTTAGCGTCTGTAACTTGCACAACCCCTTCAAAGAGAAACCTTTCACCACCTCCACCAAGTCCAGTTCTTACAATCTGTTAATACGCGCAGCTCTACTGACACCAGTTCAGTTGGAATTTTTTCTATAGCCCACACCATTCCTGAGCAATCAGTGTAGATCTTTTTGGGGTCTGAAATGCAAACTAGATTCTCTAAAGACAAGTGGGTGGTGTCAGACAGGAGCAGGCAAGGGGGCATGACTCAGAGATCCAATCAGAGGTGGGCAGTATCAGAGCTCAGAATGACACCCTCTTGTCAGCTCCAGCCTGACACCACTCACTTGGCATTAGAGAGTCTAGGTAACATATTACACACCAAAATTAACTGCACTGATTGCTCAGGAACGGTGGAGGCTAGAGAGAAAATTCCAACTTTGCCTGAATTAGTGGAACAGCCCCTATTAAAGGATGAAAAAAGCTTGAGTTGGAGGAGGTGGTGAAAGGTTCTCTTTAACATTCCTTTTTATCACTTCTGATAATTGATCTGCCAATTCCCAGACCCTTCGGCATTCTTCAATTTGACAATGGTCGATAGCTTCTTAGACTACCCTATGCACACGGTTCTTTCTTTGTTAGTCCCCTGCTCTCAATTTGGCCGGTGTGGCTTCATGAGATCAGCAAGACAACACTTCTGACGTACATTGATCCGAGGAGGGGATGAGGAACCACCGCAAAACGCGTTATCTGGATGACATTTCATTATTCTTACTGGTCATCTCCAAGGTTCATGAATTGCTGCAAATTACTGCTGGCATTTTAACATGTTATACAGTCATTGCAACATAAAACAGTGAGATTATAATTATACAATATTAAAAACCTAAATCTGCCAATCTTGGCATTTACGATGCTGCACTAGGAGCACCTTTTGGTTCATTTTTTTTTGTCTTTCATGCTACCTATAAAATGCACACTTATTTGGAACATGACAATTTAAAGTGTAATGATAGGTTAACATGATTCCTTAACACGTAACTAAACTTTTATTTTTTTCATAAATCCATAGCTCAGTTAGAGATAACAGACTTGTAATATACTTTAAATAAGAAAAGTGCCTGTTTCTTCACTTATTTGCCTCTTTCTGTCACTGATCAAATGTACAATCGAACTCTGTGGAGAAGGAGGAAAAACAGAGTTCCTCAAACACAGAGACATCAGCAATATAGAGAGACAGTTCTTTTTCACAACACAGTTGTGCTATCGGCGTTAGTGTCCAGTCCTCTCCTGTCAGAATTAATTCATTTCATGCTGTAGACAGCCTCATATCTCTGTCTTTCTCCTTCTCCTCTTCCCCTCCCCTCTCCTTAGAGCCCATTGTAAACAGAGACTGCTTCTATATGGAATATGGTGAGATCGAATTTAGATAAGAAGTAAAGGCAGGAGAAATACTTAAAGACATGGTATGGGGACTGGAGTCAACTATATGGGCACTGAAGCCAACTGCTTCTGCCCTGTGTGAATAGAATGGGCATTGAAAGTAGCTCTGTACAGCTGATCTGTGCGGGGGCCACCTGAGGGCTCCCACTGATCAGATAGTTATGGCGTATCCTAAAGGTAGGCCATGAAAAATAATTCCTGAACAACCCCTTTAATGACCAGCAATAGGCTACTCAGTAAATCATATATCTTTTATAGAGCTATTTATGTACAGATGTAACAACATTTAAAGGGGTTTCGGGGACTTAAATATTGATGACCTATCATGACAAATTGGAATCAAAGGTTCTAAAATTCAACACTCCAAGAGGATGGTTAAAATGTTATTATTGATCAGTTTGAGTAAAAGCCAGACTATTCTATAGTTCTCATGCTGCCGTGCACACTATTGGGGAGGGCAGTAGACTGCTAATGTGCTGCGCTGAAAACTTTTCTTTATATCGATGATTGCCTATCCTTTGGATAAGTCATTAATATCAGATTAGTGGGGATCCGACGCCCCACCAGTCAGCTACTTGAAGATGCCAACAGTGCCCAGGTGAATGCTGCTTTCGCTTCACAGACTAGTGATGTCACATTCATCAGTCACATGGCCTGTTTGCAGCTCAGTCCCATTCAAGTGGATGGGACTGAGCTGCAATACCAAGCACAACTGCTATGCATTGTATGATCAGCAGTGAAGCGTCTGCAGCACTCATCTGAATGCTCCGGCTTCTTCAAACAGCTGATAGGTGGTCGTTCCAGATGTCGCACCCCAATAATCTGATTTCGATAATAGGATAGGTCATAAAAATCATAATCATGGAAAACATTGGCACTGATAATTTTCTCCAGTATTTTATCTATATCACAGAATACAACAGAAGCCATTGAAAAGCCATGGAAAGAGTTGGGTTAAAGTTCTGTGTCACAATGTAGTTAAAGGGGCTTAAGATGGGTCATCAATTGAAGCAGCAGGGTCCGACACCCTCGCCTGTTTGAAAGGATGTACTGTTCGGCTAAATCCTGCTGCCTTTTTAGTACTTGCCAAGAACAGCACTTGACATTGGCACTGAGGATGTTGGCCTTTAATAAACCGTACTTACAAATACTGTAGCCTATCTTCCAACCTCACCCCCACCCCTTATTCCGTACCCTTAAAGAAAAGACAAAACAAGGGTTGGATAAATTGGCCACAGCAGCCATTTTATTACATAAAACAATACAAATATATAGTTAACCATTATTTATAAAAAAACAACAAATTAAAATAAATAACCTTAAACATATACCAAAATATATAATAAATAACCCCCACTTTAACCAACAATTACCCAATTTTCCTGAGACCAAAAAATTGTTACTTGAGGGGGAGGTCCTTGGAGCTACATAAATCTGGCCGCCCATTTGTCCACCAAACCAATTACCCCCTGCCGCAAAATCACAGGCTCAGGGGCACCGTAAAAAACAGATGGCAGCTTACCACATAATCACCAAAAAACCACTCCCCAGGACACCACCCAGCGGGAGCCCAAAAAGCAGCCAGACCAAAACTGTAGTTAATTATTGGGGAAACTAACCACCATGTTTCCCCACCCCCTGAATTTCCACCAACTCCAAGGACCCCCAACCCGCCAACTGCTGCGGGTTGGGGGTCCTTCCGGCTTGTCTCCTTCCCGGCGGTGAATGACCGTGGGAAGGAGAGACTGGCCCTTAAATCCCTTCCCCTTAGCAACTCCCGCCAGGCACTGCTCCCTCCCCTAGTGACCACCTGCCTCCACCTTCAGGGCCCTGCCATGGCGGCCTCCCCTTAGGGCTGCGCCCCCGTTACGGCCTTTCTATATGGCTATGCTCGGTATCTCAGCTTAGCCTATTCACGTCAATGGGACTGAGCTGCAATCAGGTCAGGTGACCGATGAACGTGAAGTCACATGACCTGTGAAAAAGAAGCGGCACCCAGGCAGCTGATCCGCAGGGCTTCTGGATGTCGAGCACCCATGGATAGGTAATCAATAAAAAGATCCTGGAAAACCCCTTTAACGCATCAAATGTCAAGTTAAACTTTGTTAAATCTGTACTTGAGAAGCACGGCTATACCTAATTTTCTTAAGTGGTCTTTAAATATTTGCATAGAATGGGTAACTTAAGATTTGTGTAAAAACAACAAAAATGAACCATAATTTTCACCATAAACAAGAAACAATTTACCATAATTTTCAAAAATTTGCAAATTTCTGGCAATCCATAGACACAATAGCACAAAGATGTCAGAACATCTGATCTCACAGTGGCGAGGAGAGATTATCAAGGCTAATATAAGGTGTTACAAAGATGATTGTACTTTATGTTCTTAAGTGCAGCAAAGATCAGCCCCTTCCATTCTATGGCGCGCACCTCCGCAGATCACTACGGCTTGTTATCATTTTCTATAGCATAAATGTTTTTTACAGAACAGGATTAACAAACATGGATTTTTTTTAGGCATTATTTTACAAAAGTCTGGAAAATTGCACATGGGCCCATAAACCTCCCCTTTTCATAATTAGGGAACGCTGTCATTATTGTCGAGTAAGGTATATATCCATGCAGTTATCTATCAATAAAGAGAATGAGTGAGAACAATGGAGCTGTCACGGCCCACACAATGACGCAAACTGTTATTTTCTTCATAGTAGATTCCTATTGAACAGAGATTGCACATTTACAAGGTATCCAAGTCAGAAAACGCAGCAGGCCAGGTATGTTAATGACTAGGCCGGGTGTACACAAGATTCATCCCGGGGACTGCTCCACACCGCTGAGGCTTTTGTAGTTAACTAAGTCTTAAGCAGTCCCTTAAAGAAGCCTTCATTGTAATCTGTGGGGTTAATGGGTGTCTAGTAATTTTAGTGAACACAAATTGCTCTGATCCTTTGCTAATGTTTCAATTGTGACTGATCTCTCCATTGTAAAGTGTTGTGCACGTGGGAGAGGTATTCATGTTTAATAATGGCATATGTGCAAATGACATTGCTAGAATCCTAATAAAAATAACCGGTTAGTGCCGAAATAACTTCCTGTCTTCCTCTGTTCTTACAGATGCTTTTCATATTCTGACAAAGGCTTTAGAGCTATAGTGCTTGGGTTTGTATTTATTTTCAATGTATTATCTTTCTAATATATGGGTTCAGGTTTAACCCACCCCCGTACCCCATTGTTGACTGGTTTTGTTAGAGTCACACACCTTCAATCAGAGGTACAATGTTAGGTTTTTGGGGCAGATATACAAAAAGGAACGGAACATGACAAACTGAGTTACTATGTAAACTGAATTGATCGTGGTAATACAGTAACTATTGATAGTTTAACTTTTCTATAAAACATGAAATCACCTGGAAGCGATAATTCTAAGGGATACTACTGGGGCTCATGGAGACCTTATATGGCAAAATACCGAATGCATCTGTGTTAGTTTGGTAACCCTATAGGCAGGGCTGTGCAGTCAGTAGGCCAAACCAACAACTCCTCTATGTTTCTACAGCCTGACTCCGACTCCCGCTCCGACGCATTCATAAATGGTTGACAGTCATGGTCAGCCAGAAGCAGTACAGCTCCTCTAATTCACTAAAAAGATAGTGATTGAATTCTTATGAAAGTAAATATGTAACAAACTATACAATATTAATAATATCATTAAAAATAATTAGTCATTTTATTTTGAAGCCTTATTTGGTAACTTTTTTCTGACTTCATCCAATATTGGTCCAGACTCAAATTCTAACTACATGACTCCGACTCTACAGCCTCTACAGCCCTGCCAATAGGGACCCCATGTATAACTGTATAGGGCTCATGCAAAAAGAATATGCAAATAAGTCCTCCTTGGTGGAAAAAGGGGAACTTGCTGTAGAGGCACGTTTTGGGAGATAGATAGATGTTTCTGTGCGTTGTATGAATAAAGTGATCGCAGTGTATTGTAAGCAGTGTTGGGCGAATCAGTTCACAACAAACTAGATTCGACCCAAATATTCCAAACTGTTCCATTTTTAACGAAACCGAGCAAATTGGGATTCATCCCAGATAGACTAAAATGGCTGCCGTGACATGATTTGCAGTAAATTCTTATACTCTGAGATCTCTTCATACCCCAGAGTGTAATAGGTGGAGGCCCAGGGGAGATGTAAAAAGTAAAAAAAAAAAAACATTTATGCTCACCTTTCCTAACCACTTTTAGGCCTCCTTGTGGTGTCCGGTGATCTGTGTCTTCCTCCTCCTTCTGTGACATCATGCACCTGTGGTCACCGCTGAGGCCCAATCACAGGCCTCAGTGGTGACCCTGTGTGCATGACATCATAGAAGAGTGCCAGGCACCTGCTTTGGTGCTCTTCTGTGATGTCATTGCCAGGCATTGCGAGGAGGCTTGAAAGAGGTGAGGGAAGGTGAGTATAAAGGTTTTTTATTTTCTTCACCTCCCCTGGGCCTCCACCTATTATAATCTGGGGTCTGAAGAGACCCCAGAGTATAATAATTTCACATCCAGTTCTATCCGAACAAGTTCAAACTGAACCAGGGGATCGCTTCATCCGAACATCGGACAACAAAAATTTTCAGAGGTTCTCATAAAATCAATTTGAAACAATATCAACACATGCTAATGACAACTCGCACCTGCCCTATAGGGTGGCCACACATAGACACAAGCACGATATTATAGGGAACCTCTCAGGTTGATTTGGGACACTAGACCATCTATAGGTATGGATCAAGAGTTTGTGTCAACTTATCGCAAGAACATATTGCTTTTAGAAAAATTGCTAACTTGTGATACATATATCTGGACATATCCATCCAAGAGGGAAGTTAAGGGAGGACACATCTGTATACCACAGGACAATTTCAGAGGTCTTGTGTGGTCTATGACTCTTTGGGGTAAAGCTGTTATGGTGACACAAGGGAGACCTACAAAATATTAGGGAGATGGTTTCAAAGTTATGACTGATCAATCCATTGTGGAATATGTGCCCTCTCATCCACAAATATGATAAAACTATACACTTTTATCAATACCCCTACCATGTGCCCACCACCATGTAGCAAGCAGGCTCCATTACTGAATCCAGTCAAAACTTGTACTGGGCTTTATATCACTGGGGAAAAGTATTACAGCATTTGGTTCATGATCAACCTAAAAATAAAATGGCCATCTCTATGGCATGGATGCCAATGGGTAGACCCAACCTCTGAATCACAGCTTCTCAATCTTTTTCTTATAGCCTACCAGAATATGTTGATGCTGAATTCCTGACTGAATTCCTTGCCCAAAAATCAGAAAGTGACCTCTCTTAAGATGCCCCACCCATGATAAAATGGGGGGCACCTCCACAATGTGGTCAGCCTCACAGTTCGATAAGTATTGCACTAGAGGTTGTACAATGTGACACTGTTGTTTCAAGTTTTTTTGGTTATTTTCTAGCATTTTTATTTGACCTTCGAACCTGCTTCCAAATATTATAACCCCCCAGTAAAGGGTCGCACGTCATGGCAGAAGGGAACTAAATTTTATTCATTTTGTCAGTGCTGTGCATCGAGTCAAATAATTGGAAGCAACGTCGCGTTTCAACAATTTACAGAAATGCAGATTCAGTGATGTCACTTTCACTCAGGCACAAAGTTCTGCTTAGATACACATCTCACATTCACCCAGATGCATTTGTAGAGCGCTGCAGATTAATTCCATCTCCGAACCCAGGGGCTGAAATTCTAAAGTACTGGGGCTGTTTTTTTTCCAGTTGAGTCATACAGCCGTGTAAAACCTTGGCATGCAGATATTTCATTACAGAGACACGACACCATAAGTTTCATACCCAATATACCACATAATACATATTTCTGTTTAACATTTATCACATTGTGGTATCTTTCACACTTCATCATCATTAATGTTATTATTGGAACTGTAGGCTTAAGAACATCATGAGTATTTTTGTTGCTTAGCAATGGATGTCACCTATAATGCATGATATCCTTGGATCCTCACCAGCCACAAATGTCTAGGAATAGTCTGAACCTTCAGCGTTTTTCCTAAAAAGGTAGACAATACAATTTTTGATACTATCCATGTACTGAAGCATGTCTGTTGAACTGCTACTGATTTTTTTTATATAAGATATAAAAGAATATATAGAAATTATTTATCTGGGTAGTATTTACTTAGTATTTACTATGTACTTAGTCACATCAATATTTGGTGTGACCTTTTCCCTTTGTTCTTCTATCAATTTTTCTTGGTACTTGCAGGCAGTTTTTGAAGGATCTCGGCAGGGAGGTTGTTCCCGCCATCTTGGAGAATTAAGCACAGATCTTCTGTGGATGTTGCTTGCTCCAATCCTTCTGTCTCTTCATGTAATCCCAGACAGACTGGATGATTTTATATAATCACAGGACTTGAGCGATACAACCCTGTATATAAGAAAAGGAGACACGTTAGGTAAGAGTCGCCCCTACTCTGGCTGAATCAAGCCACCGATGCCATACAGCTATTCACGGTGGCCACTACAAGGGAAATGCCTAGCTGTTTTTCCCCCGGCAAGAGAATCTGTTTTTGGGCAACTTCTGATCAGCGCATCATGAAAAGGACATTTCAGAAACTTTAGGCATTTCCAATAGTGGATTTGCATGTAATGAGCAGTCGCATCTCTGCATCTGTAATGCCTGTTTTTACTTAATCTTTGGCGGTTTACTACAGCTGCACTTGTACGATATGGAAACAGATGCTTTTTTTCTCTGTCCTATATTTATAGATGCTGGCAAATACTGATATTTAAAAAAAAAAAGAAAGAAAGGAAAATGAGCATTTCTGCCAGTCTACACCTAGTGCTACAGAATAGCAGATGCTTTTCAGTCCACGAATTTATCTGCATATTTATATGAGAGGAAGAAATACGTAGGGGTGGGCAAATCTACATACTAAGTATAAAAAGTATAGTATTACCCAGGCTGAATTCTGTCCAGGGATCCAGACTCCCAGCAACATGTCTATCAGCATCTATGGTGTTAGGCGTCTGTGCCTACCCATAGGAATACTGTCCTGTACTGTAACCATGTTTTCTGTATGGGGTAGTAGTTCTGCGGGAAGGCATTCCTAGCATTAAAGATAACTACCATGCTGGGAGCCCGGACAATATTCAGTCCAAGAAATAGGGTTGATATAAAATAATGGCGGTATTTTCTGGACCATAAATACCCATGTACAGGAACCTGAATACTTTTTGTTTGTTGATTGGAAGTTTTTTTGTTATAGGGTTCTTAAAGGGAGTCACCAGAACAGCCCTTCTTCAACTATAAGCACAGAAAGCTGAGGTTGACTTCAATAAAACACTTTTTTTCTGCTTCCCATCAGTTTCTGAGATATTCACTTTTTTCCTGACATGCTAATGAGCTGTCCAGGGCAATGAAGACGCCACCATTGCTCTCATGGCACCAAAGAGCTCTCCAGCACCCAGTCCTCTCTGCTATGTGACATGTGCACGGCCTGGCGCTGTCATAGCAGGGAGTTAGTTCTTTGTAGATTATTATTATTGTTTATTTATATAGCACCCCTTTACATTAATTCCATGGTGCTTTACATTATATTAATTCCATGGTGCTTTACATTATATTAATTCCATGGTGCTTTACATTTGAGGGTTTACATACGGTACACAAGATGTACAAAACAGATAATACTAACAGTGACCAACTGGTACAGTGGGATAGAGGCCCTGCCCGCAAGGGCTTACAATCTATGATCAGTCCCTATCAAGTGAATGCAATATCTAGCACAGCTGCTATACAATGCATGGTAAGAGAATCTAGCAATGATCATAATCAATATCATTAGATATGATGCAAAAAATAATCTATTATCATTAGTTTACCAGCATAATAAAGCTGAAATATTATATTCACGTATTAGGGTTTATTCACCTGACCATGTTCCATCCCTGATACATGATCCGTGTACTAGTCATATTTCCCAGGCTGACCACGGTCATATATATTGAATGTACTGCATCATAGTAATTTTCTTTCTTTTTTTTATTGCCTTATAATATTTATAGCAATAAAAAAACAACACAGACTGAATTGCTTTTTTTCAGTAGGAAGGAATGAAAAGTGATCAGAAAGTTGTTTCCACCCCCAAATGATGCCAATAACTGTTTACCCTGCATAGAATAACAAAAAAAAAAAAAAAATCTCTGGATTTGGTGCTTGTACCAATTTTTTTTAAAAGGGATTTTTTATTGTAAAATTAAAACATGTTGGTGCTGTGTAAATGAATAAAAATATACATAGATAGCAGATAGATAGATAATAGATAGATAGCAGGATTCTAAAAGAGAGGATTATTATTGGATGTCAGTCATTTATTATACCGTATGTAATGAAAAATGAGTGTCGCACAATAATCCCAGAGTGTGATGGCAGGTTTCTCGGGAACCAGCAGATGGCACTGTGTGAGTGCACAGAGACACGAGCAGCCTTGCGAAGACTTGAAAATACGGTCTTAAAACTGGAATCACTTATAAATTTTTCATGATCTTAAAATATTTCCAAATAGAAAATGTATTCAGGAAAAAAAGTGGCTCATTTTTTCCATGACAACTCAGTTAAGAGTCCTAGAAGCTTGTGAGTGACAATAATAGTGAAGGACATTGCTCATCTTTCCTCCAGTCATAACAATTTAAATATACATGTTATGCGTGTGAGGGGTGGTGTAAATTTAGCTGCCTTGTCAGCCTGATTGTTATGGCCTCATTAAGTAATTTCAGAACGCCATCATTTCTGATTAGTCTTTGTACTAGTGCCCCAACTTAGTAACACCCTATAATATCATATCTGCTGGATACATAGTATTATTAGGATTATTAATACTTATTAGTATTAATATTATCAAGATATATTATGTATGCACAATGGGTGGATCACCTCATATTCATCAATCTTCCCATTAGGGCTTCTATCTATCTATCTATCTATCTATCTATCTATCTATCTATCTATTATCATCTATTTCATTACCAGGGGCATACATAGAAGGGGCCCAGTGGGCCCCCCAACAAACCCCCACAGCAGCAACCAACCAGAGACCACACCCTAATGTGCAGGGGAGTGGCTGGCCAGATTAAGTTTATTTTGGCACAAGTTGGCGAAATCTTTCCTAGTAATTTACTAAACTAGTGTTTTTAGGATGTTTGTGCCATTTGTCACACTACCATTATTCAATGTCCGTTGTTCTCATCTGTCAGGGGATGAGAGCAATGAACATTGAATGACAGATGCAGACAGAGCCCCCTCCATTGAGTGTCCGTCTGCATTCACTCATATGTAAAAGCATGGCGGAAGCTTTCATTCTGCATGTTTTTCATTCTTCTGACATCCGTCATGTTGTTTACATTAGAGTCAATGGGAACGGACGGATGACCTATGATGGATGACAGTAATGGACATTAATAAAGGTAGTGTGAACATAGCCTTATATAGTCGAGCGCTTCCCCATCCTCTAACGATGCATGTTTCTTAAAACGCAGAGTTCTCACCAGGTATTGGCTGCTAATGAAGGTTGTGACCAGCTTGTGGCCAGACCCATCCATCATAAGAGTCACTCTGTGCATACACTAGTTTCACATACGCAGTGCTTTTCATTGCTGGTGGCTGATGGACGGGTGTGATCACATGACCCTCAATCAGCTTCCTGGGTTCTGAGAAGAACGCATTGCAAACCCCTTTGGCGTTGGGGCCATTTGACTCATCCACCAGGGCCCAATAGCAACTGCGTGGTCTGGCTCTATTGAAAGTACGCAGCTGTTCACCCCTTTGTCTAGTCTATACATGCATTTCTAGAGTTAGTATAATTGTAAGCCAATCAGAATATAATTAGGTTTTTGCCAAAGGCATACAGATGGGTCCACACTTACCTTGCCCTAATTTGGTCAAGGGCTCTAATTTCTCATCAAACCAATTCAATACAATTACATAACATTCTAGCAAAACGTTTGACAGGGTGCAATTCACAACACAAACACTGGGTGGCCACACATGGACATATATGGGATAAACACCTTGTGAGTACCACAAAAGCATGTGGTTTTGAAAAGTTGGTCATTTAGTGACAAACATATCCAGCCAAGAGAAGAGGTACAGAATGACACATCTATACATAGAGGAAAGACAGTCCTGATCATGACAGTCAATCAAATCAATCAGGACAGAAAGGCCTGGTATATAATCTGCCCCTTGTCTAGGGACCATGTGTTGCATGGGCAATGATCATGATCAGTATCATTAAATATGATGCAAAAACAAATCTATTATTATTATCATTATTTTACCAGCATAGTAAAGCTGAAATATTATATTCATGTATAAGGGTTTATTCACCTGACCATGTTCCATCCCTGATACATGATCCATGCACTAGTCATAATTCCCAGGCTGACCATGGTCATATATATTGAATGTTCTGCATCATATTAATTTTCTTTCTGTTTTTTATTGCTATATAATATTTATAGCAATAAAAAAACAAAAAAACACACTGAATTGCTTTTTTTTTCAGTAGGAAGGAATGAAAAGTGATCAGAAAGTTGTTTTCACCCTGAAATAATACCAATAACTGTTTACCCTGCAAAAAAATAAGTTTGCCAACAAAAAAAATAAAAAATAAAAAAAATCTCTGGATTTGGTGCTCCTACCAATTTTTTTTATTTATTTCTTTTAAAAAGGGATTTTATATTGTAAAAGTAAAACATATTGGTGTTGTATAAATGAATAAAAATATACAGTACATAGATAGTAGATAGATAGTAGTAGATAGATAGATAGATAGATAGATAGATAACAGGATTCTAAAAGAGAGGATTATTTACCCGGCAATCAGGGTAAATATACATTTTTGTTAAAGTAAGTAATTTAGAAGTTAGACAGGGGGAGGGTATTTAGATTAGGGTAAAAGTATCGTTTTATCCCGGACAACCCCTTTAATGGTTTAGACTTAGGCCCTACAGTATGTACACGACGAAGTGTGCCATCCGAGGAAGACATCTGAGCCTTCCATGATGCACTCACCTCTATGGGGGCTTCTGATCTGTTCTGTCCCAGTGACATAGAATAGGATAGGACCTGCTGTATAATCAGCGGGACAGCATGGAGTATTAGACACCCCCTCAGGAGAGCCTCGACCTGCACACTCGGTCATGTGCATTAGTCCTAAGGGGAAAGCAGAGTAGCAGCAGTCAGCCGATGCCTTTTCGAGTCTCACACCATTATATTTTTTTTACAAATACATTATATTGATTTGTGAGGACGGTCTGATTTATCTGGATTATTTTTTTCTACCAAATTTATTCTACAAAACGCAAAATAAATTTTATGAGTTCATCTATCTAAATTATAGAGCAGGACTCCAAGAAATAAAGATTGGTAGGTAGCTCCTTCCTGAAAACGTATGCAAAGTGTATTTTTCTTCATAGGTGGTGACAAGTGGATTGATGCTACTAACCACACAGAGTAGACTGAGCTGAGTATATGCATTGTATTCTGAAGATATAGTACTTGTAAAAGTTTTAGGTATGAGTGGAAAAAATGCGGCACATTAAGAATGCTTTCAGAAATAAAAGGGTTAATAGTTTATTTTTATTAATTTAGCAAAATGAAGTGAATGAAAAAAAGATAAATCTAAATCCCATCAATATTTGGTGTGACCTCAGTTTGGAGGAGGAGTCCTGGAAGTGATGATCTGGCCCCCACAGAGCCCTGATCTCATCATCATCCAGTCTGTCTGGGATTACATGAAAAGACAGAAGGATTGGAGCAATCTATATCCACAGAAGATGGCGGGAACAACCTCCCTGCCGAGTTGCTTATAAAACTGTCTACAAGAACTGAACTGTCCGAGAAGAACTGATGGAAGGCAAAGGTCACACCAAATATTGATGGGATTTTGATTTATCTTTTGTTCATTCACTTTATTGTGTTAAATGACAAAAATAAACTATTAACACTTCCGTGCAGTATTATTACACACCTGCCTAAAACTTTTTCAAAGTTAATGTAAATTCAGTAGATGTCAGTAATGGATGAGCCGGGTGCCTTACAACTTTCCAAAAATTTCAGGTTTGAACTGACCCAAATTTTTGGGGGGTTTCCAACCATGAAACACTATTAAACTCTGAGGTCTCTTCAGAGGAGGTCCAGTCTTACTCACCTTTCCTGGGCTCCATCATGGCACTCTGGTGTGGTCTCCTGCCCTCTTTAGGGTTTCTGAATTATGCTTAGGCATGTGATTAGACCTAAGCAGTCACGTGGGGCGTGCCAATGTTATGACGTTCAGATGCAAGCATAATGACATCAGCACACTCCATGTGACCTCATCGGGGGTTACAACACTCAGAAGGCTGGAAGACACCTGACAAGGATGGGGACATGCACCAGAATGCAATGAAGCCCAAGGGAGGTGAGTAAAACTATTTGTAGTAAAATCTGTCAGGTCAGTCTGGGACACTAAACTAACCCACAGGTCCTTATAGACCTGGGGTTTAGTGTCCCAAATCGCCCTGTTGTAATGCACATTAAAAATAAAAAACCTTTATACTTACCTAGAGAAGGCTCAGATGAACGCTGTTCGGCCGAGAACAGTCCGGCTTATTCATGAGCTTCTTCGTTGGCACGCCTCCCCCATGCACGAAGATGGACACCCCGGCTTCACTGCGCAATTGCCGGAGGTACAGGGACATGCGCACTGAAGCCGTGTACTCCTCCGGCTTCATTGAAGAACTGCGCAGGCGCGGGGAGTACAGCGGCAGGGTGAGTATAAAGCTTTTTTATTTTTAATACAGCCATGGATTGCGTTATAACAGGGTGATTTGGGACACTAAACCACAGGCCCATATGGATGTGTGGGTGGTTTATTGTCCCAAATTGCCCTGACAGATTCCCTCACTTCCCTTATAATAATAGCTTTTCCTGTATGGATTCAACAAGTTCAACCCATAACATTACAGACAGATGGACCGTGCAAGTATTTGCAAGACGAATTTCGTGAGGTTTGCCCAACTTTAAGATCAGTATACAAGTAGGCACATACAGTACATACAGTACATAGTATAATACAACACCATTGTACTAAAGTGTCATTGGGGACAGATACCTTTCCCGAGCTGTCCATATAAATACCTGGTAACCTAGTAAAAGGGGAACACAGCCTCTAAGGTTGGTTCGACAAATATATGGGTCAGGCTTTACTATTTCAAAAGGAACAGAAAAACAGCACCAATCAGTGCATAGCGTAATACTATTTGGTGAAAAGCAGAGTGAATATGATCAATTGAACTCTCACCTTGAATGGTTGTGAACAAAGGTCACAACCACCATGAAGCACTGTAGAACCGATTGACAGAGGGCTCCTCTTTGGATGTCGGGCAGCAGCAGGATCCAATGACCACTCTAGGGTGTCAGGAGATAAGCAGGAAGGACCATCTTAGACCCACATTCTGGGTCTGAGGAAGAAGGAACCGCGCTTCGCCCAAATATAGTTTGAAGCAAAACTTCATTTTACAACCACTACGTGTTTCGGGGGAATAAACCCCTTTATCAAGTGTACAGGAAGAACACAGCGGTTCCTTCTTCCTCAGACCCAGAATGTGGGTCTAAGATGGCCCTTCAGGCTTTACTATTTGTCTTTGCACATGACCAGCCAAGAAACCCATTAGGAGGTGGGATAAAGTGAGGGATGTAGAGGGTAAGTGACTGCCCCATTCATTACACATCCCTATGCCCTGTACTAGGGCAAAGGATAGAAAAATAAATCCAGAGAATGTTACTTTAATGCTTTTACATTGCACTGCTGCTTTCTCGAAAAACAACATTAACATGATTATGATCACAATAAGTGCACTGAAGGATACGATTACACATTTACCGCATCATAGCTGCCGTGTAATTTCTATAAGAGGTCCATAAAAGAGCAAGCGAATTGTGATACTGGATGTGTAAGTCTCATTGGTTTCATGGCCCTGAACTTCAAACAGTTCTGTAACATACAATGTAATAAAGGGTAAATTATTGTTACTGTGTTAATGTAGATGTTCATTGTCATTAGAGAAATGTGAAAAACATCCAGATGGAACAGCAAAAGAAATTTCCACGAATCAATAAAAACCTGAGTTTCTGGTTATTTGTAGAGACAAGTTGTTTGTTTGTTCAGCAACGTACAATTAAAAACGGGAGATGTAAAGAGGTTTTCTCATGAACATAACCAAATTTACATTTGTAGAGGATTAAAAGTTAAACATTTTTGCAAATATAAATAATTAAAAATTTTGCAGAGTTTGAAAGATTTTCTCTAACATCTTAGTGGTGACATCTTTTGTCTTGACCAGTTGCCAATGGATACGCCCATGAATGCAAGAACTTTCTATGGTCTGGGACTTGTCAGAAATGCAGCCATGATTTCCTTATTGTGTCCGGGTTATCTTCTGATACATGTAGTGTCCCGGCCTGATAACCTGTCCACAATAAGGAAATCATGGCTGGGTTTCTGATAAGTCCCAGACCATAGAAAGTTCCTGCATTCATGGTCGTATCCATTGGCAACTGATCAAGACAAAAGGTGTCACCACTAAGATGTTAGAGAAAATCTTTCAAACTCTGCAAAATTTTAAATTATTTAGATTTGCAAGAATGTTTAACTTTTAATTGCCTACAAATTCAATTATAGTTATGTTCATGGCCAAACCTGTTTAAGGCCGGGGCCTCACTAGGCATATACATAGACTTTCTGTGAAAAGTGCTGTAGAAAAAAACCCGCAATGCATTTCCCCTTGTTTTTACCAGTAGCACTTTTTGGCTGTGGCCCGCTAAGTGGGGTCTTAGCCTAAGAGTGTAACAACTAGTGGGTTGTGGCCCCACTGTGTTATCAAACTAGTTTGGCCTTGAGCCCCTTCTAAGGGGGATCTGAACGTGAGCCCCTCCATATGGGGATCTGAACTTTGCTGCAGGGAGACCACCAGATCGCTACCAGTTGGAGTGGGTCAGTCTTGTTGACAGCTGGCCAAGCAGGCCAGGAGACTCTGATGAAAACCAGGGAACAGTCAGACAGGGGCAAGGTAAAAGCTAGGGTTGAAGTTGGCACCACATATGAGTGGTCAGTGGACAAGCTGGAGGTCAGGGGAGAGGACAGAGGTACTGAAATCAGGAAACAGGCCGAGGTCAGCAATGAGTAAGCACAGGTGTAACTATCCCAATGGAAAAGGACAAGGTCAGGTACACAAAGTGGGGTCAATTACATTGTAAATATGTAAATATTGTCAATAGAAGGAACATGATACAGCAGGAAACTAGCAAGCTAGGACCTAGCTGGAGAAGGATTAGGGTGCATGCCCTGGCTGTTAAGATGCCGCGAGAAAGCACGCCCGCAACTATGGGCAGACACAGCAGCATCAACAGCAGAGGGAAGTGCATGTACAGCGTGTTGGGGCAGGAGGGGCATAGAATGTGTAACAAGGGTAACCGATGTGCCTGCTGGGAGAGATAGTACATCAGTGAATGCAGAGCACCAGCATTACAAAGGGTTCATGCACATGGCCATATTACTGCTATAGATATCTACAGGTCATCTACCTCTATATGCCTCTGATTTCATATATATGATACTGACATACCCCATCGTATACAGTCTGTAAGAAGATATTCTCCCCTAGAATATCTTCCTACAAATGTGTCCTTCCTCACCTCTCTTCTTGACTCGTCATAAGTCCAGCAAAATGACAAGCTTGAAAGACATGATTTTGCAATATTCTGTCAGGAGTTGCTATATGTCTTTATATGTCGTGTTTGTGATATGTGCTGTAGCCTGTCCCTTGGATTTTGCTAGTATGTTGTGACTAAAGTTATGTCATAAGGAATTGAGCCTTTAACAAAATTTGCAGAAAGGTAATGGTGGACACACCTGTACATATAGAGTCCTACAGAGCCTATATAACAGGTCACGGAGGATGTATGGCTCCATATGTAGGAGCCGTACACACTGTATGTGCTACCGTAGAAGCTTTGCCTTGTACATGAGCTCGTATGGTCACTGTTCTCCTAACCTCATGGGGCCGATTCTGTCTCCATCTACTTCACCAAAAAGGCCACATACAGTTGAGAATATAGGGCTAAGACTAAACATATTAAACTACCAGCTATTCCCTGCCATCAGATTATTATTGTTGCCTATATTTATGGTTAGTACACCAATGTACAATATACAAAAGCAATATGCACATAAAGCAAAAAGGGTAAAAAATGAATTATAAAATAATTAAACAAACAAATATAATGGAAAAAATAAAAGCAATTTCCTGATTTTTTTTGTGTTCCTATTAAACCCATTAATCACCTACCCATAAATATTTTATCAATGGGGACCCACAACTGGGACCTCCATGACCACCAGAACTGATGTTTATGTAGCTCCCATGGAGTCTGAATGCAGTATTTCTTGTAAAGAACAATTCTGTCTGAAAGAAGCAGAGGAAGCAATAACCAATCTAACTAAATGCTATTTAATTCACCAGGATAATAATTTATTGGCCCGGTCTTCCAACTAGGAGTTCCTTTCCCCCACAGAGCACTAGGTGATGCTTATTGGAGTTGACACTTCTTGGCATCTAGACCTGATACTGGAAAGTCTGTCCTCTAGTAAAGAAGCTGCACAGCGGATAATACCGCACCATCTGCACCTGAGACATACATTGTGCAGAGCTCCAGATGATATTGCTCTTTAAAAACCTCTGAAATGCTATGAATGAACTGCATTACCACTTCTGATCACCAGATGACAACCCATCCATTCAGACTGGATAAATAAAAGGAAGGCAATGTCATTTGTAGATTATAATAGGGCACTATTTATACATGTCACTATTTATTATTAATGTACGCAATGAATACTGTATATACACCATTTATGAGCTGCATTGTCTACATGTTTGAATAACTTCTTTACTTTACTCCATAAATTAATACATCCTCAAAATTAGCTCTAAGGCAACTGTCTACAACCCTAGGCTCTCCAGCTGCACCGAAACTACAACTCCCAACTTGCCTGGTCCCAAGTGGTAATCTATACGTTGCAATTTTTTGACTAAAATCAACAATGGATTCCAGGCTAGGGAAGGAAAGATTCCCAAAAAGTTCTTTCGGTTATGTTTCTTTTTCTTCTGTAGGATGGAATTTCTCCACTTTTGGATCCATCTAGATAACTACGGAACTTGGCTTAATGTTATTATATAAATTCCTACGAGAGATGGGCGAGCGTCTCAAGATCCAAGATTAAATTGGCTTAAAACATAGAGTATAACACTGTCAGGGCTCCTAGGAACCTATCTATAATACATAGTGTAGAACATTGTCAGGGCTCCTAGGAACCTATCTATAAAGCATAGTGTAGAACACTGTCAGGGCTCCTAGGATCCTATCTATAAAACATAGTGTAGAACACTGTCAGGGCTCCTAGGAACCTATCTATAAAACATAGTGTAGAACACTGTCAGCGCTCCTAGGAACCTATCTATAAAACATAGTGTACAGCAATGTCAGGGCTCCTAGGAACCTATCTATAAAACATAGTGTAGAACACTGTCAGTGCTCCTAGGAATCTATCTATAATATATAGTGTAGAACACTGTCAGGGCTCCTAGGAACCTATCTATATAACATAGTGTAGAACACTGTCAGGGCTCCTAGGAACCTATCTATAAAACATAGTGTAGAACACTGTCAGGGCTCCTAGGAACCTATCTATAAAACATAGTGTAGAACACGCAGCGCTCCAGGACCTACTATAAAACATAGGACGCAATCGGGCCCCCCACTCTATAAAACATAGTGTAGACCGTCAGTGCCCAGGCATTATAGGGTGCTAGACACTGTCAGGGCTCCTGGGAACCCATCTATATCATAGTGTAGAACACTGTCAGGGCCCAGGAACCATCTATAAAACAAGGCAGAACACTGCAGCCGGACTAAAACTAGTAGAACACTCAGGGGCTAGAAACCCACTATTCAATTTTTGCTTTTTAGAAAACAGCCCATATGTCAAAGTGAAATGACATGTTTGTCTATGGAAAAATAAAGCAGTGGAGACAACTCCAAGTTTAACCATACACTTTAAATATGATCCTTTTTTTTTCAGGAAATGTGTTTGCCTATTTTTTTTTTTTAGACACACGTGGTGGTTATACTGCAAAAAGCAATGGATTTGTAGAAAAAAATAGCCAAAATAGAATTGGCCACCAAACATTTTCCCCTTATGGGAGCAGATGTAAAATCTATTTTTTTTTGGCAAGACTGTTGCACCAACAGTGTGCTATAGTGGATGAGACCAGACCGCAGTATATGTCTGCCTGAGTGGTGGTAGTGGGGGTAGCTGTGGTAACTTGAGTGTATAGAATAATATGGTAGACCAGGCCGCAGAACATGTCTGGCTAAATGGTGGCAGTGGTGGAAGCTGTGGCAACATGACAGTATAGAAAGAAATAATATGATGTACCAAGCCACAGGACATGTCTGGCTGAGTGGTGCCAGTCTGGCTCACACAGCACAGATATTGTTCCTCACTCCCAGTGGTGTAACAATCGCAGTTGCAGGGGGTGCGGCTGGGTATGGGGTCTGTGGCCAGCTGGAGATGGCGGTCGGGGAAAGCCTGGTTCCCCAACTGCTATATATACTGTTATTGGAAAGGGGCCCTGGGATATTGCCAGGCCCCTTTCCAATAGATGGCAGAGCAGGGCACCCAGGGGAGGTGACTGAAAACAATAAATACATATTCTCACCTCTCCTGGGCACAGCGTTGTCTCCAGCACTCTTCTGTCATGTGGCCGAGGCCTGTGATTAGGCCCCAGCGGTCACATGCGGCGCGGCCGTGTAATGACGTCAGTGCGCCCCCACATGACGCTGAGGCCCAATCACAGGCCTCAGCAGCGATGTCAGAAGAGGGACTGAAGACGGCAGGATGGAGCGAGGATGCCAAGGAAAGGTGAGGCAAGGTGAGTATGAATGTTTGTTATTTTTAATCACCTTCCCTGGGTCTCCAATTGTTATACTCTGGGGTCTGAGGAGACCCCAGAGTATAATAATAGCACCGTAGCGGAGGGGGCTGTTGGGAGCATATAATACAGGGTGGGGGCACTGTGGAGCATATAATACTGGGTGGGGGCCACTGTGGAGCATATAATACTGGGTGGGGGGCACTGTAGAGCATATACTACTAGGTGGGGGCCACTGTGGAGCATATAATACTTGGTGGGGGCTAGTGCTGAGCATATAATACTGGGTGGGGGCCACTGTGGGGGGCATATAATACTGGGTGGGGACCACTGTGGGGGGCATTTAATACTGGGTGGGGTCCACTGTGGGGGCAAATAATACTGGGTGGGGGCCACTGTGGGAGGCATATAATACTGTGTGGGGCCACTGTGGGGAGTATATTATACTGTGAGTGGGGGGAGCAATGTGGAGCATATAATGCTGTATGGGGGCCACTGTGGAGCATTAATGCTGTATGGGGGCCAATGTGGAGCATATAATGCTGTGTGTCGACCACTGTCGAGCATATTATACTGTTTGGGGCCCCGTAACCATCACTATCAAGAATTTGCTGTAGGGGGTAGGGGGCCTCGGACAAAACTTTGCACCAGGGCCCACAAGATTTTAGTTATGCCACCACTCACTCCTATATATTTCTATCACTAATTGATAAATTTGACTAAACTTTGTTCTACTTCGCCGACTCCTAAGATTCTCTAGCTGTATTACAGCCTTTGCTGCACTAAGTGCTGTGTATTGCTGAAGAAAATGGAGTAATTGCTTTGGATCATGCAGTGATGAATAACACGTTCATCCCCTACTTCCACCCTCACTGAAATGCCACGTGTTCTGGTGCAGAGCACTTTAAATACTGTAAATGATATCAGCACTGTAAGGTGTTCACCTATCACTGACTATTGGCTGTGAGGTGATGTCACGTGATGCTGGAACGTCACAGTGACTCACAGACACGTGTGTCTTCAGTATTTCTTGTGCTGAATGCATGTCACGTTGGGTGGCCATTTTAGTTAGTCCGAAACGAATCGCCATTTATTCGGATTCATTAAAAACTGAATCCTACATAGGATCAATGTAATTAACATAATTAATAAAAAATAATGGCCCACATCAACTAATAGTTAGTGTATACTTAGACTAGACAGTCTGAAACTGCATTAGATGTATCACTGTGATCGATGGGTGATAAATCTGGTGCATCTTTAAGTTTATACCACCTATTAGTTGGATTACTTTGTCCCAGAATTTTACACCAAATTTTTGGCTCAATTGTGGAACACATTATCACATCTTATCCCATGGCAAGTTTTCTTTCAAATCATGCCACTTTCTAGAGCTAGATGCAAAATCTACTCTACCAGCATCATAATATGACAAGAAAGAATCCCAATATGGAATCTGTTCAAGCACTATAGATACAGCAGGAACATAACCTTCTCATCCAGAAGCTTAATGAACACATCCTCACTATTTTTTTGTCAATCGGATCTCCATGTTCCAATAGTATGCCATAAAGTAAAATTTGTGAGAGGCATAAATGCATTAATTTATTGAATAAATACACTCTATGGGCCATGGCGGCATTACATAAAGTATGTAATTAAATAAATACTATGTAATATAATGCTCCCTTTTACCTGTCACCAGGTCTGAAAAGTCCATTGACATACATCATCAACATCATCAATTATACCTAGGGAAAAACGCTGGCATTTTCGAAGGTATAATTGATATGCTGTGATTTCCAAAAACACAAGGGTGCACAATCTTTTTTGCGTACCAAAGATGCACCACATCATTCGTTGTGTGCCTCACTCGCCACTTTTGTGAAAGTTGGTAGAACAAGATGGGGAGCAAGGTGGGCCCAGGTGGGGACACCCTGGGCCGGCGTTAGGGGGGGGGGCAAACTGGGCAATTGCCCAGGGCCCCGTCCCCAAAGGGGCCCCCGGGATCCGGAACCTGATGACTCCGGATCCCGGAGTCAGGCCCGGCCAAAGCAATAACAGAAAGGGACTGCAGGGCCCCTTTCTGAGGTGAGTAAAAATAACAAACATTTTTACTCACCTGTCCTTGGCATCCGACGTCATCTTCTGGCGTTCCGGACATCACTGCTGAGGCCTGGCCTCAGTGGTCACGTGGGGCGTGCCTCACGTAATCGCTGAGGCCCAATCACAGGCCTCAGAGGTGACGTCCACAACGCGTGACGTCAGCCACAGAGAAGAAGAAGCGGTCGCCGGCGGGGATAGCGGAGCAGCGCGAGGAGGCCCAGGAGAGGTAAGACAAGGTGAGTATAACTGTTTGTTATTTTACCTTACCTACCCCGGGCCTTCGATTATTATACTCTGGGGTCTGAAGAGACCCCAGAATATAATATAATAATAGCACTATAGGGCCCCTGTGGAGCATTATACTGGGGGCCCCCTCTGGATAGCATATTATACTGGGGGGGCCCCCTCTGGATAGCATATTATACTGGGGGGCCCCCTCTGGATAGCATATTATACTGTGTGGGGCCACTGTGGAGCATTATACTGGGGAAGGGGCCCCTCTGGATAGCATGTTATATTCTGTGGGGCCTCTGTGGAAAATTATAATGTGTGGGGGGGGGGCCTCTGGAGATAATGTTATATTCTGTGGGGTTACTTTTGAGCATTATGCTCTTCAGAGCGGCCTCCCAGTATAATGCTCCAAAGTGGCCCCACAGAATATAACATGCTCTCCAGCCCCCCCCCCCACTTTATAATACTCCATAGAGGCCCCGCAGAATATAACATGTTCTCCAGAGGGCCCCCTCCCCAGTATAATGCTCCACAGTGGCCCCACACAGTATAATATGCTCTCCAGAGCCCTCCCCAGTATAATGCTCCACTGTGACCTCACACAGTATGATATGCTCTCCAGAGGGGCCCCCCAGTATATTATACTGTGCGGGGCCACCGTGGAGCATTATACTGGGGGGGGGGCTCTGGAGAGCATATTATACTGTTTTGGGCCACTGTGAGTATTATACTGGGGAAACCTCTCTGGGCAGTATATTATACTGTGTGGAGGCCATTCTGGAGCATGTTATACTGAGTGGGGTCACTGTGGAGCATTATTCTGGGGGGGGGGCATCAGCAGAGCATATTATATTGCGTGGCGCCACTGTGGGGCATTATTTGGGGGGGACTAATGAGCATTATACTAGGGGGCCCTCTGGGGAGCATATTATACTGCGTGGGGACTACTGTGGAACATTATACTGGGGGGACACTCTGGGGAGCATAATATATTGTGTGGGGCCACTGTGGAGCAAAATACTGGAGGGGGCACTGTGGAGCATTATACTAGTGGGGGCCCTCTGGGGAGCATATTATACTATGGGCCACTGTGGAGCTTTATACTGGGGGAATGGACAGTGTGGGGAGCCTGTTATACTGTGTGGGGCCACTGTGGAGTGTATTATATTGTGTGGGGCTTTTTGGGAGCATATTATACTCTGTGGGGCCATTGTAGAGCATTATTCTGGGGGGGACTTTGGGGAACATATTATACTGTGGGGGACCACTGTGGAGCATTATACTGGGGGAACCCCTCTGGGGAGTATATTATACTGTGTGGAGGTCATTATGGAGCATGTTATACTGTGTTAGGCCACTGTGGCGCATTATACTGGGGGGGCGTTGTGGGGTGCATACTATACTGTATGGAGCATATTATATTGTGTGGGGCTGCTGGGGAGCATATTGTACTGTCTGGGGCCACTGTGGGTAGTATACTGTGTGGAGCCTTACAAACCATGTGGGACCACAATGGGGGGCTCATGGGAGCATTTTATACTGTGTGGGGTCACTGTGGAGCATTATATACTATGTGGGGAAACTGGAGGGCTCAGGAGAGCATTTTATACTGTGGAGCATTATATACCATGTAGATCATAATACTGTGGGGGGGGGGGGGCTCACAATTCCTTCTGGCAGCCCTGTGTGCTATGTCTGCATCACAGCTCCCTCACTATAATCTTGCACATACGTGTAGTGCTCCATGGCCATGTCATTCCCCATACAGTACTGTGCATGAACCGGCCATGGAGATATTGGGGCCTGCACAGTACTATAGGGGATGACTATACGGGGAACATACTCAGTAACACCAGATAGTCAGCACATATGTAAGACTTCAGTGAAGGAGCCGTGGTGTAGGCTATTAGCAGGAAGCTGTTGGGTGGGGCCCCAGAACAAGTTCCTTTGGTGGGCCTAAGGCCCTTCAGTCCGACACTGTATAACGGAGAACTATTATATATAAGGGTGGGTTACTATATATAATTGGGAAACTTAAGTATGAGGGGACTATTATTTATAAGAGGGGAACTATTTATAAGGGTGGTATAATTGTTAAGTGGGCTTATTTATAAAGGGGGCTATTAGTGATAATGGGGACTATTATTTATAAGGGTAACTATTATTTATGAGGGGGCTATTATTTTTAAGGGAGCAGTATTATTTTTACGGGGTGACTGTTACTGATAAGGGGGTATATTACTGATACAGGGCACTATTTATCATTTATAAGGGAGCTATTATTAATAAAGGTGTAAGATTATTTATAAGCAGGGACTATTATTTATAAGGAGGCGCTATAATAACTGATGACTGTGTGCAAAAATCTATTAGGTGGTACAAAGGTGCTCATTTGAATTGTGTGTGGTAAAATGGGGCTTGTTATTACTTTTTTGTTGGCAGAAAGGAGGCGTTATTATAGGGGTTGTCACTGGAAGACGATGGTGTTGTTTGCATATCATCATTTGGGGCCCCGCTTTTAATTTTTGCCCAGGGCACCTCAGCCTGACAAATTTATTATAACTCACGCCTGAAATTAGAAAATCTACGTGAGTTCCTGACTTGTAAAGAGACCAGAGCCTCTTAATAATTCAGTCATGCCTCATGCCAGCCAGGGAACTTATTAACACTGGCATAGGAAATGCCAGTCTTAGTAAATGACTTCTATTCTTTAAAGGAGTTGTCTGGGCTTATTTTTTTTTATCGTCTATCCTCAGGATTGGCTATACATAGGGGGTCGACACAACTTTGGGTGCTCATCCAGTAAACAATACAGGGCTGAAATCAGCTCCCCTGCAACTTAGCTCCCGCTGACTCCCATGGAAGCGGCTCTGTCCAGATGATCGGTCTGGATACCGGGTGTCGGCCCCCTATTGATCATCTATTTATGACCGATCCTGAGTATAGGCCATAAAAAATAACCCCTTTAATGTGATAGGTTCCCTTTAACGTCCAGTCTTCTCTTAACTATCTCCATCCTAAACGCCTTTGGCCTCCTACAAAGGCTACTAACCAGTGGCCAGTCCACAATTTCTACGTAGGGAGTCCTCTCATTGTGCTGTTGACTATTTCAGCACTTTATATATCAAGATTATTATTATTATTATTATTATTTCTTTATTTATTTTATGGCACCTGTAATAAATCAAAAGTTGTTATTTCTTTAGAGGAAATCTGTAATGAAACTGTAAAACATGAGCACTTGTACTTGGGAGTAATAACTAAAATGGCCAGTTGCATCAGCTATTTATAAGTCTGAAGCTGTTAATGACTCTGGGGAAGAGGAATTAAAAGAACTCAACCTACAGTACATGACACAATTGATTTAGAAGCAGAACTATTTCCCTATGGAAACATCTCCCTATTTAGAAGGATTCACTTGTAGAAGAATTGTGTGCCCTTTGATCCTGTATGGATTGATGATGTCTGGAAATGTCACAAACAATCAATGAATTGTTGGACCATTGGGTATTTATGTCAACAAGCAAGACAAGATTTCTACACACAGTTAAAGGTTTAGGGACGAAGAAAAAACCGTTCCAAAAACATAATGTGATTTGATGTTGTACACAAGGTGAGTACATGCTTTAAAAAGTGTCCTTTCTTACCTTCCGTCTTAGCTGAAGATATCTTAAGATGTGTGGCACGCGATAGCTTGGTTTATAAATAAAACCTTTGCGTTACAGTGATGTGCAAAAGTTTTAGGCAAATGTGGAAAAACCTGCAGCAAAGTAAAAATGCTTTCAAAAGTAGTTTTTTCAATTAAAAAGATAAAGCGAATGAAAAAGAAAGAAAAGAGAAATCTAAATCCCATCAATATTTGGTGTGACCTTTGCTCTTTGCCATCCATCAATTCTTCTCGGTACTTGCAGACAGTTTTTGAAGGATCTCAGCAGGAAGGTTGTTCCCGCCATCTTGGAGAACTAAGCACAAATCTTCTGTGGATGTAGGCTTGCTCCAATCCTTCTATCTCTTCATGTTATCCCAGACAGACTGGATGATGTTGAGATCAGAGCTATATCTGTGAGGGCCATATCATTACTTTCAGGACTCCTCCTCCAAAGCGCAAAGGTCGCACCAAATATTGATGAGATTTAGATTTCTCTTTTGTTCAGAGTAATGCAATATTTTGGTAAACTAGTCATCTCATGCTACTATAATTACATTGTAACTAATTGGAAATGCTTTATCACGTACAATTTGTGGATTAAAATCCAGAACCAATCCAGAGTTGTCAGGATCCAAGTATGGTACACTACATTTTTGTTTGATCCATTTTTTTTAACATTGATCTCTATGTAAATGGATGGCCATCTGTTTGCATAGTTTTTTTTTTTACATTTTTTCTTTGCGTCTCTTAAACAGATCTGCTAAACAGATGTATAAATGTGACATAAATGGGCCCTGCCTTCCACTATCTCTTATAGGGAAAATAAGATTTTTTATTTACAGTACTGCAAATAGGGTTTTCAGCAGTAGCAATTCTAGGTACAAACCGCCTAGTTGCTGCACTAGTGCTACTAGATGTGGAAACAAGCACCTAGATAATACTGTACTTTAGATCTGAGGCAATGTCATAAGAACTGAAGAAACCTGATGTCACCTTTGATATATCATCAGGACATACACACGAGGACAAAATTGTTGGTGCCCCTTTGTTAATGAAAGAAAAACCCCCAATGGTCACAGAAATAACTTGAATCTGACAAAAGTAATAATGTACAAGCTACATGTTGACAAGCCACAAAGCTTCTGGGAGAATGTCCTATGGACAGATGAGAAAAAAATCTAAATTTTTGGCAAGGCACATCAGCTCTATGTTCACAGACGGAAAAATGAAGCATATCTTGAAAAGAACACTGTCCCTACTGTGAAACATGGAGGAGGCTCTGTTATGTTCTGGGGCTGCTTTGCTGCATCTGGCAAAGGGTGTCTTGAATCTGTGCAGGGTACAATGAAATCTCAAGATTATCAAGGGATTCTAGAGCGAAATGTGCTGCCCAGTGTCAGAAAGCTTGGTCTCAGTCGCAGGTCATGGGTCTTGCAACAGGATAATGTCCCAAAACACACAGCTAAAAACCCCCAAGAATGGCTAAGAGGAAAACATTGGACTATTCTGAAGTGGCCTTCTATGAGCCCTGACCTAAATCCTATTGAGCATCTTTGAAAGGAGCTGAAACATGCCGTCTGGAAAAGGCACCCTTCAAACCCGAGACAACTGGAGCAGTTTGCTCATGAGAAGTGGCCAAAATACCTGTTGAGAGGTGCAGAAGTCTCATTGACAGTTACAGGAATCGTTTGATTGCAGGGATTGCCTCAAAAGGTTGTGCAACAAAATATTAAGTTAAGGGAACCATCATTTCTGTCCGGGCCTGTTTCATGAGTTTTCTTTTTTTTAAAATTCTGTTGAAGCATGGTTGAAAAGCAATGTCTGACTTTCATTTGTTCATTTTCATAGAATTTTTATATATTATTACTTTTGTCAGATTCAAGTTATTTCTGTGACCATTGTGGGTTTTTCTTTCATTAAACAAGGGGTACCAACAATTTTTTCCACATGTTTATAAGGAAGCCTAATGTAATAATATCTCTCTACAAGAAGTCTTTGAACTATTAGCTGTAAATAGTTTAATGGTAATGGAAATGGTTCTAATGAATATGATTTAATGAACTCATCTCCCCTAGTATCCAGGGGTGCAAATCTAATTTTAAAAATGCATTTTCACAACATGTTATGTTACAAATAACACTAACATAATTAAAGTAATGAAGTGAAATTGTGCACCCATTTCTAAATGTATTATATTGTTACAATAAGGAATAGGCGGAAAAGTCCTCCTTGGAAGTAGTAGTAGATGGGAAAACTGAGTCGAGCCGGGTCCTACCCTAATAATCCAAATATTTAGTTTTTTTTAATGAAACTGAACAACTGGCAGTTTGTCTAGGATGAACTAAAATGGCAGCATGACATGCATTGCAATAAATTATTATACTCTGGAGTCTTTTCAGACCCCAGAGTATAATATGTTAAGGCCCAGGGGAAGTGTAAAATAAAAAAAACATTTATACTCATCTTCCCTCACCTCTTTTGGACCTCCTCGCGGCATCCGGTGCTCTCTCTCGGCCTCCTTGGTGACATCATGCGCCTGGAGTCACTGCTGAGGGCTACAGCGGTCACATGGGCATGCATGAGAGTCATGACGAGGGAAAGTGTTAGGCGCCTGGGCCTCAACCAATTATACTTTGGGGTCTTTCAGACCCCAGAGCATAATAATTTCAAAATACAGTAGAGGCCAGCTTACCCCGAATTCTTCTTATGGTTCTTTCCATGCACGGAAAAAGAAGTTCCAATCCAAAAACAATAATTTCCAGCATGATGCGGTTTCCATTCAAAACTTTGCCTTTATTCACACCATTAAAATGACATCGGCAAGGAAGGGTGGGGGTTCACACCTGCGCTTCAGACCGTCCGCTGCCAATCCGAGTGAAAATCTCGGGGAACGGGATCGGCATCGGATACCGACAGGTTAGCGATGCATTGGTTAAAAACCCATTCATTTGAATGGGTTTTTAAAGCACTGCGCGGGTGTGCGCTTACACCCTCTGCGCTGCAAATCCTTTTTTATCGTCGGAAACAAAGTCGGACATGCAGGACTTCGTGTCCGATGAAAAAAAAACGGCTTCACAGCGCAGAGGGTGTAAGCGCAGACCCACGCATTGCTTTAAAAACCCATTCAAATGAATGGGTTTTTAACCGATGCATCGCTAACCTGTCAGTATCCGATGCCGATCCCGTTCCCCGAGATTTTCACTCGGATTGGCGGCGGACGGACTGAAGCGCAGGTGTGAACCCACCCGAACTGAAGCTACTGCTATGATAATTTCACTTCCAGTTCTATCCAAACTTGTTCGACCCGAAATGAATCAGGGACCCAAACCACCCGAATCCGAAACGAATCTTGGTAGGTTCGCTAATCTTTAGATGGTAGCTTCCTATAAATCAATGCATGGTTTTTCATAACATCTAACAGCATAATCTGGGAATATAGCCAAGCCAGGATATCTCCTCTACAAGAAAGAGGGACCCAGCTGAGGCAGCTGTTCCAAGGTTATTACGTCTCATCAGGATACTGGCTGGTTGTGTGAGAAGTTTCTAGGTAGGTCAGAATGGGTACTATGTCTCATGAGGGAGATGCCACTACTAACACAACCAGCCACTACTAACACACCAGCCAATATTCTGCTCTACACTGATGACCCGCGGATGGGTCCCTCTTCCTTTTGGAGGAGTTATTCTGGCTTGGCTATATGCCCAGATTATTCTATTAAGTTTTATGAAAAAAAAACAGGCATTGATCTATAGGGAGCTACCTTCCAAAAGGTAGCGCTAGATTATATTCCTCTTTTCCACCAAGGAGGTCATATTAGCATATTCCTTGCAGAGATCTGAGCAGTGATGCGCATTTTCTTACCATAGTCAATGTTTTGAGCAGTGTAAGCATCTCACACTAACCCCTAGCATTTCCACATGCTTATGCCTAAGGGGATATTCCATAGACTGTATAAATTTATATTCCTCCATTATTTTGCCTGTACATTACAGAGCTTATCTTTAACCCTTTGGGCACAAATAGAAGCTATTCTCTAATTGTGAAGAATTAAAAATCCTTTACAGAACTGTTTTTCTTTTACTAAAAGAGTAATGAGAAATATTAAAAAACACATAAAACTAGAAATTAAAAGAGTGAAATAATACAACTAAAAAAACTGATGAAGTGACCAAATCTCAGGCTTGAAGTATAATAATATAAGTAGTCCCAATACAAGTATAAAAAGAACATATTCTAAGTACAATTCAACTAAGATTATTCATCTCAGTATCATCAGTTGTATAAAAAGTATGAGTTTATTTGCCCTACATGTATAAGCATAAAAGCAGGTTGAGAATTTTTTTGGTATTTTTTAATTTATATCACTCTGTGATACTTTACATATAAGTAATGGGATGTCTTTATCTATAACTCTCTGTGAACTGCTCATTAAGGGTAAGTTCACACAGTGGATTTTGTGGTGAGACCTGCCAAGCAGAAAATCATGGAAATCTGTAATTTTATAACATATAATTTTATATAGTTCATCTAGGGCACTAGAGGCTATCTTTAAGGAATGTCAGTACATGTGCTCCTGCATCCCCTACTTGCATTCATCATTCCTTTCAGTGCAGCACTGCTCACAGTTGTCACGTTGAGGTTACCATGCCTTCCAGTCAAATTCTGTCTGGGTCTGCTCTGCCAGTCAGAGCTCTGAGACACAGCGCCTAACAGACTGCTGCCACATTGTCCAATCCAGAGCTGAGGCAGGGTATTTAAAGGGGTTGTCTGGGATAAATAGAAATCCGTTTCCCCTTTTCCGGAAACGGAACATCACTACTACTCCCCCCATCCACCCCATCATACTTACCTATCTTCTTCCTTCCAGGCTTCTTCCTGCGGGATGGCTCCTCCCTCTTTTCTGACTGCAGGCACTTATCCCAGTGCTGCTCTGCGCTCTGCTGCCGATAATCCACCTCTAACGCGCAGCTCCCGCGCATGCGCAGTAGAGGTAGATCGTCACTACAGAGCATCACTGGGACAAGAACGCGCGCCAGCAGTCAGAAAAGAAGGATGGGCGTCCCGCAGGAGGAAGAGAGGTAAGTATATAATGTGGTCGGGGGTTGAGCTGAGTAGATAGGGAAGGTCTAGTAGTTGTGAGTGGGATAGCTAGAGAGACAGGGAGGGGGTTATGGGAGGGAGGGAGGGAGAGAGGAAGGGGGGAGTGAGGTGAGAGGTAGCTAGCGTGGAAGTTACATAGCAGGAAGATGGACCATGTAAACAAATGCAGAAGATACCAGGAGCTCCCAGAGACACCCAGAAATCACTCAAAACACTGCTAAAGGTATATGGGTGCATTTATTAACCCATAATAGCACTAACAGACCTTTTTTTTAAAAAACAAAACAAAACATTTTTTGCCCAGAAAACCTCTTTAAGCCTAGCATTGATACTTATCACCTGTCTGTGATTTTGTTAGTATTCTAGGCTCTGTGTTCTGTGGATCTGACTATGGCTTGGACTACTGGCATTCCTCTGTTTTAATTTTGGCAAATCTTGTAGTCTCCTGGTTTTGACCTTGGCTTGTGTTTTACTTTCTATGCCCTCTATAGTGTTCCTGGTTTATTCTTTAGTCTGCAAGCGCACCTATTTTCTGGCACCTTGTTCTGGGGTTTCTACCTGTGTCCTGAAGCAGCCAAGTCCATCCTGCCTTGTGGTAGACTCTGGAGAATACCTTGGGTGACCTTAGACTCAGAACCATTGTGGTGTTGGTGGTATATTTTACTTGCTGTTACCATTGTGGTGTTGGTGGTATATTTTATTTGTTGTTACTATCCTGCCAGTTACCTGTTGCATATTAAGAAATTGCTTAAACAGCTTGGGAATTTCTTAAGGGACAAAACAGTACTAAAATGTTCTCCAAAATGCAAATTTTTTTCAGCTATTTGCACAGTATATAGTATCCTGGGACACACAGATGACACTGCAACAAACTGCGGGTATAAGTAAGTTCTTCTATTCTGTCGATAAATGTGTTAAAATAGCAATGAATTAATTCTACTGCAGTACCCGATAACAAAGGAACCTTTGTCTATTGCCTGGGTGCTATTGCCTTGCTGTCATATAATTGGGGTCATAGTTCAGAAAGGGACATAATGTCAGGTATCCCCTATAATTATAGATTGAAGTGATAAGGCTTTGTGAGGTTTCTGTATATAAGTAGACAATTTACAGCAACTTGTTGCAGAGAAGGAGTGGAACAGACTATTTGCTACATTTATTAGTCCTCACTCATAATGAGGCTTTTATTTCTAGTCTGAGCTTCTATATTGGAAATCTGTTCAGAGCATGAATATTACATTGTTCAGACAAGAGGTCAATTGAATCCTGGTAACCATGGATAGTTGGAAAGCTATCCCCTTTTCCCTTGTCTGTATAGGTCTGCAGCTATTCTTCACAAGCCTTGAGCATTGGTTGACATTTTGGATTGGACAGTAGTAGACTATGTGTCTGAACGTATTATGGAGGTGGTGGCTCAATATCTTCTCTTGGTGACTGCTGCCATTAGAGAAGCTTTCTATTGAGATCATAGACCTTCAGCAGATGCATTATACCTTTCATTGCCTTATAGATAGTGACACAAATCCATGGGAAGATTTTTTTAAAGGTGACTAGTCGCAAACATGTTGGAAATTTAGCAAAAGGAATGTGAATTATGCCTTGGAATGCAGATGTGAGGATTGTTTTAGAGATGACTATCTGTAATGCTAACATTTCTGAGGGCTGTGTCAACAACATCTGTATATCTAAAGATAAGAGAAGTCCTGATGTCTTCATAGCTTGGGGCAGAAACACGTCTTTTGATGTAAACAAAAGGTAGAACTGAGGTAGAATACTTAAGCCTAAAATGTTGGGTTGTCACTTCTGCAAAATTGTAACCAGCAGATTACTAAATAGTTGTAAACTACTGAAATGATTTTTTTAGTGATTTTTTTTATATAAAGGATAAAAATGTTCTTCTCCACATGAAAAACCAAAACTAGAACCCCTAGATAAAAAGTTTAGTGGAAGCTCCATCATACTTTTGGACCCAAACTTCTCCCGACCTATTTCAGCCACATATAGAAAAGATCATGGGGTGGGGGTGCTTCAGACATCCGATTTAATGGCTCCCTTCAAAACGAGAGTTTTATACAGTATATATATATATATATATATATATATATATAAAAAGCCCCTCTCCACTAACGTTTCACTTTAGGTTCTAGACAATCCTTGAATGACCATCAAGGTACCACATTTTTCTGAAAGGTTGGCTGTAAGAGGTGAGGAATATATAGGATACCTGTATAAATAGTGACCACCAGGAACATTACTGTATAGTGTATATAACAGAAGCAGCTCTGTACAGCTGTTGATAGTCTTTCAAAGGTTCTTAGTACCCATTAGCAAAGGAGATGGGAACAACCAGGGCTGAACTTACGCACAAGAAGGTCCCCATTAGCAGCTCCATAATCTGCCTCTATGGTATATTTGCCTTTGGTGGTAACAACATGATTGCATGAGTATTCAGACTTCAGTATTTCCTTCTTGGTTTGATGAACTCTCCACCTTGTAAAAAGATGTCTCCAAAATGGGTTCAGTGAACACATTTGGCCTACGCCCTGGGAAAACTCATGTGCTGGAATACCTCATCCACAAGGGGGCCATACTCTTCAAAACCTTGATGTAAACCATAATCAGCTTTAAGGGGGGGGGGGTGTCCAGTTTAACCCCTTGGGAGACTTATAATAAGAAACATTATAGATTCACCTGCCGTTTGGCTAGAGATCCAGCAAAGTCTCTTTTCAGGTTGCCGGTTTTTGTTCACCTTCTGCTTGGGCATGAGTGTCCCAGCCAATCAGTGGCTTTCATTTGAAAAGAACATCACTGCTAGTCTACTGATTGGCTGATGTGCTCCTGTATGGGCCAATGGTTGGGAAGACAGGGGACCCGAACTGAGACTCTCTGCTGGATCCCTGGCTGAATGGAGAGTTGTTTATTATTTTAAGGTTCACAAGGGGTAAAAAAAAACTAGAACGCCCCTTTAAATCTAGCTTGGTGCTTCTCATCCTATTACCAAAGAAATGCAATTTAAGGGGCTTACATGAGATAAAAGAAACATGGCTGCTTCTTCCAGAAACAGCACCACAATTATCCCTAGGTTGTGTCTGGTACTGCAGCTCTGTCCTGAATGGAGCCGGGCCAAGCTACAATTCTATACAAAGCCCATGGGCAAGAGTAACACAGTATCTGAAAGAAAGCCGCCATGATTTTCCAATCCCATATAGCCCCTGTTATTTGCACAGAAATTTCAGCATTACTTTGACTTCTGTTTGAGGCCGTGGACCCCACGTAGCGTAAATGCTGCGATTTGGCCGATTCTGGCTAATCCCATCCACACATTTCAGACAAATATCTGCAGCGCAGTTTCTGTATAGGTATAATAGGGACAGAAAGTCCACAAAGGAAAACTCTATGGACTTTCTGTGAATAGCGCTGCAGAAAAAAACGTGATGGATCTCGGCCACAGTCTTTTCCGCAGCGTTTTTTTGCAGCAACTCGCTTTGTGGAGCCTTAGCCTTACCCTGTGTTTTAGTATACTTTTATGTTATTTGGATGGAGGACTCAGGGAACAATAACACACAGGCAATGTCCTTTACCATTATTTTTTTCTGCTTTATCAGACATATTGCTCTCTTTACAAATCATTTAGCAATGTTCTGTGTATGGTCTAAGCTTTACTTTTATGTATGGACATTGTATTGTGTTATTGCTGTCTCTCTCTAGTATTCCGCTGTCACTGCCTGTGTTTGCCTATAGCAATGCTGCTTGGGGCATCCATATATTGCTAAAATAAGATTAGTATATAAAACCTCCATCTAGAGACACCGTAAATGCTGTAGCGTGATAACTTATTTTACTGACCTCTCCAAAGTTGCTGTCGCCCCTTGTGTAGTAAGAGCTAAGCCAACACTTAATATAAAGTGATAGAAAATTAAGTAGAATAAATCAGACTGGACATGTTTTGCTGACGTACCAGTGTGTGATATAAACGTATAATATCCAGGAGCCTTATGGTATTCAGGTATTTTATGTATATCACGTTAACAGTTATGATTTATACTTAGTCCAGGGTTGCCAAGTTTACTGACTTGGATAGCTCCTGCCGTATGACCCGTTCTTTGTCCATCTAGTCCCTAGTGTTTGTGTTCTAATGTTAATCCCTATTATCCAGAGTATACGCAGCTGCCTTTATGCTCCACTCTTGTTGTCTATCTCTCAGAAGCTGCTGGCTTATGGCAGGTCTGTTCCTACTAACAGGAAGCTAAATGTAATCATCTTATTAGAGGCTGATCACATTAACTTCTTCTTCTCCTGCACTGATCTCTTTGAATGACATAAGAGAGGATGAATGGAATCACTATAAATCTTGTATAAGATAGTAAGGCAATATAAAATGTACTTGAGCTGTATCTCCTGCCTATGTGTTGTCTAGAACTTTCCTAGATACCTCCAATAAGGTTCTGCTGGCTCAAATACTGTACCACCAAATATTAAAAACCTATGCTTACCAACACACCCTACCTGTAGTTCTGGCAAGTCGTCTTTATTTCTTCTTGTGTGACCAGCTTCTATTCTGACAGTACTATAGAGATCTGGTGGTCACCCTCTACTGACTACAAGCTGCATTGGACCATGGCCGCTGGTAAATTTACCCATGACTTTGGATTTTAACCCTGGTGTTATATACCTGCTGAAGCCTGGATTTGCAATAAAGTGTCCCAGTCTTATGGTACAATTAGGTTGACTTGTGAGCATTTTATGAAAGTGAAGGCTAAAGGCACGTGACTGTGTGTATATACGGGTCCATGAAAAATGGAATGGATGGAAGACGGATGCACACAGTGCTTTCCATGGTTCCATACACTTCAACCAATGAGACGGGACTGTAATATGGACCATATTAGGACATGTCCTAGGTAGCTGCAGTCCAGCCTCACAACCTTTTCACAATAGCATCAACATCACAGTCATGTCATGTTTGTGGGACCACTGAAAAGTATGGGTCTGTGTGCTATCCAATATAACCAATATATAACAAGCAGGAGGTTGCATGCAAACATAAATGGTTAAAAAGTACATTAACAAAAAGTAAGCCCACTGAAATAACAACTACTCAATACATAAGCAACAAACCCATAATGCAGGGGCCAAACGATAGATAGAAACTGTAGATAGATAAAGTAGATAGATTACGTAGATATAGATAGATAGACAGATAGATAGATATTAGATAGAGAGATAGATAGTAGTAGATAGATAGATAGATAGATAGATAGAGAGATAGTTAGATAGATAGATATTAGATAGATATTAGATAGATATTAGAGAGATAGATAGATATTAGAGATACATAGATATTAGATAGATTAGCTAGATAGATAGATACGTAGATATTACAGAGTAGATAGATATTAGATAGATTAGATAGATAGATAATAGAGAGATAGTATGATGATAGATAGATAGATAGATAGATAGATATTAGATAGATTAGACAGATAGAGTAGAGAGAGAGAGAAAGAAAGAGAGACAGATCAATGATATATACAATAGATAGATAGATAGATAAAATGGAAAAAGGCATCACTCCCAGGTAGTGAAAAACAATGTGGGTTTATTCTAACTGCAAGGTTTCGGGCCTAAATACACAGGACCGGAACGTTGCAATTGGAATAGGACCACATTGTTTTTTCACTACCTGGGAGTAGATTTTTACACGGTGCTGTTCTACACTTATTCTGAATTAGACAGATATAAAGATAGATAGAGTAGATTGCTAGAGAATAAAATAGAGTAGATAAAAAGAAAGAGAAATAGATTGATGATAGATACAGTAGATAGATAGACGGATGGATAGATAGATAGATAGATAGATAGATAGATAGATAGATAGAGTAATTGTAACAGATAGCAATAGTCTGCTTACATATAAGAATATGATGACACTTTGTTTTACATTATGGGATACATAGATAAAATGCTATAAGTATATAATTCCTGTAGAATATCTTTTTCTGAGCCACAGGTGTCTCAATTGTACTGTAATGTACTGCATATACAGGAGGTGTCCATACCTACCTACAGTAATGGGAGATAATGTAGGGGTTTTATTACCTGGTCTACTATATTTAGTCAAATTATAAGGCACATTTAACCCTTGAAGGTAACCTGCACTGGATCTCCTTACTTTACATGGATAATGCCTCTACATTACATAATATCTGACTATTCATTCTGCTTCATGCTAGCAGGCACATGTGTAACACTTACTTTCCAAACTTTTAGTTCTGCACCCCAGGGAGTCATTTCCATTAGTCTAGATCCACTGTTGCTTTCTTTCTCTCCAGCATGTAATGATTAATATGTATTAATAAGAATATATGCAGACTCAGTGCTTTCTTTATCTTGGAGAGGGAGGTAAAATAAGTAAGAAACAGTAGGAGAACAGTAAGACTGGATGAAGAGAAAGATCTCTGTATGAGAACATACTACATTATACAGTCTGCGAGAAGCACCTTCAATTACACTAGATGAAAGGGAAGGGGTGGGTGTATACATGTACTGTGCTGTCTCCATGAGGAAGCGTGTGTGTGTGAGTGAGTATACAATGCTATGTGTGAACAGAGGCGTTTTGGTTCCAGAGCATCTACATGTTAATTCCTCCAGCAACCCACTTTCAGCTCAGCAACGAAGGAGCCAGAGAGCATCTCCATAATGTATGCAGGGTTTGTGCATTGCACTTTTGCTGTGGGTCTCATTGGTTGCCATGTGCTGATGCTTTTATGCTATTAATCTGTTCTATGGCTTGCTTGGCTGCCTTGCCCATCTGAAAGTGATTTAATTATGTCTGATCTCCCCACCCAGGGCTGCCTAGTGTAACATCTCTCCTGCATCTCCTGCTTTGTATCTGTGGTGTGTACTGACCATACACTCCAGGAAGTTGCTGTCAGATGTATGTGCTGCAGTGCTAGCTGCCAGTGACATGCTCTTTGTAGATGGGTGCACCTGGAGAGGGTCTGGGTGCAGTTGTGTCTTTGGTTTTAGCTCCACGTGATGAGATCTGTTTCTCCAGCATCGCCTGCCCCCCTGGGCTTTGGGACGTGTCCTTATGTGAATAGAATCGTGTTGCTTCCCAACTAAATGATAATCCCAGATCTTCATGTGTGCACTGTTCCTTAGCTGCAGTGCTCCTCTACTATGTGATGTATATGGTCTGGCTGCTGATTAACCCTTAATTGATGAGCTGCTTGGACTACTAGCTCTATACTAGCATCAGCAGTCGTGGGCTGTAAGACACATTGTCTTGGATTCATAGTCTAAGGCTGGAGATTTACATATAGGCACATCTCACATACACAGTGAGTATTGTATTGGTGCTGACTGTTGATCTTCTTCTTTATCATCATCATCATCATCATCATCAGGCCCATTCTCTTGGTCTGGAAGGATCATGCTTCATCTGCTGTCTTTCTTTTAACTTCCAGGATGGCTCGTTTTGGAGAGGCGGTGGCTGGGAGGTTGGGGTCCGGAGATGGAGGATCAGAAAGGAGCAAGACCCTACAAGGGTCCCCAGCTGCTCCAGTGGGGACCCAGGCAGCTTTCAAGCAATCCAAAGCCCAAAGAGCAAGGACCATGGCTTTATATAACCCCATCCCTGTCCGGCAGAATTGCTTCACAGTGAACAGGTCGTTGTTCATATTTGGAGAAGACAACATCATAAGGAAATATGCTAAGAAGCTGATCGACTGGCCATATCCTTTACTATATGCTATGGAAATGGGATTTTCTAATCTCTGGGAAGGTACGAGTTAATGCCCAGTTAATATTTCTGCTGCAGATAATGGCAATTGGCTACAGGTAAGAGCAAGATATGTGCATGGCTATAGGATATATTGTGCTTTAACCTGGTGCAAGACTCTCATCCTGCTATTGGTCACTTGTTGTTCAGTCTGATTTTGGAGATGGTTTAGTATAGTTGCAATGTATCAAGTCCAGTCTAATGTGATCAGTGCCCTGACAAAGCATTTGGGAAGTCAGCAGCCCTCCCTCCCCCTCCCTCAGTATTGTAGAGTAGAAGTTCACCTGCTCTTTAGCTCAGTGCTACCAGTGGAGGATGAGGAGGGTCTTCACAGCCCCCACTTCTTTTATCGCAACCATTAATTATTAAAACCCTGATGCTCACAGATAGCTTTCTCTGGAGCAATACAGTGATACAGGCAATGATTTCTTTACAGCAGCGATGACAAATCGTCCTCTATCCAGATTAAACCTTGCTTGCCAACAGGTGCAAATTGACAGAGAGACATTAAGTGGACCTGCTGTGTGCTGAGATGGGGCTACAGGACTGTGCAGGGGAATTAGCGGCCGACTTCAGCACCATGGACAGCAGCTAGCAGGAGATCTCTCTGTACAGGGCTGGATAGGCTCCAGAGGTCCTCAAATACTCACCCCAGGGGACACTTACAACTTAACCAATTGATCCATAGTCTTCTTTATTATTTGTTTTAGGGTTAAGCTGTAAGATAATGAACATATTACCAGAATATGAACTAACATACAATCTGTATTGGGAGGGGGTGGGCTCCAGAGGTCCACAAATACTCACCTTAGGCTACACTTAGAACTGTATATAGACCAGTACCTTAATCAATTGATCTATATTCTACATTATAAATAGTTTTAGGATTAAGCTGTAAGATAATGGATGTATAAGACTATGGACTAAAATACAGTCTGTATTGGGAGGGGTGGGCTTCAGAGGTCCACAAATGCTCACTTTGGGTAAACTTAGAACTGTACATGTGCCAGTAATTTAATCAATTGATCCATATTCTAATTTATAAATTGTATTAAGATTAATCTTTAAGTAAATAGATATGTCACAAGAATGTGGACTAATATACAGTCTGTATTGGGAGGGGTGGGCTTCAGAGGTCCAGAAATACTCACCTTAGGGGTCATGGTGGTAAACTTAGAACTGTTCATATGCTAGTAACTTAATGGATCCATAGTCTACTGTATAAAGATGTTTAGGATTAAGCTGTAAAATAATGGACATATTACAAGAATATGGACTAACATACTCTCTTCTTGAGTCTGTGAAAGCTGGTTATAGATGATCTTAATATATTGTACAATATATAGATATAATAATAATAATAATAATAATAATAAAAAATATTATATATATATATATATACCGTGTATATATATATATATATATATATATATATATATATATATGAATATTTGGTTCTTGTACTGTACATATAATAATTTAATATAATACTATTAAAATAACATAATATACTGAAAATTATGACTTAGTGAACAGTGAATTATCATTCTGGAACCTTTACTTTATCAGTTATATGTCACAAGTAATTGACTTCAATAAATACTCAATGAAATGGAAATTTTTTTTGTAAAGATAGAATATTTTTATTTCCTCCTTTAACCAACATTGATCTTTTGCATGACACAACAATAGCTCAACATTCATCAAATTATTGAAAAGGTCTAACTCCAGGTTCATTGGTCCCTAAGGGTGAAGTAAACCTAATATTAGGAGCAGTAGTGATGTAGTCAGTGACTTGACGTGATATTCAACAACCTTACTTGTATGGTAGCATATCATTAAGGGCAATTATGGTAGAAGATGTCATTTTTAGATTTTGTTTTGCTGAAGTATGGAAAAGGTTGTCCATAATATAGAAATTTGGAATTTATCAGAAATGTTATAATATAACAGTGTTTGTCTATGGAAATTGACTGTATATGTTGTGGGATTTTAGAGTAGTGTTATGTGTGAAACATTTGTCACCCTCCCTTCAGGGCCTTCTCCTCTATAACTATCCTACAAATCACCTACCTTGCCTAAGGCAAAAACCAGTAACCGTTATTTTCATTAATTACCAGACACATCTCCCACCGGTGATGACTTTTCCCACTACTTAATATTACACAGACATATCAAATTATCTCTATAGAACCTTTCAGCCTTGGAGAGGTGACTATATGTATTCTACAGTACATACATAAGGTTATGTTAAGTGGAAAAGATATGCTTAGTATATGAATTCCTCACAGTTTTCAAGATCTCCGATTGCAGTCATCCAGTGGAATACTTTACTGTTTGCGAGGGTGACATATGATGATCAAACAGATGCCTAGCTTATTATAGTACAGTTATCAGAACCCTCCCCTGTAGTGAGCTGAGCACTTATTACAGAGCCCTCCCCTGTAGTGAGCTGAGCACTTATTACGGAGTCCTGCCCTGTAATGAGTTAAGCACTTGTTACAGAGCCCTCCCCTGTAGTGAGCCGAGCACTTATTACAGAGCCCTCCCCTGTAGTGAGCCGAACACTTATTACAGAGCCCTCCCCTGTAGTGAGCCAAGCACTTATTACAGAGCCCTCCCCTGTAGTGAGCCGAGCACTTATTACAGAGCCCTCCCCTGTAGTGAGCTGAGCACTTATTACAGAGCCCTCCCCTGTAGTGAGCTGAGCACTTATTACAGAGCCCTCCCCTGTAATGAGTTAAGCACTTGTTACAGAGTCCTCCCCTGTAGTGAGCTGAACACTTATTACAGAGCCCTCCCCTGTAGTGAGCTGAACACTTGCTACAGAGCCCTCCCCTGTAGTGAGCTGAGCACTTATTACAGCACCCTCCCCTGTAGTGAACCAAGCACTTATTACAGAGCCCTCCCCTGTAGTGAGCTGAGCACTTATTACAGAGCCCTCCCCTGTAGTGAGCTGAGCACTTATTACAGAGCCCTCCCCTGTAGTGAGCTGAGCACTTATCACAGAGCCCTCCCCTGTAGTGAGCTGAGAACTTATTACAAAGCCCTCCCCTGTAGTGAGCTGAGCACCTTATACAGAGCCCTCCCCTGTAGTGAGCTGAGCACTTATTACAGAGCCCTCCCCTGTAGTGAGCTGAACACTTTATTACAGAGCCCTCTCGGCTGCTCGTCCCCTGTAGTGAGCTGAGCACTTATTACAGAGCCCTCCCCTGTAGTGAGCCGAGCACTTATTACAGAGCCCTCCCCTGTAGTGAGCTGAGCACTTATTACAGAGCCCTCCCCTGTAGTGAGCTGAGCACTTATTACAGAGCCCTCCCCTGTAGTGAGCTGAGCACTTATTACAGAGCCCTCCCCTGTAGTGAGCTTCATGATTACGAGCCCTCCCCGTGTGAGCACAATTATTACAGAGCCCTCCTCTGTAGTGAGCTGAGCACTTATTACAGAGTCCCTCCCTGTAGTGAGTTGAGCACTTTGTTTCAGAGTCCTCCCCTCTAGTGAGCTGAGCACTTTTTTCAGAGCCCTCCCTTGTAGTGATTTGAGCACCTATTGCAGAGCCCTCCCCTGTAGTGAGCTGAGCACTTATTACAGAGCCCTCCCTTGTAGTGAGCTAAGCAATTATTACAGAGCCCTCCCCTGCAGTGAGCTGAGCACTTATTACAGAGACGTCCTCTGAGGAATGAGCAACACAGAGCCACCGTATGAACGAGCACTACAGAGCCGCCTGTAGTGAATTGAGCATGTAGACAGGCCCCCATATTGAGCTGAGCACATATTGTAGAGTCCCCCATGTAGTGAGCTGAGCACTTATTACAGAGCCCTCCCTTGTAGTGAGCTGAGCACTTATTACAGAACCCTCCCCTGAAGTGAGCTGAGCACTTATTACAAAGCCCTCCCTTGTAGTGAGCTGAGCACCTATTGCAGAGCCCTCCCCTGTAGTGAGCTGAGCATTTATTACAGAGCCCTCCCTTGTAGTGAACTGAGCACTTATTACAGAGCCCTCCTCTGTAGTGAGCTGAGCATTTATCACAGAGCCCTCCCCTGTAGTGAACTGAGAACTTATTACAGAGCCCTCCACTGTAGTGAGCTGAGCACCTTATACAGAGCCCTCCTCTGTAGTGATCTGAGCACTTATTAAAGAGCCCTCCCCTGTAGTGAGCTGAACACTTATTATTACAGAGCCCTCTCTTGTAGTGAGCTAAGCAATTATTACAGCCCCCTGTAGTGAACTGAGCACTTATTACAGAGCCCTCCCCTGTAGTGAGCTGAGCACTTATTACAGAGCCCTCCCCTGTAGTGAGCTGAGCACTTATTACAGAGCCCTCCCCTGTAGTGAGCTGAGCAACTATTACAGAGCCCTCCCCTGTAGTGAGCTGAGCACCTATTACAGAGCCCTCCCCTGTAGTGAGCTAATCAATTATTACAGAGCCCTCCCCTGTAGTGAGCTAATCAATTATTACAGAGCCCTCCCCTGCAGTGAGCTGAGCACTTATTACAGAGCCGTCCTCTGTAGTGAGCTGAGCTCTTATTACAGAGTCCTTCCCTGTAGTGAGTTGAGCACTTTTTGTCAGAGTCCTCCCCTCTAGTGAGCTGAGCACTTTTTTTCAGAGCCCTCCCTTGTAGTGATTTGAGCACCTATTGCAGAGCCCTCCCCTGTATTGAGCTGAGCACTTATTACAGAGCCCTCCCTTGTAGTGAGCTAATCAATTATTACAGAGCCCTCCCCTGCAGTGAGCTGAGCATTTATTACAGAGACGTCCTCTGTAGTGAACTGAGCATTTATCACAGAGCCATACTCTGTATTGAACTGAGCACTTATTACAGAGCCGTTCCTTGTAGTGAATTGAGCATGTAGTACAGAGCCCTCCTCTATATTGAGCTGAGCACATATTGTAGAGTCCTCCCATATAGTGAGCTGTGCACTTATTACAGAGCCCTCCCTTGTAGTGAGCTGAACACTTATCACAGAGCCCTCCCCTGTAGTGAGCTGAGCACTTATCACAGAGCCCTCCCTTGTAGTGAGCTGAGCATTTATTACAGAGCCCTCCCATGTAGTGAGCTGAGCACTTATCACAGAGCCCTCCCTTGTAGTGAGCTGAGCACTTATTACAGAGCCCTCCCCTGTAGTGAACTGAGCATTTATTACAGAGCCCTCCCCTGTAGTGAACTGAGCACTTATTACAGAGCCCTCCCTTGTAGTGAGCTGAGCACTTATTACAGAGCCCTCCTCTGTAGTGAGCTGAGCACTTATTACAGAGCCCTCCTCTGTAGTGAGCTGAGCACATATTACAGAGCCCTCCCCTGTAGTGACCTGAGCACTTATCATGAAAAAATTAAGCTTCCCATGCTGGGATCTGCAGCGATTGCCAGAACTAGGTACCTTGGTCTCCCATTCTTCCAGCTGCTAGACTTTGGCTAGGAGGAATTTGAGCAGAGTAGTGATCAAGTATGCGTCCTGCCTAACAATTGAAAGGCAATAGTATGTACAAAAATAGCTGAATGCAGCTCATGTCAGTACCATCAACATAAAATGGAGCCCCAAGTGGCATGCTCAGCTTCCTCTCCATTCAAATTCTTCCTCGGCTGAATGTAATGGATGGGGAAATAGAGGAACAGGGTCTCCTATTCTTGTGATAGGTAGGGCTAGTGGTTGGACCCACACGAATCTAGCCTTTATCCCCTATTTTGCTTATATATGATTGTAACTAGTGTGGTTCTGCAAGAATATGCACCATAAGCTAGAGCTGTCATGTCACAGATGTACAAATTTCATTATTTAATATACTCGTATGTCTGTGACAGATCCTTTGTCACAGGCATAGTATTGTTTGGACCCCCAGCAATCTAGCATTTATCACCTATCCTGCCTATATTATATTATTCTTGTATTTTGCTTGCTTATATAGTGTTTTACAGGCATACTTACTTATATATTTACTAGATATTGCTCTACCGACATTGTGGTCACTATCCCATATAGGGCTCACAATCTACATTCCCTATCAGTATGTCTTTGGAGGGTTGGAGGAAATCGAAGTACCCTGAGGAAACCCACACAAACATGGGGAGAACATACAAACTACTTGGCTGCAACTAGTGCGGTTCTCAAATGCATGCAACATGAGCTACAGCTCCCATGTCACAGATGTACAAATGTTATATTTTCTCAAATATACTTGTACATCTGTGACAGATTTTAATATTTACCGTTATACTAATACCAGGACAATATTCTGCTGTATATACACCCATGGTATGTTTAGCATGGAGAAACATACAGGTAACATTAGTACATGTATCTGCTGCTTGTGTCATTGTCACTAGGGAGGACAGATACACTGTATAAACATGTAGCATGTTTTGACAAGGGTAATGTGCGCAGAAATAAGCTAAACCAGATCATCACATATTAGCATTTAACAGGCTGGGATGCAAATATTTTGCCGTAGGTGGCAGAAGTGTGAGAAATATTTTACTTAGCCATTTATAGATGCGCTGTTTACTAAATGCCTCCACTTTCCGCCCCAAGTTTTAAGGAACTAATAGTGAACATAAATAATTGCGCTCCACACACTGGGGATCTTTATGTCCTCCAGTACTGTTAACAACAACAAGCTAAATTAAGGCAAAAACAGAAAATAACTTGGAATTGCTTTCAGTCTCCACCTAAAACAAAGAACGGTAATCACTGCCTAATTCCAGCTCGCCATTCTTAACATGCTCACGAACACAATGAGGGCTGGTTAAAGGAAATGCATTGTTAATGAACTCCTGGAGTTTTCCTTCGTTTGAGAATTTGGCATTTGAGCTGTAAATGATGTATTTCTCCTTTATCTTGGACTACTTAGCAGGTTTAGCTATGGGCTTATATTGCATTGCTGAGATATTTCTCAGAGCAGAGGTCACCAGACAGTCTGGGCTCATCATGACTTGGCTGTAGAAGAGATATATTAACTAATGTAAGTGCTCGCAATTCATGTGTTTATTTTTTATGCCACTTGTCAGACGGCTTGTCTGCGGCCCTGAAAAATAAAAAATAAATTTCATTTTTCAAAAATAAAACGTCCCTTAAAATCAAAAACATCTAAAAATATAAATCCTAGGACTGAACACATTTGTAAATTGGCCGAGGGTGCATGTGTTCTGGATGAGAGACAGACAACTGTGGTAGTGGTTTATCTTTTGAGAACAGAAGGATCAGGCATGTAAAATTCAGCATGCCCTATCCCTCTTTCTCCTGACATTATTTGTTAGGGAGGAGTCAGGACACCCTCACATACATCTAGTTGACTAACCCCTCCAAAATTGGAAGGCTTGATCAACATCTATCTAAAGAGTATGGATACCTTTACATGTACCTGGGACGCAAGGGGAAAGCTGCTAATGGTAACCATTGTAAGTGTAACTTTGCTCTCTAATTCACATCTAATCTCCCCTGCTATGCTGACTGTGTAAGTTTCACAGTAGTTTTGACAGTTCTTTGGTCCTAGCATTATATTCATGAACAAGGAAGCTCAGGCTGAACAACCTGGTAACCAGTGTATGGCAATATGGGTAGAGATGAGCGAATTGAAGCTGACGAAGTAGAATTCGATCCGAAATTCGAGAAATATTTGATTTGCATAGAATCTGGATTTCCTCACACTTTGTGGTAATGAATCGCATTTTGTTCAAAATTTCTGCTGTACATTTTAGGACATGGGGCAAGGAACTCTGGGAATGCGAGATGACTCACAATGCCATGTGTACAGCCAATCAGGAGCCAGCCCTGTGATGTCACAGCACTTTAACCCCTTCGCGAGCGCCCACGGCATGTTTGACCACTGCATCCAAGGTGTTAAAACCCCCAATTCGTTATGGAGCAGGGTGTTAGCTGTAACTGACCGCTAACACCCTGCTCCATAACTGATCGGGGGTTTTAACACCTTGGATGCTGCGGTCAAATATAACCCGGCATCCAAGGGGTTCTGCCATTTTGCCGCCCACCCCAGCTCGCTGCAGACAGGAAATAGCTGTTTATTTGCCACAATTTAATTCGGATTGAATAAAAAAATATCGGAAAATTCGGCGAAGATGCTGAATCGAATTTTTGAAAACTTCACTCTTCTTTAATTATGGGGAAAAACTGAGACTATAACTGGTTAATTGACAGTAAGGATTTCTTTAACTGTGACTGAATCTTTAGAGGCTCCTTGAAAATATTGTTCAAACTTGAAGGGGGCCTGACACCTCCAAAATCTCTTCTAAACCACTTATATGCTGTTGTAGGGGAGGTCAGTGGCAAAATGATCAGACCTTTTTTATGCCAAAGGGAAATCTGACTGCTTAGAAAATCAGCTTGTAATAACCTGAACCCGAGCATCCCCCCAGAGTGTTGACGCTGTCATAGTGCAACGGGCACCTTATATCATATTTTTTGGAAGTTCCCTTTGATCCTGGGTTTCTGGAGGGAGGTTAGGGAGATGACAATGCACTGTTCCTTGAGGGAGTTCCCTTGGACTCCCTTACATATCTCCTAAATTTCCCTCCTGGGCATCTGGGCAAAAAGACATTCAGGCTCTTTCTGTATCTTTGCACGGCAGCGAAGACCCTCATTGCAAAGAATTGGAACAATATACCTCCTCCCTCGGGTTCTGAGCTGTTGGCCCGGATGAAGGATATTCATAGCCTTGAGTACTTGACTGCGAGTCTTAATAATACTGTGGATGCTTTCCAGTCTATTTGGACTCCTTGGGACTCATATTGTATACTTAATCTGTTTGTTCTCTTGTTTTTGTGTATATAAAACATTTTCAATAAAAACTACAGTTATTAGAAAAAAAGAAAATCAGATTTTAAAGGGGTTATCCAGGATTAGAAAACATGGCTGCTTATTTCAGAAAGAGATCAACTTCCTCTTCTCCTCAGGAAATGGCATCACATCCATTGGTCACATGGTAATGCTGCAGCTCAGTCCCATTCATTTGACCAATGGATGTGATGTCACTTCCTGAGAAGAAGAAGGTAAGCTCTTTCTGAAAGAAAAAAGTCGTGTTTGCTAATCCTGGATAACTCCTTTAAGCTTTATGCAAATGAACTATTCAGTGCACCCAGGGCGTGGCCATGTCTGCCAGAGCACCAGTTTTCACCCAGCATCAACCCGTAACATAAAGACTGATGGGCTTGAATATATGGTGACCATAGGGAAAAATAAAAGGCTCTCCGGCAAATACGACTAAACCTTGGGTGCACTGAGCAGCTTATATGCAGATAGATTAAAAGTTGTTTTTCGCAGCAGCAAGATTGCACTTTGACGCAAGAAAGGAGTTCACGATGCGACTGACCATCCCTACATTAGAATATAAGGGGTTTAGAAGAGATTTTAGTGGTGCTAGTCTCCTTTAAAACACGTAAACAATTGGATGTCTGTTCTTTGTAATAGATCCCGTTGAATATCATTTCTCGGGCTATGAACAGATGAAAATAACACTTAAGCCACGTATTACATAGCACAAAGGTTTACATTGAGGGCTCCACTTACACACACAGATATGTTGTTAGGAATTCACAAGTTTTCAAGTGCAGCTACGCCAGTTGCCTAGGTAACTGTACAATACCATAAGCCACTCCTGAGAAGCTTCTCTAAAGGGGTATTCTTATCTTACAGTATATACAGGAAATGTTATACATCAGGGGTATAACTAAAGGCTCACCGGCCTTAGTGCAAAAGCTCAGCTTGGGCCCTTCTGCACAGCTTCTCCTCACAACCATTAACCACATCCCATCCGTACATTTTAGCAGCATTTACAGTTCCATTTCCTTCTCTATCTGGCCCAGACCACCACCATTGCCTTCCCCTGTCAGAGCCTCCACATAATAATTATGCCCCCTTTTGTGCCATTGTCTTCCCAGCACAATCTCTCCAATGTGCTGACTGACTGATGTTTTTGCCATGAAAGGGTTCATTTTCTCCTTTCTGGCAGTGGAGGGCAGTGTATCATAAATATCCTTCCTACAGCTCACCAGAGGACAGGGATCATAAATTTAGGATGCAAACAAATATCAAAGGAAATTAAAAAGTAGATCAAAGAAGTTTATCCAGCCCTATTGTGTTGAAGGTGACCATTGGACCCTCTCGGCTTCTGGGCAAAGTTGCATTGGTGACCACTGTGAACCCTATAGCTACACCAGTGTGATAAATGCTTAATAATTGCAAGATCACTCTAGAGCCCACATCTATCTCCAGAAGAGGGGTTCCCCGATCCCTCGTCCTGTTTGATTCTGCAACCACAGTACCTGCATAGTAAGCTCCCATAGAAGTGAATAGAGAGAGCCAGGGATAAGACACCAAGCAGAACAACATATTAGTGGGTTAACTGATCTCTATAAATGTGGTCTCCTTGTGTGTATCTGTACTAGCGAAATTAGATTGCCAACCCCTCTGGGGCAAGGACCAGAAGGGATTAATGAATTACATTTCCAGCACTGTATAATATGTCAGTATGCTATAATAATAAATAATACGCCTGTACGGTACAACACTTCTGCTATGTAATTGTATGATGTTCACCAGACAGGCTTCATGTTTATTAGCATTCATTAATTAGGCCTGGCTAATGCCCATCGACTCTTACAATATCAGCCACAGATCTGCGTCCATAACACCTCAGAGGAAAAACATGCCCCATGTACAAGATAATGATAAAAGTAGATCTGATTTGTGGAAGTAAGGATTGTCATGGGGACATGGCCATATACGAGACATAGCCATATAGAAGACATAGCCATATATGAGACACGGCCATATACTCTCTTCTCACATGTGACCTGTAACTTCAATCTCAGTTGTCTGATTTAGAAAACTCAACTCTTAATACCCTATTAAAGTATTCTGAATTAAAGGGTTATTCTGGTTGTCTATTAGATTTGTGATAACTGAGATCGATAGGGTTCTGACCAATGGGACTCCCACAATTTGCCAGAAAGGCTGAGTACAGCTCTCTGCTATCTTCAGCAGTCCCATAGATATGAATGGAGCAGGGCCACACATGGTCACCGTGCTACTTTATTCATCCTCGAAAACATGGGACCCCCTTCATTGTCATGACTAGATTGACAACGTCAGTCTAACGCCCGGTCACGGTGATGACCTAGTCAGTGCATAGGTGAAAACATGTTAGAGGGAATCTACCAAGCCTGTTTGGAACACTAAACCACCCAGAGGTCCTTATGGGCCAGTGGTCTAATGTCCCGACTACCCCTGTTCTAACATTGTCTGTGCCCACAGTGAGAAAAAAAAAATGTTTATGCCTACCCTGCTCCTGTACTCCTGGCGCTAAAAATGGCTGCCATGACATTCATTGTGGTAAATTATTATACTCTGGGGTCTCTTCAGACCCTAGAGTATAATAGGTCAAGGTCCAGGGGAGGTGAAATAAAAAAAAAAAAAAATTTATACTCATTTCCCTCACCTCTTTTGGGCCTCCTCGGGACATCCTCAGGGCATCTGGAAGGGTGACCACTGAGGCCTGTGATTGGGCCACAGTGGTCACATGGGCAAGCCGAGCATCAAGGTGTGACCAGTGAAACCCAATTACAGGCCTCAGCAGTGACCCTGGGCACATGATGTTACTGAAGAGACCGAAAGAGAGTGCCGCACACTGAGAGGAGGCCCAAGAAAGGAAATGGAAAGTGAGCATAAATGTTTTTTTTTTATTTTTTTTTACCCCTCCCCTGGGCATCCACTTATTATACTCTGGGGTCTGAAGAGTATAATAGGTATCATTTATACCTAAATTATATAATAGAATATAATTTAACATCCGATTCTATCCAAACTTTTTCAACCCAAAACAAATCTTGGGAGTCCCGAACCACCTGAAACAAATCAAATCTTGGGAGGTTCGCCCATCTCTAATCTTGATCGGTCCTTGTACTACGCGGATAGTCCATTTATTTATTGACTTCATTGTGTACCATGCAAACATTCAGTTACCCCATGAGGACACTGAATGAACAACTTGTTTCAGGAAAGGATTTTATTTTTAACACATCCTTCTACTAAAAAGAGGTTTTCAAGTTAAACAAACCCCTTTAAGGCACCCATCCTGTTTTAGGTGGGTTATAATGACATTTTAACATCTATAGAATTAAGCAGCTGTGTTTTTCAGCTGAATCCTTTACTTCTCCAGATTGCTTGTTTGGTCGATCGCTGATCTTCCCAACTTTTTCTTCATACACATGGCAGCGAATGGTAGCAAAGTTGCCGTAGCGTGGCACAGCCTCTACACAGTGTACAGAGCCATCTGATTCCAGGTCCATGGACTGTGCTGAAAACAGCTGATCGGTGGAGAAGTTGGGTGCCAGACCCCCACCAATCTGATTTTGATGACCTGTCCTAAGGAGAGGGCTTCAATATCCAGACTTGGAGAACCCCTTTAATCTAATGGGTATGACAGCTTCAGTATCCAGTAAATCTGGTGCAGACATTTTGACTACACAGACATAAGAAGGATAAGAGTTAAAGCACCTAATAATAATATCTACGAGTGAAGACTTACAGAAGGACTTATGTTGCGATTTGCTCATTTGGTTTTAATTCTTGATATTTGCGCTGGATCTGTGTTAATGGTATTTATTTACACTTTTGTACGGTTTCTTGAGTGACATCTTTGCTGAATTTTTTGCCTCTTTTTACCATATGTTGTTGGGAGTTTCCATCTGTTTTATTTTAGCTAAATTGTTTCATGGACCAGGTACTGTAATATGAGCCATAAAGTTGCAAATAATTTCATATCTGTTTATCCTCATATAATAAGAGTGTTAAGTGCAGTCAGCCAGTTTTCTTAGTGGGGTAAGGTGTGAACATAGAACATGTCGACATGAACAAAAAGTGCAATCTGCAAACAACATGTTAAAGAGCTGGAAGAGGTGAACAGATTGATATACAGTTTTTTTTGGGAAGAAGGTTCAATATAACTTGTAATATTTTAATTTTAATTCCTGCTCACTTTGGGCTTAGGAGTCCAGTGGGTGGTGACTGATAGCTTTCTCACACTTATACAAGGAAGACCGTCACTCACTAATAGGACCTCCCACTGGACTCCTAAGACTAGAGTCGGCAGCAATTTAAATAACTAAATTGCAACTAAATTGCAAGTTAGACTGAATATATCAATCTGCTCAGCTCCTCCTGCTCTATGACATGCTGCCTACAGATTTGACCGCATGTACAATGCTATAGGTTCCCTTTCCTTTAGGCTATAACATATTTCATATGTTATAACCAAAAGGAAAGGGAGCCTATAATGTTTTACATGCGGTCAAATCTACTTTCACTTAAATAGAACTGAGCGGTGATACGTGACTTAGTCCATAGACATAGAGTCGCACTGTTTTAGGAAAAAATCAGACATGTTGTTCTAATGTTATATAACTTCATTAAAGAAATTGAACAGCATCAGGGTATCCGCATTTCAATGGGCAGTTCTGGAGACCACTCGGAAATGGCTACTGGAAAGCACAAAGATCAGCTGTACAAATACCAGCACTTCCTCGCTTGCCATGCAGTGTTAGGTTAAGGCTCCACGTAGCAGTCCGCAGCAAGAAATCACTGCAGGATAAACCGCAGTGGCAACGCATCATGGTTTTTCCCACAGCACTTTTCACAGAAACTCCGCAGAGGTTTCCTCTGCAGACTTTCTGCTTCCATTATACCTATAGGGAAACCGCTGGTGTTTCCATAGGTATAATTGACATGCTGCGATTTCCAAAACCGTAACGCGTATTTTTCTGCAATTTACTAGAATCCCATCCACTTTGCAAAGACTTTAAAACGCCACATTTGTTACCTCCACGGCGTTTCCACCACGTGGGGCCCCGTCCTTAAACTGTATTATTACAGGGATACTATCTGAAAAATAGAGTTATAAATGTATCAAAGAGGCATTTCTCACCTATGGAACCTACATTTATCTTGAGGTTAAGGGTCCTTGATCCCTATCTCTTGGCTGCAGTAAGTGGAGTATGCACTGCGACCGCGCATCTGTTTCCACTCACTTCTATGGGACGTCTGAGAATAGCTGAGCAGGGAGACTTTCCACTCCCAATTCTTGAGAAATACGAGTGCCCCAGAGGTGGTATGTGCATCTATGGGACAGTAATGACATAATGACATATCCTGTGGGCATGCCATAAATGCCTCAGATGAGCATATTGCCTTATTAGAGGGATGCCAAACAGATAACCATTCCATGATGTCTACATACTATAACAGCAATTACTGTTATAACTGCTAGGAATGGCTCGCAGCACAAGGGCGGAGGCAAGAAATGGTTACAATTTTTTTGTGACCTGCAGCTGTAAAGATCACTAGATACTTCCAAAGGTTTTAATTAAGGCGACCTTACAACCACACAGTGGCGTAACTTAAAGATTCAAAGTCCCCAGAGCAAAATTTGCAAAAGGGTTGACACATACAATATGCCATTTACAATAGTGGTGTTTATATTATGGCTTTAGGTTCCCTCAGGCACCAGTACCTGGAGGAGGATGCCACCTCTGCACCCCCTATAGTTATGTCCATGTAACTACAAGCAAGGAAGTAACTGCAAATACTCTGTCACCCCTTTAGTCTCCAGGAACTCTTACTATAAACTATTATATAGTATGCTGGGTACTCTTTAAAGCTATTTATACTGAGTTCAAGCCTCTTTAAAAGTGATTATCTCAAAAAAGTTATAAATTACTGACTGCAAATACAGTTTTGAGCTGATACATGTTATAGTATTGCCTTACCAAAAACTAAAAGACATCAATGACTGATTCTGATTTGTTTGCTATAATAATGTCTTTGCTTATTAATTATTGGTATGGGACACATATAAAAATCCTAGATAAATCTAATTAAGAAGGGAAAAAACATGTTTCTCCATGGGGTGATTAATTATCCATCTTTGCAATATTGTATATGCATTGTCTGAAGATGATGTATTCTGTGTAAGAATTCCCATGAAGATGTGTGCAAATATTTGTGCACGCTCCATAGATGTGATTACAATGTTATTGAAGTACACACGACAGTTCTTAAATAGAATTATCATGCAAATCTATTCTGATGCATCCTGACTGATAAATAGACTCAAGGGGTCTGGAGCAGCCTGACAATACAGCTAAGACACAACCATCTTCATCTTACACAGACTGAATAGAAATCAATGGATCCGTTTTTAATGGACGTAACAATGGATTGACATCTGAGTTAGTTATATTTGGTGTGAACACTATTTACCTTCCATGTTCTAAGTTTGCTCTGAACATCTTGGAGAACTAAGCACAGATCTTCTGTGGATGTAGGCTTGCTCCAATCGTTCCGTCTTTTCATGTAATTTCAGACAGACTGTATGATGTTGAGAAACAGAATAGAAATCTAAATCCCAACAATATTTGGTGTGACCTTTGCCCTTTGCCTTCCATCAGTTCTTCTCGGTACTTGCAGCCATTTTTTGAAGGAACTCGGCAGGGAGGTTGTTCCCTCCATCTTGGAGAACTAAGCACAGATCTTCTGTGGATGTAGGCTTGCTCCAATCCTTCCGTCTCTTCATGTAATCCCAGACAGACTGGATGATGTTGAGATCAGGGCTATATCTGTGGCGGCCATATCATCACTTCCAGGACTCCTCCTCCAAAGGGCAAAGGTCACTCCAAATATTGATGGGTTTTAGATTTCTCTTTTCTTCATTCCCTTTATTTTGTTAATTTGATAAAATAAACTTACACTTCTATTTCTTAAAAGCATTTCTACTTTTGCAGCATTTTTCCACATAAGTCTAAAACCTTTGCATATTCCTGTATACCCTGTAAACAGATGGGGCATTGTTTTTGCAAGAAGCAAATCTTGTTCGATCCTGTAAAAGCCCTTTAGATCAGGGCCCCATGTTGTGTACAGGCATCATTTTGACTGTGGCGGAAACGCTACGACAGAAAACGCTGCGTATTACAGTACCTGCAAAGTGGATGGGATTCTGGCTAATCTTATCCACACATTGCAGAAACAATCTGCAGTAGAAATGCTTCGATTTCAAAAACGCTTGCTTTTTTGTAAATTGCAGTATGTCAATTATACCTACAGAAAAGCTGGCGGTTTCCATATACGTATAATATGGACAGAAAGTCTGCAGAGGAAAACTTTCTGTAAAAAATGCTGCAGAAAAAAACACAATGCATTTTCGCCGTGGTCTTTTCAGCAGCATTTTCATGCGTGGCTCGCTATGTTGGGCCTTAGCCTTAGGACCTCTTAGTTATAGTATGTCATCCAACAGTTTCTATGGGGCCCTACTATAACTCCACTCGCCTCAGAATGTCTAATCAGAGAAATACATACGATTATTTCTAATAAATATAATCTAAATACAAATTAAATTAAAATTTTGGAATTCTCAATCGGATGCCACATAAGGAAGCCATTCTCTGCAAGAAACAATGCTGTAATGCCATCACAATTAGAAGGCTGGTCAATGTATTTAGGAGCTGTAGTGGGTTACCTGGTGCTAGGTCTACACCAGTGGCATAACTAGGAATGGCTGGGCCCCAAGGCGAACATTTGACATGCCCCCCGGACTGCCCCCTCAAATCCCCCCCACACAAACCGCATTCCTGCGCACACTATTATGCCCCATAGTGGTCCCTGAACACAGTATTATGCCCCATAGTGGCCCCTGCACACAGTATTATGCCCCATAGTGACCCCTACACACACTATTATGTCCCATAGTGGTCCCTGCACACAGTATTATGCCCCATAGTGGCCCCTTCACATAGTATTATGCCCCATAATGGACCACCCATGAATGATTATTATACTCTGGGGTCTTTTCATACCCCAGAGTATAATGATCGGAGGCCCAGGGGAGGATACAAACATAAAAAACAATGCTACTTACCTCTCCCTAGCTCCGCTGCACACAGTATTACGTGCCATAGTGGCCCCTTCACACAGTATTATGCCCCATAGTGGCCCCTGCACACAGTATTATGCGCCATAGTGGCCCCTTCACACAGTATTATGTGCCATTGTGGCCCCTGCACACAGTATTATGCCCCATAGTGGCCCTTGCACACAGTATTATGCCCCATAGTGGCCCCTGCACACACTATTAAGCCCCATATTGGCCCCTGCACACAGTATTATGCCCCATAGTGGCCCCTGCACACAGTATTATGCAGCATAGTTGTCCCTGCACACAGTATTATGCCCCATAGTGGCCCCTGCACACACTATTAAGCCCCATATTGGTCCCTGCACACAGTATTATGCCCCATAGTGGCCCCTGCACACAGTATTATGCAGCATAGTTGTCCCTGCACACAGTATTATGCCCCATAGTGGCTCCTGCACACAGTATCATGCCCCATAGTAGCCCCTTCACATAGTATTATGCCCCATAATGGACCACCCATGAATGATTATTATACTCTGGGGTCTTTTCATACCCCAGAGTATAATGATCGGAGGCCCAGGGGAGGATACAAACATAAAAAACAATGCTACTTACCATCTTCAATGTTGGACCAGATCTCGCATGATCCAGGCTGGCGTTGCAATGCATAATGACGTCGGCTGACGTCTGGGACGTTACCAAACAGGCCCAAAGCCTGTCGGAGCACAGAAGAGGAAAGTACTGTTTGTTTTTATGTTCGCTCACCTCCCCAGGGCCCCCGATCGTTATACTCAGGTCTGAAAAGACCCCAATGTATAATGATAACAGTGTTTGTGGGGTTCACGGTAGCAGCTACCACAGGACTCCGGGCCCCATAATGTCCCATGCCCTGTGGCAGCCGCTACCGCTGCTACCCCGGTATTTACGCCCCTGGTCTACACTAACTTACATGCCCTAGCTTGTGCAGTACCTTGATAATGCTCTGAGAAAGTAGCACATGGAGATCTGTCATTTCCAAATATCTTATTGATAGGAAGGATCTGTCAGCAGGAACATTGAAGAAAAAGTAAATAAGCATGACGAACTAACAAAAGAGAGACTTCCAGGTGCAACAGCAAAAACTAAGATAAGAGATGTATGTAAGAAAGTTTCTTCAAACTAAAGGTTTGCATTAGATGGAGTCTACCTCCACCAAATCTCTTCTAAGCCCCTTATATACTGTTGTAGGGGCAGTTAGTGATATAATGAAATACCTCTTTTTGTGTCAAAGTGCAATCTTGGTTCCATGAAAATCAACTTTTAATTCATATATTTGGTGGAACGGCCATGGCTGCACCTGTTAGAACACTCTTTTTCACATGTCGCCTCCACCCATTGCCACAGTTCATTTTTGTACAGATTATGGCCAAGGCCCTACGCGCTGTGGTTTTGGAAATCACAGCATGTCAATTCTACCTACGGAAATGCTGACGGTTTCCCTATAGGTATAATGGAAGCAGAAAGCTCTGTGCCACCGCAGTTTTTCCCGCAGAGCTTTTTTTGCTGCAGCCTGCTATGTGGGGCCTTAGCCTCAAATTTTATTTTCTTGGCAACAGGATTGCACTTTGACACAAAAAATGTCCGTTCGCTGTGTCACTACAACAGCATATGAGTGGTTTAGAAAAGATTTGATGGTATAGCTATAGCCACTGATAAATAAACCTGAAGACGGTGAAAGCACATAGGAGGAATTTAACGGTAGCAACATAGGAAGCATGAATTTATGATTGGACAAAAATGGTGAAAATTGTTTTAAGGGGGTTGAGACACAGTAGACACAGGATAAGGGATAAGTGTGAGATCGCTGGTCAGAGGAGAACAAGGAACAAGGGACCAAAAGTTTCCCTGTATGGTCTATGTGAATGAAAAGGTGGTGTGTTTGCATCACCAGTGCTCTATTCACTTCTATGGGGCAACCTCATAGAAGAGAATGGAGCACTGGTCATTCAACCACACCAGTGCTTCATTCACATAGCCAGAGGAGAATTGGTACACCAGCATACTCATGAGAATGTTGACTGATACTGCTGAACTTGGCCAGTTTCATCAGCATTCTTCTAATCTGTATGGCTACCTTAAAGGGAGTCTGTCACCAGAACCCAGCATATCAGCCTAGCCCTGCAGATAGATAGGTTAGGGTCACCTGAATCAAACAGTGTTTTTGCTGCCTCCATTTCCGAGATAACGCCTTGTTTTCTCAATATGCAGATGAGCTGTATGGAGCAATGAGGACATTGACGCTTACCTCTCTGGAGCAATGGCAACACCCTCATTGCTCCAAAAAGCTCATTGACAAAAACAGCAATATCTTGCAATGGAGCCATGATTCACAATGGGAAAACACATTTGATGCAGTTGATCCTAACCTATCTATCTGCAGGGTTGGGTTGATAGGTTAGGCTCACCTGACCCAGCATATCCATCTGCAGGGTTGGGTTGATATGCTGGGTCTGGTGACCCTAACCTATCTATCTGCAAAGTTGGGTTGATATGCTGGGTCTGGTGACCTTAACCTATCTATCTGCAAGGTTGGGTTGATATGCTGGGTCTGGTTACCTTAACCTATCTATCTGCAGGGTTGGGTTGATATGCTGGGTCTGGTGACCTTAACCTATCTATCTGCAGGGTTGGGTTGACATGCTGAGTCTGGTGACCCTAACCTATCTATCTGCAGGGTTGGGTTGATATGCTGGGTCAGGTGACCCTAACCTATCCATCTGCATGGTTGGGTTGATATGCTGGGTTCTGGTGACAGACTCCCTTTAAGAGAGAGCAGAGCAATCTCTGAAGAACATAGCACGTTTATGTATTTAATTTCTTTGGAGACATTTGCTCTGGTAAATGAAATATGTTGCTGGCTGCAGATCTCTAGGATTTCAGAAGTTGGACTAAACTTCTGGTTTACCAATATATGGACAATTTTACTTTTGAGTGAAAATGCTTAAATTTAAATTTTTCCTTTTAAGAGTTTTCTCATCATACACTAAATAACTTTATATAAATGTTACAATTTCCAGCAAAAAGAAATCTAAATGTGAACAAATAATCAATACACATGTAGTGCTGTACACACCGGACACCTTCAATATGACTTCTGTCTTTCTGTTCCTGCTTACAAATTCTTAACCTTCTGCTGAAATGACATTGTTTTATGATTACAGATTTTATTACCGCTTATTAGGTGCTGTTTAACAGATTGCCTGCAGCAGCTACTTATCATACACATGTAAAGCGTGTTTCTGCACGTTCCCTTTACACTTCCCAATACGTTTATTAGCATAATTTTATAACCAGTCTGCTTAGAAAATTGCTGTAATAATGTGATTATTATGAATTCTAGAACACTAAAATGTATATATAGAAACATAAAAGCGCTGATGTATCAATGTGTTTACACAAAAAATCAAAGTACAATATAATGCAAGTGAATGCACTTTAGTGATGGCTGTGGGCAATTAGAAGGGTATTAATGGTAATATAATTATTTGCATGGCAATTGTGTACATAATAACTATGTTCTGGTATAAGGAGGTTATATCGTGTTAGAAAGACATGATTACTTTCTACTAGAAACAGCTCCACTCTTGTGTGTAGACTATATCTGGTATTGCAGTTCATCCTCATTCACTTTAAGGCTTTCTGCACACATCCGAGTGTGCCACCCGACGGTCCATTCCCTTCTGATGAAAATAGAGCAGGTCCTATTAGAACAGAACAGATCGAAAGCCCCCATAGAAGTGCATAATGGAATGCACTCAGATAACACTCCGATGTCACTCCGAGTGTCATCCGACTGCATTCTACTGTAAAATTGGAAGAATTCCTTTAATTATAAAACTACATTTTATAAATGAATAGTACAAGTGAATATAATAAACTTTATACTATATCTTTAGGCTGATCTCTTCGTCCTTATCTTCACTCAGTCTGTTTGTTTGCATAGAGTCTGTATTCATATTCAGCTCCAACACAGAACTCTATGGAGAGGGGAAGGTGGAGGCTATTAGAGACGAATATCAATGAGGTTCAGCGCTCTGGTTTGTTTCATGCTGAACTTTTTCAGCATGAACCAAAAGTGCTATTATTATAAACTGAGATCATCTTAGACCCCAGAATATAATAAGGGAGGCCCAGGGGAGATGAGTAAAAATAACAAAAACTTACCTTGCCTCACTTCTTCTGGGCATGCAGCTATCCTCTGACACCCTCTTCAGGTGTCTTCCAGCCTCTGACTGATGTCACTACTGAGGCCTGTGATTAGGCCTCAATGGTTATGTGCAGCGCATTGACTTAATGACGCTTAGTCGTAGTGTCTTAACATGATGTCAATCAGAGCCTTGAAGATGCATGAAGCGGACACCAGGAGACCAACAAATGCCCAGGTGAGGTGAGGCAAGGCAGGTATAACTGTTTGTTATTTTTACTCATCTCCCCCTGGGCCACCACTTATTATACTCTGGGGTCTGAGGAGACCTCAAAGTATAATAGTGTTTCATGATTGGTGAACCCCAAAACTTTCAGGTTCAGTCAAACACAAAATTTTGGAAAATTCGGGCAGAATCGGGTTCTAACTGAATTGGTTTGCATGTCCCTAGAGTTTACTAACTGATTTATTGCCTCATTCTGTACACTGGTGGGATCTTCCCTCCCCTCTCCATAGGCTAATATGTAAAAAAGTAACTAAGTTCAATAAGTGGAGAAGGAAACAGATTTCCTTTATAATATAGATTACACAGTTTCTTATATTCACTTGTACTATTAATTTATGAAAAGCCGTTTTATAGTTGGAGGTACATTTTAATAGCTAAATAAATTTTAGCTATTTTAATAAAGCTAAAATGCAATTCCAGGCACAGCCCATAAACAAAAGTTGATGCTGTTTCTAGAAGTAAGGAATCATGTTTTTATAATCACATATAACCTTTTTATGCCAGAACAATTGTATTTATAACATTATAGATAAGTCTTACCTTACTCTTCCTCTTGGTTCAACATGTCCCAAGATTACCAGATTTTAAAACAACATGATTCAGTGATATCTACCACAAGATGTCTATCATGTATGTATGGCCATTCAGTGGTTTTGTTGTGAATTGAAGCCTCTCAAGGACTTTTTAGAATGTTCCAATATTGCATTGAATAGGTTTCATGTGTCCTTTACCAAATTTAAGTTAATGTTGGACATATGTCCTAGGGTATTGCTTATATGCATTTCTCAAGTATTTCCACAATGCTTTGTTCTTTGAACTACACAGGGTAAACTGTGTTAATTAAAAATCCATATTTTTCTCGGCAACTTACTATGATGACTCTGCTAGGAATCGGCTTTCGGTAAAAAAAAATATATAAATCAGAAGCAAACATTAAGCCAAATAAAGGATTCTTATTGCTAGACTCGACACCCAGAGGCTTGGATTCATTGATGTGTACTTCACTGCAATCCGTTCTAGCACTGAAGGGAATCATTCATCTTGCCAATGTTGGCGCCCACTATTCATACACCCATGCAGAAGAATTGAATAGATTCCTCCTCCTACACTCCGAAAGGAAGACCAGAATCCAGGTCAGAGCAAAGATTAAAATGTAACACACAATAAAGCTCCAAGATGAAAATATATGCATGTAAAGATCCAGACTAATTGTCTTAACATGCAAAGCTATGTCATTAAGAGGAGAAAAAGTAAAACTGCTAAATATTGTTTCTTGCACGTGGAATGTGTAAAAATCTGCAACTTCGCAAGGAAGAAGTGTTATGGCGCTGCTTAGGCAACTAAAAGAAAAATACTCTGCAAATCCCAGAATACAGATGTAACAAAGTTTAACTTGACACGTAACTTGTTACTGTAAATATGCTGTTTCTGCAAACTTTAACTTTGTAAAGAATAAGTAAGTAACCCTAGGTGGGGATCTATGTAGGCCATATGTAGAGCCCCTGCCCAAGACAGGTTAGGCTCGGTACACACTAGCGTTGTTCATGAGTGAGTGCCCATGATCTGTGAAAAAGTAGAGTATACACTATACTTTTTGATGGATCTAAAACATGGACCCGACTCTCCCATTGCAAGTCAATGGGTGCATGAAAAAACAGGTGCCACAATGGTGCTGACTTGGCTGTAAAAAAAAAAAAAAACAAGGCAGAGAATCAGCACATTTGTGTGAATATAGCCCTAGCAAATGCCTCTTTGTGATGGTGTTTATTAGGTGTTATGCTAGTTTGTGACCATTTCCCGGATATGCTGCACAACTGGCTGCAGTGTAATATGGTGTGTATTTTAGTTCCTTTGCCGTTGTGGAAGGTTAGGGGGAAACATTGGTTGCACCTAGGAGTTGCAACATGGGGGGAGTCCTTGGAGCTGCCTAACATTGTGCAAACCAATTCAGATTGAACCATATTAAACCAGAATTTTCGAAAAGTTTCATGCTAGATTCGAATCCAAAACAATTGGGGTTTGTCACCCATAAAACACTCTTTTAATCTGGGGTTTCCTCAGGTCCCAGAATGTAATAAGTGGAGGCCTGGGGGAAGTGAGTAAAAATAACAACCAGTTATACTCACCTTCCCTTGCCTCCACTGGTCATCCCTTAGTGTCCTCCTCAGACCTCTGGCCTGCGCAATAGCCCTGGGGTCACCGCTGAGTCTCTGAAGTGTCATTGACGCACCCCCCATTGACTGCTGAGGCCCAATCACAGGACTCAGCAGTGACCCTACCAGAGGCTGTTAGAAGCCTGAAGAGGACACTAGGAGACTGCAAGGATGCCCAGGAGATTTGAGGCAAGGTCAATGTAATTGGTTGTCATTTCTACTCGCCTCCCCTGGACCTCTACTTATTATACTCTGGGGTCTGAGGAGACCCCTGGATATAATGGTAGAACTTCTGGTTCAAAACGAAATGGAAGGCCAAACCTCACAAATATTCGGTGAAATGAAATTTGTGAGGTTCACTCATCCCTTGGGAAGCTGTCCATGTCTTTTGTGAATGCAGCCAGTACATCCCCAAGAGCAGGAAGTCAAGTCTGTGAGTGTGGCAGAGATTGTCGCCTCAAGTTATTGATTTTGTGTGTCATATCCTGTGTATTGCTCTTTTAATATCTGCAAACAAAATAAGTAAAGCTTTGGATCTGGTATCAGAGAGTATCTGGTAGTTACCAGTGTTGCGTGGGAGTGTAACAACTTAACTGTGTCAATGGCTTTTCAATTGCTTTTGTTGTGAGTTAACATGCTGCATCAAGTGATTCAAGTTAAACTTGGCTACATCAGTATTTAACAGATTAAATATTTATTTCCACTTTATCACTTTCCTTCACGAATTTCAGGAGAGAAAGAGCTAATGCGAACATGACGTAAGACAATTTTCAGAAAAAATAAAGACCATATTCTTTCTGTGGTCATCACCCTTATATGGAGGTGGATCGCTAAAATAGCGGTTACACACGGAGCCTAGCGGACCTCATTGACTATAATTGGTCCATCGGGTGTCAGCCATTTTGAAACTGAAAGAGGCAGAGAAAAAAGTCGTCTATGCAGAACTTTTCTGTGACGATTTTCGGTGGACTCTGTGATGGAGTCTCTAACGGAGACTCTGATGTAGATGTGAACCTAGCCTTAGGGTCATTTTACAGGGGTCAAATTCAAGCCCAATGATATAACAATTTTTCCAGCGCTCATTTAACCCTTTAAGGATAGGTCGTAGTTTGGGTGTAAGGTTTCGGTGACTTTTTCCATATTTGCATCACTGCGTTTTTTATATTTTTCATATCTCTCAACATATTGTAGATGAGGTTGGATGAAGACATCAGTCCATGAAGTCCAACCTATAACCCTACAGTCCCCTACAGTGTTGATCCAGATATGAGAGCTTATTTTATGTGTCAAGTTCCAGTATAAATTATTTATTCACTAAAACCTCTATTTATTCAGGACCTTACATACATATAGAAATCTGTCCTAAAAGTTGCTGGAAATGTACGCCAGCTGTGAGCTGGTGCAGATGTCTCTCCAGGTTCACAGCTTGGATGAGGTGAGCGCCTTGTCATAAATGAGGCACACCCGCCACCAGCCTCATGGTCTCTTCATATGTTTTAGGGAAAATAATATATTAAAAGTACAGGTGCCCAACCCATGTAACACTTGGATGGGTCAGGTCGGTCTACCAGAGTAGAGAGTGGCTCTCCATTCTGACTCCTAGAGGGGGTCCAAAACAGTAGACCCAACTCTCTATCATGTCCCTATTCTCTATTAGCTCTGCGTAGGACATTCCTTTATCATACCATATAGTATGTGTAAGCACAACCTTAATGTTATACTCATTGTAGCTTCACAAATACTGCGTAAAACCTCCAACATTACAGATCGGAAAGGTTAGGATTACTGAGGACAATGAGGACTCGGTCTGATCTGCAGGAGATACCTGTGAATAGACAATGACTCAGTGAAGAGGTTACGATTCTGATCATGCTCTCTATTTTTACACAGGGTTCACACTGCAATTAGCAGGCAGTCCAAATTCCGTTTTACTTAGGAAAACTTGCATGTGATATCAGATCAGCAGTCCTGCAGTATATTTTTATCTTTTTCTGGAAATGATGTGATTCTAATGCCAGGCAAAAAGTGTTCACTTTTTGAAAACGGGGAGTGACAGCCAATACATTGCATATGGTGGCTTTTATGTTATAACATCTTTAGATTGCTACATATGAGTGGCATATGTTATTATATTATATATATCTATATTACCATTAATGTCAGTAATTCCAGTATACTGTAAAATGGAATCTTTGAGCATAGTGACAGCATTGTATAGGATACAGATAGGGGATAACAGAGGTAACCCATGCTACTGTCATGAGGTGCTAGGTTAAGCTGCAAGCACACAACAGTGACAATGGCCATGTGACAGATGTTTTTGAAACACTTTGATTTCAATGTATCCATTCACATGTGTTTTTTTTATTTTTGAGGGCCAGTAAAAACCCATTATCAAAAAACTGTCTTATTTTTGTTCCTTTTCACAGATAAATTTCACGGACTTAATCTTTTAGGGATCCATGGCACATGGATACAAAACCACCATGACAAAAACAGATGTTGCATCCATATTTCACTGCCAGTTTTTCTGAATAGTCATATAGATGAGGTCTAAGTCTTGTCCTGAGTTTAATGGAAGGTTTGAGCCTGCACAGGGATTTGGTCCACCCGGTGCTACAATGTTACATGAGTCATGGTGTCAATCTGCAGCAAAAAGCAGCCACATTATTATCTTTGCTATGAGGTGCCTCTATGTATGCCACTGGACCTGGCAAATTCACTAGGTATAAGACTAACATCCAGTGAGACTCAATGGAGATAGTTAGGTCATAGAATTGTTTCACCAGACTCAAGTCAGAGAAATATACAGTATGTTTACTGAGGAAATCAGGAATGAAACTATTGGAACCTCCGCTGGTGCAAACCACAGCACAACCACTGGGTGGCCACACATAGATACATATAGCATAACACTTTGTGATACAATATTGCAAACTCATGTTGCTTTGAAAAGCTTTTAATATCATGACACATATAACTGAAAATACCTGGACATATCTAGTCAGGAGAAAAGGTAAAGAAGAATACACCTGCAGGTCTGCATTGGAGTTGCTTTATCCCGAAGAAGTTACTGTATCCTATAACACAAAATATATCTTGTCTGCATTTCATTGTATGATATAACCAAACAAGCTCATAAATTCCAACATAGTCTAAGCTTTGGCTAAAGCAGATTAGATGAGCTAATCCCTAATAAAGCTTTTGGTGTCCATATAATACTCAGTTGGGTTGAGTTTTTTTAAAGCAGGAGCCATTCTTTGCAGGCTCTCTTCCCTGTAGATAATGGAGGACCATGTTGAGCAGGGAAATCCATCTATGATGCCCCTATGCCTATGAACAGGAGATGTCCAATCTCTAATAGATCCTTGTAAAACATTAAAAGGCAGCTTGAACTGTGTTTTTTTTTTTTTTTTGCTCCTCCACTTTGCACTAAAGAATGATTCACTGACTCAAGTGCTCACTTCCAAGAACAATAAAATATAAAAAAGTTCTAAAGTAGTTAAATAGATTTAATGTTACAAAATGCACCATCTGTTCCTATTTTCTTTCATCTGTACTCATCTCTTATTGAAATGCTATTCCACAAATTAATCAATTGTTTTGCCATTTAGCATCCCTTGTTCCATAGACATCTATGAATTGTGATCACTTGATCTTTTACTTGTACTAAAGGAATACAGAACATTAAAAAGTAATTGTGTGAAATCCCAGTGTGTTCAACTATCTAATAATATCATATACACTACTGAAGTGGATACAGTGGGTTCCAAGAACTAGTAAGAATTTTTTAAGGTGGGACAGATATCTTACTGGGTTTCTAATCTACTTTGGATTCTGCACAGTGGTTTGGCCCCAGTGTTCTGTCAATAGTCCCCAGACTCCAGGCTGATGTATATTAAAGGCTTTTAATATTGATGAGCTACCCTTAGGTTAGATAATCAATATCAGATAGATGGGGGTCTAACACACGGCACCTTGACTTGTTCTCAACAGCCACTAGGCTGCAGAACTATACAGTCAATGGAGCTGGAAGCAGAGGGCTCTGTACACTGTGTAGTGGCTGTTCCCAGTTACTGCAGTTCAGCTCCCATTTAAGCCGGATGATTCTGCATTCTGATAAATGTTAATTTATAGAATTATCAGCTTTGTAAATAGTTATGAGTTTATAGTTTTGTGTCTAGGTTTTATATGGAGATTTAAGCGTCTCCATGATTACAGACTACAAAATAAAGCTCTATGTAGTCTGATCCTGTAGTCATACTCCCTACCATACTAACCTACCAAACGTAGGAGGGAGATATGCAACAGAATATATGTACGATATGACTATGGTATCTGACTACATAGGGTTTGTACAGTGCCTTAAGAAAGTATTCAGCCCCCTTGAACTCTTCAACCTTTTGCCACATTTCAGGCTTCAGACATAAGGATATAAAATTTAAATTTTTTGGTGAAGAATCAACAGCTAGTGGGACACAATCGTGAAGTGGAACGAAATTTATTGGTTATTTTAAACTTTTGTAAAAAATAAAAAACTGAAAAGTGGGGCGTGCAATATTATTCGGCCCCTTTACTTTCAGTGCAGCAAACTCACTCCAGAAGTTCAGTGAGGATCTCTGAATGATCCAATGTTGTCCTAAAATACAGATGATGATAAATATAATCCACCTGTGTGTAATCAAGTCTCCGTATAAATGCACCTGCTCTGTGATAGTCTCAGGGTTCTGTTTAAAGTGCAGAGAGCATCATGAAGACCAAGGAACACACCAGGCAGGTCCGTGATACTGTTGTGGAGAAGTTTAAAGCTGGATTTGGATGCAAAAAGATTTCCCAAACTTTAAACATCCCAAGGAGCACTGTGCAAGCGATCATATTGAAATGGAAGGAGTATCAGACCACTGCAAATCTACCAAGACCCGGCAGTCCCTCTAAACTTTCATCTCAAACAAGGAGAAGACTGATCAGAGATGCAGCCAAGAGGCCCATGATCACTCAGGATGAACTGCAGAGATCTACAGCTGAGGTGGGAGAGTCTGTCCATAGGACAACAATCAGTCGTACACTGCACAAATCTGGCCTCTATGGAAGAGTGGCAAGAAGAAAGCCATTTCTCAAAGATATCCATAAAAAGTCTCGTTTAAAGTTTGCCACAAGCCACCTGGGAGACACACCAAACATGTGGAAGAAGGTGCTCTGGTCAGATGAAACCAAAATCGAACTTTTTGGCCACAATGCAAAACGATGTTTGCCGTAAAAGCAACACAGCTCATCACCCTGAACACACCATCTCCACTGTCACACATGGTGGTGGCAGCATCATGGTTTGGGCCTGCTTTTCTTCAGCAGGGACAGGGAAGATGGTTAAAATTGATGGGAAGATGGATGGAGCCAAATACAGGGCCATTCTGGAAGAAAACCTGTTGGAGTCTGCAAAAGACCTGAGACTGGGATGGAGATTTATCTTCCAACAGGACAATGATCCCAAACATAAAGCAAAATCTACAATGGAATGGTTCACAAATAAACGTATCCAGGTGTTAGAATGGCCAAGTCAAAGTCCAGACCTGAATCCAATCAAGAATCTGTGGAAAGAGCTGAAAACTGCTGTTCACAAACGCTCTCCATCCAACCTCACTGAGCTCCAGCTGTTTTCCAAGGAAGAATGGGCAAGAATTTCAGTCTCTTGATGTGCAAAACTGATAGAGACATAACCCAAGCGACTTGCAGCTGTAATCGCAGCAAAAGGTGGCGCTACAAAGTATTAACTTAAGGGGGCTGAATAATATTGCACGCTCCACATTTCAGTTTTTTATTTTTTACAAAAGTTTAAAATATCCAATAAATTTCGTTCCACTTCACGATTGTGTCCCACCTGTTGTTTATTCTTCACCAAAAAATAAAAATTTTATATCCTTATGTTTGAAGCCTTAAATGTGGCAAAAGTTTGAAAAGTTCAAGGGGGCCGAATAAGTTCGCAAGGCACTGTATGTAGACTGAAACCATGGAAAAAAACACAGGTCTTCAAAGTTAATTTCTTGTTTGTGAGACGTTAAAATGGTTGCAAAGGTGGGCGTAGCAAGTGAATCCTAGCTTAGAAATTCTAAAAGAAGAACAAGTGCTAAACGAAATGTTGCATTTGTTAAGTTATGTACCACCCATGCGTTACCTACATATTTGCCCACAGAACGTTTCATAGTTTGTTTAGTGACCTAGACATTGGGATATAATACAACAGAAATTCACCTGCTTGGTACAACCATTTTTCTGACAAAATAGTAGAAAATGTCACAGTTCAATGTACACCCATAAGTTAAGGACTAATCTATCTCTATTAACAAATCACACCATGCCTGAACTACAGACATGGTTTTTTGCCTATTGGTGTTTGGATGTTTGCCTAGTGAATGAACTTCCTACAAGTTAGAAAATTTGCTGTTCGCACTTCTGCATCATACTGTATAGTTCTAGCCACTGGCTAGTCTCTAAGCTTTATAATCATAGGACTTGCAGAGATGCTGGGCGGTAGATGGACCATACGTGCCACCTGCCAGGCAATCGAAATCCAGCAGTCATTGCTAGAACCACTTTATGGCATTTGCTTGGTGCCAGTTATACTGGTTAATGCCTATTTCTAGTATTCTTGAGACTCCTTAATTTGTCTTGATTTTTTTTTTACATTTTCTTCTTTTATTGTGTTTGCCAGACTCTTGCTGATCATCTGCCCGGTAACTTAATTTTCTCTTAAATTGAGATTTCGAGATGCTTAGTATGATCATTACTGACTCCTTTAACTCTCCTCAACCCTTCCTGTTATTCTGTCCTTAACTCCTACTGATCCTGTCATCAGAATCTAAGCTAGATGACTAGGTTTTTGTCTTATGTCCATGGACTACGACTTGCACTAGTATGTACTTCGTTGCCTCTGCTCCAGTAGGTTTACACTGGGAATTTATGACTTTGCTCCTTAGTCCTGGGACCAGTAAAAGTACACATAAGGGTAAAGTTGACTGCACTCATCGATTTCAGTGGCCAACTATCTTGTGTATGTGGGGTCCTGGCTCTCCCCAAAAGAAGATGTCTGGAGATAGAAGAGTGGGGAATGTAACATTTCAACATGTTTCATTTCTCCAGTCTTCGTTTTCCAGGGAAAATGAGCTGTTACTATAAGCATTTAGTAGCGGATTATTCCCCCGTTCCTTATTGAGACCATATGCACTCTTGGCCAAACAAAGTGCATTTATTGGGACCTGAAAGAATAGTTATTGGGTCAACAGCTAATGAAGATGTATGGCCAGTTTAAAAAAAGGTTTTCCAAGACTAGGAAAATAACGATAACCTATCCTCTATCAGATTGTGGGGTCCGACACCCAGCACCACTGCCATTCAGCCATTCAGCTGTTTGCAAATACTACAGAACAATGTGGCCTCGTCACTGCTTACCAAGCACAGTGCCATGCATACCATAACGGCTGTGTTTGGTATTGCAGATCAGCCGCAGCTGCTTGAAACCAATGAATGTGAAGTCACATGTCTTGTGACGCAGACTGTCACAGCCGATTTGAACAGTTGGTTTGTGGGGGTCCTGGGTATCGGACCCCGCTGATTTAAGATTGATGACCTACTGTAAGGATAGGTCCTTAGTATTTTAGATCCAGAAAACGCCTTTAAAGGGAATCTGTCACCAGAATTCAGCATATCAACCCAGTCCTGCAGATAGATAGGTTAGGGTCCCCTGAATCAGACAGTGCTTTCCCATTGTGAATCGCTGCCTCTGTTGCTGATGTAAACTGTTTTTGTCAACGTGCCAATGAGCTCTTTGGAGCGATGACAGACAGATAATGTTAACAAAAATATAAAATCTCAGTGACTGTGGCACCAATTCACATGGGGGAAACAGTGTTTTATTCTGTTGACCCTAACCTATCTATCTGCGGTGCTGGATTGATATCCTGGGTTCTGGTGACAGATTCCCTTTAAGATCCATACAGAAGTCAATGTAAACAGAGGTCCTACAGGTAACCTCTGTAATCTGGCTAGGTTCTTCTCCTGGATATCCTAGAACCGAGAGCACTGCAAGTCCGTTCAGTGATCCTACATGTACATGATACATGTAGATCAGTGATATAATGCGCATGATTGACATAATGACAGATATTCTCATTTTCTGCTGTCATAAGGCAGGCGATAGGATCTTTACAGGTTAGCAGTCTTCTCAAGTGAAGAGTTTTCAGATCTGGAACGGTGTGAATTGTGCAATAGTGGTGAGATCACACCAACCTACACAGATCAGATATACCCATTTGTGTTCCTAGGTGAATATTACACTAACTAGGCTATCCTCTTGAATAATCCATTAAAGAGATTTATAGAGTGCTATGTCCAGGCTATTAGAAAATTGATTATCCATTTCACATCTAATACACTGCATATGTGCTTATGTACACCATAACATGGAATTCTGTCCTGTATGTGTACAAAAGTCACATTTATGTTGTTTATTCGCACTGAAAGGTTATGGCTGACCTTTTATGTCCTGATGTTCTTTTCAAGCACCATACATTTTATGCAAGATGTAAAAGGTTTATCTATCCAATACACTAAGGTAAGCAAATGAAATATAGACAAAAAGCCAAATCATCATGGAATAGCTCACCATCTGTCTAGTACCATAGAGCCAGATTTAGTGCTCCGAGAGGCAAGGAGTGCGTTCCCTGTTAGTAGGTTTCCTGCTTCCTTATTGGCAGGGCCACTTTGTATCCTTGCCACTGTCTCACCATGCTCAGGATTCACTAGGTATAAACCAGTGTTATCCGTCTTCTTTTCCTGCAATGAAGGATAATTGGCCTGTGAATATATGGATGTGTGTGTGGGTGTAAGTGAGAAAATGAGCCATTCTGTATGATGAATTTCAGATAAGTCTTTGTCTTTGCTGCCTGTTTACTGTGTTTTGCTGTGTGCAGGCCATTATAATCTACAATTGCACTCATTGGTAGTCACGGTTCCTTTGAGAGTATTTTTGCTTGTCTTGGACCATGATTGCTCCTTTAGTTTCCTCCGTCTTTGCAATGGTTTGACGTGTATTCTTATTAATTTTAGTGTGTGTTGCCTCATAAGAACATATTTCTCCAGGAAAGTGGAGAATGCTTGCCTACCCACCATGCCTAACCATTTAGCGATTATGTGATTCCAGTATCTCCACTTCTGTAAACTGTGACTTCACCCTCAGCCATGAGCCCCCCGCTATTCCAATATTGACTGTCATGGCTGGAAAACAGTTTGGCCCCGCTGAGTAGACTTTCCCATTGCTCTGCCCTTTCTTTGTTCCCTGTTGATCGGTTTTTGCTTTCTAATGACAGAGTCCCCATATAGCCACAATTTCATATGTTCTATTATTCTGAGCCTGAAAATACAATGACACAATGGTATTGGCGGATGGATGACATTCAGATGTAATGCCCCGTATATATAGGGTTTAGGTTGGAGGGGGGAGATGAAACTCTTTATTCCTTCTTTGTATCACCATCCATATATTTGTTATTTAGTTGCAGATGTCTTCATGCACATAAGGTTGTGAATTACAGGACAGGCTTATTAATTCTCTATATAAGTAGAAGAATAGAAGGGAGGGAAGCCAAAACCAGATTTTGGCAAAGATGTTAAAAGGTTTATCACTAATGGCTGCAATATTCTAAGTGGTCTTAAAATTGTTGTCTGTACATTGGCTGAATTTCTTGTATTGCACCTTGTCCAAAGAACTGGGCTCACAGTATCATAGTTATCTATGGTGCTGTGCTTCACTGCCTCACCTTAGGACTGCGGTCCTGTACTGTAATCTTGACTGAACAGTAGTGAGTAGCAGTGGCGTAACTAGAAATGGAATGGCTTGGCCCCAAGGTGAACATTTGACATAGGGCCCCCCCGGGCCGCCTCCCCCAACCCCCCGGAACGCCCCCTCCAACCCCCCCCACAAACCGCATTCCTGCCGCACACTATTATGCGCCATAGTGGCCCCTATACACACTTTTATGCCCCATAGTGGTCCCTGCACACACTATTATGCCCCATAGTGATCCCTGCGCACAGTATTATGCCCCATAGTGGCCCCTCCACACAGTATTATGCCCCATTGTGTCCCCTGCACACAGTATTATGCCCCATTGTGGTCCCTGCACACAGTATTATGTCCAATAGTGGCCCCTGCACACAGTATTATGCCACCCATAAACAATTATTATGCTCTGGGGTCTTTTCAGACCCCAGAATATAATGATCGGAGACCCAGGTGAGGATACAAACAAAAAAAAACAATGTTACCTACCTGTCCCTGTCTCTGGCGCACTCCCCGTTACTTCGGCCATCTTCAATGTTGGACCAGATCTCGCGTGAGCCGGGCCGGCATTGCGACGCATAATGACGCAGGCCCGGCCCACGTGACGTCACCAAACAGGCCCAAGGTCTGTGGAGCATAGGAGAGGTAAGTTACAGTGTTCCCTCACCTGTCCCGCTACCGCTGCTACCCCGGTAGTTACGCCCCTGGTGAGTAGAGAGATGGTGACTCAGAGAATCATAGACAATCATGAAGCTGTAGGGCCGAATTAACAGACTGGCTTGTGCTGCAGGTTCTGCGGCTGAATAAGTCTGGGAATTTCTAGCAAGAATGAGTTGGATGCTTATTTTTTCAGTGTCTTGCTTTGATCTTTGTCTCCCATTGAATATAATGAGAGACATATTCAGGGAAGAATTTGGTGCTGATTTGAGGCAGAAGGTCCAGCAGAGGCAGTCCTTTTTGGAGCTGACTTTGGAGCCAACTTCTTATAGGTTAATTCAGTTATAACCTTCTGAATAACAGGTTTCTGGTGTTTTATGGGCTGAATCCTTTTGGCAGGTTCCCTCTAAAACTATGTATTCTCTGAATGGCACAGCATCTTAGAGTAAAACATAGTGGGAAACTGTCAGTATTTCATACGGCCCGTGGTTATGGCCCTATGACTCTGCTGACATGCTCTATTTAAAGGTGTTTTCAGGTTCTGTGAGATTGATGATCTATCTATAGTAAAAGCTATGAATTGAAGATTGGTGGGGGTCTGAAATCCAAGGCCCCTGCTGATCAGCTGCTTGAAGAGACCACAGTGTTTGGACAAGTACTTCGGTCTCTTTACTGACAACCAAGCAAAGCACTGTACATAGCAGCTGGCTTTGTTTTGCAGCTCAGTCCCACTCACTGAGCCACACACAGGGCAAGTGAAACATAAAGTCTCCATACCTGTGACCTGTGAAACTGTCATTTCAAACAGCTGATCTGCGGTGTCCTTAGTGTTGGACCCCCACCAATCTTCAATTGATGACCTATCCAAAAATCATCAATCATATAAGCCCCAAAAAAAGCCTTTAAGGAATCATGCACATGGCCATAGTCTGGCTTCTTGTACAGATCTATGATATGTCACACATAGACTGCTATAAGCCCATACTCTATGTCAAGATGCCTGGAATACCGAGGTTTATAAATCTCTCCTTGCGTTTGATATATAAATAATATGATATTTAATAGGATTGAAAAAAAACAGAAATGTAACCGACAGCCAGCTGGTAATATGTTGTCTGTACTGATATGCTTCAGAACGATTGTGAGATTCATGGCCGCACGTCTAAAACTGTGTTTGATGATTCTGGTAACTTAGTTGAGCTGTACCGTAGGTGTGAGTTCCGTCTATGCTCTTTCTGAATGATTTCACCTGCTCTCACAGCCCATATGCTGCGCTGAGTGACACAACGTCAGCAGCCTGTTCATCTGGAGCAGATTGTGAGCTGAGTGCTGTTCCCTGAGCTCACTGTGGAGGAGGCTGAAGTTAGAAATATATCAGAAACTCATTAGACAAGTCGCATTTCTCCTGTTATCTACAAAGTCTGCAAACTGCTCAGAAGTATCCCGACACCTCTGTGCTGTCAGCTCCTTTTAACCTTGCAAGATTGCCGAGGGGGTTATGGATTGATCGTTTTATTAAGTTGTTTACTTCTGCATATACTAAAGCCGCTGGGTCACGTTTCTTCACTTTAGGATGGAGATGAAAATAGTAAAAGAATAAATCGGAGGCAAGGCTTATTGAGACTACATGTAGATGGCAGAGCCATGTGTGAATGAGGCTGTACAGAAAAACGGTCTCTCGTACTCCATACTATAGTTCTATAGATATCCCATGCTTGGTTCCATGTATGGTCCCATGTTATAGAAGTATACCCCCAGAAGCACCAGATCTTCAATCTCCAATCTATGGCAATCCAACTTTTGCAAAACTAAAACTCCTAGTATGTCCAGACAGCCATTGGCTCTCATAATTTTGTAATCACAGGTTGGAGACTGCTGCACCAAAAATATGTAATATAACATCTGATGAAGCATACAACACTTTTTTTTTCTGCCAGGCTACATATTGAATTTAACAGATGGAAAAGCTTTGTATCTTTCTGTGTAGGTATGAATAGGTAACATAGGTACCGTATCGCATATGTCAGCTTCTAAGAATGTGAGCAACATGAGGGAAGCATTTTATACATACAGCAGCATAGGCTACTACTAATAGTTCTTTGGCTTGAAATGCGTCAGTAATGTGCGGATCGATTTTCCTACTTTAATCATATTTAAAGTGTTGTTTCATTGGATTTTTCTGGGTAAGCTTCTATATATGTATACTCGAGGAGTGACACTATTTCTGGTTATTATATGACATATATTCTGCATTTTTAGCAATTCTCCCCTCTGTATGCTATATGTGGAGTTTGTAGTTCTCTCTGAACTGAAACTTACCCTTAAATTCACACTCCTTCTCTAGTTTCTGGACATTATCTTTTTTTCCCTAGCAACTAGAATAATACAGTGGGGGAAAAAAGTATTTAGTCAGCCACCAATTGTGCAAGTTCTTCCACTTAAAAAATGAGAGAGGCCTGTAATTGTCATCATAGGTAGACCTCAACTATGAGAGACAAAATGAGAAAACATATCTAGAAAATCACATTGTCTGATTTTTTAAGAATTTATTTGCAAATTATGGTGGAAAATAAGTATTTGGTCACCAACAAACAAGCAAGATTTCTGGCTCTCACAGACCTGTAACTTCTTCTTTAAGAGGCTCCTCTGTCCTCCACTCATTACCTGTAGTAATGGCTCCTGTTTGACATTGTTATCAGTATAAAAGACTCCTCTCCACAACCTCAAAAAGTCACACTCCAAACTCCACTATGGTGAGGACCAAAGAGCTGTGGAAGGACACCAGAAACAAAATTGTAGACCTACACCAGGCTGGGAAGACTGAATCTGCAATAGGCAAGCAGCTTGGTGTGAAGAAATCAACTGTGGGAGCAATAATTAGAAAATGGAAGACATACAAGACCACTGATAATCTCCCTCGATCAGGGGCTTCACACAAGATCTCACCCCGTGGGGTCAAAATGATCACAAGAATGGTGAGCAAAAATCCCAGAACCACACAGGAGGACCTAGTGAATGACCTGCAGAAAGCTGGGACTAACGTAACAAAGGCTACCGTCAGTAACACACTACGCCGCCAGGGACTCAGATCCTGCAGTGCCTGATGTGTTCCCCTGCTTAAGCCAGTACATATCCGGGCACTTCTGAAGTTTGCTAGAGAGCATTTGGATGTTCCAGAAGAGTATTGGGAGAATGTCATATGTAGTAGAACTGTTTGGTAGAAACACAACTCGTCGTGTTTGGTGGAGAGTGAATGCTGAGTTACATCCAAAGAACACCATACCTACTATGAAGCATGGGGGTGGCAACATCATGATTTGGGGCTGTTTCTCTGCAAAGGGACCAGGACGACTGATCCGTGTACATGAAAGAATGAATGGGGCCATGTATCGTGAGATTTTGAGTGCAAACCTCCTTCCATCAGCAAGGGCATTGAAAATGAAACGTGGCTGGGTCTTTCAGCACGACAATGATCCCAAGCACACCGCCAGGGCAACGAAGGAGTGGCTTCATAAGAGTGGTCCTGGAGTGGCCTAGCCAGTCTCCAGATCTCAACCCCATAGAAAACTTTTGGAGGGAGTTGAAAGTCCGTGTTGCCCAGCGACAGCCCCAAAACATCACTGCTCTAGAGGAGATCTGCGTGGAGGAATGGGCCAACATACCAGCAACAGTGTGTGCCTACCTTGTGAAGACTTACAGAAAACGTTTGACCTCTGTCATTGCCAACAAAGGATATATAACAAAGTATTGAGATGAACTTTTTTTATTGACCAAATACTTATTTTCCACCATAATTTGCAAATAAATTCTTTAAAAATCAGACAATGTGATTTTCTAGATATGTTTTCTAATTTTTTCCTCACTGTAGATGTGAAAAGCAGCTCAAAACATTAGGAGTGACAGCACCATACCTCCTCAAGAGATGTTAAGAACTGGTTTCACCTGGATTAATTATGGAAATTTACTATGGAGAAAATGTTAAACTTTAATTTCAATGAGGTTTATGGTGAAGGTTAAATGGAGATCATATAGATTTTCCCTCAGATTCAGGTGACAGAATATACTGTCAATGAGAATTATTAATGGATATCATTATTTCTGACCATTATGACCTTGTATTCCAAATTTTTGAGTAGTTGTCCCTGAGATAAGTTCATATGATGTCTCCCATTGACAACACATGGCAAACAACAGAAGATTGTATTCTCTAACTCTCTCTCACTCTCAACAGCAGAGACAGCAGTATCACCATATTGGACATTATCAAAATGTACTGATTCTGAACAGTTTTGATGTGAAAAAGTACTTGGGGTGAGATAGGAAGTTACTGCTAGCTGCAGCATCTGTGGTTGTGTCTCTGCTTTTCCTCCTCCTCCACAGACTTCTATGGGAAGCATGTTTGTGTGTGTCTCTCTGTATCTCCTTCCTCCTCCTCTTCATTCCCCTTCACTCTTCATAGACTTCTATGGGCAGCATATACTGTAATCTGATCCCTCTTTGAGCTGGTAATATGTCTTATCTCTAAAAAAGGATTTAGCAGAGAATTCATAGTATGTGTGAAGTTTGGGGGAACCTGATAAGTCTGAAGGCCACAGATAGCCGAGATACAGACATAATGGAAGTACATACACATCCACACAGAAACCTGGATTTCACAGGTAGAAGAGGTACTGCAGAAGCCCATAGGCCACAGGTAACAGAGATACAAATATAATGGAAGGACATGCACATCCACAGAGGAACCTGAAGGTCACAGGTAGCAGAGGTATTGGAGAAGACCGCAAGACACAGAAACCCAAAGGGCAAAGGTAGAAGAGATATTTCATAATCCCGAAGGCCACAGAAATCTGAAGTTCACAGGTAGCAGAGGTTTTGCAAAAGCCTGAAGGACACAGGACATATGCATCCAAACAGGGCAGGCAGATTCTAGGATGTAATTCAGACGTGATAGATGTAAGGACATGCTTCCAAACATGGCAGAGATATAAGGCAGAAGGACTAAAACATCCACAGAATTACAGACATAATTCCGGCATCAAATAAATACATAACTCAGATATACAGACAGAAGGATAGCATGCAAACATCCAAACAACAGATCATGAAATGGGCAACTGAATTTATTTCTAAGCCAGGGATTACAAATTTATATGCACATGCAGGCAGGGATTGGCAGGAGGAAGTTTAGAAGGTGAGCACACTAATCCTTAAAGAGACTGGAGCATACACAGTGATAGCCAGGAAGCTAGGTCTGCTGGTAAAGATAGCACACCAGTAAGTGAAGAGCACCGGCGTTATACCCTAGTAGCCCATCTCTAGCTACAACCATACAGTTCATCTTTTTGACTTGTTGCCTGTACACTCTACCTTCAGTTGCCTTCTGAATTGACACGCTTTGACATCTTGTTTATCATGAGAAACTAGACAAGGGTTTTGGTGGATTCATATGCAAAGATGGATGTAATTCAGCTGCTGATTGGTCCTTCAGATTATGCTGTGCCCTCCTGCTGGGAGAGGGAGAGCAAGAGCTGCTTCATTTGTAAAATGGACACAGATATCTTCACTGGGCTACTGTAGAGACTACGCATAGTGAAATGGACACAGATATCTTCACTGGGCTACTGTAGAGACTACGCATAGTGAAATATTACATAGAAAAAAAATTCTGCAATAAGGGCAGTTTCATTAATTTTTTTACGGCTTCAGAGACAACTATACTGTTTTTTTTCTCTTTAAGGGTTTACACAGAGACATTAAGGATTGTATGTAAATTGAAAAGCTACAGATAGAACGGGTTTAGTTTCCATGGTCACATTCTTGTTTCAAGCAGTAACTATGGAGACACAGAGCATTAGCCAGTGATCTAGAGGTGCTGGCAATTATGTCAGCGGACATATAATACTAACTTGTTCTTTTGCACTTTTACTTTTTTTTTGCAGCTTCTTACTAATTTAAAGGCAAAGAAATAAGGCACTAAGAAAGATGTCGCATCATGGATTGGGTGATTTATAGTTACAATGTTTCAATGTAAGACCTATATACTTATAAAATACATAGAATAATAATGGATGAAATAAGTGCTTGCTATGTATTTGCATGTAGGGATCCAGATATATAACAAATACAGTGGAACCTCACCAAAAGCCACACCTTTTTGAGAAGACCACCCTCTTATCCAGAGCACATTTTCTGTGATGGATTGTCTTTGAGAAGACCACCCCACTAGAAGACCACTTTTTAATGCAATTTTGGGTGGTCGCCTCAAAGAGGTTTCTTTGTATATGCCTGCATACTGCTAAAATATGTTGGTAATCATATATAGAAACTATCAAGAAGATGAGCAAAAGCTCTAAAGAGTGGTTTTAAAAGGGTTGTGCGGACGTACTTACTTATCCTTGGCGCTTCGTTGTCCAGTCTCGGTCCCTTTTTCCTTCGCCAGAAGTGGAGAAGCTCACATGACCAGTGAGACCAATCAGTGGACTCAGCAGTCACTGATGGAACCAGTGACATGTATGAGTGACATCACCAGACCCACTCCAGCAATTTCTAGCATCACAGGGAAAGGGGACCAGGACTGAACAAGGAGAGCACCGGGAATAGATAAGTATGTCTTTTTTTTTTTCTTTACACTCACCTTGGCCCCCCCCCCCCCTAAATTTTCCCTAAATCCTGGACAACCCGTTAAGGCTATGTGGTGAGGCACAGGTCCACCATATATTGTGCATACTGGCCATCTTACCTGAGAAGACTACTCCTATAGAAGAGGCTGTCATCTCAATGAGGTTTCACTCTACTGTATATAAAATTGACCTAACAATAACCATCTTACTTTCCTAAAATGTTTCTGTTTCTGGAAAATCCAGGTAGAGACCAACATGGCTGCTATCACAACTCCTCCCTGTTTCAGACCATGCAATGTACAGTGTATATATCTATATATATATATATATATATATATATATATATATATATTACTTTACTTTTTTACATTTTTTAAACAAAATATAATAAAATTTTTTTGAAACTGAATGCCAAGCTTAGTAGACATGTTGCTTATCACGCAACTTTCTCAGAAACAGATATGACTAAGAAATAAGAGTAGACAACAACTAAAGTATTAGTCACAGCCCATAATTTAGATATTTTTAGATTCCATAAGATAGAATAATAACCACAGTAAAACTGATAAGTTTCTCCTGGGATTTCAGATTTTGTATCGCATCTAGATCCTTATCCTTAGGGCCTTCATGTTTTGTAGAGGTATCTTGGTTTCATTGATGGCTCAGTGGGTGGTATATACAACATAATAAAAGTCTCCCAGTAGAGTAGATCTTCCAAAACTGAAAAGGTACCTGAGTTGTTAACGGAAGTTGAAAGATTTGCATGGTCTTGGGAAAACTGTTCTATAGCCGTCTAAGCCTTTATTAGTGATGCTGTATTCAATTGTATCCTGCTACACGACTCCAAATACAAGTTATGATGCTGCTATAAGTTTATTTAAGCATTGAGAAATATCTTTTAAAAAGTTATGATCTGGACTTTTCCATAAAAACATCGATCACCTTTAAAGGGGTTATCTTATCGCGACAACCCATTCTCTAAGTAAGGACCCAATGACGATCATTTGATCCTCACAAGTAAATGAGATGAAACTTCCAGTGGTCAGCTGTATTTGCTCGAGGCGGCCACACATATGGCAATAGTATATAGTCCCCATTCCAATAAACTGAGTCCTCTGGGGGGGGAGAGACATTTTGGCTAATAAAGAAGGTTCTGTAGTAGAGGTCCACTTTAGGACAACTCCATTATTTCATTGCTTCAACATATCTGATCGAGCATGACATCCTTCATGCTTAGAATCTGGGATTAGGCAAATATTTGACACACTGGCTTTTTTACCATCACCTTTCATCACCTTTCAGTTGGCTTTGAGACAGAATTTTATGACGCAACTTTGGCACATTTTTGGTGCATTGTCCCCTTTAAGCCATTTAAGCCATGTCCCCTTTTTCTGAAATTACACAACCGCATATCTAGCAAGTTGAAAAATTCTAATTCAAACTAGATGAGCCAAAGATGCAACGCATTGCACTGAAGACGTGCCAAAGGTGCACCACATTTATGCCAGTGCATTGAAGATGTGCCAAAGGTGCACCATGTTTAGGCTAGTGCCTAGTTATAACCAAAATAGTGAATCTGGGCCAATATATGCCGTGGTTATCTGTGTCTAATACTTTATCTGTATGCTGTACAATGTTTTATGATGAAGATTATTACAGTGAATATGTGAAGCCTCAGCATAGTACAGAAGAAGACATGCAGGACAAGCAAAGATCCATTTTACATTATTTTGTAGACATGTTTTCTCATGTGAATCTGTCTCATTTATGTTTGCTGTTGTCACATGTGGCTTGCTTGGCACAGATACACTCAATTGATATTCATTGCTCTAAATCCCCTCTCTCGGCTGGCTATTACATTCATACACACAGGCATTCAACCAAGACAAATTGTTCAGTTATTATTATTACAAGTTAAGAAAGGATCTGATATCGCAACACTAATGTGAGATGAGCGGCCCTACTGCAGTCACTGGTGTCATGTGTGAAATGAAGCAATTTTATAATCCCGCCGAGTATTGTGGATATGTGACAACTACAGGACCAGAGATTGCAAAAAATATCGAAATTTATAGCATGAAATCTCCAAAAATGTATCTTCAATTGATTCAAAAGTAGAGAAAGCACCCAAAGGAGACACCTGTAATTTACTTCTGTAATATTACTTATGGGCTGTAATATTTATGGTCTGCATCTGCAGTTTAATGTCCATTGCGCTCATCCTGCGACGGAGGAGAGCAATGGACATTAAATAAAGGTAGTGTGAATCCAACACTTTCAATAGTAAACTTGTTAACACAAGTAAGGCTCTGTTCACATAGCATTTGTAAACTATATTTTACCTACACTATATTGTCCATGCGATATATTGTACAATATGTACACTGGACCTGTATGCATGAATATACCCTTATTTTATGTACAAAATAGTATATTGAACTACACCATGCCATGCAGAATGATGCACTTAAAAACCATATACTACACAGTATGAGAGTTTATTGGTGGCTTATGCTAGTATATGTCTATCCAGTGGAATCGAATGTACACATATACATAAAGATATTCTCCCAACATATCCCAATAGAAGATCCTAATAAGGACTTGAACATTGTGGCCAAGTAGCTCCCGACATCCAGCATTTGCTTTGGTTGTCCAAGTTGACTACCCAACTACTCCTCCAAACCATGTATGCTTGCATTCAAGAAGAGGCTGGACTGAAGGCACAGCCTAGGGGGAGGCCTCCCATGACATGGGCTCACGCTGGACTGCAGCATTGGAGAGTTCGAAGGATGCTACATTAGGTAGCATCCAGGATAGGTTGCAGCGTAGGGCTTAAATAGAAAGCCCTTGAAGAGCAACGGAATAAGCATTGCTGTGAGGATTCAAGGAAGCCCCCGCCCTCCCTCCCCTAATTACGGGTTATGGGATGGGATATTGTGTGACGGAAGTGAACAGTTCGGGGGGGTACTGGAGCCTTGAGGTAGGATGTTGTGTTGTCATGGCAGCTTGGCGAGGGGTCCCTGGAGTTGGAGACAAAGGATGTGGAGGTATGATGGGGGGGAGCTGGGAAGGCTATGGACTCGCCAAAAAGGATTAGCACTGCAGCTGTGGCATTTAGTCTGGCCTGAGATCAGAGGATCCTTTAAGAGATGGATTCTTGCACCCCATAATGGTGATTTGGTGCCTCCGAGCTGGGGCTTAGGGTGGGCTGGAGGCAATAATTTAAAAGGAAATAGAAATTAACAGGCCACAATGGTGGCTCCGAGGACCTCCTTAGTCAAACGGGGTATAGTGGACTCAGGTATGGTTTATACAAATTGTTATTGTTTTGTATTTGTTAATAAAATGGCTGCTGTGGCCAATTCATTCCAGCTACGTGAGTCTTTATTTATAGGTAGAAGATAAGATCAGGAGGAAGGACTGGACGATACCACGTCATGTATTCTCAATAAGGAGAGAGGAATAAATTGCTCTCAGACCCATCTGGTGGTGGGTTATATTCCTGGAGAATAAAAGGATCAGGCAAGTTGAAATCCGGTATGCCTGATCCTTCTTTTCCTAACATGTTAGGGAGAGTCAGGACACCCCAATGCGTGTTAGATGTTGGCTGGTCCCATCAGAATTGTTAGTGTTGGTCAACATTCATTGAATCTGTATATCTCAACATTTGCCAACATAGGCAAGGTATGTCATAAAACCAGCAATTTCCTACTAAAGTAGTGTCAGTAATTCTCAAACTAAGCCCTATAATAGTATTTCATGGTAATCCTCATCCGGACATCTAATATCTAGAAATGAGCTTTGTATATTCCATCATTTATGTGCTTGAAGAGGGTCAAGGAGATGAAAATTAGTATTTCGAGTAATATTTAGAATCAGCCATGATAGATTATTATTAATCCCATGTATCTAATCTTCCCACAAGGTATATATTATAACACACTGTTACAGTAAATTTCATACAGTGCTTTAATCCCTAGGCAAAGCAATGAGAGTTGTGTTTGCTGGAAAAGAAGAGCTGATCTCCGGAGGGAAGAAGAACTGGTAGGTGATGTCAGAATATTCATGTCCCGCAATGACTGATTTGCAGATGTGAGGCAGGAGCAGGCATCTCGTGAGACTTGAACATTGTCATTTGCAGTAGGCTGGCTGCAGTGCTAGCTCCAAATGGCAAATTGTTCTCTTGGCAGCAGCTGAGCAGTGGCAGACAAAGCCTATGAGACAGTCCATTAACATGAGCATTTCCTAAGCAGTGCCCTGTCACACAAATGGGTGTTCTCCAGCAGTACCTAGTTACATTGTGCTTGAAGATTCTGCAGGACTTGTTAGTGCATGTTCTTCTGTTCTTCTTTACATCTAGTGTCTTGTTACAGCTCAAACCACTTACTTCTGAAGTGTTTCAGGAAAGCTATGTTATAAGATATACCGTATGTGTGGAGACAGAGAAAGATATGACATAGATCTTTAATGAACCTCCAATGCAGATTCCGTTATATATGTTGGTAACAGTGGGATCTGTCAAGTGGCGTTGGTGTCCGTCATCTGAAAGATCTGATTCTCCATCATTTTTGGTTTTCTGTTGCTATGATGTAGCAGAAAACCAGAAACGACAATGAAGCTGTGAACAGAGCCTTAAAGGGAGTCTGTCACCAGAACCCAGCATATCAACCCAGTCCTGCAGATAGATAGGTTAGGGTCACCAGAACCCAGCATATCAACCCAGTCCTGCAGATAGATAGGTTAGGGTCACCAGAACCCAGCATATCAACCCAGTCCTGCAGGTAGATAGGTTAGGGTCACCAGAACCCAGCATATCAACCCAGCCTTGCAGATAGATAAGTTAGGGTCACCAGAACCCATCATATCAACCCACTCCTACAGGTAGATAGGTTAGGGTCACCAGAACCCAGCATATCAACCCAGCCTTGCAGATAGATAAGTTAGGGTCACCAGAACCCATCATATCAACCCACTCCTACAGGTAGATAGGTTAGGGTCACCAGAATCAAATAGTCTTTTCCCCAGTGTGAATCGTTGCCTCCATTGCCAAGATATCGCTGGTTAAACTCCCTTTAAGGCCGGGGAACAACGTTGTGAAATTGCCGCAATTTGGCCACGGTGGAAACGGTGCAGCATAAAACGCTGCATTTTACAGTACCTGCAAATTGGATGGGATACTGGCTAATCCTATCCACATATTACAGAAAAATATCTGCAGTGGAAATGCTGCAATTTCAAAAACCGACACGTTTTGGTAATGCGCTGCATGTCAATTATACCTACAGAAACACTGGCGTTTTCCATATAGGTATAATAGCGGCAGAAAGTCCACAGCGTTTTCCGCTCTGTGAAAAGCACTGCAGAAAAAAACGTGATGCATTTCTGCCGCTGTCTTTTCCGCAGCGCTTTTTGGCTGTGACTCGCTGCGTGGGGCCTTAGCCTAAAACGACAAGTCTGAAAAGCAGGCGGATCCTGCTTAAAACAGTAGATAGATAAATAGCTATTCTAGATACCTAAACCTTAGATAGATAATTTACCAAATCTATTGTTAGATGCCAAATAACATGACAAAATTCATGAGGTAAGTATACGGCTTTTTTATGTTCGCATGGGCACAATTTTTATGATCTCCATCATAGAATATACTATTGAAATACTAAACATTACTTGTATAGTTGTGAGTTATATGTTTAACCAAGACACATACTATACTTTGATAGAAGGATGAATCATTTCATGGAGCTCTTAGGAATTGTATTTTTAGCCATATTGATCATTTCCACTTATTAATGTACATTTGCTTTGTCCCATATGTGCACATTAGCTGCACACACCGCACAACATATTGCGTACTGCTGCCTTTAAGAATGACTTGGCTCAGGACTTAGACAAAGTCAGGGTACAGGTGTGAACACTCCATAGCATCAGGTGGATACATATCCCTATATTTATTAATATCTATCATCTCCATTGAGATGTGTAACTTGGAATTCATAGATCCCAATGCAATATCTGTAGCAACCACTTTCCCCCAAACCATTGTGCTTTATTTTTCATACTGGTCTCCTCCTACTCTATCCCCTGCACCCCTTATATTGATTTAGTGATATCGGGGCTATATTATTTATTTTATACAGGTATTTTGACCATCTGTAAGGGAAATTAGCATAAAACAATTAACCATGTATCTACCAGTTCAGACTTAAAGTTCTCGGCCTTCTTGAATATTTATTATCAGTACATTTGTATGAGCTAACACTTGGGGTTCCCGTACATCAGTCTGAGATACCACTTAAGACATGAATGTTGGCTGAGTTTGCCAATTTCAGTGGGCCTAGCCCATCATGTAACTTGTATGGCAGTGTCTGAAGCTCCCATGATGGGGGATGTGTGGGCATGTTTAATTTCAACACCCCCAATATTTCACATAGGAGAGTCATGGGAGTCTGGCGTTGACTTATTCCACTTTCCCTATTCGAATTACATGCATACTTGGCTTTGGTTGGTATAGCAAACATTTAGCTGACAGCTATCTCAAGTCTATGGCCCTATTGGCACACATGGAAACAAGCGAACAGGTATTATATTTTCCCTTACACGTTTCAACCATTAGCATTGAAACCCAGAGCTGCGAGACGCTGAATATTTTGCCCATTCATTTATTGCATAGGTTTCTATTTTCATAGCGCATTATCCCAGCCCAATTACCCCGCCATTTCTTTTAAAGATCACTGACACTGTTCTGTACATCCCAGTGCGCTGACACAGCTTGTACTCCAGAGTTGGCGCACTTCAGTGTTTTCTCCCTCCCTGCAGTGCCCTGTCACACTGAGTCCTTCCTCCCCGCCGTGCAAACTATTTTCTGTTATTCTCAATTACAGCGGGCTATTAATAGAAGGGATCAGAGTCATGCCGTACATTTCACATGTACAATTAATATTTCCTTAATTTTGGAGGCTTAAATACAGTAATGATTGATGCTTTTAATAGGTGGCTAATGTCATTTGGAAACCCAATTAAATTAGGATATTTACTGGAAAGCAATTCTGTGTATGTTGTGTGGAACGGAGCGGAGAAAAGTGCGCTATCTGAGTGTGGCTCCATCTCCTAAATATGTAATTAGTCAGGTCATCAATTAGTACCAGCAATTATTGTGTTGCTTTCAAGTAAACCTGACAACTCTTGGCACTCACGGGAATAGTTAGATTCCATCTTGAGATAATATCCATTCCTTCTATCATCTTATTCCTGGTTATCCTTGTCTTCCTTTCCCTTTAACTCTTTATCGAGGGAAAATATATTGGACACAATGAGGCAGATGTATTAAGACTGGCGCTTCATATGCCTTAATAAAGGCCCCGACTGGTGCAAGGCATGACTGTTTTATGAAGAGGCTCCAGCCCATGCACCTGAATGGAGATCTATTGCAGTTTGGAACTGGTGTAGATTTTCATTATAACTCATGAATTATAATAAATATGTCAGGCTGCCCCACTGTGCTCCACATTCGTATAATGGAGGTTGTGGTGCACACTTAGTGCAAGAAAGGGCCTTGCTCCAAATATGTGCCACAATATCATCCCTCTAGGCTAGAAAATTGACGTACAGGGATTGATAAATTTCCCCCATTGATTTTTATCTATTTCATTATTTTGAGTAGTGGTAGAGGGACCTGCTGCCCCCATTAAAACATAGAGGGGTTATAGTATTTCTGAACTAGATAATTTTGTTGGAACTGACCGACTGTTTGATATATATGGGTTTTTGCCATATTTCCCCCTATAAATGGTGTGTGTGGGGGGGGTGGGGAATGATCAGACATGTTGAATTTCAGCATGCCTGATCATTCAAATAAGTCTATATTAGACACTTTTGAAAGCATCTTATCTTCCAAAAGCTTACCATCAAATATACTCAGTTAGCCTCTGAGTCTAAAAGGTATCGCCTGATTTCTTCACTCTTCCACTCTTATCTTCAGTGACATCAAAGGGTCTTCTGCACTCCCTTCCCCTCTCACCATCGAAAACACATACATACTTTACATACTTCTGGATCTGGGAGGAATAGCGGAGTATTGACACCTCAGTAGAGGAGCTGAATGTGAGTTAATGTTGGAGTCTAACTATTGGTTCCATGATCTTTTGACATTTTGGATTCCTTTAGTTTGACATTGAGGGATACTTTTTGTATTCATCTTATATGCATGGCAACAGACTATAATAATATCAAGATATTCTGTACAATCAATGAACCACTGAGCTTTTTTAAACAAAAAGTATACTTATTTAGTGGGATGACTTGTGGCTGTGACTGGTACTGCAACTCAGTTCTATTCACTTGGGTGGGCCCAGTGTGCAGAACCAGGAACAGCAACACCATAGGTATGGCTCTGTGCCCATGTAACAATTTAAGGAGCACCCCACCACAGGGATCCTGGGTTTCACTGATCAAATATCCATGGCCAATCCTCAGGTTTCCTCTCCTATATGAAGCAGCAGGCAGAGGCCCTCACCTGCTAATTAATTAATTTGTTAATTGAGAGAGGGCAGGTATTTCAGAAAGGCTAAGATGACAGCTCTTTCTCTCTGCTGGGGGACCGAGAAAGTCAGTCTGTGGAGAAACACATGTGAGTAAGAGGGTGCTGGACATTGTTTGGTTTGTAAGTTGGCAGGGGGAAGCTCTCCAGCTGCTAGCTAGGACGTTTAATGTCTAGTAAGTGCTGGGCAGGCAAGGATTGTTGTTTTACTTTTTGTATGTTTATATCTGTATCAATAAAGCCTGACCCGGTGTCAGCTTACACCAATCTACCTCTATTTGGTTTTGACAAAACAGACACATGTCCTTTGACCCCAACAAAGGGGATCCCAAGTATAATCTCACTTATATATATATATATATATATATATATATATATATATGCAACTGTACATTGCAATCAATGTCTGTAATAAAGACAATCTCTGTAACGGCAGAGTCTTAATCCTAGTGCTCAGTCTGCTTCTGAATATAGTTCAGAATTAGTGTCTATGGCTCTCCCCGGCTCTGACACACTTCTCTTAGTTGAAGACATTTATTGACCCAGATATCATTAGCAAAGCTGTAGACTGCAGCAGTTACTTCCATTGAAATTCTCATGACCTTCTTTCAGATGAACTCCCCATGACAGTGAATGATTCATCCTTTCACTTTTAGAAAATCTACGTAATGTCTTCATGATTAACAAATTCTGTGTAATGAAAAAGCAGCTTGTACTAATATGATAAGCACCTGTCTAAGAATCCCCTTGTGTAGACTCTTGTGCAATTGTTTTAGATGTTTGTGGCAGTGACTACATAGGAGATTAAGTTCAATTCACAATTCAATTTTTTTTTTTTGAGGAAAGCGAGGCTTTCTTTTAGGCTATATGCTCAAAACAGTTGGAAAAAAAAAAGTAAAAACAGATTAAACAGTTCATCTTTAACTTCAATGTATCACATATTTTTCATCCAATTTCTGGCCGTGTGTCAGTTTTTAATGTCAATTTCACATCAGTTTGTTAGTTAAAAAAATTAATGAACTTTCTTGGTCTTTTTTTTTTACCCAACCTACTCATCATTTTTAACTTCAGTGAAACCGATATGTTAGCCAAAAAAAAAAAAATTTTAAAAACGGATTCTTTATCTTATATTGGGTTTATCAGGCCAAGAAAAAGGGTCAAAAATTGTATATGGTGTATTTTTTTAATGGACATTATTCATTATCAGTTAAAAAAACGGATATGTGTACATACTCACCAATTTTTCTAAAAATCGATATGTGACAGATTTTAAGAAGCATCTATTTTTCACGTGCATGTGCATGAGGCCCAAAGCTATAAAAACCAGAGAATTTTAGATTAGACTGAGATGTGTGGCTTACACTGTTACAATGTTGCTTTCAAGGGTTGCCAATGCCCTCTGGGTAAAGGTATGCAAATTAGCTCTCCTCCAGAAGGAAGAAAACTTTCCCTTTTAAAGTCACCTTTAAACATGTTGGCTTCCTAATACCACTTCTAGAGAATCAGACTTTTCTAAAATGTTTGTTTGTTTGTTTGTTTGTTTGAGTTGGAAGGGACCTCAAGGGCCTTCGAGTCCAACTCCCTGCAAAAGCAGGAATTCCTAAAACATCCCAGCTATATACTTATCCAGTTTCCGCTTGAAGATTTCAATTGATGAAGAACTCACCACCTCCCGTGGCAGCCTATTCCACTCTCTCACTACCCTTACTGTTAGAAAGTTTTTCCTAATGACTAAGTGTATATGTCTGCCATGCCTATCAGTACGAGTCTAGTAGACTTGTCTGGAATATTGGTGCTAACAAAATTGAGCCTTGACACTGATATAGTGTATTGGGAAAATAACCATTTTATTGATATTGATTTTCCTACAAACATTTCTAATGGTAGTACACAGGTCATTTTAAGGAATGTATTTGGTCCATTGGCCAAAAAGGTACCACAACTGAATATTTTAGACCAGGGTTGTATTCCAATATTCCACTATTGGTACAGATTGATGGAGTGCTAGTACTTCCAGGGTAAGATGTATGGATGGGCAAAATATTTTAGAATTTTTTTTTTATTGTTTGTGGCTAGAAGCGAATGTCCTGGGGAGTTTATATTTGTATGGTCATATAGGACTTTTCACTATCTCCACCAACTCTGTTTGTATCCTTAAATAGACATCACTCCACAGATTCCAGCACATTTTTTCTGTAGCCCCTACTGTTCCTGATGAAACAATGCGGTTAGTTTTAGCACCTAATATATTAGTTAGGCCCTCTACTGTCAGGTGGGTGGTCCTGGGCTGGAGCAGACAGTATGAGACCACCCACCTGACAGTAGAGACCATAATAAGTATATTTGGTACTGAAACAAACAGTACCTAATATCGGGCTAGAGAAAAAGGTTCCATCATTGGAGTGGAACCTATTGAAGGATACATAGAGTTGAAGTTGGCGAAGATGGTAAAAGGTTCCCTTTAAAATCCCACAGTTTATTTGCAATCAAGATAGGGTTTGTTATTTAGACTACATTTGTGATCGAGACTCTCTAAGATATTTAGACTTGCATTAGGATAAGAACAGGCCATCTTAATTTAATATCAAGTATGTATATCTGCATCTAATCCTATTGAATAAGGTAACCTTCAGTCAGTACATGCATTGCTATTCATCCCTGTAAAGCAAGGATTTTCCCAATGACCCTAAGAATAGTACACTTTACTTCCATTTATGTTTGTAATTTTTTTCAACAGATTTGCATATCAATGCAAAACAACAGGATTATACCAATTTCTTTGGTTGGCATTGGCATTTGATAAAAATACCCTCTTGTCTTGCATTATGTTATTTTCTAATTTGCATATTTTTCCCATGGAGCACTGTAAGTAAGTGTTTACAGGTTGTGACCTTTATTAAGAGTACACCTCACCCCTTCTAACACTGCTATGTTTCAAGGTAAGACTCTACTACTGCACATAATGAGTCAGTAAATCAATTATCAGCCTCCTCCTCCCCTTCCCCTCTCCTTAGAGTTCTGTGTGTGAGCTGGATAGAATAGATTCTATGTAAACAAACAGACTGAGTGAAGATGAGAAGGAGGAGAGCAGATTAATAAGTGGAGAAGGAAACTAATTTCTTTAATAAGATATATTAAAAAGTTTCTTATATTCACCTGTACTATTTATTTATGAAATGTGGTTTTATAATTGGAGGTACACTTTAAGTTTACTGCACTTTCCTCCCTTGTAGTGCCGGCTCTACAAGCATTACCTTTCTCTTCACCTGGAAATGTCGATTTTAAATGTTTTTTTGTTTAAAAAGTTGTTGGAAATTACATTTTTTGTCTCTACCACGAGACTCTGATTTTCTTAATTCTTTAGTTTGAAAATTTTTACAAATTATTAGGTATAAAGCAAACAAATAACAATCATGTATTATGCATAAAACAACACAAGACAAGACCATAGCACAATTATTGTCTGAGCAAAGAAACTACAAAAAATTTTCTTATGCCTGAGGCCACATGTTGCAAAAAAGCTTAGTTTTTGTTGCATCTTTTGCTGTGGTTTTTTTTGGCTTCAAAAGGAATGGGAAATATAAAGGAAACTCAGAAATTAGTTCTTTCTGGTAAATTGGCTCCTGGCTTAGGCTGAAAAAATTGCCACAAATGAGGAACACAAATTGCAGCTTTCCGCAACTTGTGGCCTCAGTCTCAAAGGCATGAAATTATTCTTATGGATCGTCTGAAGAAGGGATGAGGCTACTCTAGTATGTCAGTATAGCTGTGGCAATGAAGACTATTAAGGGTTGAACAATGGAGGGTGAATTAGGGAATAAAAGGGGGATAAGTAGAAAAGAAGTAAAACAAAAAGAAATATATTAGGGACACCTTATCTGGACACATTTAGGAGGAACTGTTGACTGTCAGTTGTTGAAAGATGAAAGGCGGTAAGTTCTTCCATTTTTATAATGCTGTTCGGTTTTTGCAATTGAAAGGGGGGCGAGGTGGAATTCCAAGTAGGCTAAAAAGTAATTTTCCTCTTGTTTGCGTAACATGAGATTGTTTGCACAGAACATTGAGGGTCATAGGGCGTTGTGTGCACATTTTAACACCTTTATGTTGTATACTGTGCACTCCTAAGATACAGTTCAATCCAGATGAATTGTTTTGGGATCTCTCTTCACCCCAGATCCCAGAACTGCTTGGCTTTAGAGAACTGGCTGGAGACCACTTCTGCATCCACTCTAGTAGTAAACCCTTGCTGTCCCGATATATCTGGAAATGTGTTTATAGCATGCACCCACCACAATAGCCTAACCTGATTCCAACTCCATTTCACATTCTTCCTTCGCCGTGAGAAAGGCAAAAATAACCCCTGTGATTAGGAAAATAATGTATTACAGTTTTTCTAAAAATATACAGTACTTCCTGAACCCTTTATTTCCTATAGTTTACTGTTAAATGCTGATTACCATTATGAAGTATACATGTAATTCAGTAAATAATCAGTTAAACTCTTGCGCAAATAGGCATTTAATGTTGTTATCCCGTGGAGTCGTCTTATGCAAATAATGGGATCCAAATGTGGAACCGTGTCACCTAAAAGCATTGTAATAAGAAAATGATAGGCAGTGCTCGACCAACTATGCTCCTAAGCATGCACAGCTAGAACATAATGTGTAATTTTAATCATATGCATGAAGGCACATAGACTTTTGCGGAAAATGTTCCTTAAGATTGTGAGCAACATCCAGAATCATTCCTAACATCTGTCTCGTGTTTGTCAGGAAATACTTAGAGCATCTCCGCAACCTAATACCGTGTCCTCTTAACAAAACGGTCATAATCTTATCAGATCGGAGACAGAGATGATGGAAAGTTTACTGCCCTACAAGACGCCTGATGCATCTACTGCTGATGTGCGGCTAAAACGATTACACCATCAAGTATCTCCCTCTCGTAGGGATGTTTACTACTGAGCACAATAATAGGTCTTCTTGCAATATTCCTACTGAAAGATTGACACATCACGTATCTTCACGCGTCATGTTCTTGTGGGCGGAAAAATATTGTCGTGCTAACAAAACGCAAGTTTAGATTTGTCAGTAATTATGAGGAGATGGGACGGTTACATATAATTAATACATATTATATATCTGTCATGTCCATTAGCTCAGTGGTATGATGGGGCTAATACATGAGACAAAGTAGCTCGTAGGCGAGAACCTGCTCTGTAAGTTATTTAAGAGTGATTTCACATCAAACAGAATAATCTATAAACATCTACAGTTATAATAATTTGTTGAAAGGGAATAAAATAGTCCAATCTGTAGGCATCGTATTATAGAGCAGGAGGAACTGAGCAGATTGATACATGGGGGAGACCAATGAAGACTGGCGTTTGCAATACCAGTCTTCATATCCCTTGTGGCGGTGTAGTGTGCACCTCATGTAAGAAGAGTTGCATGCATCCTAATAAATCAGTCGTACCCTCCACCGAACCATTTACCCACTCTGAACTCTGTTGCAGCTTGTAGCTGGCATATATCTCAGGGATCATTTATACTAGTAAACTGGTAAAGTGAGGGACTGCTGGATGTCACAATAGAGCCCACACGATGAGAATAAGACTGTTTGTTACTTTTATGCACCTCCTCAAAGCCTCCACTTATTATACTATGGATTCTGAATAGACCCCAGAGTATAATAGAGTATCATATAATAGAGTATGATAGCGTATGATAGTTTGTGGGTGGCATAGCCCAAAAATTTCCTAAAATGCTTACATTTTTGGAGAATTCATAAAGCATTGTTATGAATAGAGATGGGTGAAACAATTGGTTCCGAGACGAGTTTGACACGAATATTTCAAATTGTTTGGAAAATCTTGGGAGGTTCGCCCCTCTCTATTTATGAACTGGTTCGCTCATCCCTATTAATGAACCCATCAGCAATAGACACCATAGGCTTCCACTGGTTGTCTTCTGCCGGAGCCTATTACTGTGTCAAAGCTGGATCCTCCTTTGGAGTAAGAGTTGTGGTAGTTCAAGTTCATGTTTTGTTTATGTTTTTCCCTTTAAAGGGAAACTGCCAGTACTTTTGAGCCCCCCCCCCATCCCTCTCACGCACACAAGCTGTTAACATTGCTATGTAAGTGCTAGGGAGTAGAAGTGCAATTATACTTTATTAATTTTACTCATTCCATCATTATATGCAAAATTGTCCATTGGGTGTTTCTTCTTCCTTGAAGTGTCCTGTGTTAATGGCAGCAAATCCTCCAAGACCCCTCCCAGCTGCTCAAGACTGAACTCTCCTCATCCAATATCTGCAGAAATTGTCAATCTTGAACAGATGGGGTTGGTTTTGGAGGGGTTGCTGCCACTGCCACAGGCTACTTCATGGAGAAATGAACATCTAATGAACACGTCAGGTGGCATTTGCATATTGAGCTGGAGTGAGTAAAAGTAAAAGCTACACTTAAGTGATTTTTTTTTTTTTACTAAATATATTGTCTGATGGACCATCCCTTTATTAGTAAGAATTATCTACTCACATTGTCTTTCCTTATCATCATTTAACCTACAGTAAGTCACAAGATTACAGTGTGACTTCTTTTTTTCTAGCTTGGGTTGCTGTGCAATCAAGAGGTCTCTCTGCTGACTGCAGATACTATTGAGAACTACCATGTCAGCAGCAATTGGTGCAGCTTTCAGTACTTTTGTGTATCATCCTTAAGGTCAAAGATCCTGTAAGGTGCATTTTTCAACTTCCCTGGGTTTTCCTGCAGAAACAGGAACTAGACGCGGATATAAGAACTAAACTTGGGTACTGGTACTAGACATGGGTACAGGTATTACACATGAGAGACAACATGACCCATTGCAGATTTTGAGTCTACTTTGATCACTCTTTGTATCACTAAAAAAACAGAGAAGTCTGGAAGCAAACCTCCCAACTTTCGAATGGCTAAAAGAGGGACAAATCTGATGAGCTGAATCCAAGACATAGCTCCTGGCACCCTGGACAGTGGGACAGAATCCGAAATCTGGAATTTTCCCACTGCACTTCTTTCCTTAACGCTTATATATTCACCACTTGGGGAGGGGAAGTGAAAAAAAATACAGATTCCCTTTAAATAATAAAGCTGAATAGTAAAATTTGCGAATGCTGTAATTGTTTCTGGCTTTACAATCTTATTATATTTTATGTTTTTATGTGTTGATGTTGACATTCTGTTGGGATTTCCATTTTGGTTGCGGGAACAGATGTGGGTGCAGGTCTCTGCTTCTTCCCGATGATAAATATTGTATCTGAAGAATTCTGCTATTCATTATTAATGATGCAACATGTTTTAAAAGGGTTTTTGAAAGTGAAGAGAGCCGTCTGTCATTTATTGTAGCCGCCGCTGGAAGACAATGCATCAGAAAGCAGTAATTACACCAAGCGCTTAGTGAAAGGCTGATCCTAGTCACTGCCGGGCACTCATCTGGGTTCGTCATAATCTTAGCGCCATCTCTTCCCCCACATCTTTGCATTTTGACTGGAGGGCATTCTCATCCTTGTTCACATTCTTGACGGCTGTAGAGCGTCTTAGCAGTCAGGTGCCGAATTTAAACAGTCAGGTGTTGTCATGGCAACTATGTGTTGCATCTCGTTGCTATGGAGACCAAAGTTAAAAAATCTAATGTGTCTGAAAACTGCATGATCTTATTCTTTTTTTTTTTTTTTTTTATTAATTCCCAGAAATTGGAATTTAAGAATATTTTACTGTTATGAAAATCTGAGAAAGGATGAGTGAAAGTGCAGATGAAGCAGACCTGCGCTTGTAACTGAGCTGTTGTGCGTGTTGTGCATCGCGAAGATCAGACCTGTTTACCTAGTCCTATGGAAAATCATATATAAAAAACTCACTTTGATACCATGCTGGGCTATGCTAAAGCACAAATTCAGCTCTATGTTACCTTTATTATCACATTAGAGTGTAACTATGGAGATCAAATCTTTAATGCTTTGGCCAACAACACCTGCATATTCTAAGACTTCATATAAATATGGCTGCTATTTTAATAGCAGAAACCCAGAAGCCGCTGCCAGACACCTTTGGGTATTTCAGCATCTAGTGGGCTCACATCCAACCCATGCAGCCCAGTTTTCCCCAGAAACTCTACATGGGTTGCCATCATCTATAGTAAATTAAACATCTAAATATTTTATATTTATGCCTTTTAAAATACATAATCTGTTGCTTATATACAGTACTGTGCAAAGGTTTTAGGCAGGCGTTCACAAAATTCTGCTAAGTAAGAATGCTTTCACAAATAGAAGTGTCAATAGTGTATTTTTGTCAATTAAATGAAAAAGATGAAATGGAAGAAAAGAGAAATCTAAATCCCATCAATATTTGGTGTGACCTTGGCCCTTTGCCTTCCATCAATTCTTCAAGGTTCCCTTGTAGATAGTCTATGACGGAAATCGGCAGGGAGGTTGTTCCTGCCATCTTGGAGAACTAAGCACAGATCTTGTGTGGATGTAGGCTTGCTCCAATCCTTCTGTCTCTTCACGTAATCCCAGACAGACTGGATGATGTTGAGAAACAGAAGAGAAATCTAAATACCATCAATATTTGGTGTGCCTACCCTTTGCCTTCCATCAATTCTCCAAGGTACCCTTGTAGATAGTCTATGACTGAACTCCGCAGGGAGGTTGTTCCCGCCATCTTGGAGAACTAAGCACAGATCTTGTGTGAATTTAGGCTTGCTCCAATCCTTCTGTCTCTTCAGGTAATTCCAGACATATTGGATGGATGATGTTGAGATCAGGGCTCTGTGGGGACCGTATCATCACTTCCAGGACTTCTCCTCCAAAGGGTGGTCATTCTTAGTTGGTTTCAAACTCAGGACCCCAGTGCTGCAAGAAACAGTGCTATACACCATGCCAACATGCAGTCTAATTCATTTTGTCAACACCCCAACAAATCATTTATAAAACCTACCATGCATGCAGGACCCAACAGAGCAGAATCAGTCTGCATCTGTCTTTTAATGTACGATGCTCTTATCCTGGAGCAGATGAGAGCAACGAACTTTAAATAAGGGTGGTATGAGCCCAACCTTAGATAACTACAACCTCAGATGAACAACAACACACAACAGATTCCACCTTGTCATTATTTATTCAACAAAAATCAAGCCTAATGGAAAATGCCATGTGTGAAAAACTAAGTGCTCTCCATGAATCAGTAGCTTGTAGAACCACTTTTACCACCAATGGCTAGAAGTAATGGTATTCTTTATGACTTTATTAGTCTCTCACAATGATCTGGAGGACTTTTGTCCCGCTCTTCTTTACAATGTTGCCTCAGTCCATTGAGGTTTGTAAACATTCGGTTGCAGGTGCCCAGGTTCTATGGCTGCAAAAAAAGCCCAAATTATCACCCCCACCACCACTATGCTTAACAGTTGGTACTAGATGTTTGTGTTGATATGCTGCGTTTGGTTTTCACCAAACCTAGTGCTGGCCTAACATCACCACTTCTGCCTTTTCTGTTCAAAGGGCATTGTTCCAGAAGTTTTGGTTCTTCTGATACAACTTTGTAAACTTAATCTGTGTGGCTGTGTTCTTTTAGAAAGAAGGTAATTTGTCTTGGCCACCCTTCCAAACAAGCCATACTTGTTCAGTCTTTTCTCTATTGTTACTGTCATATACTTGAACATTTAACATGCTAAGTGAGGGCTGTAGAGTCTACAGATTTTTTTTTTTTTTTTTGCAGTTTTGTACAGTCTGATCATGGGGTGAATTTGCTGGTATGTCAGTTCCTATGAAGATTGTCAACTGTCTTGAATGTTTTCCATTTGTGAATAACCTTTCTCACTGTACAATAATGTACTTCAAATTGTTTGGAAATGGCATTATAACTCTTTCCAAATTGATGGGAAGGAAGAAATAGTTCTCTAAGATCATTGCTGATGGCTTTCCTCCCTGGCATTGCGTTAACACATGCCTGAATGCTTCAGACCAGCAAACTGTCAAAACTTCTGCTTTTATAGAGGTGGTCATACCTACTGATGAGCAATTAATCCAGGGCATTTGATAAGCAGCACCTGGATACTACTTACCCTACTTACCCTCTTAATCCCTATGGAAACAGTAAGGGTATGCTTAAATATTCAGACACTAATTCTGCATTTTGGCCAAATTTTTGTTAAAAACTTATGAAACAGTATAATTTGTCATGCGTTGTTGTACATCTCTGGTTGTATTGAACTATGGACCATATTTTTTTTATTATGTTCTGATACATAAAACCATAAAATTCAAAGAGGGTGTACTCTGCTTTTCTCATGACTATATGTGTAGTGTTCGTCAATAGGATCACAGACAGGAAGTTTGGGAAAATCCCTGGCTTAGGAGCTCAGCGAGCAGACTCACTCAGTGATTGACATCCTTTATCTCCACCAACAACTCATGTCAAGAGAGAGTAGGAACTCTACCATACATACTGGTTAGTCAGCTAGCTATCAATCACTCAGTGGGACCGCCCACTGGACTATAAAGCCCAGAATAATCAGAGGTGTGAATGAAAAAAATACTAACTCTACTGAATCTTTGTCCACAAAACTATACATCAATCTGCTCAGCTTCTCCTGCTCTATAACATTCTGCCTACAGATAGCAATGCTTTTCATCATGACAGGTTCCTTTTAGTTTTGATAGAAGTGTGTGGTCTATGTGCAGGCGACATGGCTCCTCTCATTTTCTCCATCTCTGCCTTGCTGTCAGGAATATTTCTGCTCTTAATAAACAGCAATAGCTAATGTAGCGTTCCTGTCATTGAGAGGAGCATCAGCAGAAACCAGGACGGAGGAAGTCTGACGGCATCGGGTTATTACCCTGCAATCCTGGCTGGACGCTCTCCTTGATTTACCTCATTGTATCTCGGATGTGACAGCAGTGTGATGTAAGCTTTGCAAATTGTCTGGGTACAGATGCTGCATTTCCAATTCCTCCTGAGCCCGGCTACGGAACAGTTTCTCTCCAGTCATCTCTGTTTCCCTCCTCTGTTTCTGGTAATAAATCAGAATATCCTTCAAATTGTAATAATCTCCATTCATTATTGACGTAGAAATGCAGTGAGCGGCGGATTATGTCAGTGGGCATTCGGATAATCTTCCGTACATTTAGATTTGCAAAGTAAGAGATTTATAGTAAAGCGTAATAATAATGGTTAATATAAAAATGCTTATAAATTGCACTTAACCTTCTTTACCAGAGGCACAGATTAGTTGTAGGAGTCCAATATGTCACCTCCAGCACAGCTTCAGCTTAATGGATTCACTTGAATTATCTTGTCATCCGAAAATTAGGAAAATTATTGTTCGTAGGAACAGGGAACATGGCACTTGTGAGACAAATACACTCATGTTATTGAGCTATGATATAAGAACAATGCCAAAATGCAGGATTGTCATCAATGAGCTCCCGAGAATATATGATTGCTTTGCTACAGTTGTAAGTTAAGGCATATTAACATTGGACCCATCGGTTGTACCCTATTGATTCCCAGAACGAAGAGTTTATCTCTTTTTGCTTAGTGCCAATTCTATACTTATGGGCATAATTACCAGGGAAGCAGACATAGCAGTTGCTATAGGGCCCATATAGGGTCCTGCACTGTAACATCACTGTGTGTATTATCCCTATACTGTGACATCACTGTGTGTATTATCCCTATACTGTGACATCACTGTGTTTATTATCCCTGTACTGTGACATCACTGTGTGAATTATCTCTGTACTGTGACATCGCTTTGTGTATTACCTCTGTACTGTGACATCACTGTGTTTATTATCCCTGTACTAGAATATCACTGTGCACATTATCCTGGTACTGTAACATCACTGTGCACACTGTGCACATTATCCTGGTACTGTGAAATCACTGTGTGCATTATCCCTATACTGTGACATCACTGTGTTTATTATCCCTGTACTGTGACATCACTGTGTGCATTTTTCCTGTACTGAGACATCACTATGTGCATTATCCCTGTACTGAGACATCACTCTGTGCATTATCTCTGTACTGTGCATTATCCCTGTACTAGAACATCACTGTATATATTATTCCTGCATTGTGACATCACTGTGTACATTATCCTGGTACTTTGACATCACTCTGTGTAATTTCTCTGTACTGTAACATTACTGTGTGCATTATCTGTACTGTAAAATCACTATATACAATTTCCATGTGTGTAATGGAAAACAAAATAACCATATACTTTTCAAGTTCGGAACTTGCTGCTCAAAGTTGTCATGGTGGAGTGGGGCCCCATGGTTACTTCATACACTCCTGTCTGTATTGTGCAGTTCTAGGTTAAAGGTATAGCTACACAGAGAAAGTCATATTTGGTAGTTGTACCTGACCTAGGGTAGCAACCCCTTTGTTCTAAGAATCTGTACAAACTCCAGTGGTCAGATCTACACTGACCATTCAGACAACAGCTGTTCAACCCAACTCTGGAGGGGATTAAGACACTGCCAGACACCTTTGGCAGTGACTTGTCTACCCTGAGAACAAAAGCAAGCATTGGTGCTATTGAATTCCAACATGCCCAAACCCTTCTTTCAGTCAACAACTGATGAGAGAGAGAGAGAGAGAGAGAGATGAATATTATCATGCACACTGGATAGTCAACTAGCCCCATTGAAACTGGGGTACTACAGTAACAACAGTGGATGTCCACCTTTAGTATACTTGTAAGGGGGTGAAAGGTTAACATCCCTGTTACAATAGGCTTAGTAAATCTATCTCCTTGTCTCAATCTGACCATACTGTCCTTGCAATCACTAGTGAAGAATCCGTGTGTTATTTTGGTGAATGTTACATGCATTGTATATTGGTGAGCAGACAATTCTTGCAGCGCATTAGGAGTGATTTCTGTGCCTGGTGCAAGCAGAGAGAAGTGGTGAAACTCCAAGAAAATGAAGCATTGATGAAAGCAGACAAGGCATTTAATACACAGTTATTCCGACATTGACCTCACACGGTGTTTCAGGAGCAGCATAAAGCATCTTGTCAACAGCATTCAATATATAGCACTGTTATTATATCAATGCTTTACATATGTATCTTATATTCATATAAACATGTATAGTATATAGCATAGTATGTGACATGGAAATTAAACTCCCTATATAGACCTACCCTTACTATTGGGTATATGCAGCAATTTGTCAAGACTGAGGGTTTCACACAAAGTCAAAGAAATGTGCACAAATTCCCCAAACCTTCATACTTTTTAGTCACACTCTGTGGCCCTATAACTATGTCCTAACAGAATGCTGTCTTTACTTAAAGGGGTTGTCCCGTTATGGACACTTATCCCCTATCCACAGGGATAAGTGCCTGATCACGGGGGCCAATCGCCAGGTCCCCCAGTGATCAGGAGGATAGGGGACCGAATGTCCCCCTAAGGCCTCATTGACACTGGAGTGTCCGGTGCTCCATTCACTTTTATGGGTTTGCTGGGACTATTATGCACCCACAGCCCCATAGAGGTGAATGGAGCAGACACTTATCCCTGTCCTGTGGATAGGGAATAAGTGTCTTCCAGATATATAGTGGGTACTACTTTGTCCAGATGCACAAAGACAAATTTTGGCTACAGAAATGAAATCCATACTGTACTATAATGTACTAAAATCAGCGTCCTGCTTGGTCTTGCCTCGGATTCAGCGACCCCGGACTTCCTGCTGATTAGGCCTGTCTCATGGCCGAATATGGAATTTCTCTTAATTTTCTGCCGTGTAAACATAACCTAAAACTAGTGACGTCTCAATGACATTATAGCTTTTACTGTACATCAGAGACTTAGCAATATAAGGGAATGGAGAACTGGGGAACATTTGACCCTGTAAAACCCTTATTGTTCACATATTTTTAAAAGAATATTCTTCTCTAATGTGAATGTAATTTTTTTTTCTTGCTTTAATCTACAGTGAAGATATGACACAATATTACTGAATGTAAACCACATGACATTTATGATTCTTTTGTACAATTCTAAGTAGTCTGAATGGCATAATGGCATCACTGTACTTGCCGAAAATGTGGAAATCCTGTGCAACTAATATAATCAGAACAGAAAATGGTCTTTTTCTGAGCTTAATATGGAAATCTTTAATAAACAGTAAAGCCATAAGTGGCTGTGATGTTAATGTAAGTATAAGTCAATGCTATGTAATACCTAATAGTATAGGAACGAGAATAAGCCTGGTGTACTGCCTTCTAACAAATGGCTAGTCTATGTACACACTATGCTAAGTGTATGGTCACCTCCTTAAATATTCTATTACTGTATATAGAAGTTCCATGTTTCCTGAGAATGTGTAACATATCGTGACATATCTGGTTTAGTACATTTATTCCTTATGAAATAAAAATTCTGTCTCACCTTTCCTTATAACTCTATAATGGGGGTTCTTCTTATTCTTCCTAGAAATGGATGAATAAATTGACAAGTGAGTGTTACCAGTTGGGGGTGTATCCCTACACTCTGATTCTATTCAATCAATGTTGCCAGTGTCAGATTGTGTGGGGACACACTTTAACAAGGAGAATGGAGTTGTATGGAATGACATTGCTTTAGCACAAGATACCGACAGGTACACACGTGGACAAAATTGTTGGCACCCCTCGTTTAATGAAAGAAAAACCCACAATGGTCACAGAAATAACTTGAATCTGACAAAAGTAATAATATATAAAAATTCTATAAAAATGAACAAATGAAAGTCAGACATTGCTTTTCAACCATGCTTCAACAGAATTTTTTAAAAAAAGAAAACTCATGAAACAGGCCTGGACAGAAATGATGGTTCCCTTAACTTAATATTTTGTTGCACAACCTTTTGAGGCAATCCCTGCAATCAAATGATTCCTGTAACTGTCAATGAGACTTCTGCACCTCTCAGCAGGTATTTTGGCCACTCCACATGAGCAAACTGCTCCAGTTGTCTCGGGTTTGAAGGGTGCCTTTTCCAGGGGGCATGTTTCAGCTCCTTCCAAAGATGCTCAATAGGATTTAGGTCAGGGCTCATAGAAGGCCACTTCAGAATAGCCCAATGTTTTCCTCCTAGTCATTCTTGGGTGTTTTTAGCTGTGTGTTTTGGGTCATTATCCTGTTGCAAGACCCATGACCTGCGACTGAGACCAAGCTTTCTGACACTGGGCAGCACATTTCTCTCTAGAATCCCTTGACAGTCTTGAGATTTCATTGTACCCTGCACAGATTCAAGACACCCTGTGTTAGATGCAGCAAAGCAGCCCCAGAACATAATAGAGCCTCCTTCATGTTTCACAGTAGGGACAGTGTTCTTTTCAAAATATGCTTCATTTTTCCGTCTGTGAACATAGAGCTGATGTGCTTTGCCAAAAATTTTGATTTTTGTCTTATCTGTTCATAGGACATTCTCCTAGAAGCTTTGTGGCTTGTCAACATGTAGTTTGGCAAATTCCAGTCTGTCAGATTCAAGTTATTTCTGTGACCGTTGTGGATTTTTCTTTCATTAAACGTGGGGTGCCAACAATTTTGTCCACGTGTGTAGCAACAGCGTAGTGGTGCTGGAATGGTGGGTGGGGGGCGGACAATAGGTGAGTTTGTCTCTTTTCTTATTACAATTCCCTTATTCCCTCATTTCTTATTACATTCCCTTCCTTTACTTAATTTTTTGGGGGTCTCGGAAAACCCCTTTAAATATTAGAGTGATTGTCTCTGTTGAAACCATAGATATTGTAGTAGAAGATGAGAACAGAGAAGAGCACATAAAAATATTACACAGCCCAGTTAGTCATACAGTAGACTGACTGATCATGGGCTGAGTGCCCAGCAGTTGACAGATCCCATAGGTTCGTGACTATGACCGAACCCATTAATTGACCTACACTCCACTAAACACCTTAATGTTCAGAAGCTTGGTGTCTTACTTTGATATGGTTGCACCACTAGGAGAAGCCTAGATGTTACCTTCAAATTTCCTCCGCAGAAACAGCTGATCACCAGGGTTCCTGCCACTGGTCAAAAAATTGGCTGTGGGTGCCCATTTAGAGAAGAAGTTGCCCCAATGGGATAGCTCCTTTTAGTTGACATAAGCATAATGCTGAGGAAGATCTGGGGTATGATTTTTCCATTTAAAGAGGTTGTCTAGACTTAAACCAGCCCCCAGACCGATCAGCTGGGCCAGAAGCAGAAACCTCCATCCCCTGTATAGCGGCCGGATGCCGTCACTGGAGCTCATCTCTCTCTGATTTCAATGAGCACTGAACTGCTGCCACAGAGACCAGCCACTATACAGGGAACGGAGCTGCTTTCGGCCCCCCAACGATCAGGTATTTATTGCCTATCCTAAGGATAGGCCATAAATAGCTTAAGCCCCACTAATATACTGTATAGACTAAATGAACTAGTCTGTTTTGCTTCTCTGTTTCTGTCTACATCAGGTGCCATTGAGTTTAGTTTTGCCTAAATTTGCCTAAAGCTGAGGCAGCCACATCTTTTGGAAATGCTACATTTTTTGTTGCAGAATTTGCTGCAGTTTTGAGCCAAATCCAGGAATAGGTTTAGCTGAATGGAGAAGTATAAGAACTTCTTATATATTTCCCATTCCTTTTGTAGCCACTCTTGGCTTTGATTCAAAAAAACACAGCAAAATCTGCCTAAAAGAGTCCAAATTTATTGACACATATAGCAACATCACATGCAGTGTTTCCAGGCCTGCCTAAGGGAAATCAGATGAAGAAACGGATACAGCAGATATTGTAGCGTGTGCATCTGTTTTATCATCTGTCATCCCATTAACGTTGATGTAATTTGAGGTAATCTAAAAAGGGATGACAACTGATACACAACGTCCACAACTAATTTGTAAAAGAGAAAAGAAAACCTATGACAACAAATGTATTAACATGAGTTCTTCATCTGTTCTGATTTGTTCACTAGGCTAAGTTAGGCTAGGCTTCTACCATATTTTTTCATCATGTTTTTTTTTTTTTTTTTTCAAAATTGTTTTAATGATATAAAAAAAAATGGCCATCAAACATGATGGTGCAGAACCTGATGGAAACTTCTTGTTGATAAAAATCTATGAATCCATTCATTAATCAGGATATAAAGAGTTGGTATTGGTGGATATGGTGAAAATCCATCTTTAAAGGGAGTCTATCACATCCCACTGCTCTTGCCACTCAAAACCCTGCCATCTCCTGCCTGTGCAACTCCTTGCAATGGCAGTTGATCCTCCCATTGATATGACATCACTTATACTACTTGAGCAGCAAGAGCAGTGCTCCCAGGGCTGAAGACCCGCCCTCAGTGCACCAACTGTCTTATGTGCATAAAACTTCAACATTGTTTTTCTCCAAATCTACAAAGGTGACATACAGTACATAACAAAGGTATGTTTTGTATCACTATAATGTGCTCTATAATGTGGTTAAGTCAGTTGAATTTGCTTGGAAGAGGTGGTAGACTCTCTTTGAAGATAGCTTTTCACCACCTCTATCAACACCAATTCTTTATATACTAATTAATATAAAAAACATATTAAAATATGGCGTAAGCCACTAAAACCAACTCTTTATATCCTTCAATAGACACTGTTCTACTGATTCTGGCACAGTTGGATTTTTTTTTCTTGCCCCACCATTCCTGAGCAATCATTTCTGTTTATTTCACCATCCAATCAGGCTTTCTATGGTCAGGTGGGCGGTCCTGCACTGTGGTTACACAAACTGTTGCTGTAGCTTCAAATAGAAAGTACCGGTACCTCCCAACAAACCATAGCCACTGGCATAATTATAGGAGTCACAGTGGTCGCAGTTGCAATTGGCCCAAGAAGCTAAGGGGGCCCACAGGTCATTGTCACCATACTAGGGCTGGATACATTTCTACTTTCTGATTTCTTGTCATGGCTGGCAATTACCGCTGCCCTCTGGTGCCATGGTGTGAGAAGATGTATGATACACAGCCTTCCACTGTCAGAAAGGAGAAACCTGACCCTTTCATAGTAAAATAGTGGTTGGTCCGCCGCATATAGTTAAGGAATGATTCTGCGGGGGAGGCTGTGGCGCAAAAGGGGACATAATTGGTGACAGGGGATGGGAATGATAGGAAACTTGTGTGCGCTGACATGTTGTGAGCAAGTCTTCATGGTGGTCTGGTCCAGATAGAGAAGGATCAGGAAATGTAAGTGAGGCCTGAGCTGAGCTTTTGCACTTTGGCCCATGAGTCTTTAGCTATGCACTTAGCAGATGCAGTATGAATTTACCATCTAAGGGTATCCTATGAGGAACTAAGATCTAATAAGTTAATAACTGACTATAACATTTCTTAAGTGCTCGATCACCACCAGGACATCTACAATTTAAGCAGACAATATTTCTTAACTTTTATTTCTCCCAGTCTGATGTCTTCAGAATGCAGCGCTATACACCTCAGCACTAAAAAAGCGAATTAAACTAGTTTTTCACACTTTAAGATGTGAATCTGCAGCTGTGTGAACACATTGCTGGATACAAGTATTAACAAATCTGCTGTGCACAAGGAAGGTGTCTATGCATGTATACAGTATATGCACAGAGCCTCTTGTTGTGCCATGTTGGAATTAGGTTTGTGATATTTCCAGGAAAGGGGTATAGAGTAATACTAAAAGGCAACTTTGAGATACAATTGAATCTACAGGTTTATATGTGCACTGGGATATAAAGTTATTCCACCTAAACAACAGGAATGGACATGTAGCCCATTCAGCCTCTATAACAGGTGCCTTTAACACCATATGTTATATTATTAACAATCTGTTGTTCCCTTAAAGGGGTATTCCCATCTCAAGGATACTATCTATACTAATAGCTTATGTAAATTGAAGATTTTTACTAAATGTATTGCTTTAGCAATGCTGCCTTGTTTTCCTGCTATGTGAAATCATTCCTCCCTGAATTTAGCGTACTGTCAAGTTTTCCAGCGGTATATAAAATTGCCAATTCTAGAGAGGGTCATCTGTTCAGGATCTTTACAGCGGGAGTAGTTGCAAAGAAGATCTCTTACTCTGAAGGACCTGTTCTGTCCTGCCTTACACAGACTTCCCATTGATCTCAATAAATGCTATGTGATTTTTATTTTGTCTGGGATAGCACCTGCAAGAAAACGGAACATTTACTGCCAGGCTTACACACAGATTACAGTTGATCGCTGGAAGTCCCAGCAGGAGGACACTTATTGACCAGCTTAGGGTTAAGGGACCATTTTAGCAATTGTGTAAATCGGATAAGCTCTTGGTGCACTGTGGCTTTAATGGTGGATTTAGCTTTTATACTGTGGTCCAGGATTTTCAAGCTAAGCATATGTTGTATGGTAATTTAGTTGGATGTGTGATCATTTATGGTAAGAGTCCACATTAACATTTAGTGGACCAGTACCAATTCCAAAATTAACCGGATTCTGGTGCAATATATATAACAGTATTTAATAGGTGATATATTTCGCATACTTGTGTATTCAGGGGTGGTGTTACCCAACACGCAACCCATGTAAGAAAACATACAAAGTTTTTATGTGGTGTCATTATCATAATTAGCATTAATAAATATTAGATTATTAATGCCAATTAGGAATTGGCAAGGAGGGTCTAGGCAAATGTCAGGAGGATCTGTAAAATGAGTATCTGAGGGATTCATAGGTGATCTGGCAGGGGTGAACTTATAAGAGGGCATTATACTGTGTCAGAGCTCTAAGGAATCATTTTACAGAGTGTAGACAGTTAGGGGACACGATACTGTGTGGTGGAACTAAATGGGCATTATATTGTGTGGGGCCACTAAGGGGGCATTATACAGTATGGGGTCACCAAGGATGTATTATACAGCTTGGGGTCACTAAAGTGGTATTATACGGTGGGGGTCCACTAAGAGGGCATTATACTGTGTGTTGATAATGATATGAGGCCTCCCTGACACAGCTTTTCTTGGAACCCCAAAAAAAGCAGAATTTGCCCCTTTGTACAAAGTTGTTTGGTGTATGACAGCCAAGGTGCAGTGCAGCACTCAAGTGAGAAGTGACCCAAGGTAAGGCAGGATACTCATGTTCCAAGTGGATATTCACATATGAAATGTCTGCAATGATTCTCATCATTTACAGGATCTCATCATTTACATTGACTTCTATTAAGACCAAACCTTTGACACTGAATCACACAATGAGAAATTCACCATACTTGTATATGAACCCTGATCATATTGGGAAGCTCTTCATCTTTCCACAGATGTTGACTTGAAAAGACACTATTCTAAATTTTTTATTAGATTTTTTCCTGAAGTCAATGACAGATAGGTGACGTGGACTTTTCTGCAATCTGCTTGGTGTATTGACTGAATACACACCTGTTGCATTAAAACAACACAGATGCCCCTATTCTAACTCTTGTAAATGTAGACAGAACTGAAATTATTCATGTCAACCTCAATGTCAACATCACTTAAGATAAAAGAAAAATGGTCGTCTCTGGAGGTAAAGTAACAGTTGTAAGACCCATCCTCCAGCTCCCTGTTAGACGGAAGATTGTGATAAGAGTGTGATTGTGTCAGTCTACACACAGCGCAGGGTGCGGTATACTTGTGGCAGAAAATCCATCAATATATATCCCCAAACATTCATTCAGATCTGAATATGACAATAGGGTAGTGTGACGAGAGGAGCAATAGGGCAGTGTCTAATGTCCTGGAAGCCTTGAAGGCTCCTTCCATGCCATGCAAATTACATTTTAGATTGTTAGTGGAGTGCTTAATTGTTCCTTTATACTCCCAAGCAGGGCCGGTTTTAGACAAAGTGGGGCCCTGGGCAAAATTAAAAGCGGGGCCCCAAATGCTGATATGCAAACAACACCATCGTCTTGCAGTGGCAACCCCTATAATAACGCCTCCTTTCTGCCAACAAAAAAGTAATAAAAAGCCCCATTTACCACACACAATTCAATTGAGCACCTTTGTACCACCTAAAAGATTTTTGCACCCAGTCATCAGTTATTATAGCGCCTACTTATAAATAATAGTCTCTGCTTATAAATAATATTACACATTATCAGTAATAGCGCCCTTATAAATGATAAATAGTTCCCTGTATCAGTAATATTCCCCCTTATCAGTAACAGCCCCCCTAAAAACAATACTGCTCCCTTATTAATAATAGCCCTCTCATAAATAATAGTTACCCTTATAAATAATAGTCCCCATTATCACTAATAGCCCCCTTTATAAATAAGACCACTTAACAATTATACCCCCCTTTTAAATAGTTCTCCTCTTATAAATAATAGCTCCCCCCTTACAATAGATGCCTTATATATAATAGTTCCCCCCTTATAAATAATAGCCCGTCTTATAAATAATAGTTCCCCCTTATAATAGCCCCCTCATATTTAAGTTTCCCAATTATATATAGTAACCCACCCTTATATATAATAGTTCTCCGTTATACAGTGTCGGACTGAAGGTCCTTAGGCCCACAAGAGGATCTTGTTCTGGGGCCCCACCCAACAGCTTCCTGCTAATAGCCTACACCATGGTTCCTTTACTGAAGTCTTACATATGTGCTGACTATCTTGCGTTACTGAGTATATTCCCAGTATAGTTAGCCCCTATAGTACTGTGCAGGCCCCAATAACTCCATGGCTGGTTCATGCACAGTACTGTATGGGGAAATGACATGGCCATGAAGCACTACGCGTATGTGCAAGATTATAGTGAGGGAGCTGTGATGCAGACATAGCACACAGGGCTGCCAGCATGAGTTTTGAGCCCCCCCCATAGTATAATATTCCACATGGTATATAATGCTCCACGGTATAAAATGCTCCCCTGAGCCCTCCACAGTTTCCCCACATGGTATAATGCTCCACAGTGGACCCACACAGTATAAAATGTTCCTCTGAGCCCCACATAGTGGTCCCACATGGTATTTAAGGCTCCACACAGTATGCTACCTCTTAGTGGCCCCAGACAGTACAATATGCTCCCCAGCAGTCCCACACAATATAATATGCTCCATACAGTATACTATGCATCCCACAGTGCCCCCCTCCCAGTATAATGCTCCACAGTGACCTAACACAGTATAACATGCTCCAGAATGGCCTCCACACAGTATAATATACTCCCCAGAGGGGTTCCCCCAGTATAATGCTCCACAGTGGTCCCCCACAGTATAATATGCTACCCCCAGTCCCCCCAGTATAATGCTCTACGCCAGAAGATGACGTCGGACGCAAGGACAGGTGAGTAAAAATGTTTGTTATTTTTACCCACCTCGGCACATGACGCTGGGTCCCTTTCTGTTATTGATATGGCTGGTCCTGCCTCTGGATTTTGGGAGCCCCTTTGGGGTCGGGGCCCTGGGCAATTGCCCAGTTTCACCCCCCCCAGATTCGCCTCAGACTTGCCTCAGACCATGCACCATCTAGCTACTATACCTGCCTATTATCTTATATTACAACTTGGAATCTTCATCCTATCCCATTCCATTGGTTGCTAACAGAGACTACTACAGGAGTAGGAATCTGGAGATTCCCTCTTTTTGCAGTGGTTAATGGCAAGGAGTGCACAATCCCTTAGATTCTACTCCCTCTTTCGACCTAAGCCAGATCTCTTAATGGCCAAATGGGTTCACATTTTTGTTGACTTTGTCACATTAACAGGGATCTCCCACATAATAGGACTTCAGGACCTGTATATGACACTTACCTACCCTATATAGATATGCCCATGGCTTGCACTATACTTCCTTATTTAGCATTGTGAGCTAAGATCACCATTACACAAAGTCCTTCCAAAATAATTATTGTCCTTATTTCCCTCTTTTGGTTGCCATTGATTTAGGTACAGGCTTTTCCTGAATTCATAATCGCACGTGGCATTTTTCAATAAGTTGTGCAGCGCGGTAACCTGAAAATATAATAAAGGCTGGGTATGCTGGATCTTTCCTCACCAGCCGGGAGTGCAGATGGCGTAGTCACAAGAGGCTATTGTATGTTTTTCCCGTAATGCTATCAACCTGTTCCAATAGATATATGTATTGTATATCATAAATGACAAATAATAATACCAAGACCAAACCACAGACCACAAAAAGAAACTGAACATAAAATGCAATCTGCAGTATTTTTATAACTTCACAGGCCAGTATTTCAGGTCACAGTTCTAACACAGGATCATTGAAAGAGTAGGCCTTTTGACATGCTGTGGTATCCGGCAGCAGCTACCCCATAGGAACACAAAAATTTAACCAATGCATTTGCAGTGTACCAATCTGGAACATTTCTATGAACTGCAACATGCCACCATCACATCCCATTAAATTCAATAGCCAATGACATCATTAATACACTAGGGTAACATTTCTTTCACTACTACGTTAGGACTATTTATGAGCGAACCCTGAAGATTAATTTCAGGTTTGGATGGTTCCGCCCAAAGATTTATATCAGGCTCAACTTGTTTAGCTAGAACCAGAAGTAAAATTATTATACTATGAGGTCTCTTTAAACGTTGACACGGACCATGTTACCAATGTGGTCCAATCACAAGCCTCAGTGGTGACACCGGGGCGCATGACGTCACACGGGAGGCTGGAAGAGGCCAAAAGAGGACCCAGAGAGCACAGGATGCTGCGAAGAGGCCCAGAAGAGGTGACGGACGGGCCTCCACCTATTATCCTAGTCACTTGAAAATGTCGCCTGTGTCATCCCGTGTCCTTTCCTTAGGCCGCTGAGGTCACTGATTGACCTCAGCATTCATGTGTGGCTGGGACTTCCACCAAAACAAGACACTGGAGCAGCAGGAGCGAACCGCGATGGTAGACACTGGGGAGAGGTGAGTATGTTTTTTGGATTTTTTTTATAACCTCCCAAGCCTCATATAAAAAAATCGGTTATCCTAGACAACCCCTTTAATCCCTGCCAACATTGGTAAGCCTCATCCCCATTAGCCAGCCACAGCCCAAAATGGAACTGATCAGCAGGAGATTAATATGCAGGATTTCTACAAGACTGTTTAGAAGATTCTGGCAACTGACAAACAGTGAGGACAACTTTATTTCCTGCTCACTTTGATCATTCACTATGAGGTTTTGTGTTGCTTTATGGCATTCATAGTTAGAAGGAAAGGTGGAGGAAAAGTTAAGCAAGTACTGAGATTTTTGCCTGAATATAACATGATTTATCCTTAGCAGTCCTGCTTGCAGCTACAGATGATACAGATCCATTTCCCAGTTTTGAGATTTGCAGCAAATTACAGTAATTTACATTTTGGAGAATCAATGGAGAATAGAGTTTGTAAAGATTTGCTCATGTGTTTTCCAGCTTTTATAAGACCAGCTCAGAATGGAATATATCTACTGTATATTGTATGCTGCTCCTGCCCATGCTTTATATGGGATATACAGTACTGTGCAAAAATATTAGGATGGTGTAGAAAAAATGCTGCCAAGTAAGCATGCTTTCAAAAATAGAAGTAATAGTTTTATTTTTGTCACTTAACAAAATGAAATGAATGAAATAAGGAGAACTCTAAATCCCATCAATATTTGGTGTGAACTGTTAGGGAATTGCCAGTAGCTACTGGTGAAACCTGGGAGGAAGGGAACAACAAGACAGTGAGTCCTAATGCTGAACCAGCCCCCAGTCCCTGCCTATTTTCCTCACCTACCCTAGGTGGTATGGGACAACTGGGCGATAGTCCCTTCCTATGATGCAAGTGATAATGCAGACAAAACAAACAACAACAAACGGGTGGTCAGCTAGCCAAGGGGTCGGAACCAGTCAAGCAGCGAAGTACAGAGTCAGAATCCAAGAGAGTAGTCAGAGGAGATAGCCAAGGTCAGAAATATGAATATAGATAGCAAACAGTATAGAGTCAGCACGCACAAGGCAATAGTGCAGCATCCCAGAGTGCTACAGCTTTTGTGTGTTTGTCATTGTGCCTCTGAGCTATGTTAGTGTGTTTCGTCTTCTATGTTAAATGTTATATGTTTTGCAGCTTCTTCCCTCGGCATTTTCCCCCTGCAGTGTTCAAAACCCAGACTCGGTTCAGCCCTGGCCTATCACATGCCACTGGGCGGGGTTGTAGGGAGATATTATCTCCCCGGCGATGGTTGGTCAGGCAGTTCAATTCAGTGCATGCTGTAAGCCAGACAAGGTGTGCAGAGCTGACCTGCCACCAGCTTCTGGATGGAAGGCCAACCACTGCTTTCACAGCCTCAGGTGGGATATCATCAGCCCCAGGCTCATCTGAAGACAGCCCAGAGCAAGGGAGTAAAGCTATCTAAGCTGCTGGACTTATTTGATGCCGTGCCAGGAGGAGCAGGAGAGGACCCTGACAGGAAAGCCTCATTCAGGCCTAGCATACAGGTAACCAGATCCTTGTCAGGACTCCCTGTAACTCCATCCCCAGTGTACCTGGCTGGGAAAGGCAGAGAGGAGGAGAAGTGGAGAACTATACTGTCGAGCCTGTATCATCCCTGGGCACCCTCCTAGAACCAACACTGGGGGTAGGACACTGCAGGACTACTACCCCCATTTGAAAGCTGCTGTTGCCTTACCGTTCCTGTTGCCCAATAAAAGGCTGTTTGGTTTACCTGCACCACTGACTCCTGAGTCGTGTCTGCTTTACCATCAGGGCCCTTCCAAACAATACCACACTGGCTCAGGTAGGAGAGGTTCCCCGGGGGAAATAACTACTACCACCACCATCCGGTAGTGCTGCAGGACCCCCCTCGACTTTGTCCAGCCTAGGAGTGGGACTGGAGTGGTTGGGGAGCGTGCTCGGCCTGCTAGGTGGCACAGCATCCGCCACTACTAGTCTCCTCCATCTGGGTTGCGGCAATAGCAAGCATAAGAGAGCGGGCTGGAAAAGTATATAAAGGAATCCGCTCTAGACTTGATTGGCCAGGAGGAATGCAAATCAAAAACTACTAAGTTTACTCCATAGTAACCAAAGGAAGTAAAGTACTGGCTTGGACTAACACACAGCAATAAATCCTCATCTGTGCTACAACAACAGGAGCAAAGAATCATATATGGACACGTCTCCTGCGTTGTAGCATACACTTGCAGACAGTTTTTAAGGAACTCGGCAGGGAGGTTGTTCCTGCCATCTTGGAGAACTAAGCTCAGATCTTCTGTGGATGTAGGCTTGCTTCAATCCTTCTGTCTCTTCATGTAATCCCACACAGACTGGACGATGATGAGATCAGGGCTCTGTGGGGTCCATATCTTCACCTCCAGGACTATTCCTCAGAATCCACCTAAAATTGACAGAGAGAAAAGTCCTTTCAGTATAAAATTGGCGGAAACCGGGAGGAAACCCGGTGGACCCCTTTATAGGCTATGGGGTTGGCAGGTTTCTGCGTGTAACCGCTTTTTAAGCAAACAGGGTGTGTCTATGTGGACCCAAAGGACGGAAATCCGAACGCTAGTGTCAACCTAGCGTTACTTTGTAGCATTTATTTCACATATCCCTAAAACTTTTTCACCATACTTTAGCGAATAGTTTTAATGTCAGCGGCAATTATTGTCTTCTTTTCTAATTATATGGTTACAAATTCAGTAAGGGTGACAAGGACAGATTCTTCACTACCCGTATAGTTAAACTCTGTATTGATTCCTAGGACAATAAATCCTCAAACAGTAGTCGCCAATTCAGCCTCACAGCAAGAGAAAAAAAATCTTTCTGGCACTTTGGATGACAATTGGATTAATTCCCTGGAACATTTATTATAAAGTATAGAGTTACATTTCTCACATAAAAGGTTTATAACTTATTTTTAACTCAGATATTGAATCTACTATTGTTGGCATCCTTGGACATGAGACTGAATAATAAGTAAATACATTTGGATAAAGGGGTATGCCAGAATTTTTATATTCAGGTCCTATCCTAGCAGGGGTTTAACTAGCAAAGATTGGGCCCCCCAGCAAACTTAAGCCCAGAATGAGCAGTTAAAATGAACAAATAGCAAGTTATACTTAATATTTTCCCACAAAACTATATATTAACCTTCTCAGCTACTTCTGCTCTATAGCATGCTGTCTGCAGATTGGATTGCATGGTTAATGTGACATATTCCCTTTAAAGCTTTGGACAGAAGGTTGTATTATAAGCAGGAGCTACTCTTTGTTAGGGATATGTTAACCTTTGTGACTCATTTCTAAGAAAATAAAAGTAAACAGTTAAAAAGTTAAATAATTTTTCAAATATTCCTGATAGAAAGTATCCGGCTACTTTGTGTCTACAGCTTCTAAGATCTATGTGTTTCCATGGCTACAGACTACAAACAAACGATGCGTAGTCTGATCCTGCAGTTGCACTTCCTACTTATTTCATTAGGTCCTTGGCTATTCAGTATGGAGTAAGACAGAGGTTATCTTTGAAAGAATAAACATTTAGCTAACCTATGTCTGGTCTTCTAGTGGCTTTCAAAAATAGGTGATGGCTTGTACACAAAATATACTGAACCTATATGAAGTCACAAAGGGGCAGATAAACTAAAACTGTAACTTTTAGGCAAACTTAGACTAGATAGTCCTAAACTGCACCAGAATGTGCAAAGTGTCTAATGCTGTTTGATATTCTGGCATACTTTTACACTGTCTAGTTTAACTTTACACCCCTTATTAGTCGGCTTATTTTCCAACAGCATTTAGGTGCAAAAAATTGGTGCAATGGCTGAAATTTTGACGCAACTTCCAAATTTGTGGCATAATTTCTGGCTTTTGGAGATTACATTATAATATTCTGTCCAGTAAAACATGCCACAGTATTTTTTTTCATATAGAATTCAACTCAATAAACTCTTTCTCCCTTTGTTTAATACCAGAGTTATACAGCATTACAGTAAGGCCCTATACGTTTCTTAACCAGGGACATGCAGAGGTATATGATGACACAATACACTTAAGGCTCTGTTCACATCTGTGCTTGTATTTTCATTCCTCTGCTCCTTTATAAAAGCAGAACAATGAAAATACCAGAAGCAGATCCATTTCATAATGGACAGGAACAATGTGTGATGGACACCATCGACTAAACTGGAGTTGGTCTTCTCTCTACCATGGGGAAGGACATTTTATTGGACTAAATAGCACAGCATGCTGCGCTATTTTGTCTGGAATTTTTCATCAGCTCTGCAATGGAGGCTCCAGAAAAAGCCAATAAAATGTGGAAATAGCTTAATACAGCTGCTTGGAGGTTGTACAGAACATAATATGGTATCGTCTGAGCCCTAAATAGAACAATATATTTGTGTAGAGTTAGTTATCTTTTATACAGTATTTGTCAGATGATTTCAGTTGAATCAATGTTTTCTTTGACTTTCTGCTATAAAAAAACATATACATTACAGCTATAATCACTACCTACAGTTCATCTGTAAAGATCCTATTGTACCAGCCGCCTTGTTAATAGCGCTTAATCAATCTATATAAATTAACATAGAACACACTGAGACTCAATTACAAGCACTTCTGCTGCCAATTTAGTGCAGATCCTTCTGTAAGTGGCCAATTCTGTACAGTTACATTATTTGATAGTGTCTGTGTGTTCTTCAAGCCTTGTACCTTATAAATCATCCTTTCCTAACATAGAGGTCACATCCAAATACAAGTGGTAATGAGCTATAGAGAAGTTTTGCAGTGAGTTATCAAGTTGGTGATGGCTACATCTGTAGCTGGTATGTGGAACATGGGGCGTTTCCCTCAGTGCTGGGTACCAGAGCTGGGCCAAGCAGCCTCCAAGTGTTATGCCATTTTAAATGGCCATGTTTGGTCTGCAAAATTGGTGGAAGCAGGGACTCATCGATGACTATGATGCTGGCATTACAGTGTTCAGTCTGGAAAATCTCCATATTTCAGAGATTGCACATGGATGTCTGAAACTGGCCTTAGTCAGGATATTAAGATACTAAGCTAGGGCAGACAAAGTTGTTAATTGAATTGCATTGTGGCTGTATTCCATTAAAGAGGTTGCCCAGTCATGAAAAACTTGTCGAAGGGCTCAGAGTGACTTAAAAAAATAAAACAAAACAAAGCAACACTTACCTCAACAGCTTTTGGGGTAAGTTCACATGGCAGAAAGTCAACAGGAATTTGAGGCGGATTTCCATCTCAAATTCCTCTCCATTTTTTGCCTCTCCGGCTTTCCGCTATAGCTTTCACTCGCTGACAAGGCTCAGATGTATGGACCTTATTAGTAATAGTCTAATGCCGCAAGTTCTGTGGCTAACAGCTGCAAAATCCATGGCAAGATTGGACTGGATACTTATTTTTTTTCAATCTAGATAGGTTAGAGTCACCTAAATCAAACAATGCTTCAATTGCACAGGAATCGGGAGTACCGTGAATTTGCTCATGCTTCAAGAAGTCCTTCACGATAACCTCGTAAAATTATAGAGAATGCCGGAATATTACTAACTTGGAGTTCTGGTGACAGACTTCCTTTAAGTGTTAACTAAGGGTTGACCAGTAATCATCAGTCTTTTCCCTTTGGGCTCTTACCAGCAAGGCAACCCAGGTGACATGACATGTGATGTACACCAAGATGTAATTTACAGGGACTATGTGCAAGCTACATCCATGCAGCTAAGAATCACCATTTGGGCATTGAGCTCAGCATTTCTCTGGTTATAAGGGGCTTTCAGTTGTTCCAGAAATTAAATTAATGTAGCAGAGAACAAAATAAGTTTTCTCTTACATCTGCTGTCGGGGAGAGAAGAGATTGCTGTATGATTTATACTTTAATCTCTCGAATTGAGGAGAGAACTTAATTACAAGTCACATAATTAGGCGACAAGTTCAATAAGTGATGGGTTGTGATGTTGAGATCTAAGAGCTCTATAAACACTAGTACTTCTCACTAGCACTGCCTCAATGAGGATCATCTTAAGTGTTTTATCTCATGTGATTATATTACAATGCCAAGCATATACAAATTCACCTAAAGTGGTTTTCAGATTCAAACCCATTTTAGTTATCAGATTTGTGTCAATATTCTGCATCCAATTGTGTGGACATTTGGACTACCATTTCTTTGCCTCTTGGCCACTTTGCCTAGCTGGACTAGGGCCAAAAGACACTGCTGTATGGCACCAGGGGTCAGGCAGGAAAGTAGTCCAGATAGAGGTCAGAAGTTGGGCAGGCAGAATTCACACATAGTCAGGGACAGGCAGATAGTCAGAGCAGACAGCACTGGGAATGGTCAGGGAAAAGCTGAGGTCAGACACCTCAGAGGTTTCAGGCAGAGTAGATATTAGCAGACAGAACATAGTCAGGGAACAAGCCAAGGGTTCAATGCACAATAAATGCAGCAGCAGAGAGAACATCTTTAAGGATCTAGCAAGCTAGGGACCTTTTATGGGGCATTTTTCTGTGGGAGAAACTGCCTTAAATAGTCCATAGGTACCGGAAATTGGCTGGAACAGACTTCAAGGTTTACAGCTTCCTAAAGGGCCAGCAGACCATACAACAAGGACTGCATGACAAGTCCTACGGCGAGGACTACATCATGTCATTCTAGAGAAAAGTGCCACAGCTTTAAATAGATTTTCTTATCCTAGACATACCCGTTCAGATTGTTAAGGGTGCTGTTAATGGGACCAAAAACATATACCTGATTTGCTGGGGAGAAGTTGTGAGCCAGGCCTGAAATGTAGTATTGGCATATGTACATAATCTGTTTTATCTTTTACCTGTCCATTCATGGGAAAGAGAAAGGCCTGAGCCTCCCATGCACTGTGTCTATGCCATGTACCCCTAGAAATAACTTCCTTACTCCCATCAGTGATTCACAACTTCAGATATCACAATGCAAAATAACATTAAGTTCTAATAAACCAAGAAAGACTGATAATTGATGATTCATATCAAGTAAATGGGAGAATGAATTGTGGCAATGAGTATTCCATTAAAGGGATTGTCCCATGAACATAAATATATTTAATTATGCAAACAATTTAAAGTTACATTTTTTTAAAAATATAAATATTTATAAATTCAGAAGAGTTTTAAAAATTTTTTTTTAGCCATCTCCGTGGTGACATCTTTTGTCTTGATTGGTTGCCAATGGTTACGACTTTGGCTGCAGGAACTTTCTATGATCCGAGACTTGTCAAAAACCTAGCCATGACTTCCTTATTGTGGACAGGTTATCTTCTCATGTCTGCCCTGTCTCTGCCTGTTTCTGTGTAAGGAATAAGGAATTCCCGATGTACACCTCAACCCAACAGTTTCATTACAATTCACACCAGTTCTTCATCATAAATCTCTCGGTCCCTACACCACAAGTCCCAATCTTGCTCATCACATTGTGTGAATGTGGGTGGAGTGGGGTGCTTATTGGGGCGGGCTAGGTCAGGGATTTCGACCCAACAAATTCATTATAATTCACGCCAGTTCTTCATAAACCTCTTGGTCCCTGCATCCACAAGCCCCTATGTGCGCCTTACTCATTACATTGGGTGAATGTGGGTGGAGCGGGGGTGGGGATCGGAGTGGGACATAGCAGGGATGCCTCAACCCAATAGATTCATTATAATTCACACCAGTTCCTTTTCATAAATCTCCTGGTCCCTACACTGCAAGCCCTGATGTGCACCTTGCTCATCACATTGTGTGATTGTGGCTGGAGCGGGATGGGGATCGGGGTGGGCCAGGGCAGGGATGCCTCAACCCAACAGATTCCTTATAATTAATGCCAATTCCTCTTCATAAACCTCTTGGTCCCTGCACCACAAGCTCTGATCTGTGTCTCACTCATTACATTGTGTGAATGTGGGTGATGCGGGATGGGGATTGGGGAGGGCTAGGGCAGGGATGCCTCAACCAGACAGATTCCTTATAATTCATACCATTTCCTTTTCATAAACCTCTTGGTCCCTGCACCACAAGCTCTGATCTGTGTCTCACTCATTACATTGTGTGATTGTGGCTGGAGCGGGTTGGGGATCGGGGTGGGCCAGGGCAGGGATGCCTCAACCCAACAGATTCCTTATAATTCATGCCAGTTCCTCTTCATAGATCTCTCGGCCCCTACACCAGTTGGGCCCATTAATAAGACTGGCATGCAATACGCCAGTCTTAATAAATCTGCCCTACTATCTATTTAAAGAAAAGGGTAAATTTCCCCTTTTTAGACCTAAACCTCTACCACCATGTGCACATAGCATGCTAATTCCCAGCATGTGAAAAGCTTTCATCACTAGGCGAACAATACTGCACGGAAACAGGTTGGAGATCATTTCCACACAGCTGACTTCCTGTAGTATACAGGCTATGAAAGATCCTAATAGCAGAGACCACATCGCTTCAAAGCCTCATCTTTCACCACTAACCAATTGAACGTGAAAGAAAAGCAAAAAAAACAAAAAAAACTACGCAGGTGCAATGGAGAGAAAATACTGCAGACTTGTGTTACTATGGAAACCTGTAACTAACGCTATAGCCTGTACAAAGCCTAGACCCCCGTAGAATGGAAAACATGTCAATGTGCCAGTCTCATGTATTATAAATGTGCACAGTTTTTGATTTTACAAATATCTATTTGATATCTGAAATTTGAGTCTTCGCAGGCAATTGAGATGAAGTTTTTTCTTTTTGTGATGGAAATTTTTGCAGCAGCCATGATGGCTGCTTCCAATATATTACTTCAATAGATGCCACTTAATTCAATAGCGCGTCCCATAGGGAGCAGTATTTACACCCCAGCAAGTGATCCTGCTGCGTCTGTGCTTTTTTGTTGACAGGGTATTTCAGAATTATTACACAGAGTCAATTGGAATTATGGAAGACAATTTGCTTTCCAAATCTACGTTTACATGCACAAGTGTGCGCAATGGCGGATTAATGATCGCACGACCCTTGTAGCGTTCTTTTATTTAAGACGTCTTTCTTGGAAAGCAGAGCTTCTTGTACCTTCCTTATTTCCTTCTCTCCCTTTGAATAGTCCGTCCCTATATAATGTATGTACGGTCAGCCTTAATAAAAGTTCCTCTTCATCACGTCGCCTCTCCCGTCCGTCACGCTTTGAAATATCATCAATTTAACATTGCAGTTAAAGAAATTCTGATATCACAGAGGTAATAGCCCTGTTCTCTGGTGTTTTATAAATGCTGACCTATCCGAGATTACCCTGTGACCCACCTCATAAACGGATAATAATGAAAAAGAAGACTTAATGGTGTAAAAAGGGATTCAGGAAAATATAATTTTATCAATGAAGAGTTTAGCCATAATATATTATAGTCTGGGGCGTGAAGGTATTTTTAGATATGAAGCTAATATACACAATTTATCGATAAAACAGAAGAAATTATTATCAATTAATGTAATACAACATTAACCCCTTAATGATCAAGTGCAAAAAACCCTTAAAGAGGTGTGCCGTTACGGACACTTATCCCTATCCACAGGAAAGGGGATAAGTGTATGTTCGCTGGGTGTCTGACCACTAGGTCCCCCGGCAATCAGGAGAATTTACTAGTCTCCGAGTAAATGGAGCGCCAGTGTGCTAGCATGACCAGTGCTCCATTCACTTTTATGGGGCTGCGGGTGCTCCTGGAGATTACAGTCCTGGCAACCCCTTAGAAGTGAATAGAGCACCGCACCAGTGCTCCATTCACAAGGAGGCTTTCGGGGGATGGTCCCCATTCTCCTAATTGCTGGGAAACCCGGTAGTTGGGTATTCAGCAATCAGACACTTATCCTCTGACCTGTGGATAGGGGAATAAGTGTTCTTAAAGGCACAGACCCTTTAAAAGGAGTCTATCAGTAGAATCCAGCATATCAACCCAGCCCCACAGATAGCTTAGGGTCACCTGTATTAAACATCTTTACAGGGATTTTTTTTGTTCTTCTTTTAGTTTTAGTTGCTGTAGACTGTATGAAAAAAAAACAAAAACTTTTATTTGAGTTAATTTTTTTAAAAGAATTTGTAAATTAACAACAAAATCATGATAAAAAATACATTTTCTATTGTATTTTGGTTGTTTTGATATAAATTATGCATAGTCTCGGGCAAAAGGGGCGGCGCTGGCTATGCTTTAGGTTAATGTGGGTGGGTTTCAAGTATTTTTCTTTATTTGGATTTTATTTAATTTTTTTAATTTGTGCATGCATTTTGCTTTGTTACATGATATGTCCCCCATGAGGTCATAAAAAATGTACAGTTTTGCAGTATAACGGGGGTATTTAGAGTGAGCTCCTGTTAAAGGGGGAAAATAATGTCCTGTTACAACAGTACTTATTGGGTCCGATAAGACCTAGTAGCTCAGCTTATACCTGCAGATACCCGACAATCACGGGTGCAATTGGTGCTGCAGATCTGGTGCTGTCTCCATTCACTACATAGCACTGGGCCAGACTATGTAGTGTGTAAAGATGTGTAATAAACCTTCTACCTTCTCCTCTGGGTTCTCTGGCTATCTCTGACAGCAGGAGAACAGATTTAGTCCTGTTAGACTGCAGGACGTAGAGGGTTAACTGCAGCAATGCTGAAAGTCATTACTGCAGAGCCATGACTGGCACTGTCTGACATCTAATCTCAGCGGACATATTAATGGCAGGATGCAGGCTATAATGTAGGGTTTAAAGGGGTTGTCTTATAATATTAACTTATCACATTTCTACAAGATTTGTGATAAGTGTCTGAAAAATTGGGGCCCCATTATCGGTAACCTAACCATTCACGAGAACAAGGGTCCAATGTCCCAAGAATGGAGCGATGGTCATGCATGCACTTCATTTAGTCTCTTTGGGACTCATGGAGATAGTTGAGTACAGAACTCGGCTATGTTCGTCACTTCTTAGACTTTCAATGGAGCTGCTCCGATGAGTAAGATGGGACTCCCATTCGCAAGAACAGTGGCACATTCTCATGATTGGTGAGGGTCGCACAGGTCAGACCCAGCGATTAGACCTCGATATCTTATCCTGTGGAATATATAAGCACATATATATATATATATATATATATATATATATACATATATATTTGTTTACATAAATATTATATATAACATATAGATTTTGTTTAAATATATTATATTGATATTGTTATTTCTTGTTGTGTTAGCATTAGCAATCATAAATGATATAAGATATAATACAGTATTTCTGCATTTCTGGCTATACCAATATTCTCTACCACTAGGCTGTGTACAGCATGCACCTTAGTAGCTCACAGTTTCATAGCAATGCAGCATTGCCTTCTAGCGCTATAATGCCTCACTTATCAACATAACCTGTCAACCTGTCAAATAGAGATAGAGTTGTCAATGCAGTGTCTATAAGCCGCAGTGCTTGATGGACAACTTCAGGTGATATCATCTCTTTCCCTGAGTCTTCACTTGACTTCTACCATCTGCAGTCATGCCCATTTTCATGAAACCATGGCTGTGTCTTTCTTTGCCTGATCAGTACAATGATGGTGTTCTTAGGGGTAAATTCACTAAGGACAGAATTGCTGCTGATTTTACCAGCAGATTTCAGCAGGCAAAATCCATAGAGGAATACAATAGCAGGCAAATAATAAGATTTTCCCAATCTTATTCAGCACGGAGACTGACCTGCAGAGCAAATTTTAAAATTCTCAGCACGTCAATTTATGTTGCAGATTTTCGCTGGCTTTTTCACCCCTAGACAAAGCACTGCATATATTAAACCACTCGCAATTTTTACACCCTGGTTCCTGCTGTATGATTGTTAGAAAGGGCCAGGGGTTTAGCTATAAGCTGATGCACAGATGCTTTAGCAAATGGCTCTGATGTTAAAAGGGGCCAGAAAGGCCCCCTGTCTTATAAGAAGACACCAGAATTGTAAGTGGCATACAGTAAGGCCTTCTACACACGACTGTAGATTTTATCTGCAATTGCGGATAAAAGTACAGACCCATTCAGTTCTATGGACCCATACACACGGCCATAATTTTTGTGGCCATGTGTCCGTGCCGTATACAAGGACTGCAAATTATGAAGCATGTTCTATTTTTGCCCGCATTTGTGGAACAGATAAGTGTAGGGGATGATACAAGTCTTTTTGCGGATCCATGTTTGCAGATGACAAACTGACATGTTTTTTGTGGATTGCGGATCAGTATTTACAGACAGAAAAAAACACCACGGTCATGTGCAAGAGGCCTAAGTGGAAAACCCTGTTACAAATTTGGCATTGGGGTCCAAAAGTTTAGAGTTAGGCTTTTCTTACAATGTCATGGTTTATAATACAATTATATTCATACTTAACCTTAAAGAATATCTGAAATTTACATCAAAATTTGAAATATCTGAAGGGTCTTGCTGGGCAGTTTGTTATTGTCTATATAAGCCTTCATACATGGTGCCTTATCAGTTTTTCCGCTGCTAATACCCTTATGGCTGTAGCACATTTTGCATTTCTCCATGAGGCTGTGGGTATACAATACAGAGCAGTCTTCCGCTTTCCCCTATCCATTATTATTACTACTGGTTTCTGTAATTCTGCCAGAAGTAACTGTAAAATATCAAATAAATAGCCGATAGAAAACAAAGTGACCACAGTATAGGAGATCCAGGGACACCAGAGTCCAAATCCAGGTTATGATGCACCTAAAGTTACTCATTACACAGTAGTCTATGACTTCCCATCAGCAGTAACACAAGCAGCTAATCAGAAGTAGATAAACTCTTCTTATACTTACTGTGGGCTGTGAGGAGCTGCAGACTCCTCTCCGAGCAGTATACAGGCAGGGAACACAGAGCAGCAAAGCTGTGTGCAAACATGCAGAAGCTGTAAAGAGAGATTTATCCCTCCCCCTTACACTTCCTGTGTTCAGCTTTGAGTCTGTTGGTTACTAAAGATGGCTCTCTCCTAGTAACAGGGAGTGAACAGCAAATTAGAAAGGAGGGAGAGAACGAGTGGCAGGAACTTTAGAGATGTTTATCAGGCAGAAAACAGCAACTTTTTAAAAATAAAGTGCATTACATTTTGGTCCAGAATCACATGTACTATTAAATGAGACTAAGATGTCTAAATAGCTAGTGACAAATAACTTTTCAGAATAAGCTGTTTATTTGCAAGTGAAGAATTACACACTTTCTGACTATTGTATGACCTCATATTCTGCATTTCTTAGATTTCTCCCCAGCAGGCTCTATTTCTTCTTCTCAGTTGTCCCTGAGCTAGTGGGTGGACTAACTGATATGATGTCTCATATAGACACCGCATAGAGAAAACAGAGAACTCTACTCTTTAGCTCTTTCTCACACTCTCAGAAGAAACATGAAGGACAAAATAAAAAAGCTCTGAGCAGTATTGATATGAATAAGGAATTTAGGGTGAGATAGAAAACTTACTATTAAATGCACCACAATGTTTCTGTGTCTGTTTTTCTGGACTTGGCTTCTGTCCCACCCCTCTCCATATTGTTATGAATTTGCCACTTAAGCAATTCTCAAAGGTAGTAGAATTGCTATTTAAACAATTTCCTAATACTCAGGAGGTAACTGACAGGACCAACAGACAGCAAGTAAACAAGCTACCTGTAATCCTACACCACTCTGGTTTGCAGAGTTTAAAAGTACCCTGAGTTATTTACCAGAAGGCAGGATGGATTTGGCTGCTCAGAACCCAGGTTGCAACCCCAGAACAAGGTGCCAGAATATAGGCACACATACAGGAACCCTATGGCAGGCAGAGAGAGTAACACACAAGCCAGGGTTAAACACTAGGAGAGTACTAGAATAGAAAAAACAAAAGCAAAGGAATATCAGAAATTCAGGCAACTGTTTAGTGTGGAAGGTCAAAGATAAAGCCAAAGCAGTAAGAGAGGGAATAACCAGGAAACAAAGCCAAAATCAGTAAACAAGGGAATCTGCAGGAAACAGGGTAATGTACTGGGAGCAAGTTCTGAGAACACAGAGCCTAGATTACTAAAGCAATCACAGGCAGGTGATAAGTGTTAATGCAAGTTTTAAATATCCTGCCACAGCCCCTGGTTGGTTGTTGAACTATAGCTCTGCATCTCAAACCACTGACTGGCTGAACAGACCCAACCAAAGTTTGACTAGTAGACATACCAATCTTAAAGCAGCAGTCATGTGGCAAATGCAAATGCTGCACGACATATTCTCCAGCAGCAATGAACAAAAAGAGAATGATGACTCCTGGGTGGAGAAGGGGGAGCACGGATATTTAGATTCCTGACACACCATCTTGTTTCCCAAAAGACAGAGTGAGCAAGGTGGTAGGAAAGGGGACTAAAAAGTGAAGAAAGAAGCATCTTTCTGTTATAAGATATATTACTTTTTTTACTTTAATGTGCTTGTACTATTGATTTATACAAAGTTTATTGAAAGAACAGTGAACACTTACACGTTGGCGATGCATGCGCTGACCTGTATTTTTGTATCTCTAACAGTAGTCTTACATGCTAGAATAGGTACAGAATGTCTGGTTTGTGGATATTCTGTATTACCTTGTACCTTTCTATTATTTCACTTATTTGTGCTTCATCACGTCTCTTTTAAATTTATCAAAGCCTTCCATTGTTTCTAACCACTGTGTACACGTCTGCCTACATTTCTACATCTGTCAAGGGATATTGTCCTTGCTTCTGGGGAGTAATGAAGTTATGTTTTTCTGTGCTGCTGAGTGACATGGAATCGGAAATAGTCTTCATTGTATCCTGGCAGCTATGGAACAATAGGAAAGGCAGAAATAACAGGGTAAAGCTGTACTTATTTTCATTGAGTATCACCATATATCTTATGCAAGTACAAAGAGATCAGGTAGCCAAAAGGAAATTATTTAGAAGTAAAGGGATGAGAGTACTTTCACACATGACAGTTGAGAAGTGCTTTGTAGAGCAATTAAAAAAAAAAAACATCTTGGAACTGTAGGGTGCTTTTTTTTTTTTTTTTTTGCGCATTTTTTTCTGTGATTTTGCTGCAGGACTCATCACAGTTTTAAATCAATTTGAGAAAATCTTTCAGTTCTGACTACAGTGAAAGTTCAATGCAGAGACGAATTTAATGAGTGGGTAGCAAATACAGAGTACATGGGGGGGGGGGGGGGGTAGGATTTATTAAGATAGACGTTTCCTAGAATGGAATTCTACGCTAGTCATCTCGGGCTGAGTCGTCCCCACACTGGCCCACCCCGCTCCTCTTACTTACATTCACAAAAGTGGCGAATGTGGCGCTTCCTTGATCAAAGATGCACCACATTTACACCAATCTGCATTAGAAAACTGCCATAGAGGAGTTGATAAATCCCCTCCACAGTTCGCAAGACAAGATTCTAAATACCATGGCAATGTGTGAACATGCTCTTAGACTTTGGGATTACATGCTATAATCTCCTACGGAGAACTTCTAGAGAGACCGAAACATGGACAAAAATGTAGGACTAGAAATCTTTTGAGGCTACAGCTACATGGTGTATTTGGTTGCATAATATCAAGTTACATACAAGTCACTTTAATGGGAACTGATTTGCAGTACCTGGTCTGGCCACTATACCGAGAACAGTGCTGTCTCTGTGTATCAGCTGCTGAGAACAGGTGATCGGTGGGGGTGCTGATATTGATGACTTATCCTTAGGAAAACCTAACTACAAAAGTGTAAACCATAACTTTAGGATTTGTCAATATAATAGTTATGTTTATGTATATGAAGAAAAATAACACAAAAATATCTCACTTGTGGTGTGTCCAGATGGTGGACATCTTTATACCTTTATAGATTATCTATATGATATCTCCTAATGTTCACCTGTATTTCCATTGAGCTGCAAGAGTTAAGCCCAAATATTCTTGACATATCTGCAAATTCCCTTGAAGTTTCCATACATATGTTCATACTATGGGACTTTTACTATGCAACATTGATAGCTGGTGTGTTTTATTGGCCAGTGAGATTGCAGTTTCTTAAGACTAAGCAGAATGTGTAATATTGTTCCCTAGTGGGCAATGTAATGATAGCTATTCATTATTCACCAGATTGTAATCTAATTACATGTGGAGTATGTGTTTTATCACATCTGTGTGTCTGCAATGTAGACCGGTGGACTGTTTTCAGTATACAGTATTTATTTCATTATATAACACTGCCACAATCGTGGATACAAGCTGTAGTTTTCCTCTGCAGACTTTTTGTTTCAATTATATCTATACGGAAAACGCTGGCGTTTCCGTAGGTATAATTGACATGCTGCGATTTACAAAAACATAATGGTTTTTGAAATTGTAGCATGTCCGCTGCGGATTTTTTTGTGCAATGTGTGGATGGGATTAGCCAAAATCTCATCCACTTTGCAGGTACTGTAAAACACCATGGTTTTTGCAACTGCGTTTCTGCCATGGCAAAATCGCGGTGTTTACGCTGCGTGGGGCTGCGGCCTCATAGAGTTCTTTTAGAGAAAGAGATGTCAGCCTTGAAATGGAAAAACTAAACAGTGTTTCCAGTTTAATTATTTTTCGGTTATTTATTGGATACTGGCCCCTTGCAGATGACCGTGGCGAGGACACATTAATTTCTGTCGGCCCACGCACACGACCGTGAATTACACGGTCCTGTGGGCGGGCCGAAAGTCCGGGCTTCCGCAACTCCTATTCATTGAGTAAATGATTGAGTGGCATGACCGTCACACGGCCGGCACATGGATGTCATCTGTGTGCCGTCTGTGCATCGGTGGCATCCTAGCACACATCTAGCACACAGTTGTGTGCAACTGGCCTAAATGTGCAAATCAGCAGTGGGGCCTGATTTGCCTACGTTCAGCTGTGATGCATGTAGAAGCTGAACATGTCATTTACTGTTAGGCTAAGACCCCACGTAGTGAAACACAGCAAAAAAAAAAAATGCTGCAGAAAAAAAGCAGCAAAAACACATCACGTTTTTTTTTCGCAGTGTTTTTCATTGCGTTTTCACAGAGTTTTCCTCTGGACTTTCTGCCCTTATTACACCTACATGGAAAATGCCAGCATTTTTGCATATGTAATTGTTTGCCCGTTTTCACAGATCCCTCACACATTGCAGTGTATGAAGGGATGCGTGAAAACGGACAAAAATAGAGCATGACCTATATTTTGACAGTCCATTACAACCGACCATTACAATATCAGTCAAAAGCCCTCATTCACAGACAATAAAATTAATGCAACCATTTGATGGCCGTCACATGGCCGATTTTCACTATTGTGTGAATATAGGGTTGCTTTCAGCATAGACTGTCAGGGGACAATGTGAGAGTCACAAACTGCAGACTACTGGCCTTCCCCCGGTCAGAGTTTAATCGCCCTTGTTTCTGTACCATAAGCATGTAACTTAACCTAAAATGACTTGAGGTCGGCCTGTGTTCCCTTCCAACCAGGTCATGGTCCGACATCTGTATCTACGGCACATATTTTACAATAACACTGTATCACATGTTCCCTTATCACTTAATTATAGAATGGATCTGTGCGGCTTCTAATTAGCATGAGAAATGTCAGGCCCGACACCACCTGGTGACTCACTATTCCATACCCAGAGAAAGCGCTAGGCCTCGTGAGGCGGCAGGATTAGCATTTGGATGCTGTGGCCTTTGATATTTTATCTATTCAATCTATCAATTATGTTTTCAAAGTTTATTCCCTTTTATCTTCTCAAGAAATATCATTTCACCTCCATGCGTAACTAGAAATGCTAAAATGCTCTTCTATAGGTTAGTGCTTATATGTATGCACTTATAGATATATGGTACATACTTATGTTATTATATCTGAGGGTACACTGGGCTATGTATGGATCAATGGCTTATCTATTATATACATTATAAACCAAGGGACAGAAACAGAATGAAGATACAGTTTATGTCTTGTGCATGCCCACAGGTTAGGGCCTAGTCACACGTCAGTGAATAATGGCATGTGATGGCCGTTTTTTTAACCCCCAAAAAATGACATGCTGTATCTTTGACCTTTTTGACGGACATAAAAATAGACATGAAAAATCCCAATAGAAATCAATGCCCATAAAAATGGATCAGTGGATTTGGTCAAAAAAGAAAGACCAATGAAATCTGTATACCATTAAATGGATGTAAAAAATGCGATCTGTATAGGCTTTAAATGTCAGTGAAAAAAATGGTTGAATTTTATTGGTCTTTCTTTTTTGACCCAACCCACTGATCCGTTTTTAATGGACGTAGATCCATTGAGTTCCATTGGGTCCATGTCCGTGAAAACAAATGGCATGTCAGTTTTTTTGATGATTGTTAAAAACAGACCATCAAAAAAGGACATGTGAATAGACACATTGGATTCAATGGGTTCTCAAAATGGACGTGTCATGAACGAGGCAAAAACAGCCGTCACTCGTCAGTCTTTCTTTGTCGTGTGAATTATCTCTAATGGACATTTTTCAAGGCCGTTAGATCCATCGAAAACATCACTCTCATGTGAATACGGCCTTAAACACTGTTTCAGACAGGCAAGCAGCTGTAACCTGACAAACTTCTTTCAGTCAGGTAAGATGCTGTTACATCACAAGTGGGTGTCATATAGGTGAGCTATTGTGACATCACGAGTGTATTTCTGCTGTTACATAATAAGTGGGTTTTAGTCGGGTGAGCAGCTGTGACATCACAAATGTCTTACGATCAGGTACGCTGCTGTGACATCACAAAAATATTTCTATCAGGTAAGATTCTGTGACATCACAAACAGGTTTTTGTAAGGGGGCGTTCATACTACCATTGTTAGCATCCGTTGCTAGCATCCATTACAAAATGTTGACAACAGACATTAAAAGAACCATCATAAATTTGTTAAAAATTCCATTGATTTCAAAGGGATTTGATCTGTTGTCCGTTAGTGTTCATTTTCACCAAATTTATCACATGTTCATTTTGTTTATCGGACATAATAATGTGGGGTGCAGGACTTTTGTGTCTGTTTAAAATAATGGATTTATGACGAGCGTTAAGTGTCCGTTATTTTTTAACATTAATGTCTATGGTTAACGGACGGTAACGAACAGTCGTCAGTTATACTGTCCGTTATTACTGTCCATTTTTTTTTGCGCATGCTCAAAAAGCAGAACAAAAAAAAAGCAAAAAAAACCAGACAGTATAAAAATGGACAATAACGGACACTAACGAACACTAATGTGTATATTGAATGGATCAGTTAAAAAAATCGGATACAATAAGATAAGTTAGTGTCCGTTAATGTCCATTATGATAGGCATCCATTTTGTTTTTTTTATTAACAGACCCTATAAGAATGAACATCCAATGGTAGTGTGAATGCTCCCTTAGGTAAATAGCTGCTAGCTCCTGTGACATCACAAGTTTGTTATAGTAAGGTAAACTGCTGTGACATCATCAGACAAGATACTATGATACCACAATGTGTATCACTCAGGTCAGCTGTGACATCGTAACTCTTGTTTTTTGCCTGGTAATCTTCAGCACAGAGCTGGAAGCAGTTGACTCTGGTCTCTGTATAGTGGCCAGCACCGGTACTGCAACTCAGCTCCAATCAAAGTCAATGGGAACTGAGTTGCAGTGACTGCGCCCAGCCACTAGACAGGGCACAGAACCAACTGCGTCTGGTTCTGTGCTGTGTATAGTATGAACATCTGAAGTGGCCCCGAACAGCTGATCCATGTGGGTGTCAACTGTTGGCCCTATATCAGTCAGATATTTAGGATGTATCCTAAGTATGGGCCATAAAAAAAATCCCTGACCGACCCCTTTAATTCCTGTGCTGTTAATTCAAGATAATAATTTTGTGGAATATACAACTTCTCCCTCTGATGCCTTTATATGTGAGGTTGCTCTAGCTATAATACTAGCAAAACCAGATGTGTTAAATTGTCTCTGATGAGCAAGTTACCGCTCCGTCCAATAAGATTACGGCAGAGCAGCGATGCTACAAAGTACCTATGGCTTAATCAATAACCAACAAATTGAATAAACGCTCTCAGTACATGTTACCTGGGGGGAACGCCAAGCAACGGATTACTATGTCTGATATTTTCTTATAGTAGACTTGCAAAAAACAAGTAGTGTCTTGATATTTCAGTGCTTGTGTAAATGAAGAAGATCCAGCTGCGGGGAAAGCAGGTTTCATGTACAGATGTAGTCATACTTCTTGCTGTAAACACTTGTGTTTATTGGATAATCTATGCCATTATGTTACAACTATAGGATTCACTTGCTTGATCATAGCTCTTGCCATGTCCGTAGAAGTCAAATAGTGTCTATCCTCTGTGCTGGAGTCCTAGTCTCGTTGAGGCTGCTGAGTGTTATATTTGCAGCATTCAACGTAATTTAAAGGGGTTGTCCAGGCAAAAATGGACAACCCCTTTAACTTTTAAATCAGCCGGGGGCAGAAAAAAAAAAAAAAAAAATCATACTTCACTTGTCCCCGATGCTCCGGTGTCCTCCCGGCGTGTTCTGGTTCTTCTGCTCAACGGGTCTCTTCCAGCGTTCCGCTGAAGCCGCTGATTGGCCTCAGCGGTCACGTGACTCAGGAAGAGACCTGTGATGTCACAGGTAGTGACATCACATGCCCTTTGCTGATTAGCCTCAGCGGTCATGTGGAATCAGCGGCTTCAGCAGAACTCTGGTTGAGACCCATTGAGCAAAAGAAACGGAATGCGCTGGGAGTATGAATTTTTTTTTATTTTTTTCACTGCCCCTGGTTAATTTAAAAGTTTAAGGGATTGTCCATTTTTGCCTGGACAACCCCTTTAAGCATAATGACTACCGGTTGTGGCTTTATGTTCTTCTACTCTTAGCCTGACACCATATTGTGCCATGCAGTTGATGTGCTGCAGTGCTGTTGTCGAAGGGGTTACTGCGGTACTCAGGATACATTGTGTCTTTGACCTATCCTTGAGCAGATGAGACACATTAGATAATAGTTCCCACTATACAGTTCCCAGACAGCAGACATTCCTATTGCTTTTAAATGGGTGTGGTTTTCTCCACCAACTCTATAGTGGGCCATTTTGTGGACCAGTGATGCCCATTACAGTCAATGGGGCAGATTTATGAAGACTTTTCATATCCCTGCACCAGCGGACAGTGCGCCTAATATATGAGGAGGCGAATGCCAGCTCATAAATCATGCATACACCCTCCCCAGGCCGTGAGCTTGTAGCTGGCATAGATTTCAGGGATCATTTATGTCTGTAAACTGTAAATGATCATAAATCTGATGGGGCTGATGGATCACCCATACCTGACGCCTTTCTGAGAAAGTGGCAAGGGCAGTGTGGAACAAAAAAAAATAGCAAATTTTGTGCAAAAACTCAATTTGCACAAAAATTTGCAACTTTTCAATGCACACTAAACAACTGGCATACAATGCATGAAAAATCTCCTTCAATGGGTCTGTGAGAATGACTGAATGCACACAGATGGCAGCCATGTGCTGACCATCTCTCACCGATCCAATGCATTGTGAAGTCTAGCATTTTGTTAACAAATCTGGTTGAAAGGCATATCTTCCATAGACACAAGATGTTGAAAAAAATCTATAGGACTGTGTGCTGTCCATGGAGAACCCAGACAGCACACGTTTGTGAAATACAGAAGTGTGAATAAGCCCTTAGGATCCATACTTTGACTTTTGTTGATTAATCTCTGTGGAGTTGGGTATTAGGTTGGACACCTGCCAATAACCTCGTGTGCCTATTATTTTAGAATGGGAACATAAAAATCTGCTGTATTATTCCCTAGTTGATTGATTTTCTGCTCAAAAGTAAATATCCAGACTTTCCTGGTAGGGCACAAAGAAATTGTAATTTTGGTGGAGCCCTCCATCAATAGCGCATACTTGAAGATGCAGTCCCACATACATTCTTATTCTGTAACACAATAGAAAGTACATGATATAAAATGGAGTGAAGGAAATCTCACTACTGCCTGTAATTCTAAGTTATCCACTTCCTTCAGATCCTCGGCAGTGTCACATGACCAACAATAAGACTGCCTAACTGACACACATCTCAGTTGGGGATGTGTCTGTTTGTGTAGTCATGTTCGGGGTAGGCGATGGAACGATCCTTTCACCGTTTTGCAGGAACACAGTTTTAGACTCAGTTTTAGACTATATTTACATCTGTGTAGTAGTCTCCATTCGTCCTTCAAAAATGCTGACTTTTTTTTTTTTTTTGTTAAGTGATGTCTGTAACAAAATAACACACACCCAGTGGATCCTATTATAGTTAATGGGTCCCTGGGGATCATTGTTGCCCATTGTTAGAAAGACCGTTTTTCTGTTCTTTCTAAGGCTAGGTTCATTCTTGCGCTGTTTCCCATGGCTCTCCATTGTTCAGGTCACCCAGCGGACCCGAACAATGGAGAGCCATGCCAATAAAATTGACTATTATGGGGTCTGCCGGGTTTCCATCAGGTGTCCGCCATTTTCATACTGAAACAGGCACAGAGAAAAGTCCTCCTTGCAGGAGGACGATTTTTTGGCGTTTCTCGATGTGAACTGATGCAGCGTGTTTTTTTAATTTAGGTGGCAGGACAACCACTTTAAGTCTTTGTTAGGGGATCTTCACACTAACCTCATCCCTGTCACAGGATTAAGAAAGCAATGGACATTAACGGTAATAAAGTGGCGGATGCCGACAGAACCCCCCTCTACTTTATTTGTTCTCATTAATTCTGATATAACAAACTTCCTTCCATCATGTGTGGTTACTTTTGTAAAGTCCTGCATGCTCGAGTTTATCTCATGTCATCCTGCCCCCCTATATGTCTGTCTTTGTCAATCAGCTATACTACAAGTACAGTAATGTTCTTGTATCTACATACGGAAAGCTTCCCATTTAGGTTTTGCATACCCATGACATAGCCCCCGTATACCAATACAAATAATATATGTCAGTAGAATGTGTAGTTAACTCTTTATGTCTCAGTCACATGAATATTGTAACTCATGTTATTTATCAAGGTGGGAATGCCCGAACAGGACACCGCACTGCATTATCATAGAGGAACACTTATATCCTCATTTGCACCCATTGCAATACAATAAACATTTTTCTTTGGCATTTTCCTTACTTTTATAAAGGACAGAGATCCTGCAAATGTTTTCAATATTATTCCTTTCATATCCCACTTATTACAAAGATGGCTGACCTTCAGTATTTATTCTGCATTAATACCTTGTTTTCTACATGAGTCGCATACAGGTTTTTAATGTTTTATGTATAGGATAGTTTATCTTATGCCAGTTACTTGTCAGCAGCTAGCGCAACAATTGATGGACATAATGTAGGCTGGATGATGTATGAGTAGTAATTCTACAAGGGCTGACATCCAAATTACTTATACTTGCTGTATGTTGTGTATACTAACTGGCCTGACTAAAGGCTCTAAAACGTGGGTCAAACATGGCACTTTTTTAGTCCTAAAAGAGTCCAAAATCTCTGATAAATGAGTAATCTCTGATAAATGAGTAGTGCATGAGTTATGTAGCGACTTGGGGCATAACAATGTGGAGATGACACAGTTAGGAATAGGCTCAAGATGGCGGGCTCACTGCTCTTTATGGCCTTTAGCACCAGACACTAGGCCAGCATAATGATGAGGAGGCAGGAGGTGATGGTGTAGGTGCCCGTGGGGCACTCCCTGTTACTTGTCTCATGTATAATTGATGTTTCTGGGTGCCATTGATTTTAGGTGCTAATGAATGTATTGGAGATAGGATGGCAATTGAAAAAGTTGTAGCACTGTTTCACCCAGTCACAGAGCAACATGGAGGCACAATTCACTTACAGCCGTAGATTCCACACATATGGAACTTTACATACACAGACAGGAATTGTTATAACTCTTTGCCCCTTCCTCAGTTCTCTGACACTTTTCCCTGTAGCAATCTGGGGCAACCCTGGGACCGAGTTCTCCTTTACAACAACTATTGGGGAGATGCAGGGTACATTTTGGCAATGGACACCTCAGGTCCCTCACTGTTAAGCAGTGAAGATGTTACTATGAGTCAGGTACATGATGGCTTGGTTCTGAGAGATTGGAATCCAGTGACATTAGAATGCCTGTTAGCCCTATCTGCCACTAACTGACCTACATAGCTGAATAAGTTCTGCGACAAGTTAAGTCTTCTTACACTAACCCTCAGCTTCCAGGCTAAAGGTTGGGGACTTCTAACAACCACTAAACTCCTACCACCTTTTAGGAAATGTAGAACTCAAGCCACTCCTGTTTGTACAGCAGCCAAGAACTGTTAACTCCAAAGTGTCCAACGTAAAGCTGAAAAATGCAAATAGCCAGTAATAAACAATCTAAAACCAAAATAAATGTTATAAAATAGTGCAAAAACATTATGCATTAATAAAGCAGCAAAAGTCCTTTGCAGTGGCGTTTTTGGGGATTACTGCAGTTGTATTACAAAACTTTGACAAAAGCAGAATAGTTACTGGAGATTTTTTTGGGTCTTCTGCTGGCTTTAGGGATCTACCTTATATTACCTTCCTGTTTGGATGTTGGTGGCTTTTTGTTAGCTGCAGTCGTGCGTTACATTAAAGGAGGAGACCTGCGGTGACACATCAGGACTTCTTTATACACCTCGAAAGTGTGTAGCGCTATTTAACTAAAATAGAACGGCAGGGACACCTCTCTAACCCACCATTTCACAGGCGTCTTCAAAGCAACAAATCCTTGGGTAAGAAACCTTACTCTGGCTGCTCTTTGTTAAACAATAAATCATTAAGAAATAATTGTCAAGTAGTTAATTAAAGAAAACTGAATACAGAGAAGATTGTTACTTACATGTGTCTGCTGGTTAATAGTGAATATCAAGAAAACTCATTTAGGCTAAGGCCCCATGTAGTGAGCCGCAGCAAGAAAGTGCTGCGGGAAAAATCGCGGCGGCAATGCATCGCGGTTTTTCCCGCATCGTTTTTCACAGAAAGTCTGCAGTCTGCGGACTTTCTGCTTCCATTATACCTATAGGGAAACCGCCGGCATTTCCGTAGGCATAATTGACATGCTGCGATTTACAAAACCACGACTGTTTTGGAAATTGCAGCGTATCCGCTGTGTGTATTTTTACGCAAGGTATGGATGGGATTCACTAGAATCCCATCGACCTTGCAGGGACTGTAAAACTGTGGCGTTTCTGCCGTGGCCAAACCATGGCGTTTACACTATGTGGGGACCCGGCCTTAGTTTGAGGCCCCATGTTGCAGAAACGCAGATTTTTTGGTTGCAGATTTTGCTGCGGTTTTTTGAGCCAAAACTAGTAGTGAATTTAGGAAAAGGAAGTCTAAGAGCTTGCTATATACAGTACTTTCATTTCCTTTTGTAGTCACCACAGGGTTTGGCTCAAAAAACTGCAGCAAAATCTGCAATGAAAAAAGCAGTTTTTCCGCAACATGGGGCCTCAGTCTTAAAGGGGTTTTGCAGGACTTTAAAGCGTACCTGTCATTTCAGGTAACTTTTCAGGATAAGCTGATATGTGTGTACATGAGGAATAATACTATTTCCAGACATTATATGACTTTTATATTCTGCAATTTTTAGGATTTTTCCCCTTTGTATCAGTTTTCTCTGACCTATCTAGTGGAGCCTATAGCTGCTATACACTGCACACAATAAGTATAGGTGAGTCTGCTCTATATCTCTCTCTTGTGATAGAAAGCTGTGGCATCAGTCTGAACATGTCCTTCTCCTATCCTCATCTCCTGCTTACTCCTCCCTCCTCCTCTATCCATAGACTTCTACAGACATGAGTCACCTGAGTCATGTGACCTGCAGTCCATCTGGAGACAAAGCACTGATTTTCAGAATGAAAGTTACTTTAGTTGGGGAGGAACACAGTAATATCGTGATAAGAGAAGAAAGAGACATTTCTCTCTAATAAGATAGATTACAAAGCTTCTTATATTTGCCTGTACTATCCATATATGCAAAGCTTGATGAAATGACCTTGTTGAGAGTACTTCATTACTTATTGATGACCTATCCTTAGGATTCTGTAGGTTATCAATATTTAAGTCCCAGAAAACCCCATTAAAGCCTACAAAGTGTCAAAACTTATTTACTGAGAAGTATTAATATTGTATTTTAATGTATGAAAATCACGTGCTGGAGAAAGAAGCAAGACGTCAGCTGAGACACCCACCTAGAGCCTACAGGACAGGCAGGCAAAGTAGACCTTTTCCTAAGGCACCATTTAACAGGGAGGCATTTATAGATTAAAAAAATGAAATGGATATAAACAATGATCTTACAATCAGCACTATAGTTTAGTTCATTGGTAAGGAGCAAGAACAAACTACTAAAGCCAATCAGTGATTACCTGTAGAGAGCCAGAATCAAGCATTGTGGGTAAGGGGTAGGATGGAGAAAATGTGGAATATGCATAATAAATAAGAACACTAATGATTGGTGGGGAGTGGGCAGTGATGAGGTCATTAAAGTGAATCTCCAGGTGATCAGTGTGTGGGCGGGGTAAGGAGAACTCTCACTGTCTGTCCTAGGAGTCCTTTTACTCAGGAATGATGCTCCAAATTATATAACCTTATATATGACAGATCTCAGCTTCTCTCCTCTATCATATAACCCTATATATCACAGAGCTCGGCTTCTCTCCCTCTATCATATAACCATATATATCACAGAGCTCAGCTTCTCTCCTTCTTTCATATAACCCTATATATCACAGAGCTCAGCTTCCCTCCTCTATCATATAACCCTATATATCACAGAGCTCAGCTTCTCTCCTGTGTCATATAATCCTATATATCACAGAGCTCAGCTTCTCTCCTCTATCATATAGCACTATATATCACACAGCTCAGCTTCTCTCCTCTATCATATAATCCTATATATCACAGAGCTCAGCTTCTCTCCTATGTCATATAACCCTATATATCACAGAGCTCGGCTTCTCTCCTCTATTATATAACCCTATATATCACAGAGCTCAGCTTCTCTCCCTCTATCATATAACCCTATATATCACAGCGCTCAGCTTCTCTCCTCTATATAACCCTATATATCACAGAGCTCAGCTTCTCTCCCTATCATATAACCCTATATATCACAGAGCTAGGCTTCTCTCCTTTATCATATAACCCTATATATCACAAAGCTCAGCTTCTCTCCTCTATCATATAACCCTATATATGACAGAGCTCAGCTTCTCTCCTTCTTTCATATAACCCTATATATCACAGAGCTCAGCTTCCCTCCTCTATCATATAACACTATATATCACAGAGCTCAGCTTCCCTCCTCTATCATATAACCCTATATATCACAGAGCTCAGCTTCTTTCCTCTATCATATAACCCTATATATCACAGAGCTCAGCTTCTTTCCTCTATCATATAACCCTATATATCACAGAGCTCAGCTTCTCTCCTTTGTCATATAACCCTATATATCACAGAGCTCAGCTTCTCTCCTCTATCATATAACCCTATATATTACAGAGCTCAGCTTCTCTCCTCTATCATATAACCCTATATATCACAGAGCTCAGCTTCTCTCCTCTATCATATAACCCTATATATCACAGGGCTCAGCTTCTCTCCTCTATCATATAACCCTATATATCACAGAGCTCAGCTTCTCTCCTCTGTCATATAACCTATATATCACACAGCTCAGCTTCTCTCCTCTATCATATAACCCTATATATCACAGAGCTCAGCTTCTCTCCTCTATCATATAACCCTATATATCACAGAGCTCAGCTTCTCTCCTCTATCATATAACCCTATATATCACACAGCTCAGTTTCTCCCCATTACCATACCCTGTTCTCAGATATGGCAGCAGAAGTTACCTAAATTCACTTTTAATGAATGGTGGTCTATATAAGAGATATAATGCTGAACATCAAGTACTTAGGATGGTAGGGCACAATCTGAAACTTCTGATATGGATGCTAAGAAAACTTGTTCCACCACTACTACTCATTGGGAGAAGGGGATGCGCTGTGTTCCTTGAGTGTCCTTTGGCTTTACTATGAGATTGTAATGAATATGATTGAGTATTATAGCCCTAGGACCCCACAACCCCTTCATTCTTGGTCTGAGGCACAGATATTTAAAGGTGAACATTCCCTTTAATTGTATTACACATTATTGATATAAATATGTTTTCCAGAATCTTTCGTTTTCCTTAACTGTTGTTTACTCCATTTGAATACATGATCCTCGCCACGATCATCGCAAACTGCATTGTCCTTGCACTGGAGCAGCATCTTCCTGGAGACGACAAGACGCCTATGTCTCGTAGATTGGTATGTCTATTATAATGAATCATTAACCTTTTGTGTCCATGTTATGCGGTTTGATCTGTAACATGCTGTACATGATGATAATGTAAAAATATTGCTTAATATTGTAGCCACAAAAAATAAAAGGACAATATCATAGGAGGGTTAATCCTGGCAGATGAAATCAATTCTTAGTTCAGGAGTGAACATATAGACTATGCAGCTTTTTCTGCTTCAAGTGAGCTCAGGAGGGGGGGGGGGGACTCATTCTGGCATTTGTTTTTTTTTTTTTTTTTTTTAACAAATATTCTACTTTTTTCACTCACTGCTCACACTTATGGGTCCCTTATAGATTACTGTACATAGACAGTATATCATTCCTGTTATATAATACTTGATCACTGTACAGTATGAGCTGTCCTGTGATTTACTGACTGCTGATAATGCAGTATCTGTCTGTATGAGCAGTCTATAAACCACCAAGAATATTGTACTTACCCCTTTCACTTCTCTAGACCACTAGGGATGCTGTAATTGGCTTCTTCACTGCCCTAGTCCACCAGTGATGATATCTTATTGTTATCCATTCCAGGGAGGTTATTCAGAGATGTAGGTAAAATAAAGATTAGACAGCTGATCAGTGAAGGTGCTGGGTGTCAAACTTCCCTTCTGAAGGTTTAACAATTATAAAGAATTATCCTGGGCGTGTGATGGTCACACAAGAGGAAGCTCTTATGAGGCCCCATGCACACAGCCGATTTTTGGTCCATGTCTTAATTATTATTATGGATTGGAATACTGACTAATTGATTTCAATGGCTCCATGCACGTGACTGTATTTTTTACGGGTCTCTGTGGGGGCTTTAGGACTTGTCTGTTTTGCAGCTTGGTTCATCTAATCTAGGCTTTGTGCTATCCGTGTGCAGTCTGTTCCATTTTTCGTGGGCCCTTTGCCAGAGTGCCCATTTTTTATCACATGCATTTTTCATAAGTGCATATATTTTTAGTATACAAAGCATGTATTTTACATGCATTTAAGTGGGATAAAAATAGCACCATGTAAAGCTACCTTCACCATGAATGTAACAATTGCACGTGTGTCGCATGACCAGGACAGTTCTTCATTATTTGACTTCCATACAATGACTGCAAGCAGAGATGTTGAAAATCATGAAGAATCGATACACAAAGTATATTAGAGAATGGAATAACTTTCCATTACACAAATACAAAAATTACAGCAGCGCCAAGACCTATATACTGTAACTAGAGCTGTATACATGATTGATCAAGCTTGTAAAAGCCCATCTACCATGATAAGGCAACCTCAGATGGGACCCTACACTAAAACATACTTCTCCAGGACCCAGAATTGGTCTACAGTGTGAATACGGGGCAAGTAGGATCCAGATCCATGACAGAGTCTTGGATAGATGGAAGTAGAATCCATTATACAATAGATAAACTTTATTTACGGAAATCAGAACGCCCTTGAAGAGTAGTGTGACTGTAATCTCTATAAGGTAAAAACTCCGCAATGGTATAATAAGATTACACTGCCACCAAATTGTTCACACGACTTCTACAAGTAAGGCTGTGACAACTCTTAAAGGGCACAACCAAGGACGTACTGTACTGCAGATCAATATGTACAAGCTTTTTTGTCTTATTGAAAGTGAATCATTGACTATGAAACATTTAGCCCAGGCGGTGTGCATTATAATGAAGTCTTCATACAAAAACTAATTGATTCCCTGTCTCCTATTCAATCATATATTATTTGGCCGTCTATAAAATTGGCTTATGAAACGTCCATAAATTTCCACATCTTCTGATATCTTCCTTGTCAGTAATGCAGGATCCTGCAGTTAATGTTCAAATGCAAAGGTCTATTATGGCCTTATGGGGGGCACAATAAGTAAAAAAAAAACAAAACAAAAAAAAACTGGAAAATGTACAAAACATGCACATTTTCCTTCCTTGTTATGTCAAAGTGAAAGTGACATTATTATACTCTGGGGCCCAGGTGTAAAAAATAAAAAAAAAATTCAAGCTCAAATTTTGTTATGTCTTTTGGGTCTCCTCAAGGTGTCTGGGACCAATCTCTATTTGTTCAGTTTAAAAAAAAAAAAATTGGAATATTCGGGTCACACAAGGCTTGGTACAAATTGGTTCGCCTATCTCTAGGTAGCTCTGATTGGAAAGTACCAGACTGTGCAGGAACACACAGTGAACTGACAAATGGCTCAAAAATTTTTAGGAAAAATAACAGAGGAACAATGATACATAGAGTTTTACGAAAGATGCTCTAGAATTATTTAATGGGGAATACAAGTATTTTCTAAAACATATAGCCAAGAGAGGTGGCAGGTCCCCTAAAAAGGGAGTCTGTCAGCAGTTTTAACCGTTCAATATTGCTGACAAAGCTACTGTAGATAGATAATGAATAAAGCAGTTCAAAGACACCTAAGTGAATGAATGGTCATGCTAGTCAGGGAGTTTTCCTCTGACCTGGAGCAGCGGCTCTAGCGTCCATCCAGAAGACTGTTAAATCACTCAAGAACAGAGGAGGAGATTGGAGAACATTCAATACAGAGAGACCAGGAAGCTTCATAGACAAGGAAGGCCCAGGGGCAAGTGCAACTATAGTGCAAGGATTGAAATTTCTTTTCTCTCCTTTACACCCCATCTAACACTGTCAGCAGTTTTGGTGGTCACCAGAAATCAGCATATAACCCAGCCCCCCAGATATGTTGGGTAGGGCCACCTGCAACCAATAGTGTTTCCCTTGTGAATCATGAGATATTGTTTTTGGAGCAATGAGGACATTACCTCTTACCTCTTGTTGCTCCCAAGAGTCCATCTACATATTGATCAAAAAGGCAATATCTCTGCAACGGAAGCACGGACAAGGGGCAAGCACTGTTTGTTTCAGGTGACCATAACCTATCAATCTACGGGGTTGATACAATGGGGAAAAAAAGTATTTAGTCAGCCACCAATTGTGCAAGTTCTCCCACTTAAAAAGATGAGGCCGGCCTGTAATTGACATCATAGGTAGACCTCAACTATGAGAGACAAAATGAGAAAACATATGTAGAATATCACATTGTCACGCAAGCAAGGAACCTATATTGTTCAACCACTTTCCTGTGGGGAAAAATGCCTTTCATAATCAGGGACCACTGGGGATTGGACAGGAGCAATATTCTGATGTGGCTTTAAGAAAGAGAGAGAGAGGCATGGAGAGGCACAAAGAGAAAAGACTTGAGCAACAGAGGGGAAGAGGAGGCAGAGCTGGGGGGCTTGTTAGCAACCCAGTGGCCATAAGTGCTGGAAGGAGCAGGACGCCAGTGACCACAAGGCACCTGCGCCACAGTGTATATCCCCAATGAATGACTTCCATATGCATGAAAACCTAGTACTAAATATATATTGGGGACATTTATCAAACCACCTATGCCAGTTTTCTGGTGTAGATAGGTGTTAATGTGGCACATCTTTGCTGCACCACCTTTTCTTGCAACACAGATGAGCCACATCCCTCATTTTGCACCTCTCTCACCACTGATAGTGGGATGGGGCCACAGTGGAGACGCCTCGGCCCAACATAACATACAGAGGGGAAAAAAATTATTTAGTCAGCCACCAATTGTGCAAGTTTACCCACTTAAAAAGATGAGAGAGGCCTGTAATTGTCATCATAGGTAGACCTCAACTATGAGAGACAAAATGAGAAAACATATCTAGAAAATCACATTGATTTTTTAAGAATTTATTTGTAAATTATGGTGGAAAATAAGTATTTGGTCACCTACAAACAAGCAGGATTTCTGGCTCTCACAGACCTGTAACTTCTTCTTTAAGAGGCTCCTCTGTCCTCCACTCATTACCTGTAGTAATGGCTCCTGTTTGACATTGTTATCAGTATAAAAGACACCTGTCCACAACCTCAAACAGTCACACTCCAAACTCCACTCTTGAAGACCAAAGAGCTGTGGAAGGACACCAGAAACAAAATTGTAGCCCTGCACCAGGCTGGGAAGACTGAATCTGCTATAGGCAAGCAGCTTGGTGTGAAGAAATAAACTGTGGGAGCAATAATTAGAAAATGGAAGACATACAAGACCACTGATAATCTCCCTCGATCAGGGGCTCCACGCAAGATCTCACCCCGTGGGGTCAAAATGATCACAAGAACGGTGAGCAAAAATCCCAGAACCACACGGGGGGACCTAGTGAATGACCTGCAGAAAGCTGGGACTAATGTAATAAAGGCTACCGTCAGTAACACACTACGCCGCCAGGGACTCAGATCCTGCAGTGCCAGACGTGTCCCCCTGCTTAAGCCAGTACATATCCGAGCCCGTCTGAAGTTTGCTAGAGAGCATTTGGATGTTCCAGAAGAGTATTGGGAGAATTTCATATGGTCAGATGAAACCAAAGTAGAACTGTTTGGTAGAAACACAACTCGTCGTGTTTGGAGGAGAGTGAATGCTGAGTTGCATCCAAAGAACACTATACCTACTGTGAAGCATGGGGGTGGCAACATCATGCTTTGGGGCTGTTTCTCTGCAAAGGGACCAGGACGACTGATCCATGTACATGAAAGAATGAATGGGGCCATGTATCGTGAGATTTTGAGTGACAGAACCTTATAAAACAAGCATCCTAGAGAAAGCAGCGGTATTGAATTTATGACTGTTTCCATTTACTTACAAAAGTACATCCAGAACCGCCACGTGAACCAGTATAAGATTAAGATGAATCATTCCATCTGTCTTACCATATGACTTGGCTGCTGTGCTAGTAAACTGTATCGTATAGATTCTAAATGAGCCAAACAATGACCGATATCCAGCAAGTCATTTAGGACAACCAGAAAATCTTCAACTTCAATTAGTTTTTTGAAAACCCATTCACATGCAGAGAAGAAAAAAATCTGTGCAGATTTTAGAACACGGTATGAAAATTGAATTCCCATTGCTACAATTTCCTTGGATTTTACCCATAATAGAGGCAGGGAACACAACTGTTATAGTACCAGTGGCAGGGAGTCCATCACTGAATTGCTTCCCCTTACTGCCCTAACCCATAGTGTGTACCTGCAGCAACCATATAGGTGCATATAGATTCATACATTTCCATTGTATTCATGTTAGCTCCCTCTAGTGGTGGGTGCAAGCAGAAACAATTAAATAGTTTATGAAAAAAGCAAACTTCTGTAACAGACACAATATACTATGCTAGTATAATTAATCCAGAGGCAATCCACAGTTTATTTTAGTGCCTCATAACAATGGCAGATTTCATATACCAATTGCACCAGAATTCTGGTATAATTTGTGCAAAAAAACAAGTATAGATACCATGCTCTGGATTTGTAACATGGTATACACACTTTTTGCACCCCACTAGTGGAGTCCTAAAAAGAAGTGTCTTAACATGTAAAACTACTTGTGCCAGCTCTCATGTAGCTAGTATTAGATTATCATATGGCATTTTTGGGTGGCTACCTGACTCCCAAGGCCTCAAAAAAAGCTTTTAAGAATATTTAAATGAAAAAAAAAGCTAAATGTTCAAATCATTTCCCTTTCACTCGATGACATATAAATATACATAAACCAAAATAGACATGAACACATCAGGCATCCCCAAGTTCTAAAATGCCCAAATTATTAAACTATAAAACCATTTTTCTAATACAATGAATGATGTAGGAAAAAAAAATCAAAATGGCCGAATCAGTTTTTTCCCCGCTTTGTCTCACCCCTAAAAAATGGATTAAAAAGTGGCCAAAACATCACACATTTTTCAAAGTGTAATTAATAAAAACTACATATTGCCCCACAAAAAATATACCTTGGACCGCTTCATACACTGAAATATAAAAAAATACAGGTCTCAGAATTTGGTGATTTATTTATTTTTTTTTTAATTTTGAATTTTTGTAAAGTTTATAAATATGAAAAAAACCTATATAAATCTATGTAAACAGACAAATGGAAACGTTATGGCTTTTAGAAGGCAGGAAGTAAAAAAAAAAAAATCACAAAAATGAAAAATAGCTGTGTCCAGTAGGGGCCCTAAAAATGTTTGTCCACAATCTTCATACAACCTGGTAGTCTTAATCTGTCCCTGCATACATCAGGCTCCACTGCAATAAAGTCACAGCATCTTCTGCCAGTCTCCTCTAGGTTTATGCTGTCTTTTTTAGATAATATTAATAAATCTGGGCCGATGTATAATAAGCATCTTAGTCTCTGGACTGGATTTATTCCATCATATGATTAGCTGTTTGGTGACCTATATCTCAAGGATCCTTGGCCTTCACAGTGCTTGTCAGTTATAAACTATGACACTTCGGGCACATTTTTAAGGTAGTATAAAAATTTCCTTTTCCTAATCAGTCTTCTTGTAACCCGAATGGCTTAAATTCCATGTATTTATTCAGTCAGGAGTAATAGTAGTCGGTGTCCTTCCATCAATTTATCCTCGCTCTTCAGTACTGTGAAAACGGGGATGGCAAATAATAATGTCGTTTTTTCTCAATATGAATTTTCACATGTAGGTGCTATTAAATGTATAATTTTTTGTCTCTTTTTTTCATATATATGGTATAGAAAATGTATTAAAGGAACAAAGTGTTTTATTTACATATAAACAAAATGTTGCATCATCGATGCCAATAATAGTACATTAAAGAAGCAGCTAGAATAACAGTTTTTTTCTATATCCACACTCCTTACCTGATTCTGTTTCATACTCTGCACTTATTGTATAGATATTGCACTAATATACCTGCAGTTTAGCATCCTGTCTGACACCATTTTGATTTATAGATTTCTCTTCCTCTGATGCCTCAGCATAGCATCAAGTGGACAGCTAGAGTCAGTACCATCTCTGCCTGCTAGGAGAACAGTGTAATTATCCTTCTCTTTAAAGAAGACCTTTCACTACCTTCACCAACTCCGTTTCTTTGCTTATTTCAGTAGAAGGCGCTCCACTGATTCCGGTGCAGTTGGAATGTTTTCTGTAGCCCCCACAATTCCTGAAAAATAATTTCTGTTAGTTTCGGCACCTATTCTGCTAGTTAGGCTCTCTTTCAGGTAGGTAATCCCTGACTATCTGTTCCAGCTGAAGACCACCCACCTGACAGTCTAATCATTAGTAGTAAAATGTTGTAGGCGTTTACCCCCCATGAGGTTCAGCCCTCTTGTATGTTTTAGGTCGAACTTGTTCGGTTAGAACTGGTAGTGCTATTATTATATTCTGGGGTCTTCTTAGATCCCAAACTATAATAAGCCGAGGCCCATGGGAGGTGAGTAAAAATAACAGTTATACTCACCATGTCTCACCTCTCCCGGAAGAGCGAAGAAATCAGGTGATACCTTTTAGAAGCTAACTGACTATATTTGATAAGTAAGCTTTCAGAAGACTAGCTTCCTTCATAACACCATGTCTGATGAAGGAAGCTAGTCTTCTGAAAGCTTACTTATAAATATACTCAGCCTCTAAAAGGTATCGCCTCATTTCTTCACTCTTCCACTACTTTCAATGGCTAACACGGTACAACATTATACTACTATCACCTCTCCTGAGCATTCTGGTCTAGGAGACCTCAGAGTATAATAGTGTTTTATGGGTGATGAACCCCAAACGTTTTGAGTCAAACCCGAAATTTTTTGGAAATTGCGAATTCAGTTTGCTTATCCCTAATCATAAGCTGGTTCACATTTCTAACAGGATTTCAGGAGAGTTATAGAAAATGCAAATCACGATAGGGATAGATCCATCATATGACGGAAACAAACAGATCCTGAGGGACCCCATTGATCATAATGGGAGCTTCAGGTATGTGTTATGTTGTTCATCATTTTGCCAGATGAAAATGCCCCGAATGAAGGACTTTTCATCACGATTTTTGCTCCTAGCAGAACATCTGATGCAGATGTGAACTTAGCCATACAGGGCGTTCTGATGTCTGAGTTGGTGACTTGTGAAGAGGACACAAAGAAATGCAACTCCAAGAAGGTCACCAAGACATTATGTGACTAAAAGAAGAAAAGAAGTCCATGAATATCATGTAGAACTGAAGAACTAAATTAGGCAATTACTGGGTACATAAGAAAAGAAAAATATATTATTAAGGTCTGTTTCCACTACAGACTTTTATATTGACTGTATCTACATCCCCCATTCTCTTTAATGCTGGGTAATTCTCTGCATTCTCCAAAACTTGTCTGCTGAGAACAGGAACACGATATTACGGGCCCAGTAACCGGGAACACTCAAACTGCTGACATGGGATTCCACAGTTACTCAATATTTTATCAGTCATTGCCTCAACTTGCAAATATATATTATCTGCCACATATAATGCACAAATCATAGAAATAGCCAGTGTGGCTGCTATGGGGCTCCTGGAAAGAAGAGGCCCAGCCCTTGTTAGTTAACCTTTAATTTACAGTCTCATTGCCAGGGATACCCTTTCCACAGGTCCTTTACCTGTAGCAAAAAAAGGTGTGCAACATTAAACTATGTATGCTTGAGAAGACGGGGGCAAACAGGGTCCAATTCATTGTGCCCCGTGTCGATAGCAAAGCCCTCCACTTTTTACCCTGTCCACAGTAGGATCCACCAATGCAAAGAGGATCTTTTACCACCTCCAACAAGTCCAGCTCTTTGCATCATTTAATAGGTTCCAGCACAGTTGGATTTTTTTCTCTAGCCCCAACCATTTCTGAGCAATAAGTAATGTAATTTTTGGTCCTTGATATACTATTTAGGCTCTGTCAGGAGGGCGGTGTCAAGCAGGGGTGTGATTCTAAGCTCTGACACTGGCCAAAGTGACCAGGGGGGGGGGGGGTGATTTGGTTTGAGCAACCTGAGGGGCGCAGAGCTGGCAATTTTTTCATCTTTCCTGTAAATAGCCATTAAGTATGTTGGTGTTACATCAGTAAATAATTATAATAATAGTAGTAGTTGCACAATATGATATGTACAGCTATTGTTATAATAGTGCTTTTACACATCTCCTTTTTATTCGCAGGAAAAGACAGAACCCTATTTTATAGGAATATTTTGCTTTGAAGCTGGAATTAAAATTGTGGCTTTAGGATTGGTGTTCCATAAAGGGTCTTACCTCCGGAACGGCTGGAATGTTATGGACTTTATTGTAGTACTCAGTGGGTGAGTGTCTTTTGGTATGATTCTTGGTCTGTCTGTGGGGTTGGTGAGTATCCATCTTGTACTGAATGTCCTATAACCACCATAATAGACAATGATGTTCTTTAATATAAATTTAGCCATGTCATAATTGCATATTTGCAAATGTCATTCTAGTAAAACAATTGATGTGCAATTATCTGCCGAAATGTCGGATATAAATACAGGTTAGATATTGTAGACCAGGCAAACAAGACAAGATGAAGTAGAAATGTCAGGTATCATGCCTTATAGATAAATCGATTGGTGCTGGTGTATAAAAGAAAAATCACAGCAGGTATCTGCAGGAAGAATATTCACTGAAAAGAGCACACGTGAAATGCATGTGTAGAAAGGAACAACTAATGTGATGTCGATTATAAACTGAAGTTGAAATATAGATACTGTAGATGGATATGAGATAGATAGATAGATAGATAGATAGATAGATAGATAGATAGATATGCGACAGATCAATACATGGATGTATAGACAGACAGATATGTAAGGTAGATCAATAGATGGATAGATAGATAGATAGATAGATAGATAGATAGATAGATAGATAGATAGATAGATAGAAGAAAAAATGGAAGCTAGCACAGCACCATGTGTGAGTACTTAGCAAGACGGGTGCATATCCACTGGGATTAGATATAGAATCCCTGAAGGGCCAAATATTCAAAGAAGTAGGCAGCACTCCAAAATGATGAAAAAAGAAGTGGTTGTAGGTTTATTCCAAGAGCAACATTTCAGTCCTGGGAATGTTGTCAAGCCTAGATAGATAGATAGATAGATAGATAGATAGATAGATAGATAGATAGATGTAAGACAGATCAATACATCAATGTATAGCCAAACAGATATATAAGGTAGATCAATGGATGGATGGATAGATAGATAGATAGATAGATAGATAGATAGATAGATAGATAGATAGAAAAAAAAAGAAAGGATGGAGTAGTAGCCAGTCATGTCGGGCTCATGGTGGCTGAGTCAGCTCCATTAGTCCTCCAGTACACCACAGTGGCTGGTGCAGCCAGTCTTCAGGGCAGAGCTGTATCTAGGCTTTCTATCACCCCGGGCAAAGGTTCAGTTCACTGCCATTACTCTGAATATCTGAATACATAAAAGTGGCTTGTAGGTGCCCCCCTCCCAACAACAAGAGGGAGTCTATAATGTGAATGGCGATGGTAATAGTATCCCTCAGGGAACTCTGTGATAAATCTCCCTAAGCCTGATTGTAGTTGGGGTGTCCTTGATGGAAATGCATAATTGAGCAAGAAAGTAAGGTAGGTGAATCCTTATTAAGATGATGGTAAAATCTTGGTAACCATTGGGCTGGAACTGCGGGGTGACAGCTTCTGAGAACAACTCATCCGTGGGAGCGTTGGGTGTTGGATCCTCACTTATCTAAGGATAGATCAACAATATTTTTAGCTCAGAAAACCCCTTTGAAATCAATGCAATGTCTATGTAATGGTATCTGCTCTCAATTTTATATGACGTGTCATAAAGGCAATCATGGAAAATAACATAAACAAGTACTGTAGATTAAGTGATGGTACTTATGAGATACATATCACATTTACAACACCAATAGAATGGGGTCGCCTTTTATTCAGACAGTATAATGGAGACTCTAAATGAAACCCAATAAATGACAGACTATAATACATTATAGACAAACAAAATGAGCTAAATTCACAGAGATTAATCTACAGTATAAACCAAGGCCATTAAAAAAAAATTCCATTGAGGCCATCGCTACAGTATGAAACATCTGCTTATGGAGGGATAACACATTGCTTACAATGTAATAATGCTATGCAAACATTACCATAGTGTCAAATAAGGTAACTTACAGTACTGTATATGCCGTCAGTGAAATATGACAATTCAGGTTACCTACTACCAGTCACAGAAGTAACAAATTCATTGAGCAGACAGCTCCATTCTCTGTGTAGTGGCCAGGATAGGTTACTGCAGTTCCACTCATATCTCTGTGAATGAGAGCTAAGCTGCAATGACTCAGTTCAACCACTACACAGAGAACAGCGCTGTCTACTTCCTGCTCCATTCTCTATGTGCCAGCTGCTGACAACACCTGACTGATGGGGGCACCACGTGTCGGACTCCCACAGATCTGATATTGATGACCTATCTGTAGAGGTTGGTCATCAAAAATTTTAGCCTTGAAAACCTGTTTATATGAGTGTAAGGGCATGTCCAAATACACAAGGTTTTACTATTGAGCCTTGACTGGCATTGGTGTGCACAGGGATAATCTCTATTCAGTGGGGCTAGTCAGTTTGTAACTTTCATGTTAATGTTTTTGTGTGGATTTCATTGCAGAAAATGTGCCAAAATATATGTAAAAAGGACAGTGGGAACACACCCTAATACTTCTTTTCCACTTTGGTGCTGCTGCTACAGGGACACCGAACGCTTGCTGTTTGGTTCACCCAAATATTACAACTGATCACTTAGACACCCTGTTATTGCTTTTACAGTACTGTGCAAAAATGTTAGATATATGTAGCAAGAATACTGCAAAGTGTAGAAGTGTTAATAGTTTATCTTTGTCAATTAGCAAAATGAAGCAAATGGACAAAGGAAAAATCTAAATCCCATCAATATTTGGTTCTAGCACCCTTTGGAGAAGGAAGTGACAATATTGCCCTCACAGAGCCCCCAACATCATCCAGTCTGTCTGGGATTACATGAAGAGACAGAAGGATTGGAGCAAGCCTACATCCACAGAAGATCTGTGCTTAGTTCTCCAAGATGGCAGGAACAACCTCACTACCGAGATCCTTCAAAAATTTCTGCAATTGTACCAAGAAGAACTGATGGAAGACAAAGGGCAAAGGTCACACCAAATATTGATGGGATTTACATTTTTCTTTTTTTCAATCATTTTGCTAATTAGCAAAAATAAACTATTAACACTTCTGTTTTTGAGAGCGTTCTTACTTTGTGGAATTCTACAGACATGCCTAAAACTTTTGCACAGAATTATATATTGGTGTCACTGATAAGAAAGCTCCGGTGTGATAATAGGTTATAACAAGGTAGATTTCTATGAGCTGTTAGCAGCTTAGCGGGGAGTACTCTCATCATTGTATATATTCTCAGCCTGTCTAGATAAAAGTTATAATAGCTTTTTTTTTTATCAGTGCTGAAAATGATCTTCCCGCTGTTTTCAAAATCATTGAAAAAATATAAATATATAATATAAATTGTAATAAATTCTAAATGATATTACAGGAGTGATGAATAATCTTTAAGTAATCTGTGTATGTATGTCTGTGTAGAAGTTGCTAAATACCTAAGTAAGGGACTCTGTCGTTTCAGCTCTTAAAGGGAGTCTGTCACCAGAATCCAGCATACCTATCTAGCCCCACAGATAGATAGCTTAGGGTCACCTGAATCAAATAATGTTCTCCCCTTGTGAATCCGGCTCTGTTTTTGTAATTTGATCACCTAACTTCTTCCCAATGTCCAAATGTTGGGTACTTAATTTTCAAGAGGGATAGGTGCAATAGCTCCTAGCAATAAGGGAAAGAACTGGCTAAGCTAGATAACCACATCCTACATAACAAAATACTCATTTACATCTGACCATTGCTTAGAATACATGATAACATTTAAGTACTTTTATATTATAGTTTTAATACAGTTGAATTTGCCAATAAAGCAGAAAGTATCTGTGCAATTGTGACTTTGTAAATGTAATGTTTAGTGACAGATTTGAGGCTACTGTACATGATATTGTATAAGATTAGAAACTCATGGTCACTTCACTCTAGTAACATTTACTCGTGCATGTGATTCTGCACTAATATGTAGAACACTTTATTTAAAAATGTTGTTGTTTTGTACCTATAAAAACTCTCTAAAGTTCCTGTTAATATGTTTTTCCCTTATTGCCAATTTGCTGTTCATTCCCTGTTACTAGAGAAGTTCCATCTTTAGAAACCCACAGGCTCAAGACAGAACACGGAGAGTGAAGGGGGAGGGGGTCAGGTCTCTTTTAACAGCCTCAGCTACTCTATGCTTTATGCCTGTACACTGCTCAGAGAGTAGTCTGCAGATTCTCACAATGAATGTAAGAAAAGTCTGTCTACTTCTAACTAGCTATTTGTGTTATTGCTGATGGGATTTTAATCATAGACAGCAAACAGCTTTCCTGGTTGTGCTCATATCTCTCTTATTCTGTGATCATTTTAGCTACTTCTGTCAACATTATGTGTAAATAAACCAGTAGTAGTTATAATGGATGGGCAAGGGGTAGACTGCTCTGTGTTGTACACACCCACTGCCTCAGAGAGAAATGCTCTGCAGCCATGATGTGGCTATTAGCACCAGCAAAACTGATAGGACACCTTGCACGAAGGCTTATACAGCCACAGAACAGACTGTCCAGCAAGACCCTGAATATATTTTAACTTTTGCCAAAAACTCAGGTCCACTTTAACTTGCTCTGTTTTTTTTTTTTTTACTGAAAGCCACCATGATTTTCTAATCTCAGATACAACCCCATTAAGAGAATATTCCAGATAGGAAATAGCTGCTAGATTAGTTGGGTTTCAGGCTAAGGCTCTATGCAGCGGGCCGTAGCAAAAAAGCTCTGCAGGAAAAATCGCAGTAGCAACATATTGCTTTCTGCTTCCATAATACCTTTAGGGAAACCGCTGATGTTTTTGTAAGTAGAATTGACATCCTGCGATTTCCAAAACCACTACAGTTTTGGAAATCGCAGCGTGTCCAGTGTGCGTATTTTTCTGCAATGTGTTGATGGGATTTGCTACAATCCCATCCACTTTGCAGGGACTGTTTACGCCACATGGGGCCCTGGCCTTAAAGAGGTTTTCCCATGAAAAACACTTCCCACCCATCCATAGGGGATAAGTGTCTGAATGCTGGGACCCCATAGATTATGATAACAAGGGTCTGTTGTGCCCCCAGTTTTAACGGAGAAGTTGCGCTGCTTCTCCATTTATCTTTATGGAAAGAGAACCTGAGTACAAGGCATCACTAACTCCAGCCACCCCATATGAATGAAGCTCATGTATACCTCCACTCCATTTAAGCAATGGTACATGGGACCCTGATCCTGTGATCATGAGGATGCCAGTGGTAGGACCCCACTCATCTAACAATTTTCCACTAACTAGTAGATTGAGGATAACTTTTATTACCAGACATTATTATAATGTTGTATTTGTCTTTGTTTAGTCCTATGTGCTTTACATTTTGCCCGTTTCTAGCAATCTGTTTCCATAGTAGTCCATATCTCTTTAAGAAATATATTGTTTGTACCATATGTGCCTCTGATGCTATGCTTATGTGAATTGTAAAACAGGTTGAAAATAGCTATTCCATGTGAATTGTCAACACCGGGCTGTGAATAATATGCATTAGCAATTCATATCAAGACCCAGAAAGATGCATCACATATGTGTGTTTTTAAGACTTTCTTTGCATTAAAACTACACAATTAACCTTCTCTAAACTTTTATTATTGTGATTACATAGAAACGACTATAAAATCGTGTTTATAGATGTTTATTATGACCATAACCAGCGCAGGTTAAGCCCACCTATTAAACATACCGCATGTGAATAAACTATTGATGTGCTTTTAACTCAGAAGATATTTGGCAAATTGCTTAATGTTCTGAATGTCCTCGTCCACAATAAATGAATATATTAAGATAAATTCAAGTTGAATGTTAGGGTGAGGCCGAAAACCGAGCGGCCAAGCCAGCCGCCGCTGTATTCCATTAGTTCATTATAGATTGGTTGTTACCGCATGGCTATTAACTGGGAACACTCAATAAACTATCACTATGTAATGAATTACTGGAATACAGCAGCGGCTGGCGTGGTCACTCAGTTTTTGGCCTTCTCGTGTGGTCTCACCCTAACAAGTTTATAATTATAACTTTTTCCTCCATTTTTTAAGGAGGGAGGGAGGTGAACATGAAATCGGATCTTGGTACAGTACAGTGCAGAAAACTTCAGGACAATGGCAGGCCTGGGAATTTTCACAAGGCCCCAGCTGCCAAGTGATAGGTGGTTTCGGACTGGCCCACCAGAGTACCAGAGGATCCTCTGGTGGGCCCAGGCTCTAACACAATAATGGTCCAGGAGAAGACACCCAAATTTGAAGGGTAAGGTGGTCTATTTCACAGGGGTTATTGGAAGGTGGGTCGCAAAAATAATTTTATCTGGTGGGCCCAAGGAACACCATTCCAATATTACAGATAGGCACCCTTCAGTCTTGTTATTGGAAGAGATGTGGTCCATCTGGGGTTGGAGGGAGACCCTTTTCTCTTATTAACCTCTAAGATGCACTATCACTATTAAAAAAATCAGCAATCTTGGAAGCTCCTGTGGAATGTCAGCTGTGTAACCTTACCAACTCTCTAAAAATGTCTAGGCGCTTCAACAAAAAGGCGTGACCTCGCTACGTCCCAGAATAGCTGGCAAACCACTCAGGTTGCTGGGATCGCAGCAAAAAAAAAGTGCATCCCTACCTATATAAGTAATATATAAGGCACAGCTATCTGATGCATCTCAGGATCTCTAGTGAGCACATAGCTATCCTACCCTGCTCATCTGTGCATGTCCATGTATGACCAGTGTTTCTTTATCAAAGCTGGACAGAGAATCTACTCTGCGCATGCGCAGGATACACTACCATATTAGTAATGGATAATTTGGCTCTGTTGACTCAAAAGCAACTCTTTTGGAAATGCTACTGTCTATCTTTTGTAGACAGTCAGTGCCTCCCTCCATTCCTCCACTTAACCTAGTATGACCCCTGGCTGTTATAAAATATGATTGGCAGCACAGGATGCGACTGTCAGTCACATCACGTCATAACATCAAGTTAAAAGGGAGTCAGATTAACAGTATAGAGAGTGAGGTTAATTCATACTTTACTACTACTCTCCTGGAATGACCAAAAACCTCTTAGACTCCCAGAAGAATAGGCAAGACCCAATGGAATGCTCCCACATCTTCTGGGCTGATGCAAAAAACGGACACAAACGGAGATCAATGTTATAAAAAAAAAAAATATTTCTGTTTGTTTTTTTAACACAAAAATATAGTATACAAAATACAACTAAGTATAACTTACTTCTGTGTCAGTCCAAATAAATGGCCAGGAACAGTTCCAATTTTTGTAAACAGTGATCTCTATGGCCATCTGTTTGCATCCATTTTTTTGCATTCATTAAATGAATCTGCTAAATTGATGTGAAAATGTGATCTGAATTGAGCCTCAATAGAGTCAATTGAACTATTGAGGGGTTAGTCAGTAATACCAGATCTGTGGGGATTCTGGGTGTCAGACCACCACAGATCTAATATTTATGAGCTTTTGGGAACTGCGCTGCTCACTCGCCATACAAACTGTAGCCATACAAGCACAGACTTCAATGGGACAGCGATGCAGTACCTACACTCACCACTACAGTTTGGACGGCAGTCTCGATACTGGTAATATGGGGGGGGGGGGGTCACAGGTGTTGCAGAACTAATTTAGCAGATCTAATATAGGTTAGGCCATCAATACTAGGAACTGTATAAACCTTTTAGGTTTGAGGCCTAAAGGACCAGAAATATTGTACGGTTCTTTTGAAAGCAATAAAAGTTAAGTTTATTGCCTGGAGAAAGTGGAGATATAATATAATGTGTCGTCCTATAAAGTCTTTTGCTGTGCTGCATTTTACAGTCGCGGTAAGCATTTACCAGCTTCCTCGGTGGAGTGCTGCTCCTTGATGTGAGGAGCAGACAGTGGACATCCTGTTGTGGAGGAAAAAGTCAGCTGTCATATAACAAAGCGTTCACGTCGGCCCGATCCAAGATTTGCGCTGTTTGCCATTGTGAGAAAAAAATAAAACTGTGAATATGCATTAAAGTCTTGACAACTTGTAAGACCATCTGTAGACTCATACAGAGATTTTAATAATATACCAAGGCCATGTGTGTCATTTGTGCATGCGTGTCATAGAGACTTCTCAGAAAGTAGACAGACCTTCAATAGAAGCGTATGATTTCATGTATTTTGTTTTACAGCTTATATTAATAGAATACTAAAATGGCAAAACAAAAGATGCGAACTAAAAATGTTAATTTACTATCCTTACTAGAGATGAGTGAATCGATTCTGCAGAAGTGGAATTCGATCCGAATTTCAGGAAATCTTCGATTCGCCACGATTCCAGATTTCCTGATGCTTCGTGGTAACGAATATTTAGTAAGGACCTTTGTGATATCAGACGGTCACAAGATATTCTCTAGTGATGTGATTGGGTAGGCGTGTCTTTGCTTGTTAGCAGATCCTTCCACATGAATAAAAGTTGTCCATGCTGAAGAGAGAGAGAGAGACATGACCGCGGCATCCAAGGGCTTCCGCCATTTTGCCGCCCACCCCGGCTCTCTGCAGCCCGGAAATAGCTGTTTATACGCCGCAAAGTAATTCAGATCGAAGCAAATTTTTTTGGAACTTCGAATGGAGCTGCCAAATCGAACTTTTGAGAAATTCGCTCATCTCTAATCCTTACCTAAACTTCCCATGGTAAAATTGTGTGTGTTCCGCTTTAACAGTTAACTGCGCCCTGGTCGTATGCCCCCATGTTTCCCCAAAATTGTTGTACACTTGATTGGTCCCTATGCTGCAAAGGGGTAGCAGGCACTACATCACCATTAAACCCTGCCAGCGTCACTGAGCATCAAAAAACAGTTTCCTGGCTTTTAGATTGTAGGAGAAGGAGGTGCCATATGCCAGCGTGAGCCTACGGAGAGCCTTAGACTCATGTATTAGCAAGAGGTGGTCAGAGATGTGCTGCAAGTCTACTGTAGAAGAAGGGGCGGGAGAAGGGATGTACATAAAGTTTGGTGACAGAGGTGGATGTGTGACAAGGACCATGTGTGGTGCCTGTGACAACTGCTGAGAGTGCGTTAAAAATGGGCCTAAGCACAGTAGCAGACCTGGTGACTGAAAGGGATTTATAGCTTTGCAGCAAAGTCTGAGTTTGGCAGCCATATAGGCAGTCAGAGAGCTGGATCCAAGTGCAAAGTAGCTGCCCTGAAGCAAGACAGTGAGCTGGACGGAGACGACAGACTTTATAAACCATTGCTGAGTCACTTTTGATTTTATGGCACATAAGCTGGACAGGTTGGTATTAGAGACTTACAACAACAAGGGTGAGAGTTACTTTGGCACATCTTACTACCGTGTTTCTCCAAAAATAAGACCTACTCCGAAATTAGCCCTAGCTACATTTTCCAGGTTTTTTGTAGTAGGCTTGAAATATAAGCCCTACTCCAAAAATAAGCCTTAGCTAATTTAACCCCTTCCTGACATCTGCCGTGCGATTACAGCGGATGCCGGGTCCTTAAAGATGGCGGCCTCTCTGCTGCAGAGGGTCTCTGATCGCGGGCATTGTTGAGCGTGACCCTCCCCCCCCCTTCCCACCAAAGTAGCACAACCGCTGAAGTTAATGCCCACGATCACAGTGGACTCTGATCGCGGGCATTGTTAAATGTGACCTCTGCGCTTCACCCCCTAAGTCCATAGGGTCAGTTCCTAGGTTCCTGACTCCAGTGTAAGGACTGATGGACTGATCAGACATTGTCGCACCACTGCTCTAGAATTGAAGTGAACCATGATAGTGTCCATCATATAAAGGAGAAACCTCTGTTACAAACTGTTGGCGATATTCTTTTTTTCATTGTGGAAAATGGACATCATCAAGGTAGGGCTATTTCAGACTGTAAACCACCAGTCTATAGGGACATGTGGGTGGTTTTGTGTCCCAAATAGACCTGACAGGTTCCACTATAGGGCGTGTAAAGGTTTCAGTGGTAAATGGCAGGTGGGTGTCCCTTTTCTACAAAGGCGGAAAAAAGGTATTATAAATGATGCATCATAGTTAAAGGTCCTGTTACAGACTTTGCATTGGTGCCCAGGAGTTTTTAGCTACCCTGCTGGTTGTATTGCCACTTTTTGACATTCTAAGTGGACCAGATTAATGCATGTACTTAATAAGCTGCTTATCTGGAGTATACATTTCTTCATATAGTAATAAAATATGTATATATACCATTTACTAAGTATTATACCTTGAAAAATTGCGATGTCTAGTGCCTAAGCATAAAAACATCACTTACTTTCCTCAGATGCACTAGAGTCTGGCACTTACAAGGTAGAAATAATTTAGATACTTACCAAACCATATCTATCATGCTTCTATACACCACAGGGAGTCTGGGATTTATTAGAAAAACCCTACCTGAAATCTTATGTAGATTTTAGTAGAATATTCATTAAAACATAATTCTCATTCTAACTTGTGTCCTCAGTTATTAGCACAGGAATGTATCAGTTGCTTGGGATAACATTTCCATAATGTACAATCTGAGACTATACACTGTCTATTCATTTAAAGGGAGTCTGTCACCCAAAACCGCCATATCAACCCAGCCCCGCAGATAGGTTATGGTCACCTGAAACAGTGTTTTCCCCTTGTGAATCGCTGCCTCCATTGTGGAAATATCGTTGTTTTAGTCAATATGCAAATGAGTTCTTTGGAACAATGGCAATATCCTTATTACACCAAAGAACTCCTTTGCACATTAGCAAAAACAACAATATGTCGGCAACGGAGGCACCAATTCACAAGGGGAAACACCGATTCAGGTGACCGTAACCTATCTATCTGCACAGCTGAGTCGATATGATGGATTTTGGTGTCAGATTCCCTTTAAAGGGTGTTTACCAGCATATTTTACCCTACCAAACTTGCTACACCACCTTGAATTTGCCATGTTAGTCCAGGGCCTCTTAGAGTTAGCGTATCAGGATGGTTTTTGATACAATTGCCAAAAATTGTCAGTTGACACAATTTTTGGGCCATGTCAACGTTCAATGAGAATTTCGTCCATTTTGGAACTCTGTTGCTCAGTGTTATCCTCTATAGGGAAACATTAGTGGGTGCAATTCTGGTGGTATACCATAACTTTACTATGATCACAACTAACCAAATAGCCTTACACCATATGTCATTGTTCTACCCATACCTTCTTCTCCACTTCTAAACTACTATATCCTGTTGAAAACTTTACAAAAAAGCTTTGTAACTGGAACTAAAATAAATGAATGGTTTTATCCTCAGAGCCATTACAGTGGTTTTAGCCTTTTGCTCTGTCCCAGCATCTGGGCTTGATGCCAGGAATTAAATTGACCATAAAAGCCTGGACACAGTCAAGTCAGGTAACAAGAGTAGGCGAATTCTAATGTTGTATCCCATTTGGAGTGTTTAACAGAAACAGCTTTCACATCAATCAGGATGACTTGTATTGCTTACACTACAGCCATATTTATATGCAAATTAATTGCTTAGTCTTCAAATCAGGTTCTGTTCACATTAACATCACTGCTTTCATTCATAATATAATTATGACAGCTATGACGGATCCATTTTCACATGGATTCCAATGAATACTGACATATCCTTCTAACATTTTGATGGGGTCTAACACAATCCCATCAGTGTTTCAGTATTTTTAGTCCTTGTTGCTTTTATGCCATGGGAGGGGGGATCTGTAAGCTCATCTGTGATCCGCAATGTGGTTCTTGGGATGTCGATGAGTTGACTTAGCTCCTTTATGTCTAACAATGTTCCTCAGTTCTTCCATATAGAAAAGTCTGCCCATCACTGACAAGTATAATATATTGCAATGCAGAAGTATTGCAATGTATTTTAGAAGTGATCAGAGAATTGTATGTTTAAGTCTAAAAAGGACTGAAAAAGGTTGAAAGAAGTTCAATTTCTTATACTAGTTTCTGTGGTGATAACTTGAGTCCAAATTGGGACCTAATTTGTGGGTCCACAAGCCCATCTGACTTTGCGGCTGGAGCTGATGAAGATATTTGGGTGCTGGGGAAGTCTCCTTGTTGTGTGAGATTTAGACCAAAGCCCCACATTGCGAAAATGCAGTGGAAACACTGCAGCAAAAAACGCTCCGTTTTACAGTACCTGCAAAGTGGTTGGGATTCTGGCTAATCCCATCCACACTTTGCAGAAAAAATCACCAGCGGAAAAGCTGCGCTTTCTGTATAGGTATAATAAGGGAAGAAAGGCAATGTGTTTCCATTGTGTTTTCTCCACAGCGTATTTTTGCTGCGTTTCACTACGTTGGGCCTTAGGCTTGAATAGCTTTTTCTACTACTCTCTGTTGTCCAGTCACTGCAATTTTTTGAAACTTGCTCCAAAGGTAATATCATAAATCTGTCCCTGCTACTTAACATAGGAGAGGAATCTCGAAGAAATATACTTTCCTTCCACATCCAATCCTACATAATTAACCTATCTAACATTCTCTTAATGGAAAACAGGCTCTAAAATTATCTCTAGCAATCCTCTATCTGTTAACAGGGAAAATATATACACATTTGTATTGCCAGTATGTAGATCTGTAGCATTTGCTAAAAGGGGATGGTCAATTCAAATAGTGTTATCTCTGATGTTATACAACATAGAAAAGTGTTTCTGATATTACATTAAAGCTGACATTGTCTAACTCTAGTTATAAGGAAAACAGAGATATGACTAGTTAAAAACATAGTGGGGAACTTGAGCTCAATATGCAGTAGTTTCATGTGATATTTTCTAGGTGGTATAAAACCAGAGATACAACCATTTGCAGTGACCATCTCTCCTTTGGCATATGCTACATCTCTATATGCTGCATGTATGGGTATATGTAACAGACTCTCCTTGTCTAGGCTTAGTTAGAGTATCGCTAGTGGTAACGTTACAGCCTGTTTTCTATTAAAATAAAGTTAGATAGTTTAATTTAAAAAAAATGTTGACCAGTCCCCACCAATTTCCCCGACACAATAGCAATCTAAAAAAACAAAAACAAAACAGGACTTAAACTTTAAGACCCAAACTACTCCATGTGGTTAACAACAAAAAAAATTGCAGACTTTTCTATTCTTGGCATAAAAATTACAGGAATTCCTGGCAGAAAGGCGATAATGCAAATGTGAACAGAGCTTTATATAGCTGCTGTGTCGGCCTGTAGTAATGAATGCCTTTGTAGTAAGACATTGTAAAGGAATTAAAAGTTATCAAGAAGTGAAATCCTAGTTTAATGTATCTCCAGCATAATCCTCCTAACAAGATTGGATTAATTATTGAATTTGCATGGCTTCCCGTAAGCCTCTTTACTGTATAACCTTATCTTCCTTCCCAATGTTGGAAATCTATTTCTAGACTTAATTATTGCTTTAGTCATATTTACATCCCGCCATTCATCTTCCTATTCCTCGCTTTTTTCTTTGATATTTAGGCAAGAATTAATGTAATTAGGTTATTGTTTGTTGTCCTGGGATATGTCACACATTTGCTGCAAAAATGTGGCTGTGTCTAGACCATGGTGAAGTTATTCTCAACAAAAACTGCTTTGTCTAATTGAAATTCTTGGACACAAATCTCAGACACAATGCTGTAATGATGAGTTAAGTGACGCGATGGCAACAGGCGGTCACCCGTAGCCTAGGCAGCAGCATCACTATGTCTTCTGCAGTATCAGGCGATATGTCTTTTGTGTTGGGACAACAATCGGTATTGGAAAAGTTTAAGATATTTAAGATATTAACTCATATGTTGCAATCTGTCTCCAGCACCCCCATTGAAATGAATGGAGCGGTGCATGCGCAGCCCCACCATTGCTTCATTCAGATCATGGTGCGTGCGCTGTCCGACCATGGCTCCATTCTCCTGATCAGTGGGGGTTTGAGCGGTCAGACCCTCACTAATCTGCAAGTTATAATTTGCTTGGATGGGCAACCCCTTTAATTTTTTTTTTTAATTAACAAAAATAAACTATTAACATTTCTATTTTTGAAAGGTAGGTTCACGCTAGAGTTCGGCTTTCCACTTGGGGACCCGAAAAACGGAAACCTGTTCCGCTTAAAAAGTGGTTATTCACGGAAACCCATAGAATATAATGGAGTCTGCACATTTTTCAAGTGGATTCGTGGATGGAAACCCCGAACGGAGTTGAAACGTTGCTGTGAATCCAGCTTTACTTTGCAGCATTTTTTCCACATTTCCATAAAAACTCCTGCACAGCTCCTTGTTTTCTAGGATTTTTAAAGGAACAATAATGCTTTTTTGCTGTAAAAAAAGTAAAAAACAAAACAAAACCAATAACCTGTTAACATTTATGGGGTCCACCATTGTCTGTCTGTATCTAATGGAAAATGGATCCCTCGCAGTGGTCATGGTTCATTATAAATTGAAGCCATGATGCTTATGTGAGCAGAGTGATCCAGAGACTCTCCGACTGTGACATTCTGAAAGTGTTTAAGGGGTTGTCCAGTTCTTTTTTTATTGATGACCTATCTGCTGAACAGCTGTTTGAAGGGTCCGCGGTGCTCGTACATTACAACGAATGCTGTTTATTTCATATCTGCCATACAATGTTATTATAGCCTCATCCCATTCACTTCTATGGAACTAGTCTGTTATACATCACACGGCAGCTATGAAACAAGCAGCATGCTTGAGCACCACAGACCCTTCAAACATCTGTTCAGAGGGGTTCTAGGTGTCGATCCCCCACTGAGGATAGAGTAGGTCATCAATAAAAAAGAACTGGACACCCCCTTTAAGCTGCCATATATTTAGATAACTGAAAACTCATGAGCTGACAACTATTCCCTCTAACTCCCTTACACATGTATGCTTGGCTCCGCTGACCATGTTATTTTTTTTTTTTTCAACTGTCTGACAGCTCTGATGGTCACTTATCTCCTGTGAGAACAAAGGATGGGGCATGCTGATATTCAACATGTCTGATCTGTTGGCACATCCTTATACACATAAGAAAATTAGCCAGTCCAGGTGCAGGCGATGAGTTTAGCGGCCTTTACCTTTAGTGTATGAGAACTTGTAGCCCCACATTGCGAAAATGCAGCATTTTTGCTGCTGCAGAAATTGCACAAAATGTTGCGTTTTACAGTACCCGCAAAGTGAATGAGATTCTGGCTAATCCCATCCACACATTGCAAAAAAAATAAAAAATCCACTGCGGAATATCTGCGATTTCAAAAGCTCCTGCATTTTTTAAACTCTCAGCATGTCAATGATACCAGAGAAAATGCTACCGTTTTCCCTATAGGTTTAATAAGGGAAGAAAAACTCAGCAAAAACACTATGAAAAATGTGGAATAAAACATGATGCGTTCCCGTTGTGCTTTTTAGTTGTGTTTCGCTACATGGGGCCTTAGCCTTAGAGTAAGAAGTTCTCGCTTGTAATTCTAGTAGTAATTCAGTCCATTTCGATAGCAATATAGCTGAAAATCCCAAAAGGAAGATAAGACAGGATTTTTGTTAAACAAATGAAGCAGATTTATTGTACGTCCTAAGACACAGACCCTGGAAATACATTTTAATATAATTTTGACTGCACATAATTCTTATTTCTCTTAGTTTTTTAGATTGAGGGTCTGGGTTTTGTGGAAATAATGAGTTCTACAATATGTCAGCCTTAATCATTGGAGGCATATTGCTATTATTTTGAGAATAGTAAGAAATAACTAAGTCACAATGAGTTCTGCTCATCCATCGTAAATGTATTTTATAAGTGAAAGTCTTGCAGAGATAATGAAATATCACAGAAGGAAACTCAGTGCAAGCCTACATGCAAAACCTGTCATCCATTTGTCTGTTATCACCAATTTTTTTTATTTATTTCTAGTGAAATATATCATAGTTTTCTTATGCTTGGTTGACATTAGTGTCTCCTGTCCATTGTTCTGGACCAACAAAGGACCAGAACAACGGGCAGGTAGAGCGCTAAAATAGCAGTTACATATGGAAAAGGCAGACCACATTGACTACAGTGGGGTACGTTGGGTTTCTGATGTTTTAAAACTGAAAGCAGCAGATGGGAATACTCCAATTTCAGGTGGACATTGCGACAGAGTCTCCTGTAAGACTCTGGCGCAAATGTGAACGTAGCCTAATCAGTTTTTATTTTCTGATTGTAGTTTTTGTTATAATGTTTTATGTAAATGAGTATAGAAACAGACATCTTTTATGAGCTTCTCCTCTGTTCTGTTAACAGCATTTAGTAATATGCTTTACAGCACAGTCATGGTCATAGGCAGTCATAGTCTGACTTGTCTCTGAGCAGTGTACAGGCAGGGTGCTCAGAGCAGCAGATCTACATCTGTCGCTCCCCCTCTACATCCTGTGTTCCATCTTCAGTCTGTTTCTAAAGACGGACCTTCCTTAGTAACAGGGAGTGAACAGCAAATTAGGAAGAAGGAGACACCTAGTGGCAAGAACTTTAGAAAGGATTTTCAAGCATAAAACAGCAACATTTTTAAATAAAGTGCATTATATTATAGAATCATGTTCTATAAAATGAGACTAAGATGCCTGACAAGTTAGTGACCATTTAATGTCCTGAATTTCCAGCTACTTCCATATGCAACATGTCATGCAGCCATCTGATCAAGTCAGCAGCAGCCAAAAAGGGAACAGCTGGCAGGTTATAAAGAAAAACCAAGAGGTCAACTCCTCTGTCAAAAATAGGCCCCCATATTCATAGGCTTACTGAGAGTATATGACTTCAATTAGTTACCCTAGCGTGAGAATAACTTAACTAGAGCCTAATATATTCTGCACCAATAATCTTCCGAAAATGTTCAGTAGTTGCGAAAGACCATGGAGCCGCAGGTAGTGCCGAGCACCTGGTTGGGAGACCCTGGTTTACAGAATGGTGCTATACATCCTCATGTAAAGACATATTAGAGTTAGTGTTCAGTGGTTTCCTGGTTAGTAAGGAATCCATGTGGCTATTGTCTCACATGGATCTGGCTTACTTCAGTAGCTGATGTGAAAAGTTGACACTACCAGACTGTGTGACATGTGAGGGATGATCATGAGGTGAATTCTGCATGAACTGATTCTTGTTATCCTCTGTTCCTATTTATAGCTAGCTCAAATAGGACAAAAACTGCATAAACAATGCTCTAGAAATAATGCTAACTTTGCTAAGGGTCTGATCCATGTTCTATTTTTATATTTTAGGTTAAATGTGCTCACTAGTTATGTATGAAATATTCATTGGATGGGGGGAATATGTCTCTGAAACATCTGTACTGGGAAGTCAGCACAGAATTGTAGCAATAAGAGCTGCCAATCACACGTGTAATACAATCTAGTGACTGTTCATTGGAATAATAGAGCAGTAAGTTATGTGAGGACCATGAAGAGACTGCAGGAGACAGGTCCATGGATGAATCCATAGATGAGGTCTGCAGTACCAACCCATCCATGGACACTACTCAGGAGTTCCAAAGAATCCGTAGAACCACAGTAATATTAGTTCAGCCCAGATAGTCAGTACCTTTCGCTGACAGAACGATGTTACAGAATTTCTTGCTACTTTTTTACTATATTTTAGAGCATTTTGCATAATATATACAGTGCAGATGCAACTTTTTACTGTTGTAGAGGGCACCTGGAAGTGTCATACCACCTAATTATGTCCACCATTCAATTGCATGCATAAAAACAGTATTCAACAGCAGTGTGGCGCTATAGTGTGCCCATATAATAGTGACATATACATACATTGTCCATATGCTTTTATGTAATGTCACTTTAATCAGCATTTCTTTGTCACTGAAAAGAAGTGCTGATATGGTAGAGGTGGGTACTTTAATATAGTGAAGGACTGTTACTATTGTATGTAAGACAACCTACAGTCTATCTGTGCTCTGGACACAGATGAGTTGAAGCAGGGACGTACCTCCTGCCAACCAGGGCAGCGGGACAACACCCAGAATCTAGAACTGTCCCGCTGAATCCAGGATGGCTGAGAGGCATACTGATGGTCAATTCTTAGTACAGGTGATCAATTGATGGGGGGCTGACTCCTGGCACCCCCAGCAATCAATTGTTACATAGTAGGAAATTGGGGCCATTGGAACTACACAGTGAAAAGAACTGGAAGCAGATAGCTCTGTACACTGTGTAGTGGCAGTGCTGGGTTACTGCAGCCCAGGTGCCAGTCACTCTCCAATATGGCGCCCCCAAGAAATGTTTTATGAATAAAAACTAAATAGCCACATTAAAAAAATACCAAACACATTGGGGCAGGTTTATTAAAATGGTCTAAAAGCAAAATTAGTTGCCTATAGCAACCAATCACAGTGCGGCTTTTATTTTTCAAGAGCAGACTGTTTTAATAAACTACCCAATTATTTATCATCTAATTACTGAAATCTAATGAATGGAACGAAAATGAAATCCATGAGACACTCCCTTTAAGAAACCTATACTACAACACAGACATTTCCTATTCATTTCTATAAGCAGACACATAGTAAATATACATTTCCTACTTAGTGTTTATAACTCCCCAAATTGCAGTTTGTGGCCCCGGATGCCAATAATGTGTAGGATAAAGTGCTGTGAAATATTGATGTTAGTAAATTCTGCCAGAAGCCATTGTACGCCCGGTCCCAGGCTTCTGTAATTCCTGGAATGGTTTTTGCGCTTTTAATTAGAACTGCGGTGATTCTGATACTTGTGTGACATATGCTTTACATTGGGGGCCTATATATCTGACTTATTGTATTTGCTGTTATTACTTAGCTATACATTTCATGTAGAAAGTAGGGCATGCAGCATTACAAGAATCGGGAAACTATCCTAACACAGAGCGATCAATAAACCGCATTGAACGTCTTTGGACATGCTGGATAGTAATGAGCTCGGGAGTGTTGTATAATGCGAGCCCCATGCTGTGTGTAGTCTAATGAAATATGGCACATGAGGTATACATGTTTGTGCATACTTTTTGTATGTAGACATATTGGGACATAATTGTATCACCTGTCATTGGTCAAGGTTGTTTAGTCTTATCCAGGTGTGCCAATGTTTGGTATAAGAACATATTAAACAAGTAAAAGACGTCTCTATGGAAGGTCATTTTCATGTTGGGGAAGATATTGCCATAACCTTTCCTATGAAGTATTGCACTTAACGCCGTAGAAATGAAACAGCTGCCAGAGACTGTACAAATACATGAGGCTAAATGTAAGGTGCACAGCTCAATATAATGAAGCTGTCAGGTAGGCGAGAAAGACGTCAGGTCTTCACAACAGAGCAGTAAAGGAAGCAATTAGCGGTACAGGAATGTCATTCACAGAATGGAAGGCAGATCCTAATGACAGCATTAGAAAGGCGCATAAATACTGGGAAGTCATATGTAAATCCAGAACAAGCCAGCGAGACAGGAACAGAGGGATGATATTTTAGAAATGTTATAACCTGCCATAAAACATATTTAAGGGTATTTGCTTTATACGAGCTGGGAGACAGTATGTCTGCCTCGGTGAATAGTAACAAGGCTGTCATAAATCACCACCAGCCCACCGCAGCAACTGCAATGCTCTATTTGTATGCACCAATGCAAAGGATGATCCAAGCGCCAACTGGTGAATGTCATTGAAGGAGACATGATGGTGTCCAGTGATGCATCATAGGTACTGTAGGCAGGGCCGTTTTAACACATTGGTGGGCCTAGTGCAAAGGTTTCATAAGTGGGCCCCCCCTCCCATCACCACCTGATATTATAACCATCTGAAAGCTGCCAAAAACTGGGATTTCATATGGTGACATTCAATGGGTGAAAATGTGTTATCTGACTAATGGAACTTTCCGCCTATCAGAAATGTTTTATATGTTCATCTCTAGTAATAATCATTATTGCTATTATTTTAGCGTGTAATGGATATCTCTAGAGAGTCGGTCGGTGTATCATTTTTGGATAGGACAGGACATGGAAAAGCAAATGAAAAGGAAAGATATAAGTGCAGTCTGGAAAGGGTTTAAGTCAATTTTTGGTCATAGACAGTCTGTCTCCCAAGTGGAAACAGATGTTAATTGGCTTAACAAACTAAATCTATTCTTCAATAGATTTGATCACACACCAGCTCCTCCCACCCCAGCATGTCTTTCAGTTCCTTCTACCACACTGACTTCACCCCCTGTGGCTATTTCCCACCAGACCAGTAAATCCAGCAATCCGTCATTATCTGACCACAGTCTGATCTTCACACGTGCCCAGGTGAGAAGGGAGGTGAAAAAGATCAAAGTTGGGAAAGCCTCAGGGCCAGATGGCATCAGTGCAAGGCTAATTAAGACTTGTGGGGTTTAGCAGTGTAGTATTATTACATACTGTATATGTTTAATATGAGCCTGAAGTTGGAAATAGTGCCTGATCTGTTTCAAATCTTCTTGTGTGGTACCGGTTCCAAAGAAACCTCATCCTATGGACCTCAACGACTGCAGACCCATAGCATTGACATCCCACCTGATGAAGATTTTAGAGAGACTGGTTCTCACACATCTCCACCCTCTAATGAGCCCGGCTATGGACCCTCTCCAGTTTGCTTATCAACCAGGCATTGGGTTGGATGATGCCATCATCAAGTATTCTGAAGACTCTGCAATAGTAGGCCTCATCATAGACAAAGACGATGACAGGGAGTACAGAGAAATGAACCGGGATTTTGTGGACTGGTGCCAGCGGAACCACCTTAGGATTAACGCTGGAAAGACCAAGGAGATGATGGTGGACTTTTGTAAATGCAGATGCCCTCCTAAACCAGTGGACATCCAGGGGACAGGCATCGAGATTGTCAACACCTATAAGTACCTGGGTGTGCTCCTTAATAATAAGCTGGACTGGGCAGATCACATGGAGGTCCTGTACAGGAAGGGCCACAGCAGGCTCTACCTACTTAGGAGGCTGAGAGCCTTTGGAGTCTAAGGGGCACTTCTTAGGACTTTTTTTTAACTCGGTAGTGGCATAAGCCATCTTCTTTGGAGTGGCCTGCTGGGGGAGCAGTATATCAACCAGGGATAGAAATAAACTTGACAAGCTGATTAGACGGGCCAGCTCTGTCCTTGGGAGTCCCCTGGACCCTGTGCAGGTGGTGGGTGATAGAAGGATACTGTCCGTGGTGAGCTCCATGCGAGAGAAAAACTCCCATCCCATGCATGAGACCGTGATTGCGCAGGGCAGTACTGTCAGTGACCGACTGTTTCACCCTAAGTGTGAGAAGGAGCGCTATAGGAAGGCTTACCTTTCTATCTGTCTGTCTACTATCAATGGAATGCCTCTACCTTGGAACGTTTTGTGTATATTGTATGTGTATTGCTTATCTTTGTATTGCATATCTTTGCTGTTGTAACACACTGAATTTCCCCATGGTGGAACTATTAAAGGATTATTATTATTATTATTACATAGATAGGTTGCTAGGGGGCCCAAAAGGGTTCCACTTGTTGAGTCTAGGAGCCCTGACAGTGTTCTACACTATGGTTAAGTCATTTTAAGGTGTAGCTCACACCGAACTTGTTCTACCTGAACTGTCCAAACCTAAAGCAAAACGAATCCTGAGAAGCATGATTTTATCTTTGGTGTGAGACCTCATCATACCCCACTTCCAGCTTCCTCAGTATCACTATATATACTTGGCACAGGATGGAGTGCGGGTTGAGGAATTAAATTTGTGCCAAAAGCAGCAGGAGCAGTAGGTCTGAGCTGGCTATCTCTGATCCTGGGCTTTTGACATCTTAGATGGTGATTAGCCATTATGAGCTCTGTCAGTCCATAATTGTACTTACCAGCAAAATAAACTTGTCTTGTCATGTATGCCACACGGTGAATACCATAAAAATGAAACCCAATAAATTTACTTATTTAATTAGATTGAAAAATATGTGTTATAGTTCTTGAAATGAGACAATGATAAAATCAAAAAAAATTTCCACGTAAGGTCATTTCTTGCACCAAACGTTCGGCTCATAACCCCAGTCCGCACCTTGCTGAGGGCCAAGGCATCTGTGCCTTGGTCTAACAGATTTATTGTAGCATATGTCAGTTTTCTGGCATGAGTTACAATGGAAATCTACACCAGTTCCTAACTGGTGAAGATTTCCATTCGGGCGCAGGGTCAGCAGACACATTTATGAAGAGGCCGCAGATAGATAGGTTAGGTTACATTCACACAGCAGTATCGTACACTTGACCTCCGTAAAAGCGGCTCGACAAATACCATGTTTTATTTTTTTTCTTGGATTGTTCACATGAACAACAGTCGTGTGAATAGATCCACTAAAGTCTATGTGGCCGTGTGCTGGCTGTTAATACAGTGGCTAGCACACAGCCATTGAATACTGTCATGTGAATGAGGACTTAGAGTCACCTAAATCGAGCTGTGTATTCCCCTTGTAAATTGTTGTCTCCATTGCTGAGACATTGCTGTTTTTGTCAATATGGACATGAGCTCTTTGGAGGAATGAGGATGTGGCCGCTCACCTCTTTGGAGCAATGGCAACACCCTCATTGCTCCAAAAAGCGTATTTGCATATTGACAAAAAAGAGAGATCTCGGCAATGGAGGCAGCAATTCACAAGGAGATAAAAAATGTTTAATTCAGGTGATCCTAACCTATCTATCTGCTGGACTGCCTTGATATGCTGGTGACAGACTCCCTTTAAACAATACAGATATGCAGTAAGCCAGGAATACAGGATTAAGTGAGATCTGCAATTCTGTCCTGGACCGCATCAAAGATTTTTTTCTGCCCATCTTGTATTTTCCAGAAGTTATCTCTGATTGCAGACTTTGAAGATAGAAGAAATGGCTACATTTAGGTGGATGTCTATTGACTGTTATTATGTACTTTCCCAGTCGTTGAGTGCAGAGACGATGTAGAGCCATGTAGGAGATAAGTATGAATTATTATAGGGTCACTGTAGCTGACACATTTATTTGCCAATTTCTCTGACTGGGTCACTTGTTTTGGTAATACGTTGGTCAGCCCATTTTTATGGACACTTTTGTAGAAGCAAATATCCTGCAGGAACTTCCATATTTTTTGTTATGTTATATACAATGCCATGTGACTGGCACTGTATTATAGGTAATAAGAGGGGTTAAAGAAGCACTTTAATACAAATTGCTTCAGTCCTTGTTCCTATAGTAACATTGTGAATGTCTCCAGTGGTAGCCACCTTGGGACCGTCTTCAGCTTCTGGATATCCCTTCTCGCAGTGTTGAGAAAACATCTCAGGCAACTTTCAGGCTAAGCAATATATATGCAAGTTTGTAGGCTATATGAAGTGGGTCACACTGGCTGCTAGTGAGCCCATGAGGGTAAAACTCAGGTGTTTACGTTTGCATCATGTGACCCAATTATATTGAAAAGATGAACTGATTTTTTTTTTGGGTACAAAGGAGTGTTGAAAACAGATAAAAAGTGCACTTCTATATTAATAGGCATAAAAGTGTTTATGGATTGTAAGAGAATTGCTAGAGTAGCGATTCCCCAGTAGCTGCTGGTGAACCCTGGAGGGAGGGGCACGACAAGACAGTGAACCCTAAGCTGAACCCCCCCATTGTCCCTGGATACTTGCCTGAACTGTCCTAGGTGACAGCCAACAACTGGGCGGCAGTCCCTTATTGATATAAGTGATAACACAGAACGCAGCCAGGACAAACAACAACAAAAGGGAGGTCAGTTAGCCAAGGGGTCAGTAACAGTCGAGCAATGCAGTACAAAATCACAATCCAAGAGAATAGTCAAAGTTAAAACCAGAGGTCAGGAATAAGAATACAGGTAACAAAACAGCAAGAGTATATAGCCAGCACGCACAAGGCAATAGCAAGCACCAATGTGAATGTGAGCAAACTATAAATAGGAAGGAAGAACCCGCTCCAGACTTGATAGGACGATAGGCTGTCAATCACACAGGTAAGGCTAAAATTAACTATTAGAGGAGCAGAGGGAAACTAAGGTAAAGGAGATGGGTGTGGTGGAAAATCAATTACAGAAGTGTGGGAATAGGACAGTGTTCAGACAATACCAGAAGAACCCAAAGGAAGGAATCACAGCCGGACATGCCTCCTACGCCGGCTGCTGGATGGGCAAGGATGTTACATGCATGCTGTAATAATTTTACTAGAGTACTTATTTTATGGAAATATAATACTACAACTACTCTTTGGCCAATGCTGCTTCATGCAAGTGGGAAATAGATGCAAGGTGATAGCACTATGTAGATTATGTGGCCCTGTTTTTAGGATTATGAGGATAAACAATGTACACAATCTCTAAGTCAACTACTTATTATAAGCGATAAAGACAAAAACATTCAAGGTATCCAAAGATATTGCCAAGAAAAATATACAAATACAAAAACATACAAGATATATAAAGGCAAAAACAAAACATCAAAAGCTATTATCAAAGAGGATTTACAGAGACGAATGATTTAATGATTTATGTAAATATTTTATGGGAAATTTTCTCCGAGTCTTATTATAAACAAGAAATTCATCTTTTCAGTGATGATATAAAATGACAGTATTTTAGTGGTATGCACATTTTACTTTGTGCTTCATAAAATGTACATTAGTTTCATTTAAGCAAGCAATTCTTTAGCCTTCGATATATCTGGAATATACGAGAACATAATATAACTGTATACTTTCATTAAAAGAACGTGCTGTAATACTGTAATAATGGGGCATATTTTTTATTTACAATATTTAGGCCAGTCCCTGTACTAATTTTTACGACTCATATAGACGCTAGAAAAAGTGGGTGGGACTTTCTATTGTAGGTCTTGCTAGGGAAGAGTTCATTGCACCTTGCATATGGTATGATGGAAATCTCCACCATAGTTTTATGCCTAATCCTGGATGTGAGGTGGAGGTATGCAAATAAAACTGCATAATAAAATATAAATAAATATGTGCCTCTAGCGCCACCTGTTGAAAGGCAGCAATTTTATAAGTCAACATATGACCCTTTAAAGGGAATCTATCAGGGCAATTTTGGACACTAAACCACCCACATGTCCATATAGACCTGGGGTTTAGTGTCCCAAATCACCGGGAGGCGTGCCAACGAAGAAGCTCGTGAATAAGCCGGACTGTTCTCGCCGAACAGCGTTGATCGGACCCTTGTCTAGGTAAGTATAAAGGTTTGTTATTTTTAATGCACCTGCGGATTGCATTACAACAGGGTGATTTGGGACACTAAACCCCAGGTCTATAAGGACTTGTGGGTGCTTTAGTGTCCCTGATTGACCTGACAGATTCCCTTTAAACAGGCCTCAAAACATGGCTAGGATGTTAGCCAAGCCAGACATGCCTCTGCAGACTGCTGTTTCGGGGTGAATGCCCTTCATCAGGGCAGAATACAGTCAAGGTGAGGGCACTTTCGGGGCTAGAGGCACAGAAGCTAGAGGAGCTAGTTTGCATACCTATTTTCCAGATTAGCATTGCATGGTCTATAAGTTTCCTACAATGGGAAGCATTGTGATGCTGAGAAAATAAGACGATGCTCTACTATGGCATATCGCGGTGAGGAGCTGAGGGTCTAAAGAGGAATTGGAGATGATGCCCACCTCCAATTCCTCTTTATTTTCCAACGTGTGAACATACCCTAAGTCTGCCTTTCTGAGTGAATTGTAAGAGAAAAATGAGAGAAAATTTTTCTATAGAAGTTTTCTGTAACACCCCATGGACCCAACCGAGTATACAGGCTGAGGGGGGCGGATTTTACAGCGGAATGCACTTAGGTTCCATTCTATTGTTACGGCGCAGAATAGGACCTGCTCTATAATTATTGGAACGGAGCTTCACAAGTCCCCTCGGATGGCACACTCGGTCGTGTGCATGAGGTCTAAGATAGTTTGTTTTGGAAAATTTATCGAAAATCCTAAAGAATGACAAACACTGGGAAAAGGTTTATCTCATTCATTTTTAAAGCGCACAAAGAGAAACAATATAAAATTTCATAACAAATTCATAATCCGTTTTTTGGTGACCTCCTTTTTAATTTTTCTGGTGCAATTCTTCTGATTCCTTGTTCTATCTTTACTTCTGTAAAAAGACCACAAGCGTCTCAGACTGCTATATGGGTATAAAAAATCTGTGAATTTTCAGTTCTTGTATAACACCATGTCTGATGATGGAAGCTAGTCTTCTGAAAGCTTACTTACCAAATATACTCAGTTAGCCTCTAAAAGGTATCGCCTGATTTCTTCACTCCTCCGCTACTTCCAATGGCTTACACGGTACAACATTAGACTGCTATATGAACGCTAAACTTTGGTAGTCTGGGACATGTCCCCCTGAGCTAAGGTGGGCCATTCTAGAGCAGGTGACAGAGTCTTAGACTACCAAAGAACAATGGGGCTCATTTATTACAAGGGTATTTTTTCAGATCACTTTTCTGATTTGGCTGATTTTTTACTAGTTTGTTATTTTGTGACAAATTTATCATAGGCTGGTTCATAAATTTGTCGCAATTCTCTATGTGGATGGCTCCACAGTTCACTAAAGAATTTCCAGTGCATTTTTTAAGCCAAGTTATTGTGCTTGCTCAAAAATGAGACTTTATAAAAAAAATTGCAAATAATAAATTAGAATTAAACATATGCGCCATATAAACTGCACACAAATTTGAAGACAGGTAATAAAAAGGGGGGGAGGTATTAGGTGCAGAGCACTATAATAATACATTTGAAGAAAAAAGTCACAATAACTATGAAAATATCCCACAATTCAGTAGCAAATGGAATCATAACTTGGCTCCACTATGTATATAAATATGTCTGAGAATCTGGTGACCATTTCACAGAAATGAAGAGGGAAAGAGAGAAAAGCAATACTTTGCATATTTCATGTGGGCACTGTTGCCACATATGGTGCAATATGTGAAACTTGGCCATGTCATAAGATTGTGCTAATTGTGACATTGTTATTCCTTATTTAATCATTGGATGGATGGAAGAAATTGGAGAACTCTCCCAAAAATCAATCACAAAATTAAAATTATTACCTGCCAGTGGGTGTCTGCACATGTTATTGCACGTAATAAACAAATAAAAGCATATCGCTGAATGGACAGGGCTTGTGCAATTTTCACGCTGCATTATCCTATTGTTCATGATGGTACAGGTGACAATGGGTTCTGCATAGACATTAGGTAAGAGTTACAGTCAACAGAAAATTTTCGACTCTGTTCACATCTGTCATAGCACAGACATACTGTAAACCATGCCTAGCAGACTCCATTTACTGTAATCTCATTCGACAAATCTTACGGACTGTATCGATGATGGTTGTGCTATCTGTTCTGACTTATTTGACTAGATCTGAATCTTTGATGCAGATGAGAACACGGCCTTACCAGTGTTCAAAGTCAAATTCTACACTTGTTTGCACCAGGAGCAATAAGCTATTAATATGTATATATATATATATATATATATATATATATATATATATATATATTAGTATGATAACCACCCAAATATTGACTGCAATAGATCATGAGGGGGCTAGGGTTACATGGTGACCAAATTGCCACAACACATACTATACATTATAGCAGTTTTGTCTTCATTGTACTGTGATGAGCTGGAATGAGCGGCTTCTTAGATGAATTTTACAATAAAAGGAGTTTAAATGTAGCCATAACTTTACATTTATAAATGTTACATTCGCTTATGTTCATGTATTCTTCATACACAGTGCAGGAGCAGCAGCTTGGGCTTCAGAGCTGCAATTTCTGGGCAAGCAAAGTAAAATCCATAGTCACTTAGGAGCTATAGAGTTGAAATTTCGCCCAGAATAACTTCTGTAGGCAAGTGAAAAGCAGGAAAACCCACACAACAGCCGACATTCATGATAAAAGCTTATAGTTCACGATCCTTTTTACAGTTTCCATTCATTTCAATAGAAGATTGTCAGGGAGTAAAAGGTATATATTAAATCTACTATGTGGCAAGTACTTTAAATAAAACTATATACCGCCTCATGCATAAAAACTGCTCCAACACATGTCATTTTTGTAAATAGCCATCGCCGCTTTCATTATAAGGGGGATCTGTCACCTCTCCTGACACGCCAGTTTTAGTAAATACTTGTGTTTTCTCTGAAAAACAATTCTTTGCCGAAAGTTCTGCATTCTGCTGTTCTCCTGTTATTCCTCTTAGAAATTTATGATTACATTTACAAGTGGGTGTTACCCATTGGGGGTAAGACTCTACATGGTCTGACACTGCCAGACTCCTTTTAATAGTAATGTTGATTTATTCATATCGTTCTAAGGCTAGGTTCACGCCTGCGCCAGTCTCCGTTCGGGGATTCCGTCCCCGAATCTCCTAGAAAAATGCGGAGAGAAAAGTCCTGCAAGCAGGAATTTTATCTCCGCATTTTTTGGGCGGAAACACTTCGGACCCCATTATAGTCTATGGGGTCCGTGGGTAACCGATTTTTAAGCGGATTGGGTTTCCATTTTTCGGGGCCCCAACTGGACCTGAAGAACAGAAACCCAAACACAGGTGTGAACCTAGCGTAAGAAAAGATGCTCCAGACTTGTTACTTCATAAGCAATACTGGTATTTACTGACATAAATGTGACATGTTCTCCTTAAAGGGCTTATCGAGGTCATCTTGTTACATTTACTTCTTCTGGGGTTTTGTATGTTACGTTTAAACCCAGGGGTTTCGGGCTGATTCCAACCCCAGGTCATGTGATTGGGACCAGCTCCTGTCACCTCCTCCTCCATGTTCACTGCCAGTTACCTGTATCCTATGGGCTGGCTTTGCTATTATAATGATGTATTCAGCCAGTCCCCATGATACAGGTAAGTAAAAGTGAAAACTGGAGAGGAGGGCGTAAGAGGAGCGACTTGGAGGGCGAGTGTTGGTTCCGATCATGTGATCTATGGTTGGAACCAGTCCAGAACTCCTGAGTTTGTTGCATACAAAATCCTGGAGGAAGTAAGTGAGGAGAATCCCTTTAGGCTAAGGCCCCACGTGGTGTCCGGGAAAAAACGCGTCGGAAAACGCATCGCGGTTCTTCCCACAGCGCTTTAGACAGAAAGTTTGCAGAGGTTTCCTCTGTGGACTTTCTGTTTCAATTATACCTATGGGGAAACCGCCGGCGTTTCCGTAGGTATAATTGACATGCTGCGATTTCCAAAACCGCTCCGGTGATGGAAATCGCCGTGTGACCTCAGCGCGGTTTTTACCTCAAAGTGGGCATGGGATTCGCTAGAATCCCATCCATTTTGCTCTGACTGTAAAATGCTGTGATTTTTTCCACAGCGCTTCGGCCGTTGGCAAATTGCGGCGTTTACGCCACGTGGGGCCCCGGCCTTAAACTAACATATTGTACTTCTGAGACAATGAAAAGCATTTTAATAGCACATATTAAAATTTTGAAGAAAAATATTTTTAACATTAACATTTGAGATTCGGAGTAACTAAAATAACAGATAGATCTGATATAGTCAATATCAAAAGAGTGCCAGTAATGTCCAGTGGTGGCATCTGGTACTGCAGCTTCATCCCATTAACAAAAATGGGACTGGGGTGCTAGACCCGAAAAAAAACATGGACAATTGTGGGGATGTTTTTGAAAAATTAAAATGTATACTCATTTACATATATATAATATATATTTAAAATTCTGAGCATCAGATGTATGTTGTGCATTTTATAGATATGGTATTCTTTATATTAACACATAATAAAGACCATATGTAACCAGAAAATCTTATGTACTGAACAGATTGTACAAACCCATTCCTTACTTTCATCTGAAGGTGGACAAGTTCTGAGACGAGGCCTCTGACATATTGTTGTTCTATGAAGCCTCGGTTGTCGTCTTGCTAGGAATCGCATGTACTGTAATTAACCGCGTTCTGGATCAGATGATCCCCCCCCCACATAAAACACATACATTTCTCCCTTTTTTTCCAGGACAATTAGCAAAGTGTTTAGTCTTTGGTTTGAATGAATAATTCATTAATATTCTTTGTTAATGATTTATTATGTGCCATATGCCGGTAGTACAGGATGTATGTGTTACAGTCAGTCACCTTTACTCAAAGGAAACAAGTGAATAGAGGTATGGAAAGGTGACTGCCTACTGAGCGATAAGCGGTATTATTATTATTGGTAATATCGCTATTAACCCCTTCTTCCCAGTGTGAGACGCCGAACCAGCAGTTTTCATGTCGTTATTCACCAAGTGATAGATAATGGACTTGGGAGATCTGAAATGATTGCAGACAAAATACATCAGCGATGATCATCCATTAGAGTTTATGACTTCACTGCCAAACAATTTAGATTAACAGGAAAATGGCCTTAAAATAACATAATTGAACATATTGCAGCTTGGGAAGATTCACAAAGACTCTGCATTTCCTCCCCCACTTTTTATTTTATTCCCTACACATGAAATAATAATAATAATAATAATAATAATAATAATAGGCAATTTAGATTGTCCTACTTGGGACGGTGAATGATGACAATATCTGTAAAGTGCCGTGAAATATGTTGGTGATATATAAGCAAGCAAAATTATTATTAATAATAATAATAATAATAATAATAATAATAATAATAATAATAATAATAATAATGTGTTATTCTGTTATAATTTGTAATTTATTATTATCATATTAATATTATAATCCCCTATAGAATAAATACAATGTAGGCAACTGGTCACCCAGGCAATGCTAAGGGTATATTGATGTATCCTACTTGGGACGGTAAGTGATGAAAATATCTGTAAAGAGCTGTAAAATATCTTGGTGCTATATAAGTAAGCTTAATAAATAAATAATAATAATAACCACAATTATAATTTATTATTATAATATTAATGTTATAATCCCATATAATAAATATAGTGCAGGCAAGGAGTGTCTATATGTTGGTGCTATATAAGCAAGATGAATAAATACATAAATAAATAAATAAATAAATCATAACAACAACAATGTAATAATAATAATAATAATAATAATAATAATAATAATAATAATAATAATAACCAAAATTATAATTTATTATTATATTACTATTCTAACTCCATATAGAATAAATATAGTATAGGCAAGGACACCTCCATGCAATGCTAGAGGAATCCTCTTATCACATTGTACATTGATGTATCCTACTTGGGACATTGAGTGATGACAATATCTGTACATCCCTGCAGAATATGTTGGCACTATAGAAGCATGCTGAATAAATAAATAATAATCACAATTATTTATTTTTTAATAGTATTATATTAATATTATATAACCCTATAGAATGAATCTGGTTTATGCAGGTGTCCTGCATACAGCGCTCTTCTATTATACATTTATGTGTAGTGAAGGTCTCAGCCCTCAGATATTTTCTGATTGAAGTTAATTATAAGAGTATATTGTTCTATGTGACATAAAGGTAAAATGTATGGAATTAGTAGCGTCAGTACAGCTGGAGATCTGGAGACTGTGCATAATACAATATACAGTCATGGCCAAAAGTTTTGAGAATGACACAAATATTATATTTTCACATGATCTGCTGCCCTCTGGTTTTTATGTGTGTTTGTCAGATGTTTTTATCACATACAGAAATATAATTGCATTCATATTATGAGTAACAGAAGCTTATATTGACAGTTACAATGAGTTAATGCAGCAAGTCAATATTTGCAGTGTTGACCCTTCTTCTTCAGGACCTCTGCAATTCTCCCTGGCATGCTCTCAATCAACTTCTGGACCAAATCCTGACTGATAGCAGTCCATTCCTGCAGAATCAATGCTTTAATTTTGTCTGAATTTGTTGGTTTTTGTTTGTCCACCCGTCTCTTGATGATTGACCACAAGTTCTCAATGGGATTAAGATCTGGGGAGTTTCCAGGCCATGGACCCAAAATCTCTATGTTTTGTTCCCTGAGCCATTTAGTTATCACCTTTGCTTTATGGCAAGGTGCTCCATCATGCTGGAAAAGGCATTGTTGAGCGCCAAACTGCTCTTGGACGGTTGGGAGAAGTTGCTCTTGGAGGACATTCTGGTACCATTCTTTATTCATGGCTGTGTTTTTAGGCAAGACTGTGAGAGAGCCGATTCCCTTGGCTGAGAAGCAACCCCACACATGAATGGTTTCAGGATGCTTTACAGTTGGCATGAGACAAGACTGGTGGTAGCGCTCACCTCTTCTTCTCCGAATAAGCTGTTTTCCAGATGTTCCAAACAATCGAAAAGGGGATTCATCAGAGAAAATGACTTTACCCCAGTCCTCAGCAGTCCACTCCCTGTACCTTTTGCAGAATATCAGTCTGTCCCTGATGTTTTTTCTGGAGAGAAGTGGCTTCTTTGCTGCCCTCCTTGAGACCAGGCCTTGCTCCAAGAGTCTCCTCCTCACAGTGCGTGCAGATGCACTCACACCTGCCTGCTGCCATTCCTCAGCAAGCTCTGCACTGCTGGTAGCCCGATCCCGCAGCTGAAACACTTTTAAGAGACGGTCCTGCCGCTTGCTGGTCTTTCTTGAGCGCCCTGGAGCCTTTTTGGCACCAATGGAACCTCTCTCCTTGAAGTTCTTGATGATGCGATAGATTGTTGACTGAGGTGCAATCTTTCTAGCTGCAATACTCTTCCCAGTTAGGCCATTTTTGTGCAGTGCAATGATGACTGCACGTGTTTCTTTAGAGATAACCATGGTTAACAGAAGAGAAACAATGATGGCAAGCACCAGCCTCCTTTTAAAGTGTCCAGTGGTGTCATTCTTACTTAATCATGACAGATTGATCTCCAGCCCTGTCCTCATCAACACCCACACCTGTGTTAACGGAGCAATCACTGAAACGATGTTAGGTGGTCCTTTTAAGGCAGGGCTGCAATGATGTTGAAATGTGTTTTGGGGGATAAAGTTCATTTTCTAGGCAAATATTGACTTTGCAAGTAATTGCTGTTAAGCTGATCACTCTTTATAACATTCTGGAGTATATGCAAATTGCCATTAGAAAAACTGAAGCAGTAGACTTTGTAAAAATTAATATTTGTATCATTCTCAAAACTTTTGGCCATGACTGTAGTGTACGCTCTTTGTAAAATTCATCTAGTGATGGTGATGTAAATCTTTTCCATTATTCTATCTAATGCATATATTAGGAGGTTAATGCATAATAATTATGTTGCAAGAATTTTCCTTGTATCTGTCACGGTGTTCCACACAACCAGTACTTTTGTCATTGTCATGTAATCCTGTTGTCTGCTCCCATATCCCTTCCGTTACTTTTATTTATGCATGACAATCCATTTATAAGATTACAGGTGTAGCAGAGCTGACTTTGTCACTTTGCTTTTTCTTTTTCTCTTTCATTGTATAAGGCTAGGGACACACATCGACTCCCATCGCGCGATCAAAGATTGCCATGTCGCTCTGTGACTCTGTCACTCATGTTAGTGAATGGAGTTTCATTGTGACCCTGAGGGTGCCACGATTGTGACTTCTAGCTGCACAAAAGTTGAACATGGTTTGGCTTTTTTGCGATGGTTGTGTCACCCTCAGGGTCACAATGAGACTCCATTCACTAACATGAGTGAAGGAGTCACATAGCTATACATCGATCTTTGACCCTAGCACCTTCAATAGTTGTCAGCCAGCGACTATTCCTCCCCATGCATATACATGCTCAATTCAGCTGAGTGTGTATGCGTTCTCCATAGGGAGGGGGAGTAATACACTGACAGATACAAAAGGATCAGCTATTGAAATGCAACAACAGATAATGTCGGGGATTCTTGGAAGGCCCACATACACATAAGACGGTTTCAGCCAACCTTGTGCTAATGTGTATGTGCTGCAGGCACATGACCAAGGCTTCATCCACATTACCAATTCAGATATGAAACCCAAGTCTATAGGGCTATGACATGGCTGTGTATATCTCAGGTTTCATACAAAGAATCATCCCCTTTGGAATTCACTCCTGCAGGACTTTTTCTTCTAGAAAATTAAAGAAAAAGGTAGAATAAAGCTTCCGTCTTGTTATTAACATTGCATTGAATGGAGATGGATGCCGATGGATGAGGACTCTGATCAGTCATTCGGTCAGTGATTCAATCCATTGCTCTGATCCTATGACATATTAGAGCAATGGACCTCACTGACAGCAGTGTGAACCTACCCTTAATGTATTAAAGGGGTTGACCAGAATTTTTTATTTATGGTCTATCCTTATACTCCTATTGGACACCATTGATCCGACATTTATGGCCTATCCTGAGGATAGGTCATAAATAAAAGTTCCTCGACAACCCCTTTAACTTTGGTATATCTGTAAAAGAATGGTTAATATCAAACATGACAGGAGTCATATGCGGGAACCACATAGACCTAGAGGGACTAATACAATGCAGCGTGACAACTCTATGGTGGTCTAGGTTTGGTTCATATGAAGGGCTGCTATGGCTGGAGTAGATAGAGGAGGGGCTGATGGACCATGCGCAGGTGCTGATAAATTGGAAAGGGTGCTGCTCACCAAATAGACACTCCACTTTTTGCCAGTCACTAGATCAGGATATTTCATTTTTGTCCCAGGTGAAGGAAAGTTTGCCTAGACCTCTTGCTATAATATGGTCATATTACGACAACCATCCCCATATTTTTCTCCATCTATTCCTTTGTCACTTCGCCTTATTAATTGAGTTGATTAGATTTGGGTACAAATGTTACACTCCAAAGATCTGCCACGAAGCCAAGAAAATAATGAGCATGTTCACAGCCTGGACTCAGCTGCTAAAATGAAATAATATGACAAGCCGTCCCATCGCAAGCACATGTTCATGAGACGGTGGTTTGTGCCAGGACTTGTGCATCTTTAGCCAACTTTAGTGGTTCCCATTGGAGTGTGAAAGAGTTAATTTTGGAGATTTAATGAATACCAAATGTTATTCTGGGACCAAACGCCTGGTGCTACAGCTGGGTAAGCATATTTCTGAAGCCAGTGATTCACTGTAGTATGAAGCATCTATTAAATAATGGTTGTTGACTTGTACGTGGATTGTACTTTATTGATCAGCTAATTATTGCTTTATAATCCTATCTGTGGCATCCCAGAGCTGGCTATGGCTGGGCTGAGGGTGATCTCTGTGCATTGTATTATTTCCTGTTGCTTCATAGCCTGTGTGACATAGCAGGGGGTCCTGAGTCTCACACAACACAGCGCCACCTAGTGAGCCTCACACATGCATTACACCTCCCATAGGATTGAATAGTAACCAAATGTCCAATGGGAGGACATCGCCTGGGAAAAGGGGAGGAGTCAGCTGATCACTGGGTCCCCATGGTAACACCCCTGCAGGAAGGTCCTGCGTGTGAGGAGTTAGAAGTGTGGAGTGTTAGGAGGAGGAGGTGAGGAGATAAGTGTGATGTCCTGTGAAGAAAGCAGTGAGTTTAGTGCAGGAATCTCAAGTCCTAGACAGGCCCAGGAAGGTTGGAGAGCTGACATACTCCAGCTATTCAGAAGATCCTGTCCCCTGTCTGCCTAGCCATCGCCCTGAAGGAAGTCAAGCATCATTATCTTGTCAGCATGAGACTGTGGAGAGAACATTCTGGAACACGTGCTCCATAGCAAGTATCACAGGATCCAGGGGCCAAGGCCAGACCTGTGGAATATCCTGCCACCCTGACTATTGCACCCCGAAACTCTGAGTTATCAGGACCACATAACGTGAGTGGGGAATATTATGTACTAGTATCATGGTGGGCATCCTCCTATGAGCCAAATAGGAACCCAGATGCACCTTAGGGCTGTAACACTGAAGTATAAGGGCTAGGAACACCTTTTATCAAGTCTACCCTGCACCCCAGGACTTTGCTGTGTCACCAGGCGTACCCCGTTGTTTTGTATTGAAGAAACTGTTTAAGCATTTGTGCCTCCACACCCATGGAAGTAAAAGTTCAACTTTACAACCGTTTCTGTGTCTGTCTCTGCACCGACAACATCAGGGCGCCCCAAACACCACCAGTCGGCACAGTATAGGGGAAGCGCCCCGGGGGAACAATCACCACCAACATTTGTGCAGCCCCCTCATCACCGGTACCAGTGGTGGTAACGTGGGACAGCACCAGCACTGCGCCCTCGTGCCCAGAGACCGTGACAAGTCTGCGCTGTTTGCACCCCGCAATCCCAACTGCAGCGTTACCTTCCATCTGGTCACCGCAAGAAAAACTGGCGTCACGAACAGGATACGGGTGTGTGCCATTTTGAGAAAGTCGCCACGAAAAGTGCGCCAAATTGTCTCCAAAGCATCGGTCTTTATTGTGGACTTTGCTAAGATCAAGTTTATTCCCTGAGAGTGCTTGCCACAAAGAGGGGGAGCCCTATACCCCTGAAGTAAGCCCTAAAGACTGTCCTCTCAGTGTGTTACAGCCCTGGAAGAGTTAAAACGCCCAGGACTTGTTTGCTGCGCCACATCGCTGTGTAAGAACGCCCACAAAAGGTTAACTGTACCTTGCAAAAGTGCGGGAGATTTTTGGCACTGCCCATGAGGCCAGGAGACCCATCTGCCGCCATCTTAGGAGAGCCCAGAATGCTGAGCGCAATGCTCCAGCGCACCCATACAAGAAAGTGAAAGGCAAACGTGCCGGCGCCATTTCTGACTGTCCGGTGCCGCATCACCGTCCCTGCTGTGCACCGCTGATCTCTGGTCCACGCTGCAGTTGCTGTCAGTGAGTACTGTGCCTCCCTGTCCTTGTCTTCAGTCCTCCCACGGCCCCAGCGAGTGTTTTCCGTGTACAGTGTCCGTGGGGAGTGCCACCATTAAAGAGGGGGAGCACACCGTCAGCCTGCATCACAGTGACTCTGTTAATAGCTACAGCATTCTTAAAGGGACAGCATTCCAAGTTGTAGTCTCCATTCCCTGCCAGCAAGCAGTTGAGTTTCTTAAAGAGACGGCGACCTAATTTCAGTCATACCTGCAAACAACATGACTGAGCAAAGTGACATTGTGCCATCTGTTTCTAGTGATCCAGCAGTGCCCATGGTGAGCAGCCTACCATTCTCCATGCCATTTTACCCTGGCGCACCATGGCTGCCACGCTACAGAGGGGAGGCACATACCCTCAGGGACTTTCGTGAGAAGATGCTGTCTCTCTTCCAGTTCTATCCTCTGAATACAGAACGGCAGATACAGATCCTGCTGGGCCAGCTTGAGGGTGCTGCAGCTAGGGAGGTCAAATCCTGGCCTGCCTCTGACAAAAGAACCCCTGGGCAAATTCTGGACAAACTCCAGGTGAACTTTGACGTGCGATCTGTCTCCGAGGTAAAGATGCGCTTCTTTTCCAGACGACAACTACCTGGTGAGACCCTGCGGGACTATGCTTTATCCCTCCAAGAGGCGTTCAGAGCTGTGGTGCAAGTGGATCCACGTGAAAATGTGGACTCTGATAAAATCTTGCTTGACCGCTTCATAGAAGGGGCGGGTACCACATTGCTCCAGAGTCAGTTGCGAATGCTTGCTGCACAACATCCCAGCATCACGTTTGCTGACTTCAAGGTCCTTGCCATCCAGGTCTTGGGACAGGAGCAGCCCCAGCCGAGCCCAGTCATCTGTGCTCCCTCACCTGGACCCTCAACAAGCATTGCTCCAGTTGTCCTGCCACTACCTCTGGGTACCTCACCTGCTGCCCAAACTGCGCAGACTACACCAGCAGACTCCAGAGATGACCTTCTGGCCCGAGTGGATCATCTGACCCGTGCCATGGAACAGATCACCGTCCGTCTAGATCGTCTGACCCAGCCGTCTTCATCGTCCAGTGATCCTTTGCGAAGTCTCAACATCTCACCTGAGTCGCCACCCAGACGTCCGTCTTCAGTGAAATCTCCACAGAGTGAGAGGCCATACTGTACCTATTGCCATAGATATGGACACACCAGGCCTCAGTGTTTTCAGTTAAACGGGCCACCCCCGAGGCCGTGGGCCGCCCCTCGGGAGGAAAGAAGAAGGGCCCAGGTGAATCTTCAGTGCCATTGTCACGCTTCGTCTCAGCCTGCCCACACATCACAATCCGGGTGAACGGCGTCCCTCTGACAGCGTTGGTGGACACTGGATCTCAAGTAACAACCCTGCGCAAGCAGGTGTTCCTTGAACATTGGGACTTAGGTGTGTTGAATAGAACACCTGACACATGGATAAATCTGTGTGCCAGCAATGGACAGCCCATACCACAGCAGGGTTATTGGGAACCCACTATCCAGATTGGGGACTTGAAACTGCCTAGACAGGGTGTAATTGTCACTGATGTAGAGGATGATAGGTTTGCAGTTGTAATATTAGGCATGAATGTTTTACGCCATTGCTTTGCAGAAGTGTTGAATGCCTTGCATGCCTCTCTCCTTACAGCTTCTCCCAGTGACCAGCAGACCATTCAGCGGGCCATTCGTGTACTCAATGCCCAGCACAAGTTCACCAACAAACAAGGTGAAATTGGTCGAGTCCGGATCCACGATACCCGTCCAGTAACCCTACAGCCTGGAACAGAAACTATGGTGTGGTGCCGTGCCCGTCCGGGCATAGAAAATCAGGACTACGAGGCCTTGCTACAACCCATACAGGTAGATGGCCAACCACTTGTCATGGCTGCCCGCAGCCTTGTCACAGTTTCCAATGGACGTGTTCCTGTCCGCTTGGTCAACTTGGGCGATGCTCCCGTGAACCTCCACAAGTTCCATTCTGTGGCCCTGCTACACCGGTTAGCACCAGAAGACATTCTCTCTGGTGATTCTACCGCCACACAGCTTTCCACCCAAGCTGCTGAGAACATTCAGAATGGAGCCACGAAGTCCTGGTGGGATGAATTGAACGTGGGAGATGCCAATGCCCCTATAGAGCACATCAATGGGGTTCGCAATGTGGCCAAGCGTTACCAACAGGCATTCAGCAAACACCCATTGGACTTTGGTAAGACCACGACCATACAACATCGCATTCTGACTGGCGACCACCATCCAATCAAGGAGCGTCACCGTCCAATACCACCAGCGATGTACCAACCGGTGAAAAAGTTGATCCGAGAGATGCGAGGTGCTGATGTCATCCGGGAGAGTAACAGCCCCTGGGCAGCCCCGCTAGTCCTTGTCAAGAAGAAAGACGGAACCCTACGATTTTGTGTGGACTATCGTAAACTCAACAACGTCACGCACAAAGACGCATACCCATTGCCGCGGATTGAGGAATCTCTAACGGCTTTGGGATCAGCTACCTGTTTCTCGACCCTGGACTTAACCAGTGGATACTGGCAAGTCCCTATGGCGCCTGAAGATCGTGAAAAGACTGCGTTTACGACCCCGATGGGACTCTTTGAATTCAATAGTATGCCATTTGGGCTATGTAATGCCCCAGCCACATTCCAATGGCTTATGGAGAGGTGCCTCGGCCATGAGAATTTCCAGAGTGTGCTACTGTACCTGGACGATGTTATTGTATTCTCCCGGACATACCAAGAACACCTTCGTCACCTGTCCGAGGTATTCAAGGTACTTATACAGCACGGCCTAAAGGTGAAGCCCTCCAAGTGCTACCTGTTGAAATCCCAAGTTCACTACCTTGGGCATGTCGTGAGCGCACAAGGCGTCCAACCTGATCCTGAAAAGATCACTGCAGTCCAGAACTGGCGAAGACCAACTACCGTCAAAGAAGTCCGAAGCTTCCTTGGATTCGCAGGTTACTACCGGCGTTTCATACCACACTTCGCCCAAGTAGCCGAGCCTCTGAACGAGTTGTTGCGCGGTTGTCCCAGAGAAAACTACAACCGAAAGCTTCCGGTAGACTGGACAGCGCGTCAAGAGGAAGCCTTTCAAGCGCTTAAAGCACTTCTGACGCAACCACCAATTCTAGCCTATCCCGACTACAGTCAGCCATTCCGCTTGTACACAGATGCAAGTCACCAAGGTTTGGGTGCAGTGTTGTCCCAGGTTCAGGACAACAAAGAGCGAGTCATCGCCTACGCCAGCAGGAGTCTGAGAGGCGCGGAGAAGAACGACCAGAACGATAGTTCTTTCAAACTCGAACTTCTGGCGCTTGTCTGGGCCGTGACAGAGAAGTTTAAAGACTACCTGGCTGCCACACCCTTTACCGTGTACACAGATAACAATCCGTTGGCGCATCTGGACACTGCTCGACTGGGAGCCCTTGAACAACGGTGGGCCTCAAGACTCGCGAATTACAAGTTCTCTGTCAAGTATCGCAGTGGCAAGTCCAACGCTAACGCTGATGCACTCTCAAGGTTGCCTGTGGGAGAAGAACCACCCCGAGAAGACATCTGGGAAGAGGTGGAGATGCCACCATTCTACAACAAGTTTGCCCAACAGGTTGCTATTGGTGTCCCTGTAGAAGGAGAATCTCTGGCGAAAACAGCTGCCGAATCCCTCCAGGAGCCATCTCTGTGGAAAACGTTCCAAGAAGAGAGCAGAGTTTTAGGAGAATTGTCAGATTTCCTGCTTACAGGAAGAATACCAACCCGTGTAAAGAGAGGTCTTCATGACGTGGAATTAAAACGCCTTTGGCGACAGAGGAAGCGCCTGTTTGTCCAACGAGGCCTTCTACATAGAAACACTCTTGATCCTGTCACAGGTGAAAGGCTTCATCAGATCCTCGTACCAAGAAGAGACGCACAGATGATACTTGAGGCGTATCATGACAGATCCGGTCACTTCGGGGTACAAAAGACCGAAGCTACCATCCGTCGTCGCTTCTATTGGGTTGGGATGAGGAGTGACATTGAGAGTTGGTGCCGAGAGTGTCCCGCCTGTAGTATCACCAAGGAAGGTCGAAGAGATCAGAAGGCCCCTCTACATCCAATTAAGACTCAAAAGCCGTGTGAAATTGTTGCTCTGGACCATGTGAAGTTGGGTCCCACACGTTCCGGCTACAGCTACGCTCTGACAATGGTGGATCATTACTCCAAGTTCCTTGTCATCGTGCCTGTCAGAGATCTTACAGCAAGAACTACGGCTGAGACCTTCTACGCAGAGTTTGTCCGCCATTACGGTTGTCCTGAGCATATCCTCACCGACCGTGGATCAGCGTTTGAATCCCAATTGTTCCATGAGCTGTGTCAGTTCCAAGACTGCAAGAAGTTGCGAACCACAGCGTATCACCCTCAAGGGAATGGTATGTGCGAGAAGGCAAATCAAGTGATCATCGGCATGCTAAGAACAGCCGCAGTTACACCTGGTGTTGAGTGGCCTGAGCGTATCAAGGACTTGGCCTATATTTACAACAACACACCCCAAACATCTACGGGATACGCACCATTTTATCTAATGTTTGGAAGACAAGGTCAACTTCCTTCAGACTTAACCCTTGGTGTGAAGGTCCCTGACACCATCAATCCACTACCCATAACAGACTGGGTTGTTGAACACCGCCGACGTATGGAGGAAGCTAAAGAGATAGTTGAAACGCGCATGGATGAGGTTCGTAGGAGACAACAGGAGGATTACAACCATCACGCCCATGCAGCGCCCCTGAAAGTTGGCGACCGTGTATGGTTAAGGAATAACCATCGGAATGTGAAATTGGATCCATTCTGGGAGAAAGAACCATACAGTGTCATCTCCATACCATATCCTGAATCCGACGTGTATGAGATCTCTAAACCTGGGAGACAGCCCCAAGTAGTACACCGAAACCGTCTGAAGCTGTGCCTTAAAGAAGGACTACCCACAGAGGTGACCCCAGCTGAGACAACGAGTACAGAGATCTTGTCACCTTCTGAAGCAAAAGAGAGACCCCCAACATTAACTGAGCTTATGTGGGCGCCTAAACTACTACCATTTAGCTGTTATCCACCAATTGCTCTAGTGCAAGAGAACCCTTCGACAGATGATTTAATTGATTTCAGTGACACTGTTCCTGATTCAAATCTCGTTCCACTTAGGCGTTCTGAGCGTACCACAAAAGGCATACCTCCAACACGCTATAGTGATGCCATGGCTGTCCTTGGGTAAAAGAGGTTAACTGTCTCTGCTTCTGTATATATGTTATTCCTGCTCTGATTACATTAATGTTTTTCCTGTGTGTATATACAGTATATATATAATATCTTGCCATGTAATATAGTATTTACATTTATATGCAACAATCCAAGCCATAGTGCCTGGCTCACCGAGCCAAGGAAGTTCTGTTACCCCATTGCGGTATGGACATTGGTGCTAGAGTGCCTACTCTTCCTTACAGAAAGGACTGTTTATTGTTTCTCAGAGAGACTCTCATGATAATGGACACTCACTAAATTTGTGCCAGAGAGCCTCTGGACCCATTTGCACTACTGTTGTTTCTATATGGACTGTCTGATGGTACCGCCAAAAGGTTCCATAAGTCTGAGTTTAATTATCTCTCCGTTACCCTTCAGACTTCTCATGGACATTCCAGGGCTATGCCGGGAGGTCTTACCTCAAGTTTCTAAGTATTATATTTTTCTAAACTGTTAGTGACATTTGCACTTTATTCGTATTTATTAACGTTATGTTACATTTCTCACCTTCACCCCAGCCCGTCGCCGAGGTCGGCTCAGTGAAAGAGGGGGGAGTATGTGGCATCCCAGAGCTGGCTATGGCTGGGCTGAGGGTGATCTCTGTGCATTGTATTATTTCCTGTTGCTTCATAGCCTGTGTGACATAGCAGGGGGTCCTGAGTCTCACACAACACAGCGCCACCTAGTGAGCCTCACACATGCATTACACCTCCCATAGGATTGAATAGTAACCAAATGTCCAATGGGAGGACATCGCCTGGGAAAAGGGGAGGAGTCAGCTGATCACTGGGTCCCCATGGTAACACCCCTGCAGGAAGGTCCTGCGTGTGAGGAGTTAGAAGTGTGGAGTGTTAGGAGGAGGAGGTGAGGAGATAAGTGTGATGTCCTGTGAAGAAAGCAGTGAGTTTAGTGCAGGAATCTCAAGTCCTAGACAGGCCCAGGAAGGTTGGAGAGCTGACATACTCCAGCTATTCAGAAGATCCTGTCCCCTGTCTGCCTAGCCATCGCCCTGAAGGAAGTCAAGCATCATTATCTTGTCAGCATGAGACTGTGGAGAGAACATTCTGGAACACGTGCTCCATAGCAAGTATCACAGGATCCAGGGGCCAAGGCCAGACCTGTGGAATATCCTGCCACCCTGACTATTGCACCCCGAAACTCTGAGCTATCAGGACCACATAACGTGAGTGGGGAATATTATGTACTAGTATCATGGTGGGCATCCTCCTATGTGCCAAATAGGAGCCCAGACGCACCTTAGGGCTGTAACACTGAAGTATAAGGGGCTAGGAACACCTTTCATCAAGTCTACCCTGCACCCCAGGACTTTGCTGTGTCACCAGGCGTACCCCGTTGTTTTGTATTGAAGAAACTGTTTAAGCATTTGTGCCTCCACACCCATGGAAGTAAAAGTTCAACTTTACAACCGTTTCTGTGTCTGACTCTGCACCGACAACATCATGGCGCCCCAAACACCACCAGTCGGCACAGTATAGGGGAAGCGCCCCGGGGGAACAATCACCACCAACATTTGTGCAGCCCCCCTCATCACCGGTACCAGTGGTGGTAACGTGGGACAGCACCAGCGCTGCGCCCTCGTGCCCAGAGACCGTGACAAGTCTGCGCTGTTTGCACCCCGCAATCCCAACTGCAGCGTTACCTTCCATCTGGTCACCGCATATCCAGCCAAATCTGGGTTGTGAATGATCTAGAATGATTCAGAAATGTACATGGAGTTAGCAGAGGCATGCACGGCACTTGTTGTCAGACGCTCATCCGATTGTAGGCAAGGAATGAATCCCAGTGCAAAAACCTGCAGGGTGATGAGTGGGTGCCCTGGCCTTGTGTAGCCCATTATCCTTTATAGGCACCATTGACATCGACAATTTATAACATGTATTTAAGATTGCTTAAACTGAATGGCCACTTTATTAGAGGTACCTGCCATTTCACAATTGGAACTTTCCTGTATAGAAATTAGACTTGAGACCCCGGAGCACAGTATAAAATTAAGTTAGCAAGTATTCTGTGCATCAGTTTCAGTGTGGCTCTGTAAGGTGGTGCAGACACACACCCTAAAGAGTTGGTTGTTCTTCTCTCTGGCCACATGAACATATATGTAGTCGGTAGGGGAGGGGTTCAGCCACAGTTACTATTTAGCAGAGGTGTGACATGCTCAGAGGTTGTATTACATGTGATGTTGTATTCGCATGCCTTGCCATTTGCAATATATGACTTGCACTGTTTACAAGATTCATTTTGATGAGTACATGTCATGTTAACTGGTGCAGGTCGTCGTGCGGTCGGTGCTCTGGAAATTTCTGGAAGCTGAATTGACAGTGTGTGTTGTGCCTAAGAGTCAGAGGTGGCCAAGACTACCCAGGGCATAGTATACTATTTAAGAGCCCATTCCTGCACTTAGTAGGGCCGTCAAAGAATCAGCTTGAAGGACAGCAGCATGCTGGTAGAAGAATAGCTCGAGATGTGACCAGCATGAGAGGCCTGGATAACGTGAGAGGGAAAGGACTTTAAGGGGGTTGTTGGGCCCCAAATTGATTTTTCATACTGATGACCTAGCCACCGGACCTGAAACCCAGACCCTGCCCTGATCAGCTTTTCCAGCGGCCTCCATGTGCCAGAAGTTGCTAGTGAATGGGTAGTGAATGCAGTGCCGCTCCTATTCGAGTAATAGGAACGGTGCTGCAATTCAGTGGATGGGGAATAGATGCAGCATCTGCCCCTCCACTAGCAACATCCAGCACCCAGAGGATACTAGTATAGCTGATCTGTGCAGGGTCTGGATATCCACAGGATAGGTCATCAGTATGAAAAATCAATTTGATACCGCAAAAACCCTTTAGTGCCAAGATGTCAACCATGTCCTGGAACCTAGGTATCACCAAAATGACTTTCTCTTCTGTCTGAAAAATGAGCAAACATGATGGAAGAAAGCTTCCGTCATGTTTTTTTTACATTGAAGTCAATACATATAGAGGGAGCTCTGTCTGCATCAGTCATTCTAGTGCTATTTAAGTCTCCATACTCTTACCCTATGAACTGTGCAATGTGCAATTTCAGTTTTTTTATGTGAAATAAACCGTAATTTTTATTTATTTGCTACGTTAAATACACTTGTCGCTATTGCCACAATTATTGCTCTTGAGATTATTAGGTAAGTAGTTGTTACATGCACAAGTTTACTAATGGCCATTGTCAAGTAGATGGATTGGTTGGAAGGGGCTGGCGGGAGAACAACATTTTAGATTGCTAATTGCAGAGTTTGTTGGCATCGCAGTAGGGAGGGAAACTCCGGCCTATAATTAAAGAAATTACTTGAACAATGCCCAATTTAGTATTTTCTCAATTGCCAGGAGCTTTTCATGAATTTTTTTTATTGCTCAATCTTATTGTCTATCAGATCTCCAATTATTTTCTGATCAATATTTAATTTATTACTTATGGTAAAGGTTGTCTATGAAATTGAAATCTGGTAATACAAAAAGTTTGATAATGCGGCACATGTTTCTAGCTCAAAACGGCAAATCAATGTAGAATTTCTCAAAACCAAAAGTAGGAGACCCAATAGAGGTAAACAATTACAAAAGTCTTTTAGGCTGAAACCCCATGTTGCAAAAAACGCTGCTCTTCATAATACCTGCAAAGTGGATGAGATTCTGGCTAATCTCATCCACACATTGCAGAAAAAAAATCGGCAGCGGAAAAGCTGCGATTTCAAAAACGCCAGGGTTTTTGAAAATTGCAGCATGTCCATTATATCTGCTGAAACTTTGGAGTTTTCCGTATAGGTATAATAGGGGCAGAAAGTCTGCAGAGGAAAACTGCTAAATTGCAATGAAAAATACGATGCGTTTCCACCTCGTTTTTTTCGACAGTTTTTTTTTGCTGTGCTTCACTAGCCTAAGTCTGACGTTGAGGAAAAGCTGCTTTTTTGTTGCAGATTTTGCTGCAGTTTTTTGAGCCAAAGTCAGGAGGGGCTTCAAAAGAAATGGGAAATATAAAGGAATCACTTATAATCCTCTCATCTCCTCAATCCATTCCTGGATTTGACTCAAAAGAGTTGCAGAATATGCAACGAAAATGCAGCTTTTTCGTAACGTGGGTCCTTAGCCTATGGCATAAAAGAGGTTTTTGCAGTGATGAAACCTCTGCGGACTTTCTGTGAAAATCATTGTGGGAAAAAGCGCAATGCGTTGCCGCTGCGGTTTTTCCCGCAGCACTTTTTTGCTGCAGCCCGCTATGTGGGGCCTTAGCCTAAAAGCGGCTAAACTATTTCTGTACTAAAAAGAAAAAACAAAAAACAAAACATTAAAAACAGCAGAAATCTCTAAAATTAAAAAATAAAACAAAAAAACAATACTCACCTCTTCAATCCCCCTGGTCTAGCCTAGATGCTTCTATAGGGTAGGGGTATAGTCACATGGTATATTTTACTGGCTGAATATAGACCTGACTAAGACCCCTGGCACACAACCACACAACCATAGTAGATTTGCAGTCCGCAATTACTGATCGGCAATCTGTACAAAAATATGTCTGCATTGCATCAGTATGTCATCTGCAGTTACGGATCCTGTATGATTCCCTACACTGGTCATGCTACAAATGTGGACAAAAATAGGACACGCTTCATAATTTGTGGTCCTTGAATACGTCACAGTTACACAACCGCAAAAATTGCAGTCGTTCGTCTGGGCCCATAGAAATGAATGGGACCATACTTTTATCGGCAATCGTGGATAACAACTGCGAATAGGCATGGGGCAGCTTATGAACTCCAGGCGTATAGTTGGAGTGTATTTTCTGCAAATCACCTTATATCACATTTTTTCAGCAATGCACAAGTGTTCTTTAAGCATATTTCAGCATGTAACAAGAGCTTGAAATACACTTGAAAAAATGTTGTGAGAACATATCCTTAGGGTGTTGCAGACATTTCTGTCACTGAACATCAATTCTATTCATCTGAATGGGGTTGCTTTGGAGGGAAGTATCTGGTATCAGATGCGACATGGTTATTAAGAGGCTTATGTCTCTTAACAATTGAGATACATCTTGGACTAGCCATACACAAAAAAAATTACATTTACGGTAGATTTCAGCTATTCTTATGGCATAAGAGGGTTAATACAATGCCTCGATAGATTACTGCCAGTTCTGTGAAAGGGCAGTTGCAGAAATTTCTGCAACAAAACCTGCCACGTGAGAATCAACAAGATGAACTCTTTTTGTAAGGCCGAGGCCCCAGGTGGCGATTCCGATCCACACATTGCAGAAAAATAGCCACAGACGTCGGCCATATGGTGGCAGCTGTTTTTGGAATGGGTTTCTTAAAACACAGCCATATGAATGTGTCTGTTCACATGTCAATTTTTTGATGGTCTGTACAGAAGGACCTTGAAAAATAATCCTAATTTTGTCAGTTTTAACAGATCTCTCAATAGATTTACATTTATGAGGGATCCATGAAAACCGATCCCAGATGGATGGCAAACGGCTGCGAAAAAACAGAATGTCTCGTCCACCTTTCACGGCCGTTAAGCTATATTCACACGACAGTGAATATCGGCCATGTAAGGGACACACGGCTACATTCAATTCAATGCATGCGAATGGTATTATTCACATGACCGTTTTTTTGATGGTGCGTTTTAACAGACCGTCAAAAAATAGAACATGTTCTGTTTATGTTCATTTTCATGGATCCCGCAATACACTCCAACATATGAGGGATCTGTAAAAACGGGCTCCCATTGTCAATTTTTCACAGCGGTTTTGCCCATTGGTCGTGTGAATGTACCCTTAGGTCGGATTCACATGACCATGCAGTTTTTTCTCAGACCTATGTTGACCTACATGTCTATTTTTGTGTCTGTCAAAACGGACAAAAATAGAGCATCTCAATTTTTTTGATATTCGTGAAAAACAGTCAGTCAAAAAAATGGACATGAGATTAGACCCATAGATATGTCCATTATTCACTTATTCGTGTGAATATGGCCTTTGTTGTCCTGTCGTGGAGCTCCCTTTCCTTCACCTTATTCATACACTTGTGCCCATTTCTTTAGCTGTGTTTGGCAATTGTTAGGGTTGGTTTTAGGGCCATGTGAGCTGTATGGTTGCACAAGGCACATCACGTGTCATCTCTGAAAGTTGGGCCGCAGCTCCTTATGACTTTGACAGCGGGAACATGTCCTTCCCAATCCCATATGATACCTACAAGATCCAGCTTTATCACTTTTTATATAATTTGGGAGTGTTAGCTTTACACGGGTGACTGTATAATTGGATCATCTCCATGGTTAAGGGCATAGAAGTACACAGGGCACCAGCCAACATTAAGGCCACCCCTTCCATTATACTGATGCCCTAGTTTAAAGGGAGCCTATTAGATTTGTGTCATCCATAGACTATGAAAGCACAACAATACAATAAGTATCATATACCGTACATATGTTTATGCAGTGTTTCACATACTGTGGTATTCATACCTTTCTGTTTCTCTTGCAGCATTTTGGCCACGGCCGGTACTCACTTTAATACTCACATAGACCTGCGCACCTTGCGGGCAGTGCGTGTACTCAGGCCACTGAAACTGGTCTCTGGAATCCCAAGTAAGTTTACATTTTCTTTTGCGAAGCTCCATTATCATTTACATTAATGTTATAATTTTTCAGTGTGGATTAAATATTTCGCCAAGGCTGCATGTCCATGATGGGAAAAGATATGTATATAATGTATCTGGTTTACCTCATGACATAATACTCCGTGACATAACCATTCTGGAGCATCTTTTCTTATAACTGTACTGCATAGTGTTCCTCTGTTGGAGGGGTCGTGGCGACCCTGGGCCCACTGACTCTTGGGGGCCCACATCAGAGCCGCCGCAATGCAGGTTACCCTCACACATCAACAGCATCGGTGTCTGCAAGACACCGATACAGTTGAAATGCATATTAGAGAAGGAAGCCTCTGGCTTACTTATCTGCTAGTAAGTAGCTCGTAAGCCACAAGCAACTTCAGGTCTGTGGCCTACGAGCTGCCCTAAGACATCTGCATCCTGGCACAGACGTCTGCACGATGATGTCACTGTCCTGAGCAGTCCGCGCCAGGACGCAGAAGTCCTGCTGCTTCAGTAAGCTGCGGCAGTGCCGGCGGCGGAGGCTCCTCCTCGGGAGATTGGAGGTAGGTGAGTATCATCAACTTTTTTTTTTTAACTCACTTTGGGGGTTGGGGGAGTGGGGATTGTAATACATATAAGAGGTCAATTGGGAGCATTGGAAATTTAGCAAGACAATATAAGGGGTATTAGGGGGCTTTAATAAAAGAGGATATAAATTATAGTGAAAGGTCAGTGGGGTCTGTATGAATGTAAGGGGAGATAATATTAGGGAACATTGAGGAAGTATTAAAGGTGTTTACTAGGGAATAATAAAGTTTACTGGTAATGATTCTATTGGGCAAATTGGAGAGGAGGCAGGGAAGGTGAAACAAAAAAAATATTCACTTGTCCCCGGCCTACCGATGTCCGAAGCCCTCTGCTGCTGTCTGTCCAGGCACACGCACGACGCTTCCCTGCTGCAAGTCCTGCACTGCACGTGATTGGCCTCAGCGGTGGCTGGAAAAGACTCGGTGATGTCACTCATGTATACATGACGGGGTCATTTACTGCCAACACTGTGGCCACTGATGGCCTCAGCAGTCACGTATTTCACGTGTCTGAACAGACAGTGGCGGCAGACACCAGAGCACTGGGGACAGGTAAGGCTAGGTTCACACTAGTGTTCGGTTTCCGTTTTTTCGGGTCCAATATAAAAAAAATACAATATAGACTATAATGGGGTCTGCTGGGTTTCTGCCTGAAAAATGCGGAGAAAAAAGTCCTGCTTGTAGGACTTTTCTTTCCGCATTTTTCAAACGGAATGGGGGACAGAATTGCCCAACGGAGTTCAAGTTGCTGGTGTGGACCCAGCCTGAGTATGATTTTTTTATCACCTACCCCACCTCCACTGTGATTTGTCCACTTCCCGGAAACCCCTTTAAAGAGGACCTTTCATGTCCTCATGAACCTGTGACTTTATATACCTCTAGAAAGCCATCAGTCGGCTTTCCCGTTATGTGCCCTGGGGCTGGAGATATCAGTGCCGTTAGTTTCAGCACCGATCTCTCCCCTCTGTCAGAAGGGCGTTCCTGACAGTCTAGTGTCATCGCTGGGCTGTAAGGAACGCCCCCCTGACAGTACTTTAACATAGCCTTATACTGTCAGAGGGGGCATTCCTTACCGCCCTGCGATGACGCTGAGCTATGAGGAAGGCCCCCTCCCCCAGTACAAGTCTTTGGATGAGTACTGGCGGGGGTGGGGGGCGGTGTTCCTCACAGCCTAGCGATGAAACTAGACTGTCAGGAATTCCCTGACAGGGGAGAAACTAACGGCACAGATAGCTCCTCCACCGGCGCACATAACGGGAAAGCCGACAGTGTGCTGAATTCAGTATATGAAACCACATATGCATGAGGACTTGAAAGGACGTGAAAGGTCCTCTTTATTAGAAAGGGGTTATTAATAGGCATTATTAATACAAGAGGGGCATTTATGTAAGAGGACATAATTTATACAAGGAGACATAAGAGGGTGTAATTAATAATAGGGGGACTGGGCAATATTAATTTTAGGTGGCGCTCAGGGCATTATTGATTTAAGGGGGTACACAGGGCATTATTAATTAGGGGGAATTATTAATTGAAGGGCACCATTAAATAAATGGGGCATGTAGGAGCATTATTAAATTAAAAAGGCACATGGGATTTTTATTCATTTCCAGGGGATTTTATATCATATATTTTATAATTGGGGTAGCAGCAGGATGGGCGAGCAGGTGAGGACAATGTGGGTCAGGTGCCTGGAAAAGTGAGGAGCCAAAGATGTCTGTGTTACAAACTTTACGGTCACAACTGGAAGAAGTAATCATGGCGGTCTAGATGGAAGAGACGATAAGTGTAAACAGTCAGAGACTTCACCTGTACGTCACAACTTTGTTCCTGTACTGTATTTACCTAACTGGTCTTCACAGCCCTGTGTAGAACCATTATATACCACTATACAGTCACCGTATAGTGATAGTGTTGGTATATCTGAGTTGGGGGCCCACTTGGACGTGTTCATCCCCCCCTGTGCTGAACCCCTAGCTACGCCTCTGGAACTGCCATTAAGTGTTTCCATCCCATTTTTCAATGGGACATGTCCCTACACAATTTGATACTATTCTATCAGTTCTGATAGTCAGAATGTGTAGGGACACTTCATTGTGAGAATAGGAGAATAGCAAAGCCCAGTTGCCAATTTATTTACACATTTCCTGGAAGAATAACGGAGGAACAAGAAAATACAGAGTTCTGGGAAAGGATGCCCAGAAGTGTTAATGATTATTGTAATGCTGACAAGTCTTTTTACCTATCTTGACATGACCAAATGTCACCGACACCGTGCACACACAGCCTTGACTTGGCAGAGTGTGCATGGGTTTACAAAAGGGATAGGGGGTAACTTATCTGGTGGTGTATTATCGTCTTTAGGAACAAAGGACTCAGGCATGTTTGATTCAACATGTCAGGTCCTTCCTTCCCCAAACATATGCCAGCGGGGAGAGTCATTACATCGCTATATACAATACATGGTTGGTTGCTCCCTCCAAAATCGCCAGATTTGATCACCCTTCATCTAATGTGTATGGTGAGCTTTAGTCTATGTCAGTGTGTTGTGTTCTTCATAGGTTTACAGATCGTCTTGAAATCCATAATGAAGGCGATGGTCCCCCTGCTTCAGATTGGATTGCTGCTTTTTTTTGCCATTCTTATGTTTGCAATTATTGGACTTGAGTTTTACAGCGGCAAACTGCACAAGGCCTGTTACAGGAACCAGTCAGGTACACGTACGCTATACAGCTCTGGTGTGTATGTAATGTGGAAGTGATGTGTAGATTGTATACTGTAGGTGCTGTACTGACAAAAGGCTTCATCACAGTAAAAACAGGGGGTTCCTATAAACACAATGCAACCTCAATGCACTCCATGCACACGACCGTATGCTTTGTCAGTGTGCTAGCCATGCTTTCGATGGTCCCATACACATGGTCGTGTATTATCACGGGTCCATGTAGGTAGCTGTGAGCCCGGGGCAAAACTCAGGACACGTCCTATTCCTGTACATTTTGTGGGCCAGGCTCATTAAAGAGTCTATGGAGGGCAAGACAAAAAATGCCATGAAATCCTAAAGAAGGACACAAAAACTCAAACCAAAAGCATATCTTGCTATAAAAATGTCAGGAAAATGCTGTAGAAAACAAAGCGGTTTGTCTAGAAATTCTATATGTGAAGCCACCCTAGGGACATTTCAGAAAACCTTAAGGATGCAGAAACACAGCTTTTTTTGTTGCAGATTTTGTTGCAATTTTTTGAGCCAAAGCCAAAAATGCCTACAAAAGAAATTGGAAATATCTAGGAAGCTCTTATACTTCTACCTTCTGCTCAATCCACTCCTGGCTTTGGCTCAAAAAAGACACAGCAAAATCTGCAACAAAAAAAGCTGCATTTCCGCAACGTGGGGCCTCAGCCTAAAGGGGTATTAAAAATAAATAAATGAACAATTTAGCATTTCATTTCGACTCATTGAAGTTTTGATTGATGGGGGTTTGGGTGCCAAGATTTCCATAATCACTAAAACTTTTTCTAAAGTGACAGATACCTTTAACCACATAGAACATGATAGTTACCTTTAAAGACATGTAATATGATGCCATGCACTATAAATGATTATCACATATACTGACTTCTTAGCATGAAGTGTAACCTGAAGCTCCTGGGTCCCAATGCAAAATCTTGCCCACATTTCCCATTTATAAAACTGGTTATGTGGACTGTTGCGTCTGCACCCCCTATAGCTAGGTCCCGAACATGGGTTTTTATGGAAATACTACGAAGGGAATAATGACACTAAGAAACATGAAGAAGCTATCGACAGACTATATCTGCTTTTACTGATAGTGCACATGTCTGTTTTCTATAGCTTGGGATGCAATGGATCCTCCTCACCCCTGTGGAGTACCTCGATGTCCAGATGGATATGAGTGTAAAGAATGGATTGGCCCCAATGATGGAATTACTCAGTTTGACAACATCTTATTTGCGGTGCTGACCGTCTTCCAATGTATAACCATGGAGGGCTGGACCACAGTGCTGTACAATGTATGTACTATAATAAACAGTCTCTTATAGTAGTAATTCTATACCAAAAGGAGTTTTCTAACCCAATGTTTTATGACTGATTGATAACAATGACTGCTCAGAGACACGCAGATTCCAAGAATGGATTAGTTTTAGTTGCATTTGCAGCCTGGTCATGCATGTGGAGTCTTTATCTAATGAAATGAATGGGACTTACAAAAACAAGAAATGGTAGCATCCCACCAGTCAGGCTGCAAATCCCAACAGTCAATGTCTTATAACTTATCCTATTGACCTATTATAACATTGATCATAAATCATTGTGGTGGGGAGAGCCCTATAACCAGATGTGTCTTTACTTACCTTTCTTCTTGGCTTGGGGTATTCATGAGATAAGTGGCGTGAGATGACCAGCCATAAAATAAGAAAACTTTTGCATTGTGTCTTCTTGCCCAAAAATGTATACACAGGTTCTAAAATGAGAACTAAATATAAACTTTATCTATACGTAATTGACTGAGGGATTCAATATACTGCATGCTGTACCCCATATATAATGCACCCCTGTAGTTGAAACAGAAAAACTATACAAAGAGGAGAGAGAAGAGAAAAAAATACAAAGAATTTGTTTCCCCATCTTGTAGTCTGTCCTATTTTTCCTTGATATGCTGAGACCACCAAATTATATTATATAATATTACATTATATTGCACTTTTAAATTAAAGTAAGTGAAATTACCCAGATTTCTGCCTAGAATATTAATAAAATGTGATCTAATTGTTTCTAGCTGGCGTAGATTTTAGAGTCTGGTGCATGGATATCATGAATTGTGCCAAAACTACTAAGAGGCATAAAGCTCTTAAAAATGTTGGCTCTGGCATACTGCTCACTATTCTTTATACATTGGCCCCAATATAACTATATTAATAACTTACAAATATCTGTGCTACTTATGTATTTTATTAAGCACATTGTATAAACAGTCATAGTGCATAGAGTAAAGGTAAGTGAAACCTTGAATTTAATATTACCTGTAGATCCCCTGTAAGATTTGCAGAATGTTTCAGGAGGAATTACGAATCATTACGTTTTGCAAAAGGGTTTTAGCTGATCAGTATTTCTGGGATGCCTTGTATGCACAGCACTCTTTATGTCACGCCACACCATCTTGATAGAGTTAAGGTCAGCGCTCGGACTTGGCCATTCCATTGCACTTCTGCTATACCGTTTCAGTTTTGCTTTATCTGTTCATAGAACATTTTCCCAGAAACATTGTGGAACATCCAGGTGGTCTTGAGCAAACACGAGACAGGCCACAACATTCCATAGTAGTTTTTGGGTTCTTTTTCAGCTCTTTCATGATTGTGCTCTTGGAGTGATGTTGACAGGATGCATACTTCTAGGAAGTGTAGCACAGTCTTCAATTTTCCTCATTTGTAGATATGTTTAACCTAATATTTATATATTGTATACCCAGGTTTAGCAATGCTTTTGTAGCCATTAACAGCTTCATCCATCTCTGTAAGAACGTGCATTCCAAAAATTGTCAGCTTTGAGACATGGCTTACTCTAACTAATCTTTTTTTGAAAAGAACAGATTTCCCAGTAACCAGGCTTTGTGTGCCTTTATTTAATAGGTAAAGCACTTGTAAACCCCAGACTTCCAATCTCATCTACTTAATTGAAGCACCTTTAGCCAACTAGCTCTTAGAGAAGTCAGTAACACAGAGGTTCACTTACTTTTCTTCTTGCATTGTGGATGTTTACTAAATAAAGACATAATAATAAAACTGTTTGTTATTAGTTTAGTTACATTGGGTTTGTGTATAATGGGGACTTGGATAACAATCAGACCCCATTATACTAGTGATCTATACAGAAATCCGGGTAATTCCAAAGAGTCCACTTACTGTGTTTTGGAACTGTATATGATATGGTATGATATTATTAATTTTATATTATAAAATTATGTTTTATTGAATTAATACACACTGAAAGTTTCGTTTGCTCCCTGCCCTAAGTACCAATAAGAGGCTCTTGCAGAGTGATCTGTGTAATCTTTGCAGATTAGAAGCCAAACACAGAGGAAATCAACTCCCCTGTAATTTCCTTCATCAGTATTATGAATTACATGGTGTAGGAGGCTGCAGGTTCATGTCATCATATCATCACTTGTAGTGACTACTGTGCCCCAGCTGTACTTATCTAGACAGGTGTACTCTCCTGTAACCATGGCTGCCGGGCTGAATGCAATTAGCATGAATACCGAATAGTATGAAATGCACAAAATTGAACTTGGTATGTTGTGCGGTTTTCTTGTGCTTGTTCCTTCATTGTTGTGGCAGATGTGGTAATGATATATCATTATATTGCATATATTTACAAGTAACAGGACTAAATTTGCCCTTTGTTACATTGCATTTAATTCAGCTTTAGGGTTTGTTTTATCTAAACAGCCCCTTCTATAAATGAGGACCTGCTTATGATCAGGAGATAGTTGTGAATCTGAAAGATTAAGTGAATCTCCGGGAGGCTACACGTTTGTTCTGCAGTGGCCACTACAGGACAAGTAGAGTATAACATAGAACAGAAACAAATGAACATACTGTGCATAGAGAAGTTGTATCTTTTAGAGATTCTACTATTTGCTTCAGCTCTGTGCTTTGGTTAGAGCCCCTATGGCATCCATATGTGCCAGCATGTGAATAAGATCAGTACTATATCCATTTTGACAACTTGGGGGAATTAGACTCAAAATGGCGGCTTTTCCTGGTCCGGACAGCGGTGGTTCATGGTACTGGGCGCCGGAAAGATAGCGTTCAGACGGTCCAAGTGTAAATAAAACTGGCTTTATTCAGCTTAACTGCAACATAACAAAAACAACAAAAAAACTAGGCCACCGTTAGGGCCCTAACTCACTCATAGAGCCCCTCACTAGCCTCTGGGGCAACAAGAGCCTGACTTAGTCTCCGTAAGTCCTCTCTGGACTCAAGCCCTCTGGGACAGACTGCCTCTCTGTCCTAGGCTGGTCCACCATTTCCTGCTCTGTGCAGGATACTCCAGTCCTCTGGAGTTACACGCCACCCAGCCAAAGGCGTGGCTGAGAGACTTTTCTGGCCTGGGCCTGGGTCGCTCCACAGCGCCCTCTGGCTCACATAGTTACACCATTTAAAGTGAACCTGTCAGGAGATTTCTGCTACACTATCTGAGCTCATGATATGATAGAGGGTAGAGAGACTAAGCTCTGTGATATATAGGTGTATATGATAGAGGAGAGAAGCCGAGCTCTGTGATATCTAGGGTTACCGTGTTTCCCCGAAAATAAGACACCCCCGAAAGTAAGACACAGGAGAGGTTTCGAAGAATTGCCTAATATAAGGCATCCCCCGAAAGTAAGGCGTATGTTCCCGAACAGAACATACGGTATATACGATATGTGAGGCCGCGGGAGAACCCCACAATCACTGCTATCATTATACTCGGGGGTCTTTTCAGACCCCGGAGTATAATAATCAGCGGCCCAGGGGAGGTGAGCGAACATAAAAAACTATGTGCTTACCTGTCCTACGCTTCTCCAGGCTTCGGGCCTGTTTGGTGACGTCGCAGACGTCAGCGGACGTCATTTTGCGTCGCGACGCCGGCCGGATCATGTGACGCGGCCTGGTCTAACAGTGAAGAAGGCCGGAGTAGCGCACGGGCATGCACCGGAGCGAGGAACGGGTAAGCAACGTTGTTTTTTTATGTTTCTATCCTCCCCTGGGTCTCCGATCATTATACTCTGGGGTCTGAAAAGACCCCACAGTATAATAATTGTTCATGGGTGGTCCACTATGGGGCAAACTACTGTGTGCAGGGGCCACTATGGGGAATGATACTGTGTGCAGGGGCCACTATGGGGAATGATACTGTGTGCAGGGGCCGCTATGGGAGATGATACTGTGTGCAGGGGCCACTATGGTGAATGATACTGTGTGCAGGGGCCACTATGGGGAATGATACTGTGTGCAGGGGCCACTATGGTGAATGATACTGTGTGCAGGGGCCACTATGGGGCATGATACTGTGTGCAGGGGCCACTATGGGGCATGATACTGTGTGCAGGGGCCACTATGGGATATGATACTGTGTGCAGGGGCCACTATGGGGCATGCTACTGTGTGCAGGGAAATTAATGGTTTGGATTGTTATGATGATGTCCTAGAAGATGATGACATAACTGTCATTGAATAAATTTTACTTTCTATTCGTACCGTAAATATTGGTAAATGTACCATACTGTTAATTGTTGTACATGGAAATAATGGTACGGTAGTAAGAAATTCTTGATAGGATTCACAGTTTGTCTGGTTATGCTGGTTTGTGATGACAAATACTGTACAGTACCGTATATAATAAATGTTCATTTTTTTGTTCAGCAATAAATGTGAATTCTTCTTCATTGAAAAAAAAATAAGACATCCCCTGAAAATAAGACACAGCACATCTTTGGGAGCAAAATTAATATAAGACGCTGTCTTATTTTCGGGGAAACAGGGTATATGATAAAGGAGAGAAGCTGAGCTCTGTGATATATAGGTTTATATGATAGGAGAGAAGCTGAGCTCTGTGATATATAGGGTTATATGATAGAGGAGAGAAGCTGAGCTCTGTGATATATAGGGTTATATGATAGAGGGAGAGAAGCTGAGCTCTGTGATATATAGGGTTATATGATAGAGGGAGAGAAGCTGAGCGGTGTGATATATAGGTTATATGATAGAGGAGAGAAGCTGAGCTCTGTGATATATAGGGTTATATGATAGAGGAGAGAAGGTGAGCTCTGTGATATATAGGATTATATAATAGAGGGAGAGAAGCAGAGCTCTGTGATATATAGGGTTATATGATAGAGGAGAGAAGCTGAGATCTGTCATATATAAGGTTATATGATAGAGGAGAGAAGCTGAGCTCTGTGATATATAGGGTTATATGATAGAGGGAGAGAAGCTGAGCTCTGTGATATATAGGGTTATATGATAGAGGAGAGAAGCTGAGCTCTGTGATATATAGGTTATATGATAGAGGAGAGAAGCTGAGCCCTGTGATATATAGGGTTATATGATAGAGGAGAGAAGCTGAGCTCTGTGATATATATGGTTATATGATAGAGGGAGAGAAGCTGAGCTCTGTGATATATAGGGTTATATGATAGAGGGAGAGAAGCTGAGCTCTGTGATATATATGGTTATATGATAGAGGAGAGAAGCTGAGCTGTGTGATATATAGGGTTATATGATAGAGGAGAGAAGCTGAGCCCTGTGATATATAGGGTTATATGAGAGAGGAGAGAAGGTGAGCTCTGTGATATATAGGATTATATAATAGAGGGAGAGAAGCAGAGCTCTGTGATATATAGGGTTATATGATAGATGGAGAGAAGCTGAGCCCTGTGATATATAGGATTATATGATATAGGAGAGAAGCTGAGCTCTGTGATATATAGGGTTATATGATAGAGGAGAGAAGCTGAGCTCTGTGATATATAGGGTTATATGATAGAGGGAGAGAAGCTGAGCTCTGTGATATATAGGGTTATATGATAGAGGAGAGAAGCTGAGCTCTGTGATATATAGGTTATATGATAGAGGAGAGAAGCTGAGCTCTGTGATATATAGGGTTATATGATAGAGGAGAGAAGCTGAGCCCTGTGATATATAGGGTTATATGATAGAGGAGAGAAGCTGAGCCCTGTGATATATAGGGTTATATGAGAGAGGGAGAGAAGCTGAGCTCTGTGATATATAGGATTATATGATATAGGAGAGAAGCTGAGCTCTGTGATATATAGGGTTATATGATAGAGGGAGAGAAGCTGAGCTCTGTGATATATAGGTTATATGATAGAGGAGAGAAGCTGAGCTCTGTGATATATAGGGATATATGATAGAGGAGAGAAGCTGAGCTCTGTGATATATAGGGATATATGATAGAGGAGAGAAGCTGAGCTCTGTGATATATAGGGTTATATGATAGAGGAGAGACGCTGAGCTCTGTGATATATAGGTATATATGATAGAGGGAGAGAAGCTGAGCTCTGTGATATATAGGGTTATATGATAGAGGAGAGAAGCTGAGCTCTGTGATATATAGGGTTATATGATAGAGGAGAGAAGCTGAGCTGTGTCATATATAGGGTTATATGACAGAGGGAGAGAAGCTGAGTTCTGTGATATATAGGGTTATATGATAGAGGAGAGAAGCTGAGCTGTGTGGTTTATAGTTTTTTATGACAGAGGTGGAGAAGCTGAGCTCTGTGATATATAGGTTATATGACAGAGGGAGAGAAGCTGAGCTCTGTGATATATGAGTGTATATGATATGAAGCAGGGTTTCTGAAGAAAAAGCAGAGTAATCCTTACAGAGTACTGATTATCTCACCTGCACAGGGTGAGTGACACCTCACCCTGTAGCACTGTGTGAAGGCTGTCAGCCATCTTGTGTGGGCAGGGTAATTAGGGGACTCACTACCTCTCTTGCGCTAGATTCACACTAGTATCCATTGGGGGACCTGAACAATGGAGAGGAAGACTGCTAAAATAGTGGTAACACAATGAACTTGGCGGACCCCATTGACTGTAATGGGGTGTCTGTCATTTTTAAACTGAAACCTGTGGAGGAAAAAGTTCTCCGTGCAGGACTTCTTCCTCCGCTAATTTTCTGTGGATACTGCAATGAAATCTCCAGCGTAGACTCTGGCGCAGATGTGAATGTAGCCTTAGGAGTCATGTTAGGATTTACTCTCCTTTTACTTATAAGTCTTGCTCCATATCATATAATTTTTCCAGAACAATTGCAATAGTAAGGGCTATAGTATTAATAGCAGGAATACCATCACAGACTGCGTTACTCTTACCAGGATAACTAACGGAAATGCACAAGTGCAGACAAATCCAAAGAACTAACAAAACATATGGACATTTTATGCACATATATATATATATATATATATATATATATATATATATACAGTATGTATAGTGTACTTCACCTATTAAAAGTGATTGTCTTAAGAGAGTTTCTTTGGGGGCGTCAGTAGGATTACATGCCGGGTCACTTGCGTCACCGCTGGTTCACATCCTCCATAGTGATTTTTATCATTCATTGAATGTTTTACAGCATACTTGTTCTATTTGTCATCATTCGCTTTTACTTTGGATTCTTCTATTATCCCGATATAGGCAGCTGACTATCTTATTCATATTCTCCTCACGCTGCAACACACTATAAGAGGAAAAACATGCTTGACTAAGAAAATTCCCAATGGTTTTCTGAGAAACTCTCAGTTTGCCTAAGCATTTCTGCTAGACTAAAAGACTTATTCTATGTACTTGGAAGAACATGCCTATGAAATACATTGATGACAGTTTAAGGGACATCAGGTCTTATCTGCTTATTACATTGTCACCTTGATGTACGACCAACCCAAAATAAAACAAAATATATCTTCAGTTTTTCTTTTTTAGGGCTCTACACTGATTTTTGATGTGTTCCCTTTTGCAACTAATTTTGCATTGTTCCAATGCAGTAACAAAAATGAAGCAACTCTGAAAATAGTCTTGTTCACCCTGATCAGTTTGTGTCTGCAGCTCTTATATTGGCCTAGGTGTCCATGGTAACAGACTACAAATGAACTGCATGTAGTCTGACCTTGGTTTTTTACCACCTTACATTCAGTAGGTTACTCTGCACATGGCTGCACTGTGTTGGTTGATGTGCAGTGCCTGCCCTCTCTACTATATATGGTGTATATTATTACACTTTATACATATCAATACCATATAATGTATATGCAGATGTTGCAAATGTTAACTTCCTTCAGCATGATATCTTATCACATGACAGAAAAAAAGACTTTGAAAAAGTCAAGTTAACATTTCTTGCCCCAGTGTATTTAACGTGTTAATATACATATATATTTAGCATAGATTTCAGTCATCATTTATGTCAGAAATTAAAGGGGTTGTCCAGGATAACTATATTTTTTATATGAAGCCAGGGAAGGTGAATAAATAAAAAACATACTTACCTGTCCCTGGTGCTCCGATGTCTCCCACTGTGGTCTGGTCCTGCTGCTCTTGTTATGGCGGAATAGCCCACCACATGTGACTGCTGAGGCCAATCAGCGGCCTCATTGGCCAAAGTAAAGGACACAGGACAAGTGTAGTCCCGGTGGGCACTTCCACAGCAGGACCGGACCACGATGTGAGACACTGGAACACTAGGGACAGGTAAGAATGTTTTTTTTTCACCTTCCCCGGCCACATATAAAAATATAGTTATCCTTGACAACCCCTTTAATTTCTGACTTAAATGATGACTGAAATCTATACCGGAAGGAGCCAGTCTTGATAAATCCCCCTCACCATGTCTAAATAATGTCGCTTTACCATTAATTTTAAGTGTTGTAGTGGTCACAAGCCTCAAGTACCAGGCCATCTGTAGTATCTCCTTCAATGGGGCAGCTTATGTGTAATAGCACAGGTACAGCTTAAAGTCAGACTTGACCCTACATTAGAGGTCTCCAACTTGTTGCCATGCTGAAAGTTCTAGTTTCATAGCCACAGGCTGGAGACAAGTACTCTACATGATTTTTTTGCTATTAAACACTTGGTCATACTGAAGTAAATTGTATCCCCGAAGCCCATAATGCCTGAAAACACAGAAACTAGAAAGGAATCAATCATTAACTAACATATAGGTTAATGCTGTTATATTAAATGCATATAGAAGCAGCATTTCTATGGTTACCTTGACCTGTCATGAATACTTTTCAAGCCCTAATGCATAGCCGCCTGCTTCTGTAATAAGAAACAGGATTTACTTAGTGATAAAAGTGATAAAATCTTGATGTGTTAAAGTGTGGGTGACCAAAAATGGTAGCATGCTGAATTTGTGAAACCAGAGGCTTAAAGGGGATGTCCACCATATATTTAAAAATACCTGCAGTATATATAAACTATTAGGATGTTAGCGCAGCAGGTAAAGTTTTGTAATTGTTTTCTTTACATCCGGAGATATTAGCATCTCTTTCAAATTGAGATTTCTTTCTAAGGCTAAGTTCACATATGAGGTTTTCACATCAGAATAGATGCTGAAGATGGATCCGTTTCATGACGGACACCAACAGAACCTGGTAGATCCCATTACTGGCAGAACCTGGTATATCCCCTTGGTCTTCATTTTTGATTTCACTCATTTTCCAGGACTTTTTGTCTGAAATTTTTATGAAATCTGATGGAACCTCCTACACAGATGTGAACATAACCTTAGGACCATCCCTGCTGCACACTGAAAAGACTTTGATACTACTATGCAAAGTAAAAATAAAACAATTGAATACGTTAAGAAAGTGAAGAAATAGAATCAAAAACAATAGCAATGATCAAAAAGCATGATAGATCAATAGAAGTTATGCAAGTTATTAAACAGCAATGCTGAGCTTTCGATTGTACAATATTGTAGTATTACATAGAAATAGCAGAAGGAAACTGATGACAAAACTGAACTCATATGACCAGATTTACTAATAGTTACACAGTGCAAGATACACCAGATTTATCATGGTGGCTGATACTGGTTGATAAGTTTGGTGTATCTATAGACTAGTCTAAGTTTATTCCACCTTTTCTCTTTCCACTGGCACCTGACCCATATTTTAGGGGTGATCTATGTGTGCATGTCTTTTGTTTGGTGTTTGGATAATAAATATGTTGGGCCAAAGCATCCCCATACATGCCAGACAAGCCTTGCCCACATTCAACGAAAGTGGCAAGTGAGCGCAGATCGGGAGATGTGGTGCACATTTGATGGAACAAAAGTGCCAAATGTGGACCACAATATCACCCAGAAAACTGGCATAGATGGGATAAGAAATTTTGCCCAATGTTGGTGCATTCTTTGTGCCTCATGGCACATTTAATCCACAACCCAAATGTCTAACAAGTTGAAATAATTTAACCCAAACTAGATACTCCAAGGCGCACCAAAGATGTGCCACATTGTGCCAAACCTGACAGGTATACACCAGAGTCTATTTGTAATAATTGTCAATCTGGGCCATTGTATCCTAAAGATGCCAAAGAGGCACAATTTTTCCTTATGTTGTATGTATCTCAGGCCACTGACTGGATACCACTATTACATGTGAACACTCTCAAAGTTGTAGCTTCCATTTAAAGGCTGTTTAGAAATCTTCACCATCTCTTGATACTATTGACTAATCTCGCCACAAGTTGATAACTGTTGAGTCTCTTCTGCCAATGCCATATCACCCAGCATGAACTTGAGTCATAGAACAGACTTTTTTTTTCCTGGATGTCCTCATTCATTGCACATTATCTCCAAACCCACCCAGATCTCCACTCCCCTTTTCCTCCCCATGTTAATTAATGTAATTGGCCTCTGAATGTGTGTTGGCAAAGACTCGTGAGTGTCAGCTAAGCCGCGAGCAGCTGCGCTCCCATGCTGCTCATCATTAGGAGGCTGTGCGTTCTGTGTCAGCACTTAGAAGAGAAGAGGAGGAGTGTGAGGGCATCGTGCCCAGTCGATGTGATCATCTCACTGCATTCATATTGTTGGGCTGCAATGACTTGGCCCCCTGTTTTTTCATCTTTAATAGTTGATGTGAACTTTATGTTGATGATCACAAACACTGCTTAGAATAGTACTTCGTATAATGTGTGCTTAGTCAGTGTGTCAGGTTATTTCTGGGCTTTATTCAGAAGTAATTTTTGTTATTGACATCTGTCATAATTGAATAATTTTGGTAGATTTTATTATAATCATATTACTCATAATTATAGGTGCCAAAATAGTGTTATAATCCAAATGTAACTATGAATCAATTAATGCAATTGCAAAACTTGAAACTTGAGTTTTAATCAGAAATTGAAATATATGCAGGGTCTTGCTGGGCAGTCTATTCTATGACTATATAAGCCTTAACACATGGTGTGCTATCAGATTTTTCTACTGCTAATAGCCCCATTATGGCTGAAGCACATTTTGCATTTCATTCTGAGGCAGGGGGTCAGTACAATAAGGAGCAGTCTTCCCCCCTCCCCCATTCATTATTACTACTACTGGCTTCTGTAAATTCTGTAAAGTCACTGTAAATTGCAAACGAATAGCTGAGAAAAGCCCAAGAGACCATAATATATCCAAGGACAAGTACTGCAAATATATGTTATGATGCTGCTAAAAACATCGCTGACACAGAAAAAGAGAAATCTAAGCAATATCAGGGAAGCTGCTTGCTGTCTGTGGCTAACATTCGTTCAGTAATAAAGGCGCTAACCAGAAGTAGATAGACTCTCATTATATTCACAATGAGCTGTGAGAAACTGCAGACTCCTCTCTGAGTAGTGTACAGGCAGGGAGCACAGAGCAGCAAGCTGTAAAGCTGAATAAACAAGCTGTGTATAAACATTCAAAGGCCCCTTCACTTGTGTTCTGTCTTGAGCTTGTTGGTTACTAAAGACAGATTTGCCCTAGTAACAGGGAGTGAACAGCAATTTAGAAAGGAGAGGAACACCTAGTGGCAGGGACTTTAGAGGGTTTTTTCAGGCAGAAAACTGAAACATTTTTAGTAAAGTGTATAAGATTTTGGTCCAGAATCACATACTCTGTTAAATGAGACTAATTTGTTTGAAAAACCAGCAACCATTTAAGCACAGCAAAACTATGTCTACAAAGTCTATACAGTACCATTTGAAATTGTAATAGGTAATGGCTCTAGGAGAGAATACCAAAATTTAGCTTTTTAGTCTTGTGATGTGATAAATGTGCTTAGTTAAGGACTTTTAGCAAAGGTGTTATAGCTATTTTTGACATGCTAATTTTTGGATTTTTGTTTTAACAAAAAATGAGAGAGTTAATATTAGGGCTAATAAATATACAGATTATAATCTTTATGGTGGTATAAACAAACAAACAATAAAGTTGACTTGGATTGCCTTCCAAGCAGGTAGGTTGAGCTCAAATTTGCTTCAGGAATTCTGATTTTGTTTCCAAATATTGGAGCATAAAAACAGAATTCAGAATTCATAGATTTTCCACATGATGTACACGAATGGAGCATGCTGTAGTATTTCTTCTAGAAAATATAAGAGAATCTGCAGAGAAGGTTCCAAACAGATCGAATATGAAAACAAATGAGTACTGTGCCTAAAACTAAATATTCAATTACACAAATACATGTTATTGTTATTATTACTACTACTACCAATATCTCACGTGTCCAGCATTATATTCTTGGCAAATTGCTTTGTAATGAGTAATATCACGAACTCAGGTCAAGTCATTTGGACGTTGGATTCTGTTATGGCCAATGTTGCCAGAAATTAGAATGGATTTCTGCCAGTGTTGGTCATACGAGCTACACAAATCAACATGTTATTGAGGTTTCCTTTTTTCATACAGAGGTCTACTCCAAGTATTTTAGGTCGGGGTTATACATGAGACATTGCAATATGTAACCCCAGTGGCGGTATTGTGGATGCACTATTATTTCTTTTTAGATATTTTTAGGTGCTAGAGTACATTACACCAATGTTTCGAATTGTCTTGATCTTTGAAAAGAAGTCTACATTTATTGACTCCCTGTCTTTTACTCTCACTTTCTAGACCAATGATGCCTTAGGACCCACCTGGAACTGGCTGTATTTTATTCCTCTAATTATTATTGGGTCTTTCTTTGTCCTCAATCTAGTCCTTGGTGTTCTGTCTGGGTAAGTCCAAACACTTTTACAATTATTCTACAGTAAAAATTATTTTACATAGATGTCTATAAGGTTTAGTCTGTGCATGGTTGTCTTTTCCCTTTTGGAAGACATTTTTTTTGTTTGGTTTATATTTGAAGTTGTTGCAAGAACGTTTTAAGGGCCAAACATTGACTTATATGCATTGAAAGTAGGTGGAGTCAGCACAAGTAGGCAGAGCCAGCTACTTTACATGGAGGGAGAGGAAGCAGTTAGCTTAAGTTGCCATAGGACTTCTGTCTCTCCCTCCATGTAAAGCAGTCCTGTGTAAATTTACTGTACACAGGACTGCTTTACATAGGACAGGCAGCAGTCCTATGGTAACTTACGCTAACTGCTGCCTCTCCCTCCATGTAAAGTAGCTCAGTGTAAAATTACTGTACACAGGAATGCTTTACATGAAGGAAGAGGCAATCCTATGTAAGTTACAATAGAAGTGCAGTCTCTCCCTCCATGTAAAGCAGTGCAGTGTAATATCACTGTATACATGACTGCTTTATATGGAAGAAGAGGCAGCAGTGCTATGTTACCATGTGAGACTAATGAAACTGTAACTTACACAGGACTGCTTTACATGCAACGGTTTTGGAAATCGCAGCATTTCCGCTGGGCATATTTTTCTGCAACTTTGTAGGGACTGTAAAATGCCGCGGTCTTCATGCCAATGCAAAACCGCAACATTTACGCCACGTGAGGACCCGGCCTAAAGCAAATTTTTCAGTTAGGAAAATTTCTGCTGTGTGAACAACCCCTAAGCTGAAAATTCAGCTTCAGGAATTTTTTCTAGCTGAAAAACTGAGCTTAAGAAATTTGAAGATGATTTTTCCACTTATCCAAATTCTCCATCAATTCCACTTCAAAATCTGCGTCAAATTCCGCACCTGCCTGGTGGTATTTTCTGCCTCCTATTAACTTCAATGAGATTTATCAGGTGGAATCTGCCCGAAGATCGAGCTTATTTTTCCGTTAGCTGAAAAAATCAACTGGAGGAAAAATCCACTAATGGAAAAATCAGCATCTGACCCCCATTGAAATCAATGGAGGCTGTTTTCAGGTGGAATTTGGAACTGATTTTGAGGTGGAATCCACCTTAAAGAGGACCTTTCACGTCCTCATGTATATGCGGTTTTACATACATGAATTCAGCGCACTGCCGGCTTTCCCGGTATGTGCCCCGGGCTGGAGATATCGGGGTTCGTAGTTTCACGGTTTACTGTCAGAAGGGCGTTCCTGACAGTCTAGCTGCGCTGTGTGGAACGCCCTCCCTGACAGTTCTCGTTCATAGACTTGTACTGGGGGGGGGGGGGGCGTTCCTCACAGCTCAGCGTCATCGTCGGCCAGTAAGGAACTCCCCCTCTGACAGTACAGCGCTATGGGCGAGTACAGAGAGAAGAGAGGGGACGTTCCTTACAGCCCGGCGATGACGCTAGGCTTTGAGGAACAACCCCCCAGTACAAGTCTATGAGCGAGTACTGTCAGGGAGGGCGTTGTTCCTCACAGCGCAGGTAGACTGTCAGGAACGCCTTTCTGACAGTAAACCGTGAAACTTACACCGCCGATATCTCCAGCTACGGGGCACATACCGGGAAATTCTGAATTCAACGCGCTGTCGGCTTTCTAGCGGTATGTAAAACCGCATGTGCCTGAAGAAATGAAAGGTCCTCTTTAAATTCAGCGACTAATTCCTCCATATGGGCATACCCTAACACTCTGATCATTTTCTGGGAATAAGATATCCAACAACCAAGCAAAAGCAAACAAAATACCTATTGACCTAGTTAAAATGATACCGAATGAAATTCCATTGCTTCTTTCATACCAAATTTACCGCTGTCATTATATAGAACCCCACTCAGTCCTGAGCACATATCATTATACTGTATGTTTGCATCACTAAATGACCTGGCTACTTTGCATTATAAGAACCCAGCGAGGATAGCAATCCCTGCGTGGTGAAAATTCGCAGTCTTACCTTGGGTTTTCAGAGTTACATAATAGCACGGTATTCTGAAATAATAGGAGTCCATAATTTGAGGTAAGAAAAGGCTCGCACTTGTAAATACATATATATTAATCTCAGCATTCAAGCACAAAAAAAAGAATAAACCAAATACATTACTTCTGGTGGGACAGATTCTTATTGCTGGAGATCCTGTAGAGTTGAGTTGCGAGCCTAGACAGTTCATTGTGTGTGTGTAGGTTGCGGAGAAGGTTTATGCATGTGTTATTCCCTTATCACTGTGTGTGTCTGGAGCTCGCTGGGTCTGTTTCTCTATAGCAGCAGGCTATAGGAGTGCGGCTAGTGAGAGGTATAGGAAAATTCTGAAATTGGGATGATAACTGACAAATACGTTACAAAATTGCAAGATCTCTAGTCTACCTATGGGCTGCTCCTACAATTGACTTCCCCCTCAGACAAGCTAATCGTGGGTGAGTCTTGAGAAATCAATGAACGTCTATAGTGATCACTGTTTTTTAGCGAGTATCCTGCAATACTTCATTGTAATAGGGCTCGTGAAAGGATTGGTTGTCCCCAATACCGAGCTGGCTTTGAAGAGCCCACTCATTCCATTAATATGCACAAAAAGATACAAAAACAGTATCCAATCGGTATCATAGCCGTCTCCTAGACATCTCTATACAGCATGTGCATCCTTTGTCAGGCCTTAGAGATTAGGAATTCCCAGCATGCACTGCTGCCAATATTTGAAAACAGTTGTCATGGACACCGCTGGAAAGATGCTTCAATTCCCATCTCATATGGAAATTTAACAATCGTCCTGCAGGGCAAAATCCATATAAAGTGATCATTACACAATGCTCTTATATTCTCGCACAGCCCGAACGATATAGCAAATGATAACACAAACTGATGTGCGGCACATTAGTGTTAAATAAGATAGGAGAGTAACATCAGTAAGTGAATGTATCTGTCTATACTCATTGACAAAAAATATAACACGCATAGATAGAAATGTCGGATTGCTGTAAAACTCAACATGTTATATCTCAAGCAGATATGTAAATCAAGTGATATGGATCACTGTAATTGTTTACATTCAGTGGTCACATGATCGGCAGTCACATGAACACAGTAGAGGACTGAGGTGGACACACCCCCTAGGAGGCGTGATTGGTGGAGTGAGCTAGTGATTTCTATTGGCTCACTGCAGACAGCATTAGGAAAGGGGGTGGCACCGAATGAATGGGCTGACCTTTATAAAGCAGGCAAGGCTCAGTGTGACGTCGGCTACTCTATACACTGGAGCACACCATCAGTGCTCCAGGAACTGCAGTTGTAACTGCATTTTTGATAAATATTTATAGCAGCTTAGACCAACTGATAAGTTTATTAGCATTGGCTCCTGATGAACCTGATATAGATAACACAGGGGAAACGCGTAGAGCAAGTTTATTTTCTATTTTCTATTTTTGAGTTAGTTGACCACAAGCCATACCACTTGGGGGCATGAAGGACTGACAGGAGACTGGGGCAGTCTGATTAGCCTGGAGATTAGTTGGTGGAACTTGAGTCACTAATGGAAATGGTAGCTGTATATCCCTGGAGTCAACATAGGGGATATCAGTAATGGCTGCAATATAAGGGTTTATTGAGTATAAGGGTCAGAATATCATAGTTTCCCTTATGTTCATAACATTTTAATGACAGGAAATGAAGTTACTGTGACCTGTACCTAGATTACTGGCATATGTACATACTACAGACTAGGGTTGTGGAGGTACATCATGGCTGTGCAGGAGTCTAGTCAGTGAGGCTTTACAAATTATGTGTGTGGGGACCAGGTGTTTGGGTTTTCCTAGCACTAAGAGCAACTGACAAAATACTGACCTGTTGTATGATGCAGCCGTGATACTATAACCTTAGTCTAAGGGTGGTGAAAGTATCTTATTACACCCTAGGTCCAGTGGAAAGTTGGAGAGTGTGAATACTGTCTAACATTTAAATCCTGAATAAACTTTGAATAGGCAGGCACAGACCACATTGATCTGTCTTTTAGTAGACTAGTGGACGTCCTTTGTGCAATTTTTATTTTAAAATATTAAAAGTTAAGTTTTATCGTTTGAAACCATTTATTTTCTGTGAGATATGAAGTAATAGGGAATGGTGTAGAACCCTCTGTGAGATTGTGGAGACTTACCTACGGGTATAGGGTTTATGATATCTGTATTTTTGTGACACTATCAAAATTAAAATGGCAGGCTTTTTGTCTGAAGACAATATATCTGTGAGGTGGCTAGAAGAGGCTAAGACGGTGTTTTCTGAGAGGGAACTCTCACACACGGAGCAGCTGGGCTCACTAAAAGAAACATTCAAACATTTCACAAAAGTGTATAGGGAGTATGTAAGAACGTGGTGGGAGGTGCAGGGTCTCTCGAAATTATCTAGAGCATAAGATTATACCTAGGGGGTTGAGAAATCCTATTCAGCCTGCAAGGAGGGTTAGATCTGTGAGTCTGTGTACACAATGGGAGAAGGAGATCACGGAATCATCCCTGAGATTAATTGCTCTACTGTTGGAAGAAGAAAAAGTGGGACTGACCAAATGTTCTAATACACTGAAGGAGGTTATAGCTAAAGCCAGAACCTATTCAGGAGACCCTGAATTTGCAAAAAAAGAAAAGGAACTGCAAACTAATATTGAAAAGTACACACATTTTATTAAACATCCTAAACATCAACAGTTCCAGCGAGATTTGGCGGAGTTCAGGGAAAATAGGGCGTATGCAGGCCTCGCTGTACCCCAACCCCCAAGTGATTTGTCTTCCTCTGATTATGATACATCTGATAATGATAGACCACCTAGATCAAGAGAAACCGGAGGGAGACCTAAAGGGAGGAATTTTACATTAAATTCAAGGGGGAGGGGACGAAATGAAAGAGGGATGATTCCCACTAGTGGAATTCCAACAGGGAGAAATCAGGGAGCAACTGGTTTTTTATCCCAAGGGCCCCCAATAACTCAATATCTATTGCGGGGCCGTACAGAAACCCAGTGAGATCACATGGGCCCACCACTGATTCCCATTTAATTCAGTCCAGTGAGGATGAGATGCAAATTATCAATTTGTCATCACATGTTCTAACTGATGCAGAGTCACATATGTTATCTAAAGGACTATCCTTTGTGCCTGCAACTCGATTTGATCTGTTCTCATGGGTTAAAGATGTGGCTTTATTTACCAGAAAGTTACGCTGGTCTAAGTTTATGGCAATTATAGAACAGAGACGGTCTAGTGAATTAGGTCTGGAAGTTGAGGATCTTCAAGGCCTAGATATTTTGGAAGAATTGTCTAATGAGGGTGAGGGCCTTACGGGTCCGGGTCCCTTCACAGATCTCCATTTGAGGAGTACAGCTACTCCCCCGCCGTGTGATACATCAGTTATTGATATTTTTGAGAGAATGGTAGTGGGGAGATTATCGGAGTTGACGATCCCTCAGCGAAACAAAATGAACTTGACTTCCCCAGAGATGAAGGCACTATTGAATTTAGAGAGGGATAGGTCCATTGTTATTAAGCCCTCCGATAAGGGGGGCAACATTGTGATCATGAATAGGGATGAATATGTGATGATGTGCATGGACATCCTCTCTATACGGGATAATTATGAGATCTTATGTGCTGATCCTACATCAGATTACATGATTGAACTGCGTACCATTCTGGATGAGGCAAGACAGAATGGTCTTATCAGTAGGAAGGAATGGGAGTTCATGTGCCCTAAATTTCCACGTATGGCTACCTTCTACTGTCTCCCCAAGGTGCACAAGGGGTATCCCCCCCCTTAAGGGGCGTCCAATTGTCTCGGGCATCGGCGGCATAACTGAAGGGGCCAGCGCTTACGTGGATAAGATCTTGCGTCCATTTGTGCTGGCCCTGCCGTCGTATGTCCGGGACACGATGGACGTTTTGAGGCACCTTGAGGGAGTACAGGTTACAGCTAATTCATCATTGGCAAGCCTGGACGTGGAGGTGTTATACAGCTCCATACCCCATGATTTGGGGTGTGGGGCTGTGGAGTATTTCCTACATATGAGGGGCCTACACATGGATTCCCATAATCAGTTGGTCATGGAACTGATGAGATTTATCCTGACTCAGAATGTATTTACGTTCAATAGACGCTTCTTCCACCAGTTGCAGGGTTCTGCCATGGGCAGCCCTGCATCCCCGACATATGCCAACTTGTTCTTGGGGTGGTGGGAGGAGCGTCACCTCTTTTCTGAGGCATGGAAGGAATGGACTAGACACATCCTCCTATGGCTCAGATATATTGATGACATATTGTTAATATGGACTGGCTCAGTGGAATGTTTCTGGGAGTTTGTGAGGAAATTGAACATTAATGATTTGAACTTGAAATTCACAGCGACCATCAGTCAAAACAATATTAATTTCCTGGACCTTAGTATATCAATTGGGAGTGATGGGAATATATCCACCACTTTGTATCGTAAGGAGACAGCAACAAACAATCTCTTGAGGTGGGAAAGCTCCCATCCGAGACCACTTCGTAGTGGGATCCCCAAGGGACAGTTTTTACGTGTACGCAGAAACTGTTCTTCGGTCCTGGAATTTAATGCTAAATCTCAGTTATTAGAACAAAGATTTAGGAGTAGAGGGTACCCGATAAATGTGCTCCAGGATGCTAGACGTTTTGCGACAGAATGTGACAGACAAAGATTACTTATACCAAAAGATGAACCGCCTCCCCAAAATATCATTAGATTAATCGGGACATTTGATCAAGGTTCCAGAATGGTGGTTGATATATTGAGGTCATATTGGGATATCCTGCGACAGGACCCTGATTTAAGGGATAGGGTATCTGAATATCCATCAATCACCTACAGAAGAGGCCGTAACCTCAGAGACAGACTAGTTCATAGTCATCTGGAATCAGAGGAGTCTGGGGGTACCTGGTTGGGGAGTGAAAGACCGGCAGGCACATTTAGGTGTGGTGGTTGTAGGGCCTGTGAATTTATTTTGAAGGGACGTGAAGTTACGGCGGCAGCTACGGGTAAAAAATATTATACGAGAGATTTCATTAATTGCCGCTCTGTGGGTGTGGTATATGTCGCATCCTGTCCATGCCCAGTGAACTACGTGGGTAAAACGAAAAGGGAATTACGTCGTAGGATATTAGATCATGTTGGATATATCAACAGGAGAGAAGAACGTCCCCTGAGTTTACATTTCTGGAGCAAACATGGAGGTGACCCATCTACATTGAGATTTCAGGGCATTGAGTTAGTACGCAAATCACCACGAGGAGGAGATTGGGATAGGGCAATTTTGAGGAAGGAAGCGGAATGGATATTTAGGTTTAACTGTGTCAAACCTAGAGGCCTCAATGATTTGATATCCTTTGCGCCATTTATTGAAGAAAGATAAATAGGGGTGAGAAATATGGGAGGTGTATCGTGTCATTTATTGCCCCGTATTTAGATGGGTAGACGTTAAGGGGTCTCTCTTTCGCTATCTTTTGCATTGCCTGAATCTAGGTGGTGAGGTACGATTTACAATATAATGTTGTGGTGATTGATGGGTCGTTGCTATGATGTACGGTAGTTTTGGTACGCAATCAGAGGGTTGAGAAATAGAAAAGAGTTAGAGTTGTAGGGATTGACCATTAGGAGGTATGCAAATGGATCTGGTGGGTCTGATTAGACAATGGGTTGCCGCAAGAGGGTGTGAAAGTGCTTCTCCTGTTACTCTATAAAAAGGTTTCTCAGAGGCTACTCTTGGGTAGTGTATCTCTTGGTGAGAGATTGTTGACTGCTAGGCATGCCTTTATGATGCACTCGAAGACACTTTGTACAATTGTCAGACTTTAAGAGGGGGCGCAACATTGGACTGAGAGAAGTAGGATGGGCATTTCAAGAAATTGTCTGACATGTAGGCTGTTCTGAGCTAGCTGTTAGGAAGCTATGTGCGGGCACGCACATGGCGGACAGGCTCCAGATGGCCCGCACAGACCACCAGTAGAAAGAGACAGATTTTTTTCTACCTGGACCATTTTCAGGCACTTAGCAGAAAAAAATTTGGTGTTTGGCACCCATTATGTGTCCTGCCATTTACATCTAGCCACCGTCACCTTCATTTGCAGTGGTGTCATAAACAATAAACCTGGACTGTCTTCCCTGGGCAAAAAGGATTGGACATGTTGAAATCCAATCTTAGGCTAGTTGCAGACGACCGTGGGTATATTGCAGTCCGCAAACTAGTAATTAGTCTTCAGTTTTTTCGAACAGAGTGTAATCAGTGTATGTTCAGTGTTTCTTCAGCATCAGTGAACTAGGTCCGCAAAAACGTGTCTTCAGTGTGCTATCAGTGTGTGATCCTAGTTTGCGGATCCACCATAAAAAAACACAGGTGACATCTAATTATATCCCTAGCTTGTCCGCAAAAAAGGGCGGAGTACACACTGAGTACATAAGTGTGCTGTCCTAGGTTCTTAGTCTCCCATAGGCATCATAGCTTGTACACTGATCAGTGAATGGGTCAGTGTGCAATCTGCAAAAAACAAGGATAGCAAACGGATCTCGCCCACAGTCGTCTACAATGAGCCTTACTCTTGAAATCTGCCTATGCAGGAAAGTTGCATCACTTCAATACACATTAGATGGACGGCTGTAGGCTGCTTCCACTCTAATCCCCATTGGGCTCCATCGTCTCTGCTTACCTCCTGAGTAGCTGGTCAGGAGCTTAGATGACCACTCACTGGCCTCATCAGTAATACCACTCAGATTGAGTGAACCAGCTGTGCCATCTAAACATTAGAGATGGGCGAACCTCCCAAGATTTGTTTAGTTTCGGGTTTGGGTGGCTAGGATCCCTGATTCATTTTGGGTCAAACAAGTTTAGATAGAACCAAAGTGAAATTATTATACTTTGGGATAATAATAAATGGAGGCCCAGGGAAAAAATAAAAACCATTTACACTCCCCTTCGCTCACATCTTTTGGGCCTCCTTGTGGCATCCAGCTCTATCTCTCGGTCTCCTTGGTGACTTCATGCACCCCTGGTCACCGCTGAGGCCCAATCACAGGTCATGACATCATGATCCTTGCGTGCCTATGTGACTGCTGTGGCCCAATCACAGGCCTCAATAGTGACCCCGGGTGCATGACCTCAGCAGGAGAGTGCCAGACACCGAGAGGATACACAAAAGAGGTGAGGGAAGGAGAATGTAAATGTTTTTATTTTTCCTTACCTCCTCTGAGCCTCCACCTATTATACCCTGGGGTCTGAGTATAATAATTTACTCTGCATGTGGTGGTGGCCATTTCAGTTCATCCAAGATGAATCCCCAATTGTTTGGTTTTGTTAAAAGAAGAACTATTCGGATATTCAGGTCAAACCCGAAGTAGTTCACCCATCTATGCTAAGTATGTGACAACCGTCTAGCAGTCACATGCTTAGCCAATGTGACAAATCACAGGTCTCCGGGGTATCATCGCACATTCAGTACAATTTGGAAGGCTCAGTAAACTGGCATAAATGATCATAAATGTGGCAGCAAATTTGGGCCGTATAGTCCTTGTATGTTCTCCCTGTGTTAGCCTGGGTTTCCTCTGAGTTTTCTACACTCCAGGAACATAGTGGTCGGTTTATTTGGAGCTTAGATTGTGAGTCCCAATGGGGAAGGGACCAATGTGAGTGATGGCTATGGACATACTACATTAAACAACTGGTTGGAGTTATTTCCCTGGATATATTGGTTGTATTGCTGTATGCTGCTGTTCTGATGCAGCTACTGTATATTGTAATGTACATGTGCCTGGTGGTATACAGAACAGAGCCCGTGTATCTAGAGTATGCTTATCCCAGTTTTATGCATTTCACTTGGTTTCCATGGCAACAGCAAAAGTTCCAGAATGTGTAAACAGCTTATTGTTTGTGCTGCAATGTTACTTTTGGGTGGGGGGATGAGGACTTGGGTCTGGTGGGTTAGTACTAACTAGACATTGGTTTGCACCCGTGAATATCTGCAGTGCCCATTGGGAATACAGTATAATATCATCATTTTTGCTTAGTTGTGTTTTGTCCATAATATTCAGAATATTCCAGCAGGAACCTCTGCTCCTGGCTTACCGGCTAGTGATGCAATAAAAAGCTTTGTGTAAATGCAGATTTATTTATGATGCAAAGAGTTTTGCACTGCAGCATTTCTCTATGGCAGTGATACTAATATGGATTTATTATACAGCCATCAAACATACCCTTAGTGCAGTGGGATGCATACACTTTTTTAAGTAAATATCCAAGAATAATAAAGTTATGGAGATACAATATAATTTTTGCATCTCAAATTGCAGAAATCTATGGGCTTATGCTTTTCTACCTCCCTATATCAGACTGTGGACGTCACCGTCAGTACCTGGATGGACTAGTTATAGAAAATCACAATGGCCCAGAACTAAACACTGGATAAACATGGCACATCTTTGAAGCTTCTTTGACACAATGTGACGCATTTTGGTGCATCTTGTCGCATCTCATTTGGGCTAAAAAATTTTTGACTTGCTAGACATGTGGGTTCTCGCATAAAGAAGACATACCTTAAATGTTCCACAATGTGCCAAAATCGTGCTGTAAAATTCTGGCTCACTCTAATCCAACTAAAAGGTGGTATAAATGTAGACCATACAGTCTAAAGATAGATCATATTTATCACCCAGCATCAGCCACTGTGATAAATCTGGTGTATTTTCAGACTGGCTGTCACAGGCTGGATTCACACTTGTGTTGAACTCTCTGTAGGAGACTTCGCCGCAGAATCCGATTAAAATTGGCGTAAAGAAAAGTCCTGCAAGGAGGACTTTTCTCTCTCTTGGTTTCAGTATAAAACCGGTGGAAACCTGGCAGACCCCATCATAGTCTATGGGCTCCGCAGGTTTCTGCATGTAACTGCTTTTTAAGTGGACAGGGTTTCCATCTTTCGGGTTCCCATGTGGACCCAAAGGACGAAAACCTGAACGCTAATGTGAACCTAGCGTAAGGTTACACTGTTTAACTATTAGTAAATCTGAGCCAGTGTCTTCTGTACATATACTTGATCTGCTAGATATTAAAATTAGAGGAAATATTTCTCCAGGCAAATGATTAGGAAATTTATGGTGGCACAATATGGATGATGAAAAAATACAGGTACATTGAGTCAACCTCTAATCCTACCATGTTGATCCAGAAGAAGGCAGAAATCCCTATGAGGCAAATGCCAATTACCCCACCAAAGTGGAGAAATTCCTTCCTCCCTCGGAATAAACCCCTGGATCAATGCCACAACTCTAGAAATCCTGAACACATACAGTATATTGGGATATTACCTTTTTCAAGAAAGGCATCTGGGCCCTTCTAGAAAATCTTTAGTAAGTCAACCATCATACTAGAGCTCCATAATATCACTGCTCTTGCAGTAAAGAATCCCCAGGGGTTCTCCTGACTATGACACATCCTGTATTATAGGATATAAATAAAAGGTAAATGGACAAAATTTGATTTTATTCACCGTATATTTGACTAATACTACATTCTACAATTCTTGATACACAGTGTATGGCCAGATATAAACCATACAATAACATTTATATGAATAATTTCCTGATATTAGTTGCTTGTTTCATCAACTTTTAGGCTGAAGCCCCACATTGCAAAAACGCAACGTTTTTCCCACTGCAGAAATGCCACAAAATGAATGAGATTCTGGCTAATCCTATCCACACATTGCAGAAAAAAATCAGCAGTGGAAAAGCTACGTTTTCAATATGTATAAGGGCAGAAAGTCTGCAGAGAAAAACTCAGCGAAAACGCAATAAAAAATGCTGAGAAAAAAAATGCAACCTTTTTTGCTGCGATTCGCTACATGGGGTCTTAGCCTTAAAGGGCTTTTCCAGGACTTATTAATTGATGACTTATCCTTAGGAAAAGCCATAAATTGAAGATCAGCAGGAGTACGACACCTGGACCCCTGTGGATCAGTTTTTTGAAGCTTCCACTTCACAGGACATGTGATATCACATTCATTGGTTGCATGACTTGTTCGCAGCTCAGTCCCTTTCAAGTGAATTGACTGCGTTGCAATGCTAAGCACAGCTACTGTACAAATATGCTTGGTCGTCCAAGGGATATGAGGTGGCTGGTCCTTCCTGACTTCCTTCTATATTATTTAGCGGGCCCACTCCAGTACTCCACTCCAAATACTTACTTATACATAGGTAAATTGTTACTTATTCATAAACTGGCCAGACAAGTCTGGCAGCCGGCTAAACGTATAGCGGCTTACAATGATATTCCTGCAGAGCCCCCATTGTGGAATAACCTAGGCTTAACTGGATTTTTTACCCTCCATGATGCTTAGAGTTGGGAACATTTTGAGATTTTGTCCCTAGGAGATGTGTATGGACAGGGTACATTTAAGTCCTTTGAATCCTTGAGTACGATATAAAATATTCCTAGAACTTAGTTTTTCAGTTTCCTTCAAATCAGACACGCACAGTCCACTCAATTCCCACAATCGAAACTATGTATATGTAACTACCCTCTCATCGATAATACTTAGATCCCAAGGTCCACGAGGTCTGATCTCAGGGTTATATGCCCATCTGATACAAGTCAAGGTGGCTCATTTAGATGCGCCAGCTTTGGGGAAATGGCGCACCCTTATTCCCAATCTTACTGATGAATCATATCTAGAAATTCTGGAATCGAATCAGCGTCTGGAACTGGAAGGACCAATGATTCTTTATGTTGCCTTATTTTTCAGGTGTGATCATTGGCTCTAAAGGTGGCCATATACATTAGAGAATGTTAGTAGGACCCATCGATTTCAGTTGGACTGGCTGACCACCTAATGTGCATGGGGTGTCCCACCATTCTCCTGATGGCATATATTGCTGGAACAAAGGACTAGGCATTTTAGATTTTTACATGCCTGATGTTTTTGTTCTCATGAAATATAACCTTCCTGTCAGCAAATCTCTCCCCATTGAGAACAAACACACACTTAGCTGAGCCAAGTATGCTTATGGCCACTTTTACTCTTTACTTCATCCCCCACCATCTTGATTGCCAATATAAGTGTTGTAGACAGTAGGAACTCTATGCAGGGAGCTATATGAAGCCAACCAAGGCTTTGTCCGCCTCGCCATACACCTCGGAGGAGCCAATGTCTTTTGTTGTTGGCCACTAACTTCACATTGCTTCTAGCTACTGCTGCATTCATGGAATTTTGTTCATTTACAGCCAAACATTATTTTTTTCTCATCTTATTGCAGTGAATTTGCCAAAGAAAGAGAGCGTGTAGAGAACCGACGGGCTTTCATGAAGTTGCGCAGGCAGCAGCAGATTGAGAGGGAACTGAATGGGTATCGGGCTTGGATAGATAAAGCTGGTGAGTGAAATACTGCTAAAGCCCATGTGTCTCAGTCTTCTGTTCTAATAGTCTTTTAAAGTCTCATTTAAGAACATTACAATCTGTAGTTAAGGTTTTTGGAACCACAGTAACAATTATATTTATATGTACAATGGGTGAGATTTATGGCCAACTAATCATATTACTGCGGACATTTCTCTGTAGAAATGGAGGAGGTTTAACAACAGCACCATGAACATAAAGGTTTAATACATTGTACCCATTTTATATATTCTACATATATTTGTACCACGTCTAGACCATACAACTAACTGAATACTAGAAAATGTACAAAAAAAGCAGCTGCCAATTGTTTGCCCCCATGGCTAATCTTTATTTCCCATATGTACTCCAATGTTTTTGAGCAAAGAAGAAAACTCTGATAAGAAGAAGAAAATTTGGATAAGATGGTTTTGATATTGCTTAAAGGGACTCTCCACCCAAAACTAAAATTCACCATGTGCTCCATTATGGCATTCCAAGTGTCAGACTGTCGCCTGTTCTATTTCTCACTGCTCCCATCTTTACACATATAACTGATGCTGATGCCATTGCCAAAAAATTATGTGAATCAGGCTTTGGTGACATGTTTTTCTACTTCAGTCTATGGAGATTTATATGTCACATACAGAGGCGTAAATTGAAGCTAAATATGTAATGGGGCCCCTACGTACCTTGTGCCATTTAGAATAGTGGTATATTTTCAGTAGCAGAGGGACCTTCTGGGTCCTCACAGGGTCCATGATCTGGTAGCAACTGCTACTGCTGCACCCCTTATAGCTAAACCCCTGGCCACCATAACAGGCTTTAGCACTTCCTGTACTATGCAATTGTATGGACTGTAGCACACAGATTTTTCATGGGGGGGCAGAAACTCCCATCACAGTTAATGCTGATGATAATACAGGCTTCTGTCACATAGTTATAACGAAGAAGATCACAGTGCAACCTTCTAGACTTGAGGTCTCTCAGCATATTTAGGAGGATATAAAGAAGAGGATAATCACAGTATACACTCAGCAGGCAGAAATGATGCTGGCTCTAGCTGCCCATTGGATTGATAGCAAAGCTTAGAGGGAAAAAAATTAGAGGAAAACTAAATATGAAGATGGAGTGCAAGAAGTACAGTATGCATAAAATGCATCTATTCTATCTTACTGTAAAAGACATGCAGAGTGTATTATACAGTGAGATGGGGGATACTTTGATGAAAAATTGTCCTACCACTGGAGGACTTCTTTAACTTTTTTGAAAAACTCTTAACAAGGGTTCCTAGTACCTATTCACTCCTGACTGCATTATGTTAATAATTGTCTTCTTAGAACTTGTCACACGTATCTGAATTTTTATCTTTATTCAGAGGAAGTTATGTTAGCTGAAGAAAATAAAAATTCTGGGACTTCTGCTCTAGAAGGTAAGAACATTTTCCTGGTCTTCAAGCCCTTCATAGACTTTATTTCTTTGAGACCTTGTTCACATAGTATATCATTGGTGCTCCAAAACTTTACAGTCAGAAAATACTGTAATATGATTTTTTGGTCATCAGATGATGACATTCTTCTTGTTTTGTCTACAGTTCTCAGAAGAGCAACAATTAAACGGAGTAGAACAGAAGCCATGACAAGGGACACAAATGAGGACCATTGTGTTGACATATCTTCTGTTGGTGGGTGTAGATTTCTAGTGATGTACTATAATATAGTGTGCTTTCCATAGACTTGACTGCGTGTACTACAACATCAGACTCCTATGTCCTCTTTGCAGGCACACCTCTTGCCAGAGCTAGTATTAAAAGTAACAAAATGGACGGTGCATCTTATTTTCGTCACAAAGAACGACTACTACGTATCTCCATACGCCATATGATCAAATCCCAAGTTTTCTATTGGATGGTCTTAGGAATAGTAGCTCTCAACACTGCCTGTGTGGCCATTGTTCATCATGACCAGGCAAAATGGCTCTCCAATATTCTATGTAAGTTTATATTTTTCGCTTTGTAAACAGAGAAGTATAGAGTAATTTATAAGAAAATGTGAAATTGTGCATATGTTATTAAATTTAATCTGTTATTACATGGAGAACTGGATACTCCAGAACAGAACCTTCATCAGGATCCTCTACAGGTTCATAACTGCTCTTTAAAGAGGACCTTTCACCACCCCCACCAATTCAAGTTCTTAGCATCTATTAATAGGCACTGCTCCACTGATTCCAGCACAGTTGGAATTTTCTCTCTAGCCCCCACCATTCCCGAGCAACAAGTGCAGGTAGTTTTGATGCCTGATGTGCTATTTAAGCTTGTAATGTCAGAAGGGCGGTGTCAGGCAGGGGGCGTAATTCAGAGCTCCAATCAGAGGCAGCCAGTGTCAGAGCTCAGAATCATACTCATTGCCTGCTCCTGCCTGACACCGCCCTCCTGACAGTACAGAGCCTAAACAGCATGTCAGGCACCATTTGATGTAAAGAGCTGGACTTGTCTGAGGTGGTGAAAGGTCTTCTTTAAAGAGGATGTGCCACAATATCAAGTTATCCCCTATCCACAGGTTTGGTGATAAGTGTCTGATCACTGGGAGTCCCACCACTGGAGCACCCAATGATCACAAGAATAGGGCTTCTATGTGCCACTTTAATGGAGTGATGGTCACATGTTGAGGCTCCATTCAAAGTTTATGGGACTGACAAAGATAGATGAGTATCCCAGTGCTCTCCATCCAATAATTTCATGCAATTTATTGCATATTGTTCCAAACATTCATGTAAATATTGGTTTTATGTGTTCTTTGGCTTTTTTTTCTTGCAGACTATGCAGAATTCCTATTTCTTGGGTTATTTATGGTGGAGATGTCTCTGAAGATGTATGGAATGGGCCCCCGCCTCTACTTCCACTCATCATTTAATTGTTTTGACTGTGGGGTGAGAAACTGCATTCTGATTTTGCTGCCAAGGACAGACTAAAATGAGAACGTAACCAATTACAGGACATTACATAGATAAATAGATACTGTAGATAGATAGATAGATAGATAGATAGATAGATAGATAGATACAGTCCAGGATATGTTTATAGCTCTTTCTGCCACCGATATGATTGACAATATTGAATTTTGCAAGACTAGAAAATAAATGTGCCTAAACAAGAGAAGACACACATTAAATTAGGAAATACTGAGTCAGTCTTGGACCACACTTCTTAAAGGGATTGTAGATTGTAGAATAACCAAGAAAAAGCTGATCCCAGGGTATCCTAGTGATACGGTTATGCATTGTTTTAAATTAGAACCTCTTTAAGCAACTGTTATACATTAACACGACTTTTTAGGCAACTTGTATGCTAACAAATACTTAAAAAATGTGTTTTATTAATCTACTATCAAGACCAGTTTAATTTTAATATTTAAAGGTAGTCTATCATCATAACCCAGCATATCAACCTAGCCCCGACAATAGATAGGTTAGGGTCACCTGAAACAAATGGTGTTTTTTTGTGAATTGGTACCTCCATTGCTGAGATATCACGATTTTTGTTAATATGCAAATGAGCCCTTTGGAGCAATGAGGGTGCTTCCACTTTCCTCTTTGGAGCAATGGCAATATCCTCGCTGCTCCAAAGAGCTCATTTGCATATTGACAAAACAGTGATATCTTGGCAATGGATGCACCAATTCACAGGGGTAAATCACTTTGATACAGGTAAATTTCTATGAATCTATTGCATTTAATTGTCTTCTTTAGGTCACAATAGGAAGTATATTTGAAGTCATTTGGGCCATATTTAGACCCGGCACATCTTTTGGAATCAGCGTCCTAAGAGCTCTGCGTCTTTTAAGAATCTTTAAAATAACCAAGTGAGTAAAAATGTTTTTTTTTTTTTTTTTTTATGTTTTTGAATATTTGCTGTTTGTTCTTTTGTGTTTGATACATAGGCTAATAGTAGAATGTTGTGTATTTCTCCAGATACTGGGCCTCTTTAAGGAACTTGGTGGTGTCTTTGATGAATTCCATGAAGTCGATTATCAGTCTGCTCTTCCTCCTTTTCCTCTTCATTGTTGTGTTTGCATTATTGGGAATGCAGCTGTATGGTGGCAGGTAGGTTATTTGCCCTCAAATTTAGTCTATTTTTCCAAATTTATGATGGTGGATGACATATTGTATGAATTTGAATGGACGTCTATAGAGATGCGAGTTAATGTGGATTTATATACTACTTGCTATATGAAGGCTCAATGAAGATGAAATAGAATTTGTTGCAGTTAACAATATGGGTCATAGATAACTCTTCATGCCCTTGACTATATTACTGCTCTGTATAAGCTCTGAGTTGTACTGTGCCATAATATGGCACCCACAGGGTTGTACGAGGCCATTCTATGATTCCATGCAGACACAAATATATCCAATACTGTATTATGAAGGTATATGAAATATTTCTTTAGGAGGAGAATAACTCTGTAATTCTTGTAATTCTTGTAACCATGCAACCACCATATGGTAGCACATGAAGTCCTTGCTCAGCCATATGCCTAAGGTCGTAAACGGGTTACAATATGGATGGCCATGAATATTTGATCAGTGGGAGTTTGGATCTCAACACCCCCATTAGTTAGCTATTCGAAAGGGCTCCAGCTCTTATCCCATTCATGGGAAAGTATAAAACTGCAATACTAGGCACTACTATGTTTATTGCGAGCAGATGTATGGAGCAGTGCAAATAAAGAGGCTGCATCATTTACTGAGTACTTAGGCCCTATCTAACAGCTGATCTGACCCTAAGAATGGGATATTGATGATCTTTACTCAGGATAGGCCATCAATATTGTGTTCCTAAAAAAACCCTTTTCTTAAAGGGATTGCCCAGGCATTTATTTTTATATACACAACACGGAGCTAGGTGCACATGGCTCCATGCCCTGAATAGTGGCCAGGCACCAGTACTGTAGCTCAGCTCCCATTGACTATACAGGGCACAGAGCCATATGCTTCCACATCCAATGAGTGTATACTACAAGTGGCCCCGCACATCTGATCCATATCAGACTGTTCCAAGGATAGGCCATACCCTTTAACTGTATTTTTTATGCCTATTTTTACCATGTTTTTAGGGATTTTTTTTTAAATTACATTGTATTGTATTGTTGCTGTGGGGCAGTTTATATGTTGGACACCACTTTACCAGACGCTGATATCTGGAATCCTAATCTCATATTGAGTTTTTAAAATCTGAAAAGGCCATAAATAAAAATTTGTGGCCATACCCTTTAACTGTATTTATATGCCTATTTTTGCCATTTTTGCAGAAAAAAACTTTATTACATTACATGTGGTGCAGCAGTTTATATGGTGGACACCATACACTGGTATCTGAACTCACAACCTGATATTCTAATGTATTTTCTAAATGCTTCCAGCCCCATGTTGCATATAGTACGACATCAGAATCTGCCTCATATGGCTCATCAAAGCAGCGCCCCCATCAAACAGATATTTTTACAAAAAAAATCCTAGACGACCCCTTTAACATGGAAATTCCATTCTAAGATGTGCTTCTTGCTCCATTAAAACTCTACTTGTACCTCGCTTCTAACAGATAATGACATAAATATCATACGCTGCCTGAAGGGTTAAGTGCACCAGTATTAGATAGAAAAATGTCAATATCACAGCAGCCATCCCAGCGGACCCTGATCTAGCTCACTATGTCAAGCTGATGGAGACCAGCGCCAATTATACTGATGAATAACTGTAATATTGATCAAGTGCGTTGCAACGAGCGTTACAATACTGTAAACACTGCTCACCGCCACAAAGGAGATGATAAAGTGCCGCCATTTAAACACATTGGGAAAAGGCGAGGGGAGGCAGAGAGCGGCATTAAGCAGTATGGTACACGGCTTCATAGAAATCCTTCTATGACAAGCTTCACTACAATATAAGTGTCATTTTTCTAATAAAAAGCCCAAATCTTACACATTTCCATTCGCAGTTTACCCAAGTTTACCATTCATGGTCTGCATGAAAAATAAACACATCATAGATCTAATCCCTATGTAGCCGAGTAATGTGACTTATAGATCATGCTGTTAATGCTTTTTACCACCATGTATTTTGTGCTGATATGCTTTATATATTATGTCTTGTTTTTAGATTTAATTTTAATGACGGCACGCCTTCGGCGAATTTTGATACGTTTCCTGCAGCCATCATGACCGTCTTTCAGGTAACGCTATGTCCATACTATGTACTACTCCATAGATTATGGCTTGTTACCTAACAGCAATGCTCAGGTCACTCTGTTGTTTGCCTTTCATTCAGATTTTAACCGGAGAAGATTGGAATGAGGTGATGTACAATGGTATCCGGTCACAGGGCGGAGTCAGTTCTGGAATGTGGTCTTCCATTTATTTCATCGTTCTTACATTATTTGGCAACTGTATCCTAATTGTTACTTTTAAGTGTTTATTGAGCTATGCATGATATTTTCTCTATGGTTTTCATTACTTACACACTGAAAGTACTTGCACAATGAAATATATACTGTAGCAAAGGAGATAGGAGCGTAACTAAAGCCTCATGGGCCCGGGTGCAAAAGCTCAGCTTGTCCCCCGCCCCCATGTCAACTTCTCTGTCACTTCCCTTTCCTTCTCTATATGGTCCTAAACCCTCAGGAAGACTTATTTACAAGATGTCTGTGCACACAAGTGTCCCATTATTCCCGTCCCATGTCAGTGCCCCCAATCAGCATTTGTGCCCTCTTTTGTGCCAAAGCTTCCCTCCAAAGGTTATCTCCTTTCTGACAGTGAAAGGCTGAGTATCAAAAATTTCTTTCCCTTGATTCACTCCAGTGCACCAGAAAGTAGGGGTAATAAATGCACAGACTGACAGCTATCAAAGGAAATCAGAGAGAAGTTTATCTAAGCATAATGTGGTGGGGGTAACCTGTGGCGCCCCCTTGACTTATGCGTGGAAGTGCGTTTGCAACCACTGCGACTTCAATAGATATGCCAGTGCAAAGAGAGGTCTATCAGGTTTCAATGTCAGTTTTCCCTCAGACATCTACTGCAGATTTGTGCATTTCCGCAGGAGCATTATGCTAGGTTCCTGCTTGCAGGACTTTTCTCTCCGCGTTTTTCAATCGGAATGGGGGACGGAATCCCCCAGCGGAGACCAATGGCTGGTTTGAATCCAGCCTTAGCTATATTGTCATTCATTGGGCATAATCCTCAGCATTTCCATCTGAACTAAGTTGTATGCCACTTATTTCCAATGTGGATTTTTTTTCCACCACGCAGACCAAATTCTGTGTGGAGATTTGCTATTTCTTGTGAATACGGTTGCAAACACCGTGCAAAAGATGAGAAAATCTGTGTAAAATCTGACACATATGAACAGTATCTAAAGTCACCAGAGTTAGAATTTAGTGGTTGTGGTATGTAGGATCTGTGTATCATGAACATAGTTGTGTCAGATTGTGGCTGGATTGGCCAACCGTGTAATGGATCCTCGTAGGCGCCTATACCCCATTCCCTGTAGAAAACATATACATGGCGCATGTGCATTGAGGATCAACTGGCAGCTATAGAAGGTGCACAGCCCTACTTAAAAAAAAAATACCCAATTGCTTTATTCAATGATATAGATTCTAGTTGATTCTCATCTACTATATGCATTTATGCATGATTTTATAGTTTACATTCATTCTGCATTATAAGATGGCAAATTGACAAACATGCATATTCATTACTTTATTCTTTTGTGGTTTCTTTTAATTATCACCATCAGTAAATAATTTAAAAACACTTTTTCCCTGAGATTTTTCACATAATTCAGCACATGTGAAACTGAAAATTGTGTGAACTGAGAAAAAAATCTAAGGTCTTACAGTTTGTGAAAAGAAACTTCAGTCGTTCTTCTATAGAGATAAAAGTCCTCTACTGCCTTCTGTTTATATAATGTAGTCGTTTGCAACTGCTGTACTTGAAAAGTATAAGCGAATATAGAGGATTTTTTCCTTATATTATTTTTACTTTTTCTTTAAAGAAAACCTAAGATCTTTCACCTCCTCCACCAAGTGCAACTCCTTGCTTCATTCAATAGATGCCGCTCCACTGATTCTGGCACAGTTGGAATTTTTTCTCTGGCCCCCACCATTTCCGAGCAATTAGTGCTGTTAGTTTTGGTGCCTTATGTGCTAATTAAGCTCTGTACTGTCAGGAGGCAGGAGCAGACAAGGGGTGTGACTCTGAGCTCTGACACTGGTTGCCTCTGATTGGAGCACTGAATCACCCCCCTCCCGCCTGACCCCGCCTTTCTAACAGTACAGAGCCTAAATAGCGTATCAGGCACCACAACTAACAGCACTAATTGCTCTGGAATGGTGGGAGCTATAGAAAAAATTCCAACTGTGCCAGAATCAGTGGAGCAGCAACTGTTAAGAGAAACTAAGAACTGGAGTTGATGGAGGTTGTGAAATGGGTCTCTTTAAAGGATATCCACAATGTTATTATTTAATGCCTATAGCAAACAGGTCCTTACTGTACTGAAAAATGAGTCAAGAGTCCTTATGTAAAGAGCTAGCACAGCTTCTTCTCTAGTGCCCTCACAGTCAGTTCATATAGGTTGATCCTAAAATAATTTGAGATGTAATAATATAATAATGTGACACAAAATGTCATTGTAAAGATATTGAGGTATAATAGTCAGGTGCTGGATGACACTATTACGTTTGAGAAACACACCATGTGATATGAAATATGAAGGTTTATCCTTACTATTATAGTATTTAAAGTACAAAGTCCCGAAAACAAAACTATCATGCAACCTGAAATGTTTGTCCATGTCCACCTGTTAAAATTTTGGTGTTGAGTTGGAGGAAGGGTTGTGTGTTCTCAGTTTTGCATGCCTGATTCTTTTTGTTGTGGGAGATAAGCCAAATGAGGTGCCTGTTGGCGACTTACTCTCCTCTCTTCACTCAGAACACATGCATGCTTGGCTGGACCAAGCATGCATGTGTATAGATGAGTATGGTGAAATAGTTACTTGTCAAATTACACCTTCAGCTACTCAAAGTCAGTGCCTAGCTTTAGCCTACATTCCGATGACAGTGTGTGACGGTAATTTTTTCAATGGAATCGCATGGCTGTACTATATTCATGGTATGTGAATGGGGAACCATCAAAAAAATTTTCACGTTCTATTTTTACCTATTTTTACAGATCCCTCAATACACTCAAATTGTGCCTCAACAGTGGTTTTGTACCATGTGCATGTGAATGTAGACTTAGTGTTACATTTACCCTACTAATGTGACTCCTAGTACTAAAAATAGTTGTAACTCAGCATACAGCACATATACTGTCTAATATCAGAAGTAATGCATGTTATAGGTCATTTCTCTTCTTTGTTCTTGAAAGATTATATATCTTCTATAATAGCAATGTCAAGAAAAGTCTAGCATAATGTATCTGAGACTGCCTGCTTCTTCATGGAATGCTATTCTACAAGCTGTCGAGGTTTTTCAGCCACATGTCTTATGTACTTTATTATGTTCTCTGTTATAAAATTGCCAATACATTCATCTGTGGATTATTCCATTCATATGTTAAGTATCTGAACCTTAACTCTACCAGACACGCTGCTTAATGTATTTCTTGCCATTGCTGTGGATAATTTGGCCAATGCGCAGGAGCTGACCAAGGTAAGTGACTATTTATAGGCGCAGACCCTTCGCTTTCTTCTTTTACTTAATACCAGTAAAATATATAGAAAGTGTGTATTATACCATATTAACGTAAAGGATTTCCAGCCCCATAAAAAAAATCAAGTTTACAGAATAGGCGTTAAACTAGAAAAAAAGCTTTCATATCTCTTGCCACTCCTCTTCTGATGGTTCTCCAGCCTGTAATCCCCCAGTCTTAGTTTACTTTGCCCCTGCAGTGATGTTCTATCTTGACATGGAATTACCACAGCCGACCACTCGCCACATCAGTGATGTGACTATTGATGTCAGAAACTGGCTGCCATGGCCACGCCTCAAAGTGGTATATTGGCCATAAAGTGATGACCACAGAACTGATAGCCTGGAAGTGATTGGGAATTTGGAAGCTGATTACAACTTTTTCGTTACTATAAGGAAGACTTTTCATCACTTCCACCAACTCCAACTCTTTGCATCCTTTAATAGTTGCTGCTCCACTGATTCTGGTGCAGTTAAATTTTTTCCTGTAACATCCACTAGCTGTTAGTTAGAGCACTAAATATGCCAATGAGGCTCTCTAATGTCAAGTGGGTGGAACTGGACTGGAGAAGACAGACAGGGACCATTACCCTGACAGTAAAGAGCATAGTTGTGCTGAAACTAACAGAAATTATTGCTCAGGAATGGTGGGGGCTAGAGAAAAAATTTCAAACAGTGGAGCAGCTCCTATTGAAATATGGTGCAAGGTCCTCTTTAAAGCATATCCAGTTAACTTAAAGAGGACCTTTCACCACCTCCACCTATTCAAGTTCTTGGCATTGGCTGGAATTTTTTTCTTTAGCCCTCACTGTTCCCAAACAAAAGTGCAGTTAATTTTGGTACCTGATATGCGATTTAGGGGCCGTTTGCATGGTGGAAATTCCAGCAGGAGCAGGAAAGGGGGCGTGATTCAGAGTTCAATCAGAGGCAGCCAGTGTCAGAGCTCAGAATCACACCCCTTGTCTGCTCCTGCCTGACACCACCCTCCTGACAGTACAGAGCCTAAATAATATATCAGGCACCAAAAGTTACAACACTGATTGCTCAGGAATGGTGAGGGATAGAAAAAAAAACTGTGGCAGAATCAGTTGGGCAGCGACTATTAATTGATTTAAATAGCTGGTCTTGTAGGAGGTGATGAAAGGTCCTCTTTAAAAAGTGTTATTGGGTTGGAGACCTCCTTTAAGTTTTCCTTGTGCTCATACCCACTCACATATTTCACACTATAGCGACTGATTGAATACATTATTTTGTAGTTCTATAAAATTTTGAAAATAAGATACCCTGTATTAGGCTTTTTTGTTTCACAAGATGGGCAAAAGGTGAATTTGAATTTTAAGAATATTGGCCATAAGACTGGATGAATAACTGATTCCTTATGACTTGATTTTTTTAGGATGAGCAGGAAGAAGAGGAGGCGTTTAACCAGAAACACGCCCTTCAAAAAGCCAAGGAGGTCAGCCCTATGTCTGCACCTAATGCATCATCTGTTGAGTGAGTTAGTTATAAACTGCATATGTTGTTCTTCATGTTGTCTTTTGATATTGTGCATAATGATTCCAGTGATGTCCATTTTAATATACAAGTATCCTTTGGGCCATCTGTACTTTCCATACCATAGTTTGAAACTCCTCTGCCCCATTGGGAAATCTGTACTGAGCCCCCATTTACCATTTATATTATTTATGCATTCTTTTCTGGCAAATAGGACTTTGTGCCCCTTTGGACATCTGGGCCTGGGTTCAGCTGCTATTTCGGCACACCTTACGGTCATGTTCCTGCAATGCACATTCTGAATGCAACTTTCGAGCTTTAAAATATTCCTAAAGTTTTAGGAAGGGTAAAGTTTTAGAGGGTAGAAGTATAAGAACCTTCTATATATTTTCCATTCCTTTTGTAGCCATTCTTGGCCTTGGCTAAAAAAAAAAAAATGCAACAAAATACTCTGTGTTTCCGCAACATGGGGCCTTAGAGTTTCCCTATAGGTAAAATGGAAGCAAAAAGTCCGCAGAGGAAACCTCTGTGGACTTTCTGTGAAAAGCACTGCAGGAAAAACCGTGATGTATTTTCGCCACGGTTTTTCCCTCCGTACTTTTTTGCTGCAGGACGCTATGTGGAGCCTTAGCCTTAGAGTGTTTTATATTACTTGGCCTTTATGTAGTCGGCCTCATCTGGATGACCCAGAATGATTAGAATACCTATAATTTCCGCATTAGCTCTTAAAGTAAAAGAGTGCCACCAGAAACATAACTATGGCACACATCCAATGACATAAATTCATTTACTTATTAGTGTGAAAGCCTCTTCAGTAGATTTTTCTTTTTAGAAAAAATTCTCAAATTTGTTTTTCTGCCAAAGGTCACTTAGTGGCACAACACTCTCCGCAGTTCTACCATGCAGCTTGCAGAGGACTGGCGTATAACATAAAATAGCTGTTAGGAAAATTACTTTGGTGATCTGTTTTTGCTGAATATACTTGTACACTAAAGAGCTTGTCTGGCTGTCAGAGCATTCGGAGTTCCTCATTTAGAATCTCCATGAATTAGCTGGAGCAAGGAGTTTCTCCAGTAGCATCTCTCGCTTGTGCCAAACAATGTGCCATGGGCAGACTGGGATTGGCATCGAGGCCTGCTGAAGGTGGGGTCTGACAACTTGCACCAGAAAACTGCCTTGAGTTGTTATATCTGAAATCTATATCAGTCCTTGACTATTGTGGATTTCAGTTATAGGGCACTGGACATCACAAGATATGGCAGAATTATTAAGAGGCTGGAGTGTCTTGCAGCATACAGTCTTATGTTTCTGTAGGAGTACATAGATAGCAAACCTAGGTTAGATGTATTCACTAGGCCCCTAGCTGCCATGGCAACCCCTAAGCAACTCCATAGCTCAAAAGTGTTGCATAGCTCACAACCATCCTGGATCCGGCGGGACAGTCCTGATTTTACTCTGCTGTCCTGCCATCCTGGATAGCTTACAGTTTGTCCCGCTATGCCCCTGAAGTGTTTTGTTGTTAACAAACTTTGTTAGAGTAGGGTAAAGGCTAAATGGTAGATGCTAAATCCTAGTGGGCTAAAGGACCTTTGATGATGTCATGACCATGTGATCAGACTCTTGGGTGGGCGGAGCTATTCTGGACACTACAGGACAGTGCGGTGTTACACAGAAAGAGGAAGCTGCTGGGAACGGTTACTGATGGAAGGTAATGAGGAGAGAAGAGACAGCATGTGTGAGCAAGAGGGGGGAACTGGTGGCAGATGTAGAGGGCAATTAAACTGAAGGCAGATGATGGGGGCAATTAAACTGGGGCAGATGAAGGGGGCAATTAAACTGGGGGCAGATGAAGGGGCAAATTAACTGGGGGAAGATAAAGGGGGACATTAAGCTGTGTCAGATAAAGGGGGACATTAAACTTGTGGTAGATGTAGGGGGGCAGTAAGCTGGTGACAGATGAAAGGGGGACATTAAATTGATGGCAGATGGAGGGGGGACATCAAAATGGGGGCAGATCGAGGAGTGGACATTAAACTGGGTGGACAGATGGAGGGTGATATTAAACTGGGGGCAACTGGAGGAGGACATTAAACTGTGGGGGGTAGCTAGAGGGGGACATGTCTTCCTCTAATTGCCCCCAGTTTAATGTCCCCCTCCAACTACCCCCACTTTATAATGTCCCCCTCCACCTACCCCAGTTTAATGTCCTCCTCTAGTTTCCGCCAGTTTAAACTGGGGCACAAGGAGAGGAACTTAATACTGTGGGGCAATTGGAAGGGAAAATTATAATGTGGGGGCATATAATGTTAGGGTGACGGTAAGAGCATTATACTGTGTGGAGCTACATGGAAAAATGGATGCTAATGGGCGGAGTCAACGTAGAAGTGGATGGAGCTAAATTTGCCACCAAGTACTTTGATGCCACTGTCTGTTGACATTTAAGGAATTAAGCAAATACGATGGAGATGATCTAATATAAATCTGTCAGTGTATGGAGCAGGCTTAGGATTTGTTCACAGGCAGAAAACATACAGTCTATGCTAACCATGCCTGAATCATTAAGAGGCTCCGGTACGCCTCTGCACCAGAATTTAAATCTATGGCAGGCAGGAACTAGAGTAGACTTCAGGTATAACTCAAGCCAGATGGTACATTTGTTGAGCCAAGGCATCCCTTTCCCAGCCCACTGTTCTGCCCACTTTTGCAAAAAGTGGTGATCAGGGAGCAGAAGGGACAACATGGTACATCTTTGGTGCAAGAAAAAGCCACACACTAAAGATGCCCCGGGGCATAGATAGGTTTGTAAATTATACCCACAGTCTCTGCTTTCCTCCAGAAACAGCTCCACACCTTTCCATGGATTGTGTCTGGTATTGCAGCTTATCTTCATTATAGTGAATGGGGTTCACCTGCCGCATCTATCTAGAAGAAAGGAGTCGTGTTGTTCTAGGCCTACATTCACACGATCAGCACATGGCTGCATAATTTTCAATGGGGCAGATTTATGAAGACTGACATTGTTAACATAAGTCTTCATAACCCCTGAGTCGAGGGAAGGTGCACCACATGTCCTCATAAATGAGGCACACCCTCCACCGGGCTGTAGCTTGCAGGGGAAGATCTGCGTCAGTCAATAACTAGTTAACAGATTTCTGGTGTAAATAATGATAAATCTTGCATAGCTGATGACTCCGCCCCCTGCATGCCCTTGCCATGCCCCTCTTTTCGGGAAATTGTCGAAAGTAGCACAGAATTTTAAAAAGTGACGTGCCAGGCATAAAAAATCTGACCCAATGTATGTGAATGGGGGCTATTCACATGCCCCTTGGATGCAAAACGACTGTGAAAAATGTTAATTTTTTATGGCCATTTTGTATCATAGGCCGTTTTTAACGAAGGCTTACTCTTTTACCAAATAAAGATACGTCATCATGTTACAGATGGAATTTTTTTTGTACTTTATGAAAAATCGCTCTAGTAAATTCTTAGAACTACAGATTAGGAGTACAGATTATGTCTGTAGCAAAATAAAAGATGTAAACTGGGATATGGTTCCATAGGCTTTCCTTAATACAGTGAATGGAACCTCATGGAACGGTTCAGTCAATGATGAGTCATATAATGACATAGCGCCTTATCAGTAACATTAGTAATTACCGGTCTGACAAACTATATTACCTAAACATTAAGAAAATAACATAATATTAAATCTCAGCTAACCAGTAATTGAAAACGGGAAACCCTGAAATTACCCCCCACCTTATATATTAGGCGAACCATTCAAAATAATATGCGTAGTGAGCCGCAGCAAAAAAGTGCTGTGGAAAAGAACCCTGCGGACTTTCTGTCCATATTATACCTATACAGATACCGACCAGCGTTTCCGTAGTTATAATTGACATGCTGCGATTTACAAAAACGCAACAGTTTTTGAAATCGTAGCATTTCCACTGCAGATATTTTTCTGCAATGTGTGGATGGGATTATCCAGAATCCCATCCACTTTGCAGGTACTGTAAAACGCTGCAGTGTACTCTACGTGGGACCTAAATGATAAGGGTGAGGCGACATGTTGCAGAAAAGCTGCCTTTTTTGCTTGGTCTTTTGAGCCAAAGCCAAGAGTGGCTTAAAGAAATGGAAAGCTTTTATACTTCTCTCTTCTATTACATCCACTCCTGCTTTAACTCAAAAAACTGCGACACAATGTGGAACCAAAGAGAATCTCTTTGTGCCGCCCAGCCAGCTGCTAATTAACAGCCGAGGAGTGAGAGTCTTGTGTGAACAGATCACAACCTGAAATGGCACATTAATGCTACTATATATCAGTCAGCAAATGTAAAAACAGTCTTGATTATTTTTTTCTGTTTTCACATAATTTTCAGTTAAAGGGCATCTATCATTTAAAAAAAAACCTTATGAAATGTCATAGTGCCTTGTCTCAAATTTTGATCAGTAGGAGTCCAGGTTCCACCAACTGCTAAAATGAAGGGACAGAAGCTTCCCTTCGTTTATGATCAGCTCTGCTTGGCTTTACTCTGAGTGCTGAAAGCAGAGTGAGCAGTGTACAGACTCAAACGACAACTGGAATAGTAAGATAATAAACCTCCCCCTTGCTCAGCTGTGCCCAATTATTTCTAATTGCTTCTGCTTTCTTGCCTTTGAGAGTGGAGAGAGCAGTGTATAGGATCGTAAAAAAGCTACCAATTGGTACACCGCTGGCTCTGCTCTATGCAAAGGTATGATAGAAAAAAAAGGGGGTACAATACTCAGCGCTGAAAATTTTTGCCCCTTACTTTTAGCAACTGGTGGGAGTCTAAGCGATCAATCACATGCCATTTTAGAGATTCATGATGCTGTGAGTCAGGATAAGTTAGTTAAGATAAGCAGGCTGGGAAACGTGGTTGACACGTGGACCTTGTTTCCAAGCCTGAAAGGGGCATCTGAAATACCCCTTAAGGCTGGGGCCCCACGTGTTTTAAACCATGGCGGAAATGCAGCAGAAAAAAGTGCATTCTAGCGAATCCCATCCACACTTTGTGGAAAAATAAGCACAGCGTCAATTATACCTATGGAAATGCCAGCGGTTTCCCTATAGGTATAATGGAGGCAGAAAGTGCTGTGGGAAAAACAGCAATGTGTTGCCGCCGCAGTTTTTCCAGCAGCGTTTTTTTTTTTTTTTGCTGCGACCCGCTACATAGGCCCTTAGCCTAAATGACTTATTCGGAATTAGAAATTGCACTACACTTGTTCATGGGATGTGTCATGTATTGTACTTCATTTAAAGGGGTTATCCAGGATTAGAAAACATGGCTTCTTTCTTCTACTCAGGAAATGATATCATGTCCATTGGCCACATGGCCATGCTACAGCTCTGCCCTAGTCAAATGAATGGGACTGAGCTGCAGCATAGCTATGTGGCTAATGCACATGATGTCACTTCCTGAAAAGATAAAGGCAGACATTTCTTCTCACCTTGGATAGCTCCTTTAAATAGGAATAAGCTGCAGTACCTTACAAAGCCTATTAACAAAGGTAGCACTGTTTCTGGAAAGAAAAGCCGACCTGTTTTCCTAATTCATTTTATATGCATCATGGAGGAGCCATCTTGTATTTTTTTATTCATTTGTTACTAAATATATTCTTTCTAAAGTGATTCTAAACTTGTTGGTATGACATTTTCCTTGCGATATCTGATAACTCAAGTGACCAGTTTCTCAATTCTCTGACTAGCAAGGAACGCAGAAAACGTCATACAATGTCCATTTGGGAACAACGCACAAGCCAGCTGAGGAGGCACATACAGATGTCCAGTCAGGAAGCCCTTCAGAACGAGGAACTCGCAGCTCTGAACCCTCATTCTAGTATATACCGTAAGACTAAAGCACTGGAAGCTGCAGCAGGGGAGAAAGTAGATGGACAAGAGGAAACATTGGGAGTTAATGCCAGTGAGGGTCACACTGGTGAAGAAAGCCCTTCTCAAAGAAATCTCAGGGAACATTGGAGACAGAAATCTAAGCATGGCAATGCTGAAAACGCAGAACAGAATGGTACTACTCCTGAAGACGCTATGAAGAGGAGGCAGAGTCAGAGAAGGAGCCGACACAAAAAAGTTAGAACTGAGGGTCGAGAAACATCCAGCACGGCTAACAGCACCACGGCTAGCCAGGAAGGTGGTCTCGACAAAGAGAATCCAGAGGACACAAAAATACTTAATGAAGAAAAAAGCAATGGAGAAGCAAAAGAAGTGCAAGGATCTGAAGAAGACCCACCCAAGAGCTGTACAAGACACTGTGAAGAGAGGTATACCTGAGTCACCTGTAGTTACGTTAGCTGGGTGAGAGAGAGTTAGGGGGTAGAATCGCCTGTTTTTACCATGTGCTGTCTATAGGAGGCATCATGCCACCTACCAGTTCAGAGACAGCAGAGAATTAGAGATGGAGCATGCAGAGGAGAAAACTGCTGAAAGAATGAAAAATACAAGACTTACTGTATAATGGCCAGATATAGTGTAACTCCTAGTGTGCCAAGCTTCATCCGAATGGTTGGGTTGTATTAAAGGTTTTTTTTATTGCTAGAGCCATTTAAAGACCTCTCACCAGCTTCACTCATTCAGTTCTTACCATCTATTAATAGGCGCCACTTCACTGATTTCAGCGCAGTTGGAATTTTTAGCCTCATTTTCTCTAACCTAACGGTTCCAGAGCAACAGGCGCTGTTAAAGTGTAAGTAAACTTTCGGACAACTTTTGATTTTCTGGCAGTATTTGTGTTGTAAATAAATTTTGTAATATACAATACTAACATATTTTGGATCCTTTCTGTGAAATCCTCTCTTCACTCTTCTCCTTGTTTCTGTATTGAGAGCTGTTTCTGCCTCTCACTGAATGTTACTGTGTATGGAGTAGGGGGCTGTGTAATATGTAGAGAAAACGAGGGGGGAGGGTCACTTCAAACAGTTATATCTCCGACATTATAAAACTTACTTCTCTTCTTTCATATGACACTAAGGTTGCAGTGCTATTTATATTATTTCCAGAGATATCATCGGTTGAAAACACAATCAGGATTTTGATATTTATATGCAGCTGTATAATATATATGATATAAAAATCCCAATCCCGACTGTGTTTTCAACCAGTGATATCTCTGGAAATAATATAGATAGCACTGCAGCCTTAGTGTCATATGGAAGAAGAGAATCTCCTTTTTTAAATGACTAAAGCAAGTTATAATAATAATAATAATAATAATAATAGTCCTTTAATAGTCCCACAATGGAGAAATTCAGTGTGTTACAGCAGCAAAGATAAGCAGATACAAATACAAATACAACATGTACAGGAATGTTCCAAGGTAAGAGGCATTACATTGATAGCCGACAGACAGATAGGAAGTAGCGGCGGGGGGGATTTAACAGGCAGAGAGATATTTCAGTTCTCTGTGTGTAATGATCTCCGCTTAGGTCGGTGTTGGTTGTACAGCCTAACCGCGGTGGGGAGGAAAGACTTCCGATAGCGCTCCTTCTCACACCTAGGGTGGAGCAGTCGGTTACTGACAGTACTGCTCAGCGCGATCACAGTCTCATGCATGGGATGGGACTTCTTCTTCTGCATGGAGCTCACCACGGACAGTATCCTTCTGTCACCCACCACCTGCACTGGGTCCAGCGGGCTCCCCAGGACAGAGCTGGCCTTTCTAATCAGCTTGTCAAGTTTATTTCTGTCCCTGGTTGATATACTGCTCCCCCAGCAGGCCACTCCAAAGAAGATGGCTGATGCCACTACCGAGTTGAAGAAAGTTCTAAGAAGTGCCCCCCGGATTCCAAAGGCTCTCAGTTTCCTAAGCAGGTAGAGCCTGCTGTGGCCCTTCCTGTACAGGGCCTCCATATGATCTGCCCAGTCCAGCTTATTATTAAGGAGCAAACCCAGGTACTTATAGGTGTTCACAATTTCGATGCCCGTCCCCAGGATGTCCACTGGTTTAGGAGGGCTTCTGCCTTTGCGGAAGTCCACCACCATCTCCTTGGTCTTCCCCGCGTTAATCTTCAGGTGGTTCCAGTGGCACCAGTCCACAAAATCCTGGTTCAGTTCTCTGTACTCCCTGTCATCATCATCTGTGATGAGACCCACTATTGCAGAGTCGTCAGAATGCTTCTGTAGGTAGCAGCTGGATGAGTTGCACCTAAAATCTGCAGTGTACAGTGTGAAGAGGAAAGGGGCGAGAACCGTACCCTGAGGTGCCCCTGTATTACAGATCACGGTACCTAACACACAGTCTTGGGCTCTCACGTATTTAGGTCGATTTGTGAGGTAGTCTAGGATCCAGTTGGAGAGGTGGTGGTCCACTCCAGCAAGGCCCAGCTTGTCCCTCAATAACCTGGGCTGTATGGTGTTAAAAGCACTGGAGAAGTCAAAGAACATTATTCTCACTGTGTTCCCTGGTTTCTCCAGGTGAGACAGAGCCCTGTGCAGAAGATGGATGATGGCATCATCTACCCCAATGCCCGGCCGATAAGCAAACTGGAGGGGGTCCATAGCGGGGCTCACTAGAGGGCGGAGATGTGTGAGAACCAATCTCTCCAATATCTTCATCAGGTGGGATGTCAGTGCTACAGGTCTGTAGTCATTGAGGTCCATAGGGTGGGGTTTCTTTGGAACTGGTACCACACAAGAAGATTTCCATAATTCAGGGACTATTTCCTGCCTCAGGCTCATATTATACATATATGTAATTATACCACACAGCTGGTCCCCGCAAGTCTTAATTAGCCTTGCACTGATGTCATCTGGCCCTGCGGCTTTCCTCGCCTTGATCTTTTTCATATCCTTCCTCACCTGGGCCCGTGTGAAGGTCAGACTGTGGCCAGATAAAGACGGATTTCTGGATTTACTGGTCTGTTGGGAAGTGGCTGCATGGGGAGAAGTCATTGTGGTGGGGGAAGCTGAAGGACATACTGGGGTGGGAGGAGCTGGTGTGTGATCAAATCTGTTGAAGAATAGGTTTAGTTCATTAAGCCAATTAACATCTGCCTCAATCTGGCAGACAGACTGTTTATGACCCGAAATTGACTTAAGCCCCTCCCAGACCCCCCTTATGTCTTTTCTTTCCATTTGCTTTTCCAATTTTTCTTTATAACTGGCTTTTCCCTGCCTGATTTGATGCCTCAGTTCCTTTTGTACTTCCCTCAACCCCTCCTTATCTCTTGTCCTGAATGCCATCTTTTTCTCCTTAAGTAGTGTTTTTATATCAGAGTTAATCCATGGTTTGCTGTTGGAGAAGCACCTCACCACTTTTGTGGGTACTGTGTTGTCCACACAAAAATTAATGTAGTCCGTTATGCAGTGTGAGAGTCCTTCTATATCTTCCCCATAAGAATCCTGCAGAACTTCCCATGCAGTTGTGTCAAAACAATCCCTCAGAGCCTCATCACTCTCCTCGGACCATATCCTCACTGTGCGGGTGACAGCTGGTTCTCTATGTACAAGTGGCTTGTACACAGGTCGGAGATGTACTAGGTTGTGATCCGATCTTCCCAGGGGCGGTAGGGCTGATGAGCTATATGCCTCCCTCGCGTTGGCAAAGAACAAGTCCAGTGTTTTGTTGTCTCTTGTGTGGCAGGTTACATACTGTGTGAAACTGGGCAGTGTGGATGATGGAGAGGCATGGTTGAAATCACCCGACAGAAGAAAGAGGGCCTGGGGATGTTTTAACTGTAAAAGGCTCAGCGTGGCTTGTAGGACCTCGCAGGCAGTGTCAGCTTTTGCAGAGGGGGGGACATATGCAGCTATCACGATGACATGCGATAGTTCCCTTGGTAGGTAGAAAGGTCTCATGCTCACAGCTAATAGTTCAATGTCCTCACAGCAAGTTTGCTCCTTAATCACAATGTGCCTAGGATTACACCATCTATTATTCACAAACATTGCCAGCCCTCCTCCTTTCCTCTTACCGCTCTCCCTTGTCCTGTCTGCCCGAAGGAGTTTAAAACCATCCAAGGAGACCAGAGGGTCAGGAGTAACTTCAGTGAGCCAAGTCTCTGTAAGTAGCATCATGCTGCACGCCCGAAACTCCTGATGATGCCTGGTGAGCGCTGTTAGTTCATCCATCTTGTTTGCAAGAGATCTCACATTGCCCATGATAATGGAGGGAACAGCTGGTCGGTAACGCCTCTTTTTAATCCTCTGAAGAGTACCAGCTCTGCATCCCCTCACCCGCTTTTTCTTTCTCCAAAGCTCGCGGGGGATGTGTGACCAGATGGTATGCCGTCCTGCTGTGTCTCTGAGCTGCAGAATTTCCTCTCTTGTATAGACAAAGGAATTGTCTGCATACACAAAAGATCCCATTTTCAAGCAGAACAAAAAGACAGATAAAAAACAAAAAAAAAGTATCACAAGGGTCCAAGTCTTTGTGTGTGTTTCTTCATAGTGCAAAGTCCTTAAGTAGAGAGGTAAAAAACGAGACATAGAAAGAAAAATAAGATAGAGAGTCTCAGAGCTACTGTGACAGGCAGCCACTCCAGCAGCGCCATCTTGGAAAAAAAAAAGTTAGTTTCGGCACCAATCTCTCCCCATTGTCAGAAGGGCGTTCCTCATATTTTATTGTCATTACTGGGTGGTAAGGAACGCTCCTTCTGACAGTACAAGGCTATGTTAGAGTACAGTCAGGGGGTAGTTCCTTACAGCCCAGTGATGATGCTGAGCTATGAAGAACGCCCTTCTGACAGTGGGGAGAGGTCGGTGCCGAAACTAATGGCACTGATATCTCCACCACCAGGGCACATATCGGGAAAGCCGAAAGTGCACTGTATTCACACTGAGGACATGAAAAGTCCTCTTTAAAGTGACCCTGCCCCCCTCATTTTCTCTACATGTTGCACAGCCCATACTCTCATACACAATAACATTCAGTGAGAGGCAAAAACAGATCTCAATACAGAAACGAAAGAGTAAAAAATGCAGGATTTCACAGAAAGGAGACAACATTTGTTAATAAAGTATATTACAAAATTTATTAATAAAACAAATACTGCCAGAAAATCAAAAGTTGTCTGAAAGTTTAGTTACATGCCTTAATTTTGGTGCCTGAAGTGCTATTTAAGCTCTGTAATGTCAGAAGGGTGGTGTCAGACAGCGGGCGTGATTCAGAGCTCCAATCAGAGACAGACAGTGTCAGAGCTCAGAATCACACCCTTTTGTCTGTACAGAGTCTAAATCACAGGTAACAAACACAAGGCACACAGGTCAAATCCGGCTCACGGCCTTGTGTTTTGTGGCCCACGGCCAGTGCTAGAGCTCAGAATCACACTCATTGTCTGCTCCTGCCTGACACCACCCTCCTGACAGTACAGAGACTAAATAGCACATCAGGCACCTAAAACTAAACTGTGCCAGTATCAGTGGAGCAGCAGCTATGTTGCTTGTTGGAGGTGGTAAGAGGTCCCCTTTAGGTTGAGGCCCCATGTTGTGGAAAAGCTGCTTGTTTTGTTGCAGATTTTGCTGCTGTTTTTTTGAGTTAAACTCGGGTGTGGCTACAAAAGGAATGGGAAATATAAAGGGAACACTTATACTTCTCCCTACTGCTCATCCATACCTGGCTTTGGCGTAAAAAAAAAAAAAACGCAGCAATATATGCAATAAAAAAAGCAGCTTTTCCACAACGTAGGGCCTCAGTCTTAAAAGGATTTGTGTAGGTTATGCAAAGCTGCAAAAAAAAAAAAAAAACTCAGGAAACAGAGATTTAAGACAGTGGCACTTTGAGTTTACATGTGAAGACACTCGTGTAAACCATAATTTAGGGGCGATAAAAGTGTCTTCAGAGTATGATGCTTCAGGAGGATTTCCTTGTCACTTTGCATTTCTTCCACCATCAGTATTGCCTAGAAATCTTAAAGACTGGGGTAGGGCTGTGAAGGCAAGGCACAGCAATCGTGAACTCTAAACTTTTAAAGGGAATCTGTCAGCAGAATCTAGCAACCCAGACCCTGAGATAGATAGTTTAGGGTCACCTGAATCAAACAGTGTCATCCCCTTCTGAATTGGTGCCTCAGTTGCCGAAATATCCCTGTTTTTGTGAATATGAAAATGAGCTCTTTGGAGCAAAGAGAGCGTGGTCATTGCTCCAAAGCAGTAATCAGCAACTCCTTCATGGCTCCTGAGCTAATTTGCATATTGACAAGAATAGCGATTTCTTGGCAATGGAGGCACCAATTCACAAGGGGAAACCACTGTTTGATTCAGGTAGCCCTCTATCTATCTATCTATCTATCTATCTATCTATCTATCTACAGGGCTAGGTTGATATGGTAGGTTCTGGTGAAAGACTCTCTATAACAAAATCTTATAGATGCTCTTTTTTGAAGTGTGTCTTTTTTGGACATTTTTGGCAGTCTGTTTCCTAAGAGTAGCAGTCTAAAATTATTCTTAACATAATTATTCTAAATATTAGTAATGTGCACCGTAGCCTTATGTTAAAGGGTTTTTTTCAGGACTACTAAACTAATGGTTTATCCTTAGGATACCCCATCAATGTGAGATTAGTGGGGATATGATTCTCGCAAACCCAGCCAAGCAACAAATTGATAAGATTGAGGTGATCCAGAAAGCGCCACGTCCCCTTTGTTGTATACCTGCAACAGCGCCATAATTTTCTAGTGTCATGACTGGTATTACAGCTCAATTCCATTAATTTATGCTGCAATGCAGGTGCAGACACTACAAAAAGTATGGGGCTGTGCCTAATAAAGAGGATGCATTGCTTGCAAGGATACTAATCCCCTTTTAATCAGCTGACTGGTGAAGGGGATGAGTGTTGGACTTTTACCAATCCTTAGGAATTTGTCCTGGAAAACCCCTTTAAGTTGTGCCACCATCTTTTTTTTCTCTTGATCTACTCCCTTTGGCTGCCTTGGAATTACCTGGCTAAATGCACTGATTTAACACTTTGCATTACTCAGATACTCTCTTGCATTATCGTGACTTTCCATCACATCAGCTTCTTTCGTCCATCAGTATTCTCACCATTATTTTCTCTTTTTGCTACTTCACACCATTTGTTTGGTGCGGAAGGAATGACAGGACAGTGGGATGTGAGGGCACTGGTCCCAACACTGCTCCTTTGCAGGAAATGAGCCATGGGAAGAATGGCAGCCCCCCAGACATGGATTGCAGTGAGCAGGCCTTACTGGGCAGTCTGCGAAGTCAAGAGGAAAGTCCCAACCCCACCAGCTGTAGTTTGGCTGATGTGTCTAGCAGCACTGAGAGAATCACAGAGAGCACAGTGATCACCATACCAGATGCTGGGATGCCATCCGACTGCACCGTGGTACAGAGTGAGGACTCGTCTAGCTGTCTGTGTTGTCCTATTATATTTCTACTCCATTTACTGATATATATGCTCTCCACTGATCTGTCTGCCTCCAGTATTGTCTCCTAGACATTCACCATTGATGTTTTCTTGCAACAGTGAATGAAGGAAGGGATGGAGAGATTAGTCTTGTATCTCGGGAACAAGAAAAGGATGAAGAGGAACCTGAGGATGGAGAAGAGAGGCCAGTGAAAAGAAAGGAAAAACTTTTAGAGTCCCCCAAAGCCATTGTGCCATACAGTTCAATGCTTATCTTCAGCTCAACCAACCCGTACGTCTGACATTTTATTAATAAAGGGGAACATACTACAACTTGATAGAAAAGGGGTCAGATTTCTTAATGTTTCTGGAGTGGTGTCCATACACATTATTTTATGTTGTTTGAACCTGCCAAATTTTGCAGGACCAGCCAAGCATCTAATGTGAATAGTGGTGTCCAAATTTACCCCTGATAGATGCTGAGTCACATGTAGTGGTGGGTCAGATGGAATAGATGTTGCCCGGACAAGCATTTAGCCAACATCTGTCTGAAGCATATGGTTAGCTTCAGTCTCAAAATCATTAGTCCATCAGGGGTTCTTGTGTGGATACATCCACAAGTGCAAATCAGCCTTCTTATCTCCAAACACCTATTTTTATGTTTAGGATAAGAAAAGTATGTCATTACATTGTGAACCTGCGATATTTTGAGATGTGTATCCTACTTGTCATTGCTGCTAGCAGTATTGCTTTAGCAGCTGAAGACCCCGTATTGACCAACTCAGATCACAACAAGGTAAGTTATTCTGCATTCATTATATATGATATTTTTTAGATCTCAATCTTTCAGCTTTGCTCATATTTTCTGTTATTTTCAACCAGGTTCTTCGTTACTTTGATTATGTTTTCACCGGAGTCTTCACCTTTGAGATGGTTATCAAAGTAAGAAACTTGCAATTACTTTTCCCATCAATGATAACACATTGCAATACAAATGATATCAGTAATCTATGCAACAAAGGAGGATTTCATGGATGGATATCAATTTAATAAACTTTTGATATGTCTTGTTTTGATCTTTTTGGGTTTGGGTGCTGAAATCTTCATGGTTCACGTAAACCAAGAGCATGAAACACATAGCTGAGCACTGTTCCCCCTTTGTTTCTGACCATTTCTGCTTGGTTGTCCTTGGAGAGAAGACCAATGTGTATATGGACTCAGACATCTTTGAGTTTGTACACTGCTCACTCAGTTCTCCAAGTAGGGCCAAGCAGAGCTGATCATAAACAAAGGTACACGTCTGCTCCCTCATTTTAGCAATCGGTGGAGTCTCAGTTGCCACACTCCCACCAGTTGAAACTTTTGACATGACACTGTGACAAAACTTTTCTAAAACAATAGGTACTAAATATTTACTCAATAAACACAATATTGGTGGAGAAGAAATGGAAGACTTGTCCAATTCCCAGTTGTCATGCTGAACTGGTGGTAGCATGTACATGTGGAAACTGCAGCCTTGATCCCAAATCCCAGAGGGGCTCATAATCTATTTCTCGCACTCAAACACATTAGGCCATGTATTGTGGTGTGTGGAAGGCAATGCATGCAAACACAGGGGGAACATACAAACACCATGTAGATATTGTGACTGGTCAGATTTCAAACCAGGGTTCCAGCACGCAGAAGTGCTAACCACTTAGCTGCAATTCTATTGCTTACCTAAGAGGGGTTATCCCAATATTAACTCTTAACTGATTAGAGAAAGGTGTCATATTCACCTTTTAAATGGAGTAGTGGTCGAGCACATGAACTGCTACTAAATTTAAAGTCTATGGGACTGATGAATATAGGTAAAAGTCAGCTGCATAGACTGTAAATGGAACAGCATGCATGCTTATCCAGACATTTATATGTAAATAGGCGATGTGCTGATCTTGTGTAGTCACCAATGATGCCACCCATAGTCCAGTATACTGTAGTGAGCTTTACCTAATTTTTTACACATCTACCTTCTCTATAGATGATAGATCAAGGTTTAATTCTACACGAAGGCTCGTATTTCCGTGACCTCTGGAATATCTTGGATTTTGTGGTAGTAGTTGGGGCCCTGGTGGCTTTTGCCTTGGCGTAAGTATTAAAACCCACCATAATGTGTTATTTCTATAGATCTTAAACTCAATTGTGGCAATTTTTGTAACTTTAAGCCTGAGCAATTCTCATCTAGTGCCTTCTCTCACTTTCTATCTCCCATCTGTCCTCATTTCTTGGAACACACAGGAATGTCTTGGGGTAAATATAAGCTTGAGTTGTGAAGAATTAACCCATTTATGTCAACATACAACATTGTAGACAAGCATTGTCACGTGGTGTGTTTCTGTTATGTCATTGCAACCCTTGGAAACACATATTTCCACTATTTGATGGTTTAAAGCAGAACAAAGCCCACAGATTTTCTCTGTATTATACCTAAACAATAGTACATTCCATGCCGCCCGTCCTTTCTGTATAGCAGGGGGAATGTCAACTGTGTCATTGCATTGTGTCTGATGTAGATATTTCTGGCAGTCATCATGTCTGGATTTCTCATATGAGAAGAGAACTCATTTCATTCTTTCCTTTCCATTGTTTATAATGTTCTTGCGGTGCATCTCCCAGGACTAACAAAGGCCGGGACATCAAAACAATTAAGTCTCTTCGTGTTCTGCGAGTGCTGCGTCCGCTCAAAACCATCAAGCGTCTCCCAAAGCTGAAGGTAACAAGAAAGAGAGAGTATCAACAAAAGGATTTGAGGAATTACTTATCAAAGTCTTGCAGCTTCAAAGCAAGGCCGGAGCTGGTGCCCTAGGATAAATTACTTTAAATAGGAATCGTTTGCAGTGATAAGTGCGCCACAATCGCTGTGCTTGAACTGCAAGCTGAGATACTCGAAATCCTGTAAGCACGGGAGGCTTTTATCGGGACTGATATAGGTGACCCGTTTTATGGTGGCTTGTGCATCTTCTGTTTGTTATATGAAACGAAAATTGATGCAAATTGTGAAGAAGGGTAGGATGTCAGACATACAGCAAAGCCTCCTTAAAGAGAGTCTGTCACCCTGCAGATAGGTTATGGTCACCTGAATCAAATGGTGCTTTTCCCTTGTGAATCGGTGCCTCCATTACTGAGATATTGCTTCTTTTTGATACCTCTTTTGCACTTTGGATATTGACATTTCTCCAAAGAGGTGAGCAGCAATATCCACGTTGCCCCATGAAAACCAGGTAAGCCTAACCTATCTATCTGAGTAGCTGGGTTGATATGATGGGTTCTGCTGACAGACTCTCTTTAAGACTACCACCTGCATCAAAATGTGGTCTTCTTAAAGAAGATGGCTAGTATGGATGTTAGAAAACCTTCTACAGAAAATGTGGTCTGAACAAGTGGATGGTCTTCTCAAAGAGGTGGTCTTTGGGGAGGTTTTACTGTCAAGGAGAACAACCATGTCAAGTAAATTCAGGACCCTAGCTACAGGTCCCAATGGGTCAGGGGTGTAGTGTTCCAAAAATAAAAGCCCTCATACTCACTGAGAGATGAGTCTGATTCATTCATTGGATTCATCTCTGGTATTCCAGATAGATGTGCAATTTTCCAAAAAAGACCAGGCAGCACACTTTAGCTTCACTGTGCATGGCATTGGAGAACTGCACATATGCAGACTTCATTTTACCCTAGGCATTGACGGACATACTGTAGCTTGGGCATATTTTGGATACTAGACCACCTATCCATAAGGACCTACTGCCAATTTAATTTTCCAGATACACCTGACAGATGTCATTAAGGAAAGGGTAAATCGAGCATTAAAACTTGACATATAGCAGACAGTTCAATAGCTTATATGTTGTATTTTGTATGTATAATAGTACCAATAGAAAAAAAGAAATAGCTCAACTCACCCATACAGGAGAAAGCTCATTTCTGTGGATCCTGCAGATTATGGGTTCTCCACCTGTGGTACGTGTACCCCAGAGTGTATGCAGAGCAGTCTCAGAGGCTACACACCATGGCTGGGAGTCAATGCTCTGGAAGATGCAAATTTAGTGAGTGCTTAGGTTCAATGCTCCTGTGGGTATAATGCCACCCAAATCACCTGCCATCTTCAAATAATGAGACACAGTGGCTGGCAAGCAGAGGCAGGCATCAGAAGATGTTGGGTCAGGGTTACAGGGGCAGTTCTCCACTACAGCAGTGGGTAGTCTGTGCTGAATAACCAAATAGCTTCTCATCTATGATCTCATAAGTGAAAAGCTGGTTGGAAGCTAAAAGACCCTCATGTGCACCCCCCAAGTAAGAGGATTTGTTTGGTGTGCTATGTGCACCATTTTTTCTTTCCCACTTGCGATCAAAGCTGGAACTGTCAAGACAGACACCACAGTGTCCATTGGGGGTACTCTTTTGGGTACTTTTGGGTACTCTATTGGTTGGAACTTTTTTCACAAGGGGTAGTTGACTTGAAAAGGTTGAGAAACACTGCTGTAGATACTCCAATGCTGAGATAAAACCCCTTGGACAAGGAGTGAGAAGCAAAATCAATAAAATATATTCCACCATCAAAAAGAGATACAAAAAATGTAAATATAATTTTAATTTCATCTCATGTGATAGAATAATGTACAGTGGGCACCTCTTATGTGTTTCAATGCATACCGACTCTTACTATGAGTAAGATGCGAAATGGTGCCCAATGTACATTTATCAATTTTTAATATGAGAAGTTACATTTCGATTTTTAGTAGCTCTTCCTCATGCTGGATTATATTTTATGGATTTTGCTATGTATATAAGTATGCCAGTGTATGTAACAGGCAAGCACTAATATCTACATTGTAGTGGTGCTTCATATACGTTTTCCTTTACTGTTCCATGAGATCTGAACTTGTGATCTTCTCCCCAGGCAGTGTTTGATTGTGTGGTTAACTCTTTGAAGAATGTCTTTAATATCCTCATCGTGTACAAACTCTTCATGTTTATATTCGCCGTCATCGCTGTTCAACTCTTCAAGGGCAAGTTCTTCTATTGCACAGACAGCTCAAAGGATACCGAGAAAGAATGCATGTACGTCTTGAGAATTAATGTGTCTCTAGGGATGTGTTCCTCCTCCTCAATGCAACCAGAAATGCACAAGGAAATTCATATACATAATTCTCACATCAATGGATCCTTCTATTACTGTCTGTCTACTGCACATCAAGACAAGGGCAGACCACAGACAGTGTTCAAGTTAAACACAGAAGTGATGCCAAAGATTATGTTCCATAGTCAGATCTCTACTTAACCTTATCAAAAATCAAACTTTTAGACGATAAGCCTGATATAGAAACCACATATGGCATTTAAAGCTATGGATGATCCTATGATGTGAAATTAGTTTGCCACATTTACATATTTCTAACTTATCAGTATAAGATTTAATGGCATTGGGAAAAACACATGCACAGACACTGTATGGCGGCAAACACCCAGACACTCTGTAATAGGGCATGCAATGGAACATGGCAAAATGTATAAAATAATAGCACTCAGAGGTACAGTATGGCCCATAGCAATCTAAGAGTGCCATATTATGGATCTGTGTGGATCAACAGTGCAACCATATGAACAAGACTTTAAATGTACCTCCAATTTTAAAGGAGGTTTTCATAAATGAATAATACAGGGGGTTATAATAAACTTTGTAATATATCTTATTAATGAAATATGCTTCCTTCTCCACTTATCAGGCTGGGTTACTTTTTAAATAGAAGTCTATGGAGGGGAGAGGAGAAGGCTGCTAGAAAAGATACTCTCCTACACTGTGAGTGAGATGGCTATTTTGACACTACTATATCTTTCAATATAATGCTGTACCACTATACAGGATGAGCCTATAAATCCATTAATAAGCCATCAGCAGCCACTTCTTCCTGCCTCCCATCATAGACTTCTATGTATGAAGCTAAGTATGAATATAAGGAAGGAGGGGAAAATCAGTCTGATAAGTATAGAAGGAAACATATTTCTTTAACTAAATATGTTTCAACATTTTTTTATATTCCTTTAGTTTCCTGAAATATTCATTTATGAAATGCTTTTATAATTGAAGGTATAGATGTTATATAGATATGTAAATGATGATTGCTATTTTCTATAAATAAAAAAAATTTAATATGTTATAAATGTTTGATCGGTGGTGGTCTGACTGCTTGGACCCCTCCTCCCCCACCACCTATCACTAAAATAACAATCCCAAGTGCCCTATTTGAGAGGCATACACCCTGATGCTCCATTCAAAGTCTACGCAAGTGATGGAAATAGCTATGTAAAGCACTGTGCTCTGCCCATCTCATAGACATTGAGGGAAAAAGGCAGTGCACATGTATGACCATAGCTCCAATCAAATGCCTGGGTACCAGGGTTGTGGAGTCAGTAGACTAAACTCTTATATTTTTCCAAATCTGACTCTGACTCCTTCATAAATGGCTTACCGCCATGGACAATCAGAAGATGTAAAAATCCTCTAATGCTAGGTTCACACTAGCATTTGGCTTTCCGTTCTTCGGGTCCGCTTGGGGACTCAAAAAATGGAAAGCTAACCCACTTAAAAAGCGGTTAGCCATGGAAATCAGCGAACCCTATAGCCTATAATGGGGTTTGTCGGGTTTCTGCCCGTTTTCCACCTGAAAATGTGGAGCGAAAAGTCCAGCTTACAGGACTTTTCTCTCCGCATTTTTTAAGTGGGTTTCGGGGACGGAAACACTGAATGCATAGCAAGCGCTAGTGTGACCCTAGCCTAATTCATTAAAAAGTCAGTGCTTGAAATGCTATGAAAGTAAATATGTAACAAACTATACATCTAATTAATTAATCATTTTCGGTACCTTTTTTGCAATTAGACCCATGATTGTTTCTGATTCTTACCCCACGACTTTGGCGCGATTCCGACTCCACAACCCTGTCTGAAACAGTGAGGATTCCAGCAGAGTGACCCCAAGCGATCATACATTTCACATCTATCCTAGGGATATGTGATAATTGTCAGTTGTTGAATAAGCACTTTCAGTAGTTGGTGCTAGAAGATCTGTTGTCCTAACCAAGAACATTTAGCAAGGATGTGTAAGGGTAACGGTAAAGATAGATCACAAGTTATGTCCATCAAGTGTTCCTGTCATGGTAGCAGTTGGATTAGCAAGAAGATTGGCAGTAGCCAGAAGGCTGAGAATGTTTAGATAGTGATGCTTTTAGATAGAAGACAAGTTATTGTGGTCATTGACAGGAAGTCTTATTCATCTACAAAGGGGTGTCTTGTCCACAAACCAGGACTCATGATGTTCTTACACTAGGTTCACACCTGCGTTCGGGTTTCCGTTCGGGGGGTTCACTTGGGGACCACCCGAACGGAAACCTGATCCGCTTAAAAAAGCAGTTACCCGCGGACCCCATAGACTATAATGAGGTCTGCTGGATTTCTGCCCAGTTTCCACCCGAAAGGGCGAAAAATGCGGAGAGAAAAGCTCTGCTTGCAGCACTTTTCTCTCCGCATTTTTTAAAGCAGAAAGGGGAATGGAATCCCCAAATGGAGTTCCAGCGCTGGTGTGAACCCAGACTTACATAGGTCAAGACAGTGCTACATAGAAAGTAGCAGGTACATAGATAGATTTTCTTAACTGTTGTGAGACTTCAAAGAATATATGTCAAGAGGTTGTCTTTTATCTTTAGAGGAAGTTACATAGACCATGAGAAAAACAAGATGGAAGTAAAACGGAGAGAGTGGAAGAGACACGACTTCCACTATGACAACATCATATGGGCACTGCTTACTCTCTTCACAGTGTCTACCGGGGAGGGTTGGCCTCAGTGAGTATTTTTCTTGCAAAATGAATGACTATTTCACTCTAGTGAGAGGCCACATTTCTATGGGACTTGTTTTGTACATTTTTATCACTAGAGTCCTGCAACATTCTGTGGATGTGACAGAAGAAGACCGGGGTCCAAGTCGAAGCAACCGCATGGAGATGTCCATTTTCTATGTTGTATACTTTGTTGTTTTCCCCTTCTTTTTCGTCAATATATTTGTAGCCCTTATTATCATCACCTTTCAGGAACAAGGAGATAAGATGATGGAGGAATGTCGGCTTGAAAAGAACGAGGTGAGGTTTATCTTGCGGGTTATATCGGCCCATTAAGTTTTGCAGCTATCTGAAATAAGTTGGTTTTAAATTATTAAAAATTGTCTTTTAATTATTATATTTCCAAAAATGCTCTGGAGTTCAGGGACTAAAATACTAATCCTTTCTTCTATTTAATATAATCTTGTAATGCCAGTGGGACTTAAACCCTATTTTGATATCTCATGGGAAGTTTTCAGCTCTTAGAGGCATAAAAGCTTCTCTATCGCCAGAAAAATGTTTCCTATTCAACATTTATTTTAAGGAATCTCATGAGTCTATGCATAAGAGAAGAAGATGCTCCAGCCCTAAGTTATATTAAAGAATGGGTGCACCATGTTTACAATTTACAGTGAATCAGTGTACAAGATCAGCTAAGAAGAATGTTTTTATGCTATATTATACTATTTATACTATAGATGTTAAGTTGGTATCTGTGTTTTCATTATATTAGTTCATTAAAATTACATCCTTAGGCTAAAGTCACATCTGTGTTGGAGACTCCGCTGAAGAAGCTGCCAAAATTCAGTGGAGAGAAATATCCTGCACGGAGGATTTTTCTCTCCCGGTGAACACCTGGTGGACCCTATTTTAGTCAGTGGGGTTCACCGGTGTCCACTTGTAACTACTGTTTAGCGGTCCAGCACTCCGTTGTTTGGGTCCCCCAGTTGACCCAAATAATGTAGAGCCTGGTGCTAATTTCAACCTAGGTTCGAAGAATTTTAAGGGGGTTTTCCCATGAACATAACCATATTTAAATTTGTTACACATTTAAAAGTTAAACATTTTTGCAAATATAAATAACTAAAAAAATTTACCATTTTAAAGATTTTCTCTAACCATCTTAATGGTGACCACCTTTGTCTTGATCAGTTACCAATGGATACGTCCATGAATCCAGGAACTTTCTATTTTTTGGCATTTGTCAGAAACCCAGCCATGATTTCTGACCTATACTTCATGCAGAAACAGGCAAAAACAGGGCATACATGAGAAGATAAGCCGGCCACAATAAGGAAGTCATGGCTGGGTTTCTGTCAAATGCCAGACCATAGAAAGTTCCTGCACTCATGGTCGTACCATTGGCAAATGATCAAGACAAAAGATGTCGCCAGTAAGATGGTTAGAGAACATTTTTAAAACTCTGCAAAACTTTTCATTTGATTTTTATTTACAAAAATGTTAAACTTTTAATTGTCTAAAATCTAATTAAGGTTATGTTTAAGGGAAAACTGAGACAGTCTCAAATCTGGTATACAATATTAACCGTATGAAGGACCTGGGGAGATGGTATATGACATTGCATATCATTCACTACATATACTTCAGGCCCTGTATTAAGCATTAATGCAATTTACAATTGTATTCCTACTATTAGTCTGTATTTTTGAGTTTGGCATTGTGCTATTTTAGTAGAAGATTACATGAAAATACCTGTCTATATTTATTAAACTGTATATTTCACCTCTCCAAATTACTTTGGTTATCAATGTTGGAAATCACTTCAGTATCTAGAAAACCTAGATTGTAGGTGCAGTGTTAGGGGTATAGCTTGTTGTTCATACTGGGGTTTTTCTCTATAGTTTTCTGTGTCATCATTTTTACAAAGAAATATGACCCATTTACATCAGTGACATTTTTGTGCCGTCACTTGGCATCCGTTAGGGTCGTTTGTGTCATTTTTCTACTCAGCAAAAGGACTGGGAACCTGATGAATTCCATTAAAGTGAATCCATTAGCCTTCTGTCTTGATCTATTCATAAAAAATCCGCCCATTGATTTATTAAAAAGCGGTGCCCTTGAGGCCAACGTGAATAGAATAAATCTGGTTAAAAAAAATACACTTCTCAACAGTCAACATTGAAATTGCTACATCAAGAAGGAAAAGTCTTGGTATTATGCACATCACAGGATTCATAGACCTTGGTAAACAAATGATAAAAAAAATGGAAACAAAATATTTATAACATCGTTCTTATCACTCTGATCACTCTGATAACGGGCATTTAACCAGTCAGATGCCATGGTCAAATGTGACCACGGTATTTGAGTGGTTACTGTAACTTTCTCTACTACGATCGGTAACAGGGCGCCCCCTCACCATGGTGCGATCATGGGAGCCGTCCCACAAGAGTATTGCAATCTATGGCACAAGCTAAGCTATGGGGCTTAGATATGGGGCTAAAAAAAAAACAAAACAAAAAAAATATATAAATATAAACAAAAGTAAAAATAAAAAAAAAGTCCAAAAATGCCCAAAATAATAAAATATAACAACATTTGTCCCATACGGTAGCGTAGCAGAATAAAAAAAAATCTAAATGCCTGAATTGCCATTTCTTCTCTGCTTTGCCTCCCAAAAAACATGGAATCAAAACATCAAACATTCCCCAACGTGATATTAATAAAAACTTACACAGCATCGTACACTGAAATATAAAAAAGTTACAGGTGTCAGAAAATGAAAACATGAAAAAAACCATATAAATGTGGTATCACTGTGATTGTACCGACCTGGAGAATAAAGCTAGCATGTTAATTTTACCGCACAGTGGAAGCCATAAAAACAAAACCCATAAGAAAATAGTGGTACTGCATTTTTTTTCAGTTCCACCCCTATTGAATTTTCCAGTTTCCCAGTACATTGTACAGAACAATAAATGGTACCATTTTGAAGTATAATTTGTCTCGCAAAAATCGAGCCCTCATTTGACTTATCTAGGCAGAAAATTGAGAAAGTTATGGCTTTTGGAATGCAGGGAGTAAAAAAACGAAAATACAAAAATTGAAAATGTCCACGTCCCATAAGGGTTAATGGTTATCTGAGTAATGTAGTGCCACGCTGACTGCACTTGGGCAAATGGTGTTCCAAATATGCTCAATGGGATACAAGTCCAAAGATGCTGCAGACCATGGCAGCACGTTTAGGCCACACAGACTGCTTACTGTAACACAAGCAACATATGTTGTGCTACCCTTGTACACATGAGGCCTCACTGCTCAAAGCTCTTGTTGGTACAAGTATATAGATACACTGAGGACCAGAAGATACATTTGAGGTCAATGGTGATACCATGAATTCTACAGTATGTACTGTAGGTCACGTGTAGATGTGCAGTATGGCTGATGTTCAGTAGCAGGAACAAGTAAGTTCATTGTTGTCTGTATGCTGAGAAATGTGTATCCTTGTTTCGTAGAGAGCCTGCATAGACTTTGCTATAAGTGCCAAACCTCTCACCCGCTACATGCCACAGAATCGCCATACCTTCCAGTATCGTGTGTGGCATTTTGTCGTCTCACCTTCATTTGAATACACCATCATGGCTATGATTGCCCTAAACACTGTGGTGCTTATGATGAAGGTAAGAATGCAAATCTGGTTATTTTGTTACTTCATTCAGTCGGACTGACCCACTGGAGAACCCGAGGATCCTCTGATGGTCCCAGGTTCTAGCACAATAATGGTACAGCAGAAGACACCCTAATGAAGGGTACTAAGTGGGGCCACATTCTGAGTTTTGCCAGAGGCTCCATAGTTTATTGTAAGATTTTGTGATGAGCTGTATCACTGCAGTCCTTTATTCATTCATGGCTTATGGTTCGGTTTTCTATTAAAATTTAAGTTTGTTTTGGGTTTATGAGCATTATGAATAAAATAGGGGCAGAATATTAATGAAAAGTAAACATGACTTTAATAGCTAGTGCCAGACAACAGAGATGTAGCTGCAAATAACATTGGGGGAAATTTATTAAAACTAGTGTATCGTATGCCAGTCTTAATAAACTCCCCAACTGGTGCAGGAAATGTGAGATTTATGAAGAGGCTACAACTTCTTCATTGGACGTCCTTGCACCAGAATGAAAAACTACACCAGTAACTGGCCTAGAGTTCCATTCTATCTCACCCCAGAACTGGCATGAGTTATAATAAATCTAAAGTCCTCGGCCCAACCCAATCCCTACCCCGCGCACATTTGCAGAGTGTGGGGAATGAGGAGTGTATCGGGGGCTTTTGGCGCACATTTATCGAGTGTAGAGGTAATGATTAATCCCCCCCCATAATACCTTTCATAGAAATCTCTAGTCAGACCACATATGAAGTTGCGCACAGTTATGGGGATACAATATCCTTCAATGGGGCATGGATAGATAGTTGTGGCAATAGATGATCAGAAATGCATCGTATATTACTTGATGGGATACAATATCCTTCAATGGGGTATCGTATATTACTTGATGGGATACAAGTTAGCAGATCAGATGGAGGATCAATGACGTAAATTTAGAAATTCACCTACATAGTGACTTCACCAGTGATACCTTTTAAGTGTATATTTTCTGTTTTTTTTCCAGTATTACTCAGCTCCATACACATATGAACTTGCGTTAAAATATTTGAACATTGCCTTCACTATGTTATTTTCTCTGGAGTGCATCCTGAAAATCATTGCGTTTGGTTTCCTGGTATGTAACCATTACTTATCTATTGTCTCTTAAATTGTTTTCTCATAGACATGATACAAGGCTTGTTGTATCAACTGAGACTTATATTTTAGATTTATTGAGTCATTTCATGTAATATAAGATGATTTCTTTTTTTCTCCCAGAATTATTTCAGAGACACCTGGAATATTTTTGACTTTATTACAGTTATTGGCAGCATCACAGAAATAATTCTTACTGACAGTAAGGTGAGAAATGACTGATATCTTTTATTATCTATAGTCTGATGCTTAAAGGGATCATCCAGGAATTATAATAAGCGCATCCAGTGTGTTAAAAACAACAAGAAAAAGTTCATACGCATCTATCTCAAGCACTCTGTTGTTCAGTCCCATTCTTATGCAGCAAGTCCCGTTTTACAGCAGGACTTGCTGCATAAGAGACAGAAAATCTCATATGACCACTGAAACCAATCAGTGGTTGCTGGAGAGGGACTAGTGACATCACTGGTTCTTTACCAATGTCTGCTGAGGCCAATGATTGGTCTCAGCGGTCATGTGAGCCTCTTCACTTCTAACGCAACAAGGTCAGGCACAGGAGAGAAAGGGGAATGGAACTGTACAGCAAAGCACCAGGGATAGGTTAATATGACTTTTTGTTTATCACCCACCCTGGCCACACCTGTGTTTGCTATAATTCCTGGACAGCCCCTTTAATATATTTTAATGTTAAGATGAGTGGCATGTCCTACATGATCTCAAGGTATTTCTGAATGAGAGACATAAAGCTAGGGAGCAGATTCTCCTCTACTGACTGTGTGCTTTGTATGACAATGACAAACATATGTAATGCACTTTTCTCACCAAGGGACTCGAAGCACAGGTAGTGATTGCCATGCACCGCTCATCCCCAACATCCTAAAGTATATTTTTGGCTTGGGGAAAGAAACCAGAGTATCCAGAGAAATCCTGCGCAAACACAGGGGAAACTCGATGCAGATGTTGCTCTTGGTTGGATTCAGACAGAGAACCCCAGTGCTGCAAGGCAACAGTGCTAACCTCTGAGCCACCATACCACTCATGGCATGTTGACATGGTGGAAATTAGCTGCGTAGGGCAGGGAGATCAGGGAGATCAGCAACATGCATATAGATCCTGCAAAGGGTAAACTGCTAAAAATTCAGACTACAAGACATATAATGGCCAGAAATAGTGTTACTCCTCCTCATATAGACAATTATCCTGAAAAGTCACCTAAAACAACAAGTACTCTTTAATATCTGCAAAAAAATTGCAATGCCATTATACCTAAAGTCTTCCGCTTAGCTGTTTCTATAACTCCTATAAAAATAAATGGAGATAGTAATGCATATGTTCAGCTACCTCTCTATTAATTATTCAACTGGATGCAGTAGCCAGCAGCCGCCTTACCAGGTGGGACAGGGTCAGGGGACCCCTGTTCTGCTATAATATCTATGATGGGAATACTCTGCAATATTTTTTTCATTCTACAATTAAGTGCATTCAATTAACCCTCGTCTCAGTTTTAGCAAAGAGCTCTCATTTAAGAGATGAATCAGTCATATAGACATTAGACCTTTGTTGTTCAATTGTAATTTTCCATCCCCGAGAGCTCATTAATAGATGGTGTTTTAATGAATTGCCACTCTCACTAATACCTTCAAGTATGCGCTCAGCAGTCCGCCTGTTCCCGGCACTCAGCTGACAAAACAGTATTTTAATCCAAAATCAAAATATCACCTTTAGGCTAAGGCCCCGTGTAGTGCACCGCAGCAAAAAAAACGCTCTAAAAAAATGCGGCAGAAAAGCATTGCATTTTTTCCGCAGTGTTTTTCACAGAAAGTCCGCAGAGTTTCTGCCCCAGTGTTTCTGAAGTTATAATTGACATGCTGTGATTTTCAAGTGTTTTTGAAATCGTAGAATTTCTGGTGCGGATTTTTTTTTTCCACAGTGTGTGGATGGAATTAGCCAGAATCCCATCCACTTTGCAGGTACTGTAAAATGCTGCATTTTTTGCTGTAATGTTTCCGCCGCAGCCAAAACGCTGCATTTTCGCAACTTGGGGACCCGGCCTTAGATATAGATCTGTGCGCTTAAATATTGTGTAAATCTTAGTAGTCTGGCGTCATAACTGTATTAGAAATCTATGTTGTACGTACAGTGCCTTGCGAAAGTATTCGGCCCCCTTGAACTTTTCAACCTTTTGCCACATTTCAGGCTTCAAACATAAAGATATAAAATTTTAATTTTTTGGTGAAGAATCAACAAGTGGGACACAATTGTGAAGTGGAACAAAATTTATTGGTTATTTTAAACTTTTGTAAAAAATAAAAAACTGAAAAGTGGGGCATGCAATATTATTCAGCCCCCTTAAGTTAATACTTTGTAGCGCCACCTTTTGCTGCGATTACAGCTGCAAGTCGCTTGGGGTATGTCTCTATCAGTTTTGCACATTGAGAGACTGAAATTCTTGCCCATTCTTCCTTGGAAAACAGTTGGAGCTCAGTGAGGTTGGATGGAGAGCGTTTGTGAACAGCAGTTTTCAGCTCTTTCCACAGATTCTCGATTGGATTCAGGTCTGGACTTTGACTTGGCCATTCTAACACCTGGATACGTTTATTTGTGAACCATTCCATTGTAGATTTTGCTTTATGTTTGGGATCATTGTCTTGTTGGAAGATAAATCTCCGTCCCAGTCTCAGGTCTTTTGCAGACTCCAACAGGTTTTCTTCCAGAATGGTCCTGTATTTGGCTCCATCCATCTTCCCATCAATTTTAACCATCTTCCCTGTCCCTGCTGAAGAAAAGCAGGCCCAAACCATGATGCTGCCACCACCATGTGTGACAGTGGAGATGGTGTGTTCAGGGTGATGAGCTGTGTTGCTTTTACCTCAAACATATCGTTTTGGATTGTGGCCAAAAAGTTGGATTTTGGTTTCATCTGACCAGAGCACCTTCTTCCACATGTTTGGTGTGTCTCCCAGGTGGCTTGTGGCAAACTTTGAACAAGACTTTTTATGGATATCTTTGAGAAATGGCTTTCTTCTTGCCACTCTTCCATAAAGGCCAGATTTGTGCAGTGTACGACTGATTGTTGTCCTATGGACAGACTCTCCCACCTCAGCTGTAGATCTGTGCAGTTCATCTAGAGTGATCATGGGCCTCTTGGCTGCATCTCTGATCAGTCTTCTCTTTGTTTGAGATGAAAGTTTAGATGGACGGCTGGGTCTTGGTAGATTTGCAGTGGTCTGATACCCCTTCCATTTCAATATGATCGCTTGCACAGTGCTCCTTGGGATGTTTAAAGTTTGGGAAATCTTTTTGTATCCAAATCCGGCTTTATACCTCTCCACAACAGTATCACGGACCTACCTGGTGTGTTCCTTGGTCTTCATGATGCTCTCTGCACTTTAAACAGAACCCTGAGACTATCACAGAGCAGGTGCATTTATACGGAGACTTGATTACACACAGGTGGATTATATTTATCATCATCAGTCATTTAGGACAACATTGGATCATTCAGAGATCCTCACTGAACTTCTGGAGTGAGTTTGCTGCACTGAAAGTAAAGGGGCAGAATAATATTGCACGCCCCACTTTTCAGTTTTTTTATTTTTTACAAAAGTTTAAAATAACCAATAAATTTCGTTCCACTTCACAATTGTGTCCCACTTGTTGTTGATTCTTCACCAAAAAATTAAAATTTTATATCTTTATGTTTGAAGCTTGAAATGTAGCAAAAGGTTGAAAAGTTCAAGGGGGGCAAATACTTTCGCAAGGCACTGTATGTTGTCCATAATATAGTGCCCATAACTTGCTGTAGGCCCATATTGTGCTCGTGTGTAAGTCCAATTTTATACACACTTAATTTGATTGTATGCCATTTTGTAGAAGAATGGGGCACCTCAGAGATTTAGTAGGGTCACAAAATATGATGCAGTTGGAGCCTCCCTTCAAATATTAGATACTATGAGCCCATTACTTTTGGAAGGGTTCACCATTTACGGATCCCAGAAGGGCTGAAGTAGGGACAGCGTAAGGAGTACTATGGTGGGGCATTTCAGTACTCAACTGAAACAACAGAGCCATAACTTGAAGCACCTGGGCCCCAATGCAAAATGTAATGGGAGAACCCCCAGTCATCATGTGATATCTATAATATTGGTGTATTCTTATATTGTAGAGAGGTCTTTGGGCCCTCTGAGGCTCCCGGACCCTGTGAGGCAACTAACATATTGTTAAACAGTCTCACAAAAGGCAAAAATGTTTCTTGAAGAGCAGCAAACAAATCTCTTGTATCAAACAACTACATCAAGACGCTGTCTGTTGTATCCCAGTCTTTTATGATGAGTTAGTCTTACCCCTTTGTCTGAGTCTGCTACTAGCTGGTACACAATGTCCTGGTGGTAGTTGACCTCATTCCTTACTTGCTACTTGGTGAGGTGGACATTGGTCACCACCTTCTTAAAGTAGATAATAAATTAAGAGGTGGCCACACTTGACTCTCTCCTTAACTCTCATAGAAATGACTGGGGAGAGTCATGCACATGTACAGCCACCTCTCCTCATTCTCTAGGTAAGTGCAGGTCCCAGAGATAGGACCGGCATCTATAAAACATATATCCTGGGGTTATACCATATATGTCCAAAATTACCAATACCCCTGTGATAATTGTCTGGCTATGTATTGATCAAATAACAGATATTACGTGCAAGGTCTACTGCATGTTTGTTTATTACCTTTGCAGTTGGTGAACACGAGCAGCTTCAACATGAGTTTCTTGAAGCTTTTCCGAGCTGCACGTCTTATCAAGCTTCTTCGGCAGGGTTACACAATCCGGATTTTATTATGGACGTTTGTGCAGTCTTTCAAGGTAATAAACAGTATTATTTTCTAAATTTTTACATATGCTTGATATTTTGTATCTCTTTACAGGGTTTTTAAAGCAATCCGTGGGTGTGCGCTTACACCCTCTGTGCCGCGAATCCAGTTTTTTCGCTGGAAACAAAGTCGGACATGCAGGACTTTAAAGTGAATGGGTTTTTAAGCAATGCGTCGCTAACCTTTCGCTATCCAGTCCCTATACAGTTTCCCAAGATTTTCAGTCGGATTCGCGGCAGATGGACTCCGGCGCAAGTGTGAACCCACCCTTAGCATTATTTTCTCTCCATATAGATGTCATTTCTCCAGACCTCTCTGGGTCTTCAGCTTTTTCATGTTTTCTGTTCACAGTATTCATCCACCTTCTTGCTGTACCTTACTCTTTTTCCTGATCATTAAAGGGATTTCCAGGAGTTAAATTTTTATGGTCTATCCTGATCCGGCCTTGCACAGCTGTACAGGTTCTCTTCCGAGGCCCGTACTATACACAACACAGGGTCGGAAGCAGATAGCTCCAATCTATGTAAAGGGGCCGGGTGCCGGTAGTGCAGCTGAGCTACTATTGAAATCAATGGGAACTAACCTGCAGTATTGGAACCTAGCCACTACACAGGGCACAGAGCCAACTGCTTCTGACCATGTGTTGTACATAGTACGACCATCAGAAGCAGCCACATACTGCTGATTTGTGCAGGGGGTGAATTTCAGCCTGGACAACCTCTGTAAGGGCAGAATGAACATGTGGCTGATGGCACCCCCTGATTTAAGGTCCCAGTTGCAACTGCAGTCTCTGTAATCCCTATAGCGACACCGCTTTGTACTGGATAAGAATTGTCTTTAAAGCCCCTTTCCAAATCTAATAAACCTAGACTCAACTTTAACCTCCTGTCATGACACTTTATAGTTTTTTGTTGCCATTCTTACATCAGTATTGTCTCCAAATCTATGTACGTCCATGATGTCATTTGTTATTGTGCAGAGACTAGACGCCAATGTGACCCCTTTATAGATTTTGCACTGGTTTCTTTGCCTCTGACATTGTTATAGTCTTTAATATGTTCATGAAATACCCTTTTGTCTTCCTTCCCAGGCTCTTCCTTATGTCTGCCTCTTGATTGCAATGTTGTTCTTCATCTATGCCATTATCGGCATGCAGGTGAGTATATGATCCAGTCATGTGACTTTTTAAAGAGGACCTTTCACCAACTCCAGCTCTTTACATCCTTCAATAGATGTCGCTCCACTGATTCTGGTGCAGTTGGAATTTTTCCTAAAAATTGATGCTGTCATTTTTTGCACCCAATATGCTAAACAGGCACCCTACTGTCAGGTGGGTAGCCCCTGTCTGTCTGCTCCAGGCAGTAGGGAGTCTAATTAGCATATTAGGTGCTGAATCCAACGCCCAATACCGCCAATGATCAGCTGTTCTCTGCAACCATCAGTAGATGGAGCTGGAAGCTGATGTCTTCGTCCATTGTGTAGTGGTTGGTTGCTGCATCTCATGTGAATAAAGGCTGAGCTAATGTGTGAGGAAACATCAGCTATACAATAGACAGAGCTTCCTTATTTTGGATTGGTCCACTGTATTGTTCTGGTGCTGGCGGGTGTTGTGAACGGCTGATCGGTGGGGGTGTCAGATCACTATGATCTGGTTTTAATTTCCTATCCTAAGGCTAGGTCATCAGTTAGACAACCCCTTTAAGTGTAACCTGTTATAACACAGGTGCTTTTACATACAGGTGCTGTGGTGGGCACAGACACCACTCAAGGTTTACCACCAGTTGTTGCATTGCCCCTGTATTTGCAACTTGAAACAATGGCAAGCCCAGGTACAACCGGGCGGTGACAAACCATTAGTGGTACTTTCAGCCACTGCCGCGCATGTAATAGTAGAATCACATTGTCTGTTCATTGTATTCATTGACTACCTACTTAAGGAATATATGCTTAGGGACCATCTGCTTAGGTATTTATTGACCACCTGTTTCTGGAATATATGTTTCAACAAGTCTTACATTATGCATGAAATACTGTATATATGCATGGGCTTTTACATACTGTATTATGTGAAGAAACCAGAATCCTTTTAAACACACACAGCGTATGGTTCAGTTACAATACTGATAGGCTACAACCCTATAATAAAGTGAATCTGACCACAAGTACTTGCTATATATACACGTTAACTAAGTATATAAGTATTGATTTATGTGTTAAGGTGTTTGGAAACATTCAGCTAGAGGAGGACAGCCATATCAACAGACACAACAACTTTAGGAGCTTCTTCAGCTCCCTTATGCTGCTCTTCAGGTTAGTATGACTAGAATTCTACCTTGTCTATTACGATTTTTCACATTGTAAAAACATAGAAAAAACTATTGGACATATAAGTCATTATATTGGGAAAAATCATTGCAGCCTTTATGATAGAAAGGGCAATTCTCTTTAAAGCAATGTTGGGATCAAGAAAGATGCCATTTTTATTATTTTTATGTTTTGTCCAGTGCTACCATTAGGATACATGTAAGTTTTTTTTTATATAACACTAGACTGGTCATACATGTTAGATTAAAGGGCTTATCCTGGACTGTGACACTGAGCTGCACTTCCTCTTCTCAGGAATTGACATCACGTCCATTGGTCCATTTGGGCACCAGGTTTTTAAAGTGTACAGCAAGCTTTATACAGCATTTTCAGTTTAGCCTTTATTTGTCCAGTGCAGCAGTCACAATTCTTTAGGCTTCAGAGCTGAAATCACTCAGCATTCCATGCTTGCTCTTGGGTTCTGCATTCCAGGATGATAATGTCTTACACTTGGAATTGTAGAGTAATCTGGCATAGAAAAAAATATTTTCCCACTGTCCTGATTGACTGTTTCCAGTTATGACCAACATAATTATGAGTGCTGGGCTACAATATAGGCTCAGTAGAAGATTAGTGATGCAATGCATTTACATAGTTGCTCAACTGTTATATAATAAGTGATAAATGTGTATTAAACTGTAATTTAGTGTTCAGGGGTGAACGTGATCATCGTGAGAGACTATAGCTCCATAGAGGCAGATACTGGAATTAGGTTCACACTGCCAACATTCAGTCCATTGTTTTGATCTGTCATAGGATCAGAACAATAGGCTGAACCATTGACAGAATGATGGATGCAGATGGAACAAAACTTCCATCTTTGCTTTAACATTAGAGTGAACTATGACATATGTCATTCTGTCGGTTTTCAGTCCATTATTCTGATCCCATGACGGTCCAAACAATGTACTGAAAAAAGAAAGTTCCTTGTGGTTTCTTCCCCATCACCTCCTCTTTATTACAAATAATTCAAGTAAAGAAATAGAAAACGGTAAATAAATAGTAGTAAAGTCATATCGATGCTGACAGTGATGTCATAAACCTCTCATTATCTTCATGGTAGGAGTGCCACAGGTGAAGCCTGGCAGGAGATCATGTTGTCATGCCTTGGTGATAAGGGCTGTGAACCAGACACTACGGCGACCTCTGGACACAACGAGAACGAGCGGTGTGGAACTGACTTGGCCTATGTTTATTTTGTTTCCTTCATCTTCTTTTGCTCCTTTCTGGTAAGTTTTTGTCAATATTCCTTTTATTTATCATTTCTTATCTTTTACTTGAGTTTATTCTTTTCATTTTTCAGTTTAGATAAAGTAGCAAAATATGTAGTGAGAGACAGTAGGCATTTAACTCAATCTCCCTTTCTCTAACAGAATAGCAAACAACTGTGACACACTTTCCTGCCTTCAGCCCGACAAATCCTCTGAGTTTGCTGGCCCTGTCATGCACTTTCCTGTTGATAGCCAGCAGTATGTGGGGGTTGTTGGTCCTGTTGTGGCCTGGTGGCTGCAGTATAGGATCTCCTCTTCATGCAGGGTGGCATGATGGTTGTTTGGGTTCTGCTTCATCTCCAGTGCCAGCACATGTGACACCAACTAGTTTGGCTTAGGACCACTCCTAAGGGTGTTGTCTAAGTGGCCCCCTGGTATTTACCCTTTAGCCCCCATATGGGGATCTGGACCTTGCTGCAGGGAGACCACCAGGTTGCTAGCTCTTGGAGTAGTCAAGCAAGTGCAGTGTGTGAATATAGACTAAAATCAGAGCGGAAGGCATACATTCATAGAGTGGCATTCAGAGGGGGACTGTATATTGTGGGGGCAACTAGAGGGGGCAGCATACTGGAGAGGGACATTATAATGTGGGGGCATACAGTGTCAGGGCCATTATAGGGGCATTATACTATGTGGGGGCACAAAGAGACATTTATGGAAATGGGTGGAGCCAAAGTGGAAGTGTGTGGGACTGGAGGTGGGTCTTACTATACTTTCAATCCTTTGATAGTTGGAAATTATGGTGAATGTCCATCATGCAAGTGCCCTGGAGTTCCTTTCACAAGGAGGCTTTATGGGGATATTCAGTCCTCTGTCCTCTTGATCACTGGGGGGACCCGGAGATTGGGCCCCCATAAATTGTACACTTATTCCCTGTCCTGGGGGGATAAGTGTCCATAATGGCACAGCCCCCTTAACCATGTTTTGTAACCAGGAAACTGATGGTTATCCAACCTAATGCCACTAACCAATAGATAACATGAAATGGAAAGCAAAGGCTTTGTCATGTCCACACAGGGGTGTAGCTATAGGGGGTGCAGTGGTCGCAGTCTCTATCAGATCCAGGACCTTTACAGGTCCTTCTAAATGTACCACTCTTCTAAATGGTACAAGGTAAGTAGGGGCCCCCTTACAGATTTTGCAGTGGGGCCCAGGAGCTTCAAGTTATGCCTCTGCATATACACCATATAGTTACGTATGTTCTATATAATTCATACTTTGGTAGAGAAATTGGCATGTCCAGAAAGGGGGCAGCTGTAAAGGTTTTCTAGTGACAGATACAATTTCTGAAATACTCTGAATTGTATGTTTATCTGAAATTATATTCAGTTCACAAGCAAAGTCATTCTGAAGGGTTTGATAATGGTAATTGTCTTATTGCATATATCAGGTCTGTTTTGCAACTATCTTTAAATGTTTTTGACAGCCAAATGCAAATGTCGGTCTATTTTGTGCAGTGCTAAAAGAAAGTACAGAGGTTATTCACACACCTATTGCTTCTCTATGTACTTATTATATGTCAGATATAAACACTTACTGAACCAACAACTTACACCTCTTAAAGGCTGAATACACTCACAGTATATTGACTTGCAATCTCTGCTCTTACATCGAATGTGACCTGAGACTACATACAGCAAATACGCTTACTATATAGTACATGCATTCAATAGGAGGTGGAATTGGACCTCCACCTCAAAATCATCTCCGCTTTCCAGGCTTTGTGGCTTTTACTGGCAGATTAGGCTCAGCTTTGGTCTCTGACTCACTGATTCCGGAATTTGGCTCTGATTTTGAGACGGAATTCGTTTAAAAATCAGAGCCACATTACGCCGTGTGAACATACCCATAAGAGTATGCCGTGTGAACAGTCACCCTAAAGCCCAAGATTTTAGAAATCTCTGATTCTGGAGACTTAACCCCTTAGATGCTGCAGTCAATGCTAACTATAATGTCTAAGTGGTTAGGCTGAGGATACCTTCTCTTACAGAACTAATGCAGTGCGTTATATGACCAATCAGAAGATCACATGTCCAAGTTCAGAACTTGGAAAAAAATGTAATAAAAAGGAATTGGTAATGTAATATAATGGAATTGGTATTGCCATATCTGTGCAATAAAATCAACATATTTAGCTTATACAGGGAACACTTAAAAAATTGGTAAAATTGCTGCTGCTTGTTCATACCGGAAAGCAAAAAAAAAAGTTTAAACAATGGCAGACTCCAGCAAGTCACGGCAGTGGTCACATGTTAGTCCATGCATCATCCCTGGAGTGTCGTGAACAGAGACCTGTGGTGGATTATTTTATAGCATTTTCCGCTTTGGTGAAAAATTTCTGGACAACCCCTTTAAATGGGACTGATCTGCATTACCATACTTGGCCCATAGATAAAAGTGGCGTTCTTCTGGAAAAAAGTAGTCATGTTCTTCTGGAAAAACATAGTCTTATAGCTCCCTTTGAACTCCATTTGCCACCAGATAGAAGCCTTCAAAATGAATATATACTAGCTATCCATAGAGATCATACATTTTATTTGATGATCTGAGCACATATTGTTCTCTGTATATAATATGAAAAACATATCACTCCAGGCAAAACTAAACCACTATGTTATACCCAGAGCAAGGCCCTAGGGGGCAGTGCATGACACACATTGTTTCTTTGGTGTTCTTTGAATCCCTTTGTCAATAAAATTGTAGAAGATTGTAAGAATTACATAGATTAAGCTGAAATACGAGGAGCCTTTTCATGTCTGATACTAATGAGGCCTCTAAGGTCTATGGCAGCGGGTTTTGTTAAGTGTACAGTCGCTACCTCCCTTTATTACATTGGGGATGACAGACAGCTGTCTGGAAATATTTGTCCTAGATAAAAAATATTTGCAAAAAAAACAGAACACATTGAAATTTTCAGTAATTTAATAAGGGATCAAGGAAGCCGACATCTGCCAAATAAATAGAGCCCCGGCTTCATTATATATGGGACATCAGGTAATAAATGTTACATATAGACTATTGTTGATAGGAACAGTGATCACATAATAGCTATTTCTATATTATACTACAATACACAATGTCGCCACCAATGAGCACTACGCACTAGGGTAGATGCATTAGAAAATCTCCTGTCCTGGCATAGGCAGAGAACTGTACCACACATGTTGTGCAAGTAGATAGTAGTAAAGTACATGTTGTACAACCAAAAACTGTATAGTACATGTAGTATAGAGAGCAGTGCAGTTAATGTTGTACAGGTAGAGAGCAGTACAGACATATAGTATAGGTAGAGGGCAGTACAGTACATATAGTATAGGTAGAGGGCAGTACAGTACATATAGTACAGGTGTAGGGCAGTACAGTATATATAGTTAAAGGTAGAGGGCAGTACAGTACATGTAGTACAGGTAGAGGGCAGTACAGTACATATAGTACAGGTAGAGGGCAGTACAGTACATATAGTACAGGTAGAGGGCAGTACAGTACATGTAGTACAGGTAGAGAGCAGTACAGTACATATAGTATAGGTAGAGAACAGTACAGTACATATAGTACAGGTAGAGGGCAGTACAGTACATGTAGTACAGGTAGAGGGCAGTACAGTACATGTAGTACAGGTAGAGGGCAGTACAGTACATATAGTACAGGTAGAGGGCAGTACAGTACATGTAGTACAGGTAGAGAGCAGTACAGTACATATAGTACAGGTAGAGAGCAGTAGAGTACATATAGTATAGGTAGAGAGCAGTATAGTACATGTAGTACAGGTAGAGGGCAGTACAGTACATGTAGTACAGGTAGAGGGTAGTACAGGACATATAGTACAGGTAGAGGGCAGTACAGGACATATAGTACAGGTAGAGAGCAGTACAGTACAGTACATATAGTACAGGTAGAGAGCAGTACAGTACATATAGTATAGGTAGAGGGCAGTACAGTACATGTAGTACAGGTAGAGAGCAGTACAGTACATATAATACAGGTAGATAGCAGTATAGTACATGTAGTACAGGTAGAGAGCAGTACAGTACATATAGTACAGGTAGAGAGTAGTACAGTACATATAGTATAGGTAGAGGGCAGTACAGTACATGTAGTACAGGTAGAGAGCAGTACAGTACATATAGTACAGGTAGATAGCAGTATAGTACATGTAGTACAGGTAGAGAGCAGTACAGGACATGTAGCACAGGTAGAGGGCAGTACAGTACATATAGAACAGATAGAGAGCAGTACAGTACATATAGTACAGATAGAGAGCAGTACAGTACATATAGTATAGGTAGAGGGCAGTACAGTACATATAGTATAGGTAGACAGCAGTACAGTACATATAGTACAGGTAGAGAGCAGTACAGTACATGTAGTAAAGGTAGAGAGCAGTACAGTACATATAGTACAGGTGTAGGACAGTACAGTACATATAGTACAGGTAGAGTGCAGTACAGTACATGTAGTACAGGTAGAGAGCAGTACAGTACATGTAGTACAGATAGAGAGCAGTACAGTACATATAGTACAGGTGTAGGGCAGTACAGTACATATAGTATAGGTAGAGGGCAGTACAGCACATGTAGTATAGGTAGAGAGCAGTACAGTACATATAGTACAGGTAGAGTGCAGTACAGTACATGTAGTACAGGTAGAGAGCAGTACAGTACATGTAGTACAGATAGAGAGCAGTACAGTACATATAGTACAGGTGTAGGGCAGTACAGTACATATAGTATAGGTAGAGAGCAGTACAGTACAGGTAGAGAGCAGTACAGTACATATAGTATAGGTAGAGAGCAGTACAGTACATATAGTATAGGTAGAGAGCAGTACAGTACATGTAGTACAGGTAGAGAGCAGTACAGTACATGTAGTACAGATAGAGAGCAGTACAGTACATATAGTATAGGTGTAGGGCAGTACAGTACATATAGTATAGGTAGAGAGCAGTACAGTACAGGTAGAGAGCAGTACAGTACATATAGTATAGGTAGAGAGCAGTAGAGTACATATAGTATAGGTAGAGAGCAGTATAGTACATGTAGTACAGGTAGAGGGCAGTACAGTACATGTAGTACAGGTAGAGGGTAGTACAGGACATATAATACAGGTAGAGGGCAGTACAGGACATATAGTACAGGTAGAGAGCAGTACAGTACATATAGTACAGGTAGAAAGCAGTACAGTACATATAGGTAGAGGGTAGTACAGTACATGCCGTACAGGTAAAGAGCAGTACAGTACATGCCGTACAGGTAGAGAGCAGTACAGTACATGCTGTACAGGTAGAGGGCAGTACAGTACATGTAGTACAGCTAGAAAGCAGTACAGTACATATAGTATAGGTAGAGAGCAGTACAGTACATGTAGTACAGGTAGAGGGCAGTACAGTACATATAGTATAGGTAGAGGGCAGTACAGTACATATAGTACAGGTAGAGAGCAGTACAGTACATATAGTACAGGTAGAGGGTAGTACAGTACATATAGTATAGGTAGAGGGCAGTACAGTACATATAGTACAGGTAGAGCAGTACAGTACATATAGTACAGGTAGAGAGCAGTACAGTACATATAGTACAGATAGAGAGAAGCACAGTACATGTAGTACAGGTAGAGGGCAGTACAGTACATATAGTATAGGTAGAGACTAGTACAGTACATGTAGTACAGGTAGAGGGCAGTGCAGTACATGTAGTACAGATAGAGAGCAGTACAGTACATATAGTATAGGTAGAGAGCAGTACAGGACATGTAGTACAGGTAGAGAGCAGTACAGTACATATAGTACAGGTAGAGGGCAGTACAGTACATATAGTACAGGTAGAGAGCAGTACAGTACATGTAGTACAGGTAGAGGGCAGTACAGTACATATAGTACAGATAGAGAGCAGTACAGTACATATAGTATAGGTAGAGAGCAGTACAGGACATGTAGTATAGGTAGAGAGCAGTACAGTACATATAGTACAGGTAGAGGGCAGTACAGTACATATAGTATAGGTAGAGGGCAGTACAGTACATGCAGTACAGGTAGAGATCAGTACAGGACATGTAGTACAGGTAGAGAGCAGTACAGTACATGTAGTACAGGTAGAGAGCAGTACAGTACATATAGTACAGGTAGAGGGCAGTACAGTACATATAGTATAGGTAGAGGGCAGTACAGTACATATAGTATAGGTAGAGAGCAGTACAGTACATATAGTATAGGTAGAGGGCAGTACAGTACATATAGTATAGGTAGAGAGCAGAACAGTACATATAGTACAGGTAGAGAGCAGTACAGTACATATAGTACATGTAGAGAGCAGTACAGTACATATAGCATAGGTAGAGGGCAGTACAGTACATATAGTACATGTAGAGAGCAGTACAGTACATATAGCATAGGTAGAGGGCAGTACAGTACATATAGTACAGGTAGAGAGCAGTACAGCACATGTAGAACAGAGAGAGAGCAGGTAGGTAGTAGTACATGTAGTACAAGTAAAGACCAGTACAGTACATGTAGTATCGATAGAGAGCATAACAGTACAGATAGTATAGTTCAGGTAGAGAGCAATACAGTACTGTACATGTAGTACAAGTAGACGGATGATGTGCTGATTTACCTGTATTTTACCAATAACGTACTGGATGACTGACTGAACCTTCCAATTACACACATACATGGAACTGTCTTACCCTGCATGATTTTTGTATTAGTATTGAAAGTTACATATATATGTATTGTGTTGCAGTATTGTAGTATTATTTTATCTGTGTAATCCTTAGATGTTAAATCTATTTGTCGCCGTCATCATGGACAACTTTGAATACTTGACAAGAGACTCTTCCATTTTGGGTCCACATCACCTGGATGAGTTTGTTCGGATCTGGGCGGAATATGATAGAGCAGCATGGTAAATTATCTTACTTTCCTATAAATGTTATGGTATTTGCCTTCCAAAAATTCACAAATAGTGTCTATATTCAAAAGGCATTCATACAAATGTCCCATATACAGGTGTTTTTTTTTTAAAAATATTTTTAAATATTTTTAGAGTGTATTATGTCAGAATATTGATGACTTTTTATTTGTTCCCATTCCCTGCCCATGCCTTTGCCCATGTCCCAGAATAACCTGCTGCAGTATCTGGGTTTGACATTGTGCTGTCCCAGGAGCTCTCATGGTGCAGTGATTGAAGTTGTGGGGGGATTGCCTCTGGCCATGGAGATACCCAGCTTCATGATTTTGAGCTGTGCTCTTATTAACATGCCTGTGCTTCTCTTCCAGTGGCAGGATACCCTATAAGGATATGTACAAATTAGTCCGAGTCATCTCGCCTCCGCTCGGCCTAGGAGAGAACTGCCCCTACAGGGTGGCATGCAAGGTTTGGTGCCCAGTCTCTCAGCCCTTTCCACTCAGCAAGGGCATAGCTTACCTCTACCTTCCCACCTTTCCCTTCACCTAACTGTCCCTTCCCCTCCACCGCTCCACTACTGCACCATGCAAGGGACCTCGGGCTGCTGCCTCCAGGTTTAAATAGTGATTTTCACTCCCTAACAGTCCCACAAAATCAGCAGCTGCACCCAAGCTAGTCCCCGGGACTCAAGGACATCTCAGTAAAGATCAGTGAAGGTCCTGAGATCACATGTTTGATGTGACAGTCAATTCTAGCTATGGTATAGGTAACAGTGTTCAGTAGCAGATGTCAATGTATGGAAATTATAGATACTAATTATAGAATATTCAACCAAAAGTAAACTAAAAAGCTACATGAATATAAATACAAGTAAATTGTTGATTCTTAGGGCTCGTTAATCTGAGCTACATATTAATAATCTCAGATATTCACACCTAGAGGTCCAGGGTTACTAGTGTTGGGGGGCAGCTGGTTGACTCTGAAATCTGCAACTTAGCATGAGCAGAAGGAACTTTTCAGGAAGAATGCATGAAAACTTTCCTTATATGCATTCGGGTGCATGCTTTGCACTGGTGCATGCCAGGAGCCACATCAAGCAGCCAGGAGGAAGCAACTGCGGGTTCCCTACTTTACGATCTTTTATCACAGCTGCACCCTCTGGTCAAGTTAAATGATACCCAGATGGGATACACGGCTCCCCCAATATTGTCAGCTCTGTAATAGCCGCTGGCTGTAAATATTGCGGAGATGGCTGGTAGGTGAGAAGCTGATGCTGAGCCTGGAGACGAGTATCTGACATGCTTGCAACATCATTGCAATAGAGAAGCAGTAATCCTCAAAAAAAAACAGAAGAGACGAATTTGGTGTGGGTACAAAAGGTCTAAATACAGGCATGAGTGCGGTATAACCCCCGCCTGAATCTGCTCCTGGGGTGAAGGCATTTAATAACCCCCTCCGTCTTCTCTTCTGTTTCCCTTTTTCTTTTCTGTTTCTTGTGTGTTTTTATGTTTGTTTGTTTTCTTTTCTTGTTTTTTGCTTCCCTGGATATGCCACGCTTTTCTTTGTCCCTTCATTGCTTGGTCCATTGTTCTCACTTCACTCCCTTCCTCCTTCTCTGGCTCCTCCTGTCCATAACCAGTGGCCGTATCCATTATACAGAGATGTATGACATGCTGACTCTCATGTCACCACCGTTAGGCCTTGGAAAGAGATGTCCCAATAAAGTGGCTTATAAGGTAGAGGTCATCCTTATTACAATCTATGGTTGTGATGTGAGACAAAGTGTTGGGTGACATTCCCCTGGATTATACATTCCCCTGGATTATACATTCTCCTGGATTATACTTTGTATTCTCAAGCATCCTTTTCACTCAAGTCGCAGTCCTGAATTATTTTCATTTGCAGTACATGCTCTATAAACACCTACCCCCAATGACAGACGTATTATATCCCTATGAGTTTTCTACCACAGTCTGGGCCGCAAGGAAGCTTTGATGGTCATCAACTAAAAATGACACAAAAATATTGGACCCCATTAATTTGTAAATTCTTTAAAATATCTACAGAAAAAATACTTATCTTTAGTTTCTCCATAGATCACTTCATAATGAAATTAGGGGCTGGCCAATTCCAATAACCTATGGCTAGATCATGTAGGCAGTAGAGGATTATAATAAGGGCTTTTTGGATGGCCACTTGAGGCTCTTGGGGGCCCATGCCACCCAAATTTCTTATCAACTTTAAAGAGGCCTGCGGTGGCAGAAGAATTTTACATATACCTTGTAAATACATGCACGGCCGCAACTAATCTTCCCATAAGCAAAGGGGCAGTTTCCCATAATGCAAGGGGGCCTGCTCCTTCACAGTGATGCCCCCCTCCTGTACCCTGTGGCCATTAAAAATAAAATTGCCTTCAGCTACACTCATTTGATCCCTGGGTTTGGCGTTCCTGGTACCTATACAGATTAGATGGTTGATTGGACCGGTCAGAATCGGAGGGACTAACTAGCATCATATACAGTGGGTACAGAAAGTATTCTGACCCCTTTAAATTTTTCACTCTTTGTTTCATTGCAGCCATTTGCTAAAAGCAAAAAAGTTCATTTTATTTCTCATTAATGTACACTCAGCACCCCATCTTGACAGAAAAAAAAACAGAAATGTAGATATTTTTGCAAATTTATTAAAAAAGAAAAACTGAAATATCACATGGTCATAAGTATTCAGACCCTTTGAGTAGAAGCCCCTTCCTTTTGAGCTAGTACAGCCATGAGTCTTCTTGGGAATGATGCAACAAGTTTTTCACATCTGGATTTGGGGATCCTCTGCCATTCTTCCTTGCAGATCCTCTCCAGTTCCGTGAGGTTGGATGGTGAATGTTGGTGGAGCCATTTTCAGGTCTCTCCAGAGATGCTCAATTGGGTTGAGGTCAGGGCTCTGGCTGGGCCAGTCAAGAATGGTCACAGAGTTGTTCCGAAGCTGCTCCTTTGTTATTTTAGCTGTGTGCTTAGGGTCATTGTCTTGTTGGAAGGTGAACCTTCGGCCCAGTCTGAGGTCCAGAGCACTCTGGAAGAGGTTTTCTTCCAGGATATCTCTGTGCTTGGCCGCATTCATCTTTCCTTCAATTGCAACCAGTCGTCCTGTCCCTGCAGCTGAAAAACACCCCCATAGCATGATGCTGCCACCACCATGTTTCACTGTTGGGATTGTATTGGGCAGGTGATGAGCAGTGCCTGGTTTTCACCACACATACCGATTAGAATTAACGCCAAAAAGTTCAATCTTTGTCTCATCAGACCAGAGAATCTTATTTCTCATAGTCTGGGAGTCCTTCATGTGTTTTTTGGCAAACTCTATGCGGACTTTCATATGTCTTGCACTGAGGAGAGGCTTCCTTTGGGCCACTTTGCCATAAAACCCCGACTGGTGGAGGGCTGCAGTGATAGTTGACTTTGTGGAACTTTCTCCCATCTCCCTACTACATTCTGGAGCTCAGCGACAGTGATCTTTGGGTTCTTCTTTACCTCTCTCACCAAGGCTCTTCTCCCACGATTGCTCAGTTTGGCTGGACGGTCTAGGAAGAGTTCTGGTCGTCCCAAACTTCTTCCATTTAAGGATTATGGAGGCCACTGTGCTCTTAGGAACCTTGAGTGCTGCAGAAATTCTTTTGTAACCTTTTCCAGATCTGTGCCTTGCCACAATTCTGTCTCTGAGCTCCTTGGGCAGTTCCTTTGACCTCATGATTCTCATTTGCTCTGACATGCACTGTGAGCTGTGAGGTATTATACAGACAGGTGTGCGCCTTTCCTAATCAAGTCCAATCTGTTTAATTAAACACAGCTGGACTCCAATGAAGGAGTAGAACCATCTCAAGGAGGATCAGAAGGAAATGGACAGCATGTGAGTTAAATATGAGTGTCACAGCAAAGGGTGTGAATACTTATGACCATGTGATATTTCAGTTTTTCTTTTTTTAATAAATTTGCAAAAATATCTACATTTCTGTGTTTTTTCTGTCAAGATGGGGAGCTGAGTGTACATTAATGAGAAATAAAATGAACTTTTTTGCTTTTAGCAAATGGCTGCAATGAAACAAAGAGTGAAAAAAATTAAAGGGATCTGAATACTTTCCGTACCCACTGTATGTATGTTAAAGCTTAATTCTGGGTTCAGAAAATTAGGACAATATAAAGAAGCAGCAGTAGTACATATGCTTAGATCTTTTAGCACACACAATGAAAACAAATTCTTTACAAGTATACATCTTAAGTACACACTATTTATCCCTTCATTGTTTTAAAGGGGTTTTCCAGGCTAAAAATATTGATGACCTGTCCTAAAGGTAGGTCGCTAACATCAGATCACTGGGGGTCCTACACCCACCACCTCCACCAATAACCTGTCCTCAGCAGCTAATACACAGCGAATGGTGCAAAAAGCAGAAAGCTCTGTTCTCTGTATAGCAGCAGAACTAAGTCGCTGCAGTTTAAGCCCCATTCAGATGAATAGGAGCTGATCTGCAGTACCTGATCTGACCACTACACAGATAACAGAGCTGTCTGCTTTATTCTTTATGTATCATCTGTTGCGAACATCTGATCACTGGGGGTGTCAGGTGTTGGACCCCCACCAATCCGATAATGATAACTTTTCCTTAGGATAGGTCATCAATATTTTTAGCCCGGAAACCCATTTTAAGTCTAAAATAATGTTTCTGTACATACTTTGAGAGCAGCTTGGAGCTCTATATCACAAATAGCAACCGCTATCCAGAAATACTGAAAAAAATATTCAATTTACAGTAGATTTGTGAAATTATGTACATTAAAAATGGCATAAGATGTTCTAAACCAAGGTCTCCAGCCCAAGACTCTCCACCTGTTAAAAACTACAACTCCAGAGTTGTTTTTCAAAGCCTGGAAAACTAAAGGTTAACTCTACTGTGACCCACCAACGCCAAGATCAAGATCAAAGTCAAGATCTTCTATTGGGGATCCCAACTCCTTTTCATACTCAAAATCCTGGCTGGTTATGGCATAGTTCTAGCATTGCCACTACTTTTATTTTTGATATTATAATAGCTTCTTCTTCCATATCTATTTTAATAATGTCTCTTAAACTTACCTTGTAGACGTGATGTCTGCAGACCCATACAGTAATTATATTACTAGGGAAATAATCCTCTAAATAGCTGGTTCTGGACAGTCAAACCTTTGCCTTGTTTGTGTGCTGTCCAGCAATACCGACACCCTTTGCCTTCAAGTAGCTGGGAATGTCTTGTAGTCAGGTTAGGATATGCATGCTCCTTCTGTTATTTTACCTCTCTTAGTTACACAGGTGTAGGGTGGAGCTGGGGATATGGAGGGAAGTTTGGAGAGTGATGTCTTCATCCTTGTTTTGTGTATGGTGTAGTGATTATGTGCCTATGTGTGCTTGTCTGCTTTGGGTCCCCTTGTCGATATCCCATATCTTGGGCGCCCGGTGTTTTTGTACAGAGATTGGTCCTGATGAATATGCCAGTAACAGAGGATATGACGGTACATTTCACATCCACGCTTATGGCTCTCATCCGGACGGCACTGGATATAAAAATAGCCAAAGGTAAGAAATTAAAAATTTAGGTTACTGCGTTAATAAAAAAATACCTATGCATAGTTTCATCCTGCAGGAATACTCACAAAATATAACTAAATATGAAGTATATTGTAGGTTGGAGTAAGACTCCAGTATTAGACTCTAACTATGGAGACACATAGGTTTATATATGGGCTGCAGACACAAAATAGTAGAATATATATTTTTTTTAATTAAAACTATCTTAGGGCCGGTTCACATCTGCGTTCGGTTTCCGTTTGGGGAGTCCGCTAGGGGAACCCTCCGAATGGAAACCTATACGCATAAAAAGCGGTTTACTGCGAAACCACACAGACCCTATAGACTATAATGGGGTCTGTGTGGTTTCCGCTCAGTTTCCGCACGAAGCAAGCAGCACTTTCCTCTCCGCATGTTTCATGGGGAAACTGAACGGAAACCACACGGACACCATTATAGTCTATGGGGTCCGTGTGGTTTAACAGGTAAACCGCTTTTTATGCTTATAGGTTTGCTTTCGGAGGGGTCCCCAAGTGGACTCCCCGAAAGGAAACTGAATGCAGATGTGAACTGGCCCTTAGTCTGAAGCCCCATGTTGCAAAAAAAACGGTGTGTTTTATAGTACCTGCAAAGTGAATGGGATTCTGGCTAATTCCATCCACACATTGCAGAAAAAAAATCCATAGTGGAAAAGCATCTCTATAATACCTGCGAAAACGCTGACAGAAAGTACGCAGAAGAAAACTTTTTTTTTTTTCAGCAGTGTTTTTGTGCTGCGTCTTGCTACTTAGGGCCTTAAAATTTTTATTTTATATGCGCCACCTAATTGTATTTTTGGGAAAATCTGAAAGCTCTTCTAATATTAGAGGCTTAGAGTTAAAGGGGACGTCCGTCAGAGACCACCCTTTTCAGAATGTGGCCCCAGGAACATTCAACTGACCCCTCCAGGCCCCCTTCATGGTTTGCATGGCAAACAGTTTATTTTGCCTGGGAAGCCATGGCCAGTATATATGGTGGACTAGTTCCTGACAAAATGGTAGATGCTCATACAGGATGGCTCTCTGTTCTGACACTGTCAACCACATGCCTAAGTAAACTTATGAATAGGCATTACCTAAATCTATTAATGTATTAATATAGTCATTGATCGTGTGTTGTTTTTACAGGTGGGGCTGACAGACAACAACTGGACTCGGAGTTGCAGAAGGAAATTCTGGCAATTTGGCCAAATCTATCTCAAAAGATGTTGGACCTACTTGTACCCATGCCAAAATGTGAGTGTTTTAAAGAATTCTCTACTAAAATAAAAATCAGCAAAGTATTAACATAATAAAACGTTACAGTGGTACAAATATTATATGTTGGCATTTTACAAGCCAATAGACATTACTAGAGTAATAGTAACGCGGCTATAGATAGATTGCAGATGTATTTAGGCCTTGTTGTATGAGCTGGCATAAAGACACCAGTATTATAAAGGGCACATGATGGGGAGGCTGCTTCAAATTTTGCATTGGGGTCAAAGATCTTAAAGGGATTTCCAGGAATTTTTTTGTGTCCTATCCCTGACTGGTGGGGGGTTTAAAGCTGACTGTCTGGGGCTTTGTCCAATCCCCATACTATACAGTGTATGGAGCCTGAAATAGATAGCTCTGTACATTGTACATTGACTAGGCAGCATTATTGCAGCTGAGCTCCCATTGGACGATTGGAAACGATTGTTTAGTGATCAGTGATTTTGACTTTTTCTGCTATTTGTAGAAAAATGTACCTTCCCTAGACATCCAAAGATAGGGGTTTTCTGGGACTGCAGCACTAATGGTCTATCCTTTACGATAGGTCATCAATATCAGATTGATGAGGTGATGACACCAAGCACCCCCACTGATCAGTTGTTTGAAGAGGCCGCAATTTGGATGAGCACTGTGACCTCTGCACTACTTACCGAGCACAGCGCCATACATTACACAGCAACTGTTTTTGGTATTGCAGCTCAGCCCTATTCACTTGACACATTGAAGTGGTGCTCACCAGAGCCGATCTGTCCGGGTTCCAGGTGTTTGACCCCCATTGATCTGATATTGATGACCAATCCTAAGGAAAGGTCATCGATATTAAAGTCCCAGATAACCTGTTTAATGGTAGGTGTAAATTGCTCTACTTATCCTAAGCATAAAGGGGATGAAAATACATTTGGCATTATATTAAAAGCCTCTTGGATGGTGGAGAAAATGAAATTGTTAGCTTTATCAGCTTGACTGGCTATGTCTAATTCTATGCACTGCGATTGGAAGCACAGCACGTATTAATTCAGTGTGAAATGAGCTGAGGCTCTCCGCACCTTCACTTGTTTGCCTGCTGTGTCAGACTGACAGCAAGATATGTGAAAAATCACTTAAGAAGCATAGAACCTGATAAGTTTGCTGTTCATGCCAGGATGTCGCTTTTATAATAAGTCATTGAAATAACAGTTCATAAAGTAATCTAATGTATGCCGACCCAAGGCTTAAATGGGGAATAAAGTACCAATTTGTGAACAAAAGATATCGTGCTTTTGGTGGAACAAGAACAACCCAAGAATGTGATAAGACTGATGTTCCAATTCACCTAGGTATTTCTAGCGTCAGATTTTAAAGGAGCAGTTACATTAAAGTAGAAATAAAGAGAAATAAAGCTTATAAGAAAAGACTTACATAATCATGCACAGTTAAAGGGGTGATCCAAGCAAAAATGGACAATCCCTCTAACTTTTAAATCAGCCAGGGGCATTGAAAATTTTTTTTTAAAAATTCATACACACCTTTCTCCAATGCTCCAGTGTCTTCCCAGCACGTCCCGGATCTTCTGCTCAACGGGACTCTTCCGGAGTTCCGCTGAAGCCGCTGATTGGCCTCAGCGGTAATGTGGCCGCTGAGGCCAATCAACGAAGGACATGCGATGTCACTACCTGTGACATCACGGGTCTCTTCTTGAGGCTGCTGAGGTCAATCAGCGGCTTCAACGGAACCCTGGAAGAGACCCATTGAGCAGAAAACTGGAACACGCCGGAAGGACACCGGAGCATTGGGCACAGGTGAGCATGCATTTTTTTTTTTTTTTTTCATCACTGCCCCCGGCTGATTTAAAAGTTAAAGGGGTTGTCCATTTTTGCCTGGACAACCCCTTTAAGGACACCTTCAATAGCTGTGGATTGAATGCTTGTTTAGCTTGCTAATTCCTCCCAAATCCCCCCTTAACCATGCAAGACCGGGCATGCGTGTGTGACAGACACAGATGGCAAATTATCTCTCATCAGAACAAAGGACCAGGCACCAGGCATGCTGAAATTCAACATGCCCAATCCGTCTTTCCGCCAGCCTCATCCTGTGGTGGTGGGGAATTGGCACATAGATAACAAAGTCCTCAAATTCAGCCAACTTAGCTGTTACATGTATGGACATTGGGACATTGATTCTACAGATATAAGAGATAAAGTATTGGTCTTGGGTAAGATGGCTTTTTGGTCTTTTTGTCCATCCCATTGAAGAGCACTAAAATCAGCCTCTCATAAACCTAAAAATGGCTCCTCGCAGACAAACATACTATATACAGTATATTCCATTTAAACACTAGTGGGGAATTTATTAAGACTGGAGCATTGTGCACTTTTCTTAATATTTTAAGTGCTGGAGGCAGATGGGCCAGAATACTCTTAAAGGGAGTCTGTCAGCAGAATCCAGCATATCAAACCAGTTCTGCAGATAGATAGGTTCACCTGAAAAAAATAGTGTTTTTCTCTTTTGAACTGCAGCCTCTGTTCCCAAGATATCACAGTTTTTCTTAATATGCAAATGAGCTCTTTGGAGCAATGACCATTCCCTAATTGCTTCATTAACCATTTCTATATTGATAAAACATTGATATCTCAGTAATGGAGGCACCAACTCACAAGAAGAAAACACCATTTGATTCTGGTGACTCTAACTTGTCTGCGGGACAGACTCCCTTTTAATGAAGCATCTATGTCGTAATTAGAATTCCATCCAGCAGTCATATGCCATCCTGCGCTCTATGCCCACTATGAAAGTGAGGGAGAGATCTTCTGATGCTGCTGTGTCTTCAAGAATAGACTACCAGAATAAGGCAATAAATGAATTAGCAACCTCTTCCCCTTCTCCCTCTCTTTAGAGTTCTGTGTGTGAGCGGTGTACTGATGCTATGTAAACAAACAGACTGAGTGAAGATAAGGAGGAGAACAGCTTAATAAGTGGAGAAAGAAACATATTTCTTTAATAAGAGATATTACAAAGTTTCTTATATTCACATATACTATACTTCATTTATGACAAGTGGTTTTATAATTGGAGGTACACTTTAAGACATGCCATCCTCGCCTTAGGAATCCACTTTACGGATATTAGAGACATATGTACAGTGAATAAATATTGTGTCTATTGTATTTCAAGTAAAAGTTTTAAAAGTTTCTGAAGTGCTCGGATCTGAAAATACTGTATGTAATAAAACATAGGGTTCAGATGTTGTCTTCCCCCCTAGATTCAGCGGCTCCTCATCCTGAAATGATAACTTAAAGGTAACACTGGACTGTATTCAACAACGCCAAGGAATTCAGGGCGATTTAGAATCAATAATACTAAAACAAATAGATAATTCTAGATATAATAATCATTTATTATTAATGTATTTTGAGGGCTTCTATGACCTTCTGAAAGGCCAAGTTGTGTCTTGTACAACATAACCCACAACAGTAATCCCATTACAGACTTCATAATTGTGAATCCGTCTTTGACAATTTATGAATTATTTTCCTCCAGCCACTGACCTGACTGTGGGCAAGATTTATGCTGCTATGATGATCATGGACTATTATAAGCAGAGTAAAGCAAAGAAACAGAGACAACAGCTGGAGGAACAGGTGAGATAACCTGCACATCTTCTGCCAGACGGAAAGATCAAATGCATGCAGAGACTTGTGTAATCGTGCCTGTACTAATACATGGAATGGTTATTGTGCCTTTTATAGTTTAAATATCGTCAGTTCAGAAGACTATACTATATAGGTTAGATGAAGAAAGTACATAGTGGTACATATGGACAGGGATTGTCTTAAAGGGGCTCCCAAAATCATTATTTATTTATTTATTTATTTATTAGGCTTACTTGTATAGCACAATCATATTCAGAAGCGCTTTACAGACATTGTTAGTCACTGTCCCATATAGGGCTCACAATCTACATTCCCTATCAGAATGTCTTTGGAGTGTGGGAGGAAACCGGAGTGCCAGGAGGAAACAAACCCAAACACGGGGAGAACATACAAACTCCTTGCAGATGTTGTCCTCGGCAGGATTTTAACCCAGGACTCCAGTGTTGCAATGCTAACCACTGAGCCACCATGCCGCCCAAAATCATAAAGAATGTTGCCAAAGAGAAGGAATTACATAAAGAAATGATAGAATCGATACTTACCCCTTAAATTGCCCACCACTCCGGAACCCCAAAGGTCCCTCTGCCACATTAAATATACTTCTATTCCAATTGCATAAGGTAGGTGGGGTCACCATTATAGATTTTTCACTTGGGCCCAGGAGATTGTGAGCAAGTCTTAATGGAGGTCTGGGCTCAGATAGCGAAAGAATGGGAAAGATAATTCTGCTAAATGTATGGCTAAGACATGGTTGAACAGGGGGCCCAAGATGGGTTTTTGCCTGTGAATCTTTAGTTACACCCCTGTATATACTGTAAGTGTAAGAGTGCCAGGACCACCGGAGTGGTAGTGATGGAGCGGTGGTGGATTTTGCCACATTTTCTATCTTCTTAAATAACTTTTATAAGAAATCCCTGTCTAAAATAGAGATTTAACAACTACAAATCGAGTCAATGAATTCAGTATTTTGTAGCAAGTAATTATTGATGGATTTGGTGCATTCTTATTAAGAATCTTCATTATCTTTTCAAAGGAAACGATATTTCCAGGACATGAATACATCTACATTGTCCGCTTTATTACCCTATATATGAGATCTCGATGGATTACCTTATCTTTGACTAATCTCCATATTTACCCTTTCAACAGAAAAACGCTCCAATGTTTCAGCGAATGGAAGCGTCGTCCTTACCTGAGGAGATATTATCCAATGCCAAAGCCTTACCGTACCTCCAGCAGGATACTCTGTCAGGACTGTGAGTCAGTTGCGCGGTGGTATATTATAGCGTAATAATAGACATGGCTACAAAGGATGATTTTTTTTTTTAACCTGCTATGTGTTTATGGCCTGTCTTTTAAGGGATGCCTTCCCGTCACTCAGCCCCTTGTCCCCTGAAGAAATATTTCAACCACCATGTCTGGACAGGGATGATGAAGACTTTGAAGAGCAGCTGTCTCTGGTAAACATAGCTTTTACAAGAGCTAAAATAGCCCATTAACGTAGCCTTGTCATTTGCTGCATTAAGGATAATCTGACACATTTCAGGAACATCTCGTCTTTGGCGCTGTCACTGTCAATGTGGATTTATTAAGCTTTGTGCACACAAGACAAATTAGGTGTTCTGTCTTATGTGCGACTCTCCGGTTTCTCCGGTATTCTAAATAGGTCAAACATTCTGTACAGATTAATTTATTAATATATCTTGATAGTAGTTGGAGCAAAGTTTTTTTTCTCATAGAAAGCTCCAAATGTCTTCCATATAGTTATAGAAGTAAAAGAAACCTGTCAGATGTCTTGGAACAATTACACCACCATTATACAACTGAAGTTTAGGATCCCAAACCTATATATATTAGAAGAAGTTATATCTTACATGCAGAACCCAAGATTTTTAGGGTTCATCACCCACATAGCATTATTATACTGTGGGGTCTGACGCAGAGGCCCACTGGAAGTGCAAAAAACACTGATACTCACCTTCCCTCTCCTGTTCTGGTCTCCCTCATGGCGTCCATTGTCCTTTTACCTGTGTCCTTTGGCCACAGAGTATAATAATAGCACATCCGGCTCAGACCCATCAGAGACCCATCGGACCAAAATGAAACTGATGGGCAAATCTTGAAAATATTTGTGAAACTAATCGCACAAGACTTGCCCAACTTTACTGTTGACCTCACAGTGGTAATGGTGGATGCGGTCTATAGCCCCTTGCTATAGTCTAGAGATATATTTACAAGACACTGAGCAAGATCTAATTTAATTTATTAAATAGTGCTGGGATGACCAGCTGTTATAGACACAGGATTGGGACCCTAAAGAGGCCGCAAACCAGCTGACAGGTTTTCCGAGGCTACTACATTGATAGTGGATTTGTAAGGTGGACATCATCCTTTGACTTCTTTATACATGACTTACCTTGGGATAAAAAAAAAATTCAAAAACTGTATCCACCCATCCTCCACCACTCCTGTTCTGACCCTGCCAGGATCCCCCATTGGTCTCTGCTTCTGGTCCCTCTCAGCTCAGTAAATGCCTCCCTACAAGGGTGACACATCTTAGTGTTTGGCTTTTTGGGCACTTCCTGTATATGGAGAAGGGACGAGAAAGTAGAAATTAGCGGGGAATTCAAGCTGCATTGGAAAGGGAGTGGCATGGGACCAGTGAATACTGCTTCTTTTTTAACCCATTATGGGCTGTATATAAAAAAAATAAAGAAGATATTAGTAGAGAGATGAAGATGTTGTTTAACATACTTAAATTCTTGTTTTTCTCAATTCTCCAAAGCATTTTAAATAAAATCCAAAGCAACTTTGCAAATAGTCTTGAATAAAAATCTACTACAAGACCTATGTATCTCCATGGTGACAGACTACAAACAAACTTCTAGACTGATCATCAAGTCATGCTTCCTTCCATAAGTTCACTACTTATGTTTTTGTACTAACCTCCCAAATGTATGTTAGCAAAAGCTAAGGAAAATATTGAAGTGTTTGTGACTGCAGGATCAGACTACACAGGGTTTGTTTGTAGTCTGTTGCCATGGTGACACATAGGTCTACTGAGGAGCTTCAGAAACAAAATGACAGGAAATTTTAATCAAGCCTAATTATAAAAGTTGCTTTTCAGTTTAGATATCTTAGGAGAGTAAAAACTGTTTCAAAGCTATACATGTCCTATATATTGTATGAAGTTAGATGAACTCTATCAGTTTATTCATTTTTTAAACTTATAATTGACAGTGTTTTATTAACCATTGCTGATAAGAGGTATATTGTTTATATGTGAGATGTCTTGTTCTGTATCTTGAATGTGTTAAGATTATGCCAGACTTGCCACATTGAAATATCATGAGATGTACCATGAGATGTATTCATTCAGCAATCTGCAGTATGTTAGTGTGTTTGGTGCCAGATGTTTTGTCACTAGCATGTTATCACCTGGTACATAGATGTCATCCTGTCTGCAACAAGAATGGAAGTACACTAAGTCTCTCAATGTGAAACATGTTGTCAGCTCATTGATTCTGCCTGGTCACTGCAGTGTATAGCTTTGTCCACACATTAGGGTAATAGCGCTAAACTGTGTCCCTGTGGCAGTGTCATTGCACTGTGTGTCTTCAAGCATTTTGTTGAGTCCCGCCATACACACATAGATCGGTTCTACGAACAGGGTGCAATAACCGCTTGGTACCTACCGCTTGGTACCTAGGATGCTACCTAGTTTAGAAAACTCAGTATAAAATACCCTATTGGGGACTTCTAAGTGTATCAATGGGCTCACTAGTTCAAGATCGATATCTATCACCTTCAGCAGAAAACAGGACCCTGTGGAGTACCCCACACCATTCACTATACCGATACGGCAACAGTATACTGCTTTATTTTCTCTGTGGTGGCACTACAGGGGAACTAAACACTTGCTGTTCAGCTCCATCAAAGATTATAGTTTACTATTATGGGTCCCAGGAGAGAGATGCCCTGTATATGAGACCCTTCCAACAAGCAGGGGCTGTTCCTATCGGACAAACATTTTTGACCTCGCAGTGAACATAGGGAACCTATTGTGATGAAAATGCAGTGCAATCTGCAAAGCAAGAATGTTTTCTGAAATAGAAGTGTTAATAGTTTATTTTTGTCAATTAAAAAAAATGAAGTGAATGAACAAAAGAGAAATCTAAATCCCATCAATATTTGGTGTGATCCCCCTTTGCCTTTCATCAGTTCTTCCAGGCACACTTGTAGACCGGTAGGTTGTTCCCGCCATCTTGGAGAACTAAGCACAGATCTTCTGCGGATGTAGGCTTGCTCCAATCCTTCCGTCTCTTCATGTAACCCTAGACAGACTTAATGATGTTCAGGTCAGGTCCCTGTGGGGTCCATATCATCACTTCCAGGACCCCTGCTCAAAAGGGAGGTCACACCAAATATTGATAGGATTTACATTTCTCTTTTGGAAGAGTGAAGAAATCAGGCGATACCTTTTAGAGGCTGAGTATATTTGATGGTAAGCTTTCGAGAATACTAGCTCTCTTCTTCAGACACGGTGTAGAGCTAGTACTCTCGAAAGTTTACCATCAAATATACTCAGTTATCCTCTAAAAGGTATCGCCTGATTTCTTCACTCTTCCACTACTTTCTATGGCTAAAACAGTACAACATTATACTACATTTCTCTTTTGTTCATTCACTTCATTTTGATAATTGACTAAATTAACCATTAACATTTCTAATTCTGAAAGCATTCTTACTTTGCAGTGTTTGTAAAAACATACCTACAACTTCTGCACAGTACTGAATACGGGTCGTCCTTCTCGGTGATTGACAGCTTGCCTTGCAATTGTTTTTTTATCTTTTCCTTCTTGGTTAGACCATTCTTTATTCATGTATAGACCCTTAGTAATGTGGTCCTTGATCTGCTCAATCTGATTCAAGTGATACTAGGTATATACAGGATGTATGGTGCCTGGTATACAGTAAAGAGCTCCTCAGACCCTTTAATCAGCTGATCGGTGGTGATGCCAAAAGTTGGACTATCCCGATGTAATACTGATGATAGGGATGGTCCAACTAAGGATAGGCCATCAGTATAATAAGTTCTATAAAACCCCTTTAATGTCTTTTACAGCCTTTCAGCCACAGTATCTTGATCAGTTCTACACGTCAAATTGCTCATAACTCCAGAAAGACTTCAAGAATCCATAGTTTTGCAATGCAAGTTGAATGTATACTAGTAAACACCAGTATTGATATAATCTACATAGAAACTTGCTTAACTTGTGAATACATTGCATTATTTATCTTGTCATCGGGCGTATCTCTAACAGTGTATCTGAGCTCAGATCAGGCACTAGGACAACCAGCATCTCATTGTTGTACAGTATCTGATGCAAAGCTGACATTTCCCAGAATACAAATAACCAGATCAAACTCCGAGCAAACAATTGAACCAGCAAATAATACCAAGAGATCCAGATCGCAAGTCTGCAAAATTGTGAATGCAGCTCTGCATTATAATAACACAAGACATAACTCAGGATCTGCAGTTTCTTATTTCTTTATGTAGATTTGGACTTTATATTTTTTTTTCCAAATTGTTCCCCTTTAGATTTCAAAATCACAACAAAGATAAGTTCTGCCAAAGATCTGTCTAGATATACCTGCATTACTGTGAGCACAAAGATTCTCTATATATATATTATACATATCAGAAATAAACCACATGAAACCTAGTAGAATAATACATTTATCTAAAAAGTATTAAAGGGGTGGTCCAGGGAGTCTGCTATAACTTACTTGCTCTGGGGTTTTTAGATGGTGGGCCTGGGCTTGATTTGACCCTGGGTCACATGATTGGAACCAGCACATGGTCCACCACCTCCTCTCTCGTTTTCATTACTAGTTACCAGTGCTATGGGGGATGGCTTTACTAAAGTCAGCTAGCCCCCACATCTGTGAAAAGGGGAGAGGAGGAAGGAGATGGAGCAAGGAAAAGGGCACTGGTTCCAATCAACGTGATCCGGGGTCAGAACCAGTCCGGAAGCCTTAGGTCCAGCTTCTAAAAACCCCGGAACATGTAAGTTAAAGTGTCACAATAGCATAAAATAGCAAAAGAAAAAAATACTCACCTCACTGATCCCCCACCACTCACATTCTGATGCTTCCCCACTGGTCTCTACCTTCTGGTTCCTCTTGAAATGACAGCTCAGTGAAACACTGGATACGGCCGGTCACTGCTGTGGCTAGTGATGGACTGAGCAGTCATTCCCAATGCCTAGAAAGACCTGAAAGAAGACACTGGCATTGACCTCGGAAGTGACAGAACAAAAGCAACAAGAGATCAGTAATATGAATGTCACTTATCTTTTTTTATGACATTCACAGACTTCCCAGATAATCCCTTTAATATGTCCAATAAACTCACCCCCACATCGAAAACCGCAAATGGATTCATTTCTGGCCTTATACAGGCCTCCATTTCCAATGATACCATGAAGGTGGACAATAGTTTAAAACGTTCTTCAGTTCACTGCAGTGGACAATTAGAATTAAAGGGAGTCTGTCACCAGAACCCAACGTATCAACCCAGTCCTGCAGATAGATAGGTTAGGGTCACCTGAATCACACAGTGTCTCCCATTGTGAATCAGTGTCTCCGGTGCTGAAATATCACTTTTTTATCAATATGAAAATGAGCTCTTTGGAGCCAAGAGGGAGTTGTCCTTGCTGTAGAGAGGTAAGCGGCAATGGCCTAGTTTCCCCAAAGAGCTCTTTTGCATATTGACAAAAACAACAATATCCCGGCCATGGAGGCAGCGATTCACAAGGGGAAAACACTGTATGATTCGGGTGATCCTAACCTATCTGTCAGTGTGGCTGGGTTGATGTGCTGGGTTCTGGTGACAGACTCCCTTTAAAATATATGCATAAATTGTTCCTGCGTGTTATATGCTCTTGCTCTTGGTGCATACAGTAACAATGTGCCGCAGGCTATATTAGCTAGTGACTTGTATAATGGAATATCTGGCACTGACCCTGGAGTGGGTGGCTGTCTACAGAAGGGGAATCATTATGCTACCAGGTGACGGAACATTATGTGAAATGGAAAGCTGGTCCCACGAGCTGGCTGTATCTTTATTTCCAGGAGCCAGAGGTTAGAGAGTTTAGCAGGGAGCAGCTCCCTAGCCGAGACAGCTACACTCCAGTGGAGATGCTGGAACGTCCAGCGTCTGTGAGAGCTTCTTCCATGCCACGTCTGGCAGAGAACCCCCAGGTAAATACAGCAACATAATCCCTCTCTTCTCAACCTCAACTGTTCCTCTACTAAATCACGTATCACAATATATAACCTATTAGCCAACAATCTACAGTACTTCAAGAATATTCCACCATCTACCAGCCCAGGTCGGCCTATAGTCACATGGTCTGTTGCTTTTCCTGTTTGTCTATCTGTTCTTTTGTTAAATTATTCGACTATCATTTCATTTGTTTTCAAGGGGTTTGCTTTACGTGTTACTGTTGTTTTGTATTTCTGTTGGTTTCTCTCAGTTTTTAAGGAGACAGTTCTGTTTTTTGGTCACATGACCATTTCATTTACTTTATTTTACACTTTATAATTAGTGGGGAATTCCCATCACCAAAAAGGATTTGTGTTTCTCATTGAAACTGGTTAAAAGTAAAAAGACTAGAAAGTTATTTCATAAAAGTTTTGTTTTTTTTAATTACTGTATGTCTTCTAATATTTAGTAGTTCCCCTTTAATTATAAATTTAATAGAATGGACATTTACGACAATAATTTTCTTATTTATTTTATAACAATAATTTTTTTTAATTTTTTTTATATTTAATACATGGGTGGAAAGTTTTCTCTTTATTTGTCCCTTTAGGTCTCATGCACATGACCGTATTATAGATTTATAGTGTACATAAAAACATACATACTCCTATTTTGACCTTGATTTGAGGCATACAAAGGTTTTTTTTCCTATAAATTCATACAGATTTTATGAGAAATAGTTTTGGAATGTTCCATCATACATTGTACTATAGACGTATCCTCACCTAGAAGCAATGGGGTACATTTATTAATATTGTCTTAAAGGGAACCCATCACCAGACCCCAGCCCCGCACATAAATTAGGGTCAAATAAATCAGATGGTGTTTTCCCCTTGTGAATTGGTGCCATTGTTGTCGAGATATTGTTGTTTTTGTGAATATTCAAATAAGCAATATGGGCGTCCCCAATTAACTCTTTGGAACAAGGACATTGACCCCGTTGCTCCAAAGAGCTCATTTGAATATTCCCAAAAACAACGATATCCCAACAACAAAGGCACCAATTCACAAGGTGATCCTAACCTGTGGGACTGGGCTGATATGCTGGGTTCTGGTGACAGGCTCCCTTTAAAGTTAGATATCTTAGAAGTAGACTAGATACACCAAACTATTCATAGTGGCGGAATCCGCCTCAAAATCAGCGCCACATTACGCCATGCGAACATACAGTTTGGTGAATGTTCTTGCTCCATCCAATAGATTAAGAGCCCCTGCTTTTATCCAGCAAAGGTTCCCATCACTGTTAGCACTACGAACAGATAAGGGTTACGTCAGCACCTATATGTATGAAGAAGTTATGTGTGCAGATATTTTCTTCCTTTTTTGGCTCGCTTTGGCCTTTCAGGTCCTGTCAGATGTCAGCTCCATGAGGCGTTCCTTCTCCACAACAGCAGACAAGCGTGCACGTAGTTCCTGGCTAGAAGACTTCACTTTAGATAGAAGTGGTCTAGATAGTGGGTACAAGCAGCAACGTCGTAGCTATCATGCCTCTTTAAGACTATCCACTCATCGACTGAATACAGATACAGGTTGGTCAGATTGATATGGAAATGACAAGTAGACACAAAGGTTTGGCCAATGTTGGACTAATTCACATTGTAAGAAGATTTGTTTTGGAATGTTTTTTACAGTCATGGTACAGGTAGTGTAAAGCCTGCATGGTCATAAATGTGAAATTCTTGCACTATAGATTGTGTGCACTACAACTGTAAAAATATCAAGTGAAGTCCAATGACCAATAGAAAATATTTTATGATTTTCACCTCTATTGTCAGTATTCCTCAGAATTATTGCCACTTTCAGATCTATGCTCCCGTAGGGCAGCGTAAGGTAGAGGGGGTAACACTAATTTGGTGTCATACAATTTTCTGTTATTTGATTATTTTTGAGTATACTTATTCTGCCTAAGCTATACAGAAAGTTTGTGAACCCTACTTACCCCACACCACACAATGTAAGCCAACTCCACGTGTGTACTAAACTGGTCATATACCTTCAAAAGCTGCTGGCCAAATGCTTGTTCTGCCAACAGCTATTTCCCCTGAAGTTCCTCCATAAACATGGACACTCGATTTAGCCAAGTGTGCCAGTGTCAGTGGGAAATAAGCTGCTGCCAGACACCTCTAGCAGTGGCTTATCTCCCCTCAGTACAAAAGGATGGGGCATATTAACTTCAACATGCCTAATCCTTTTTCCTCCTGATATCATTTGTCAGAGGAGAATTGGGAGACCTCATATACATCAAATAATGAGTCAGCCCGCTAAAATCATGGGGTACAAATTATAGAAAACTATATTCTTGGGCTCGGTATCTTCTCCTCTGTTCTATGCTGCCTTCATATATCTGAGCATAGGAGACCTGAGAGAATCCCTTTAAGCAGTGTTGGACTGAGGCTCATTGGGCCCATCAGATAAAATGATTCTGGGGGACTACCCCCCAGGAACCCCTAGGAAATAGACCATAGCACCCTTCAAATTTTGGACATTCTCTCCTAGACTATTCTTGTGTTAAAGCATGGGCTACCAGAGGACCCTCTGGTACTCCGATGGGCCAGTCTGACACTGCCTATAATCAAGCTTCCTGGTAAGATGGCCTATCCTTACCTCAATATACTCTACTGTAGTTGCAATTTTTGAGATTAAAGGGGTCATCTGGTTTCTAAGATTGATGCCCTATCCATCAAATAATCCATTAATACTAGATTTGTGGGGTTCCGAAGCCCGGGACCCCCACTGCTCACTCCCCATACAAACTGTCTACACTACTACTACAGCTCTTGCGTGCTGCCATCAATCTTAGAAACTGGATAACCCCTTTTAATGTCAGGTTGACAGGAAAGGGAAGAGAATAATAAAAAGATATTTTAGTAACTTTTGCTCTCCCCCTTTTTATAGATGATTCCCCCCCCCCCTCCCAAAAAAAAAAAAAAAAGATTTTTTTTTTCCTTTTTTCAGCCGATTGGTCATGCGTAGAGATGAGTGAAGTATTCAAAAATTCGATTCGGCAACTTTGCCAAATTGCGCGATATGATTCTATTAGATCTGAATTAAATCGCGACGAATCGCTTACCAAAAACAGCTATTTATTGGCTGCAGAGAGCCGGAGTGGGCAGGTGGGCGACAAAATGGCGGAACCCCTTGGATCCAATTTGTTAAAACCCCGGATCGGTTATGGAGCAGGGTGTTAGGTGTCAGTTGCAGCTAACACCCTGCTCCATATCCGATCGGGGGGATTTAACACCTTGGATGCAGCGGTCAAACATGCCGTGTGCGCTCGCGAAGGGGTTAAAGGGATGTCACATCACAGTGCTGGCTGCTGATTGGCTGCACGCACGGCATTGTGGGTGATCCCGCGTTCCCAGAGTTCCTTGCCCCATGTAGAGCAGAATCGTTACCACGAAGCGTGAGGAAATTCGGATTCGATGCGAATCGAATGTTTCCTGAAATTCGGGTCAAATTCCACTTCTGCAGCTTCGATTCGCTCATCTCTAGTCTTGCCTAATTTTTTTTTTTTTACCTGCTTCTGGTCTGTATTAATCCCTTCATTCACATCCTCTCCTTTCCCTCAATTGAACTGACATATGATGGACATATATCACATTTTCAGCAGAACTGTGTAACTATGGCATATGAATCTGGCCTAAGATACAATCTTTTAATCAAATAAGTTACATCACAGTACCCCCCAAGGCTATGATCATAAACTGTACTGCACCTATTACAGACAGCCTGGGGTCAGTACCAGTGCCCTCCTTAGGGACATGGGGTGCTTCTGTAGGGTACATCTACTGCATGTTGAGAATCTAGGCAATGGACTACATGAAAGACCAGAATACTAGAAAAGAGCCTTTCTAACTCTTTATTCTTTTTTTTTTTTTTGCAGGTCATCGATTAGATAGTCATCGTTCAGGGAGGAAGAGAAAGGGGTCGTTCTAAGGAGAGGAAGCACCTTTTATCCCCCGACCCCTCACGTTGCAATTCAGAGGAAAGGAACCCACAAGCTGCATGTGAGCATAGGGATCAGCAGCTATCACCCAGTCATACCCATGGCAGTGTGCAGGTAAGACCACTGTGTATACCAAGCATTCAGGAGAAGATGCATGATCAGGGTAACTTCTACTTTGTATTCTTCTAGAGGATTTTACATTTAAAGATATTTTCATCTTGTGTCAGTCAGAATGGTGATATGTAGTGATAAATATGATCTGCTATAGTTGAGACCCCACTGTACGAGATCTGACAGGCCAATTATTGGGAATGACCATTCCTAGCAAAGATTTGTTGAGTGGTCACATCTTTTCTGCAGTGCCTAAACTCATTGCTTGTTGACAGCATATTGCCCAGTGTAACAGGTTATGTGATGTCGATTAATGAAATCTGTATGGGGGTGATCAAGTGAATATTCTATTCTTGATCATTGACCTGTGTAGATAGGTCTATAGATGCCACATTATGGGTTTAGGAGTCCAGTGGGTGGTCCTGCTCAATGACTGACAGTATACGTATAGAGATAGCTGTGAATCACAGAATTGGACCATTCAATGGGCTCCTTAACCCAAAATAAATTTCTAGCTTTCTTCAATCTCTTCCCACAAAACTATATATCAGTCTTCCCATCTACTCATGCTCTATAACATTCTGCCTGCTGCATTTTTAATGTGTTGATTTCCCTTTAATTTTCTATTGTCATTGTATCTTTTAGGCATTGTCACTGTAGTATTTTTTTTACTGATTTAGCAAATTACTGTGAGTTGAATTTACATTTTTTTTCTAATAGATGCTTGACTCATTGAACGAAAGTTGCATTCCTTCAGACACCAGCACCCCAAGACGTGGGCGACGCCAACTTCCTTCTGTGCCTGCAACCCCAAGACCTCTTATTTCCTTTTCTTCCTTAATCCGCCGACAGAAACACAGCTCACCTCCTCTTAACGGCAGCGACAATACACCTCTTCCTAGTGAACCAGGCCTGAGCGAGTCTTCCTGCTCCCTCCAGGGGCGTCACAGCTCACAGTCAACTCCTCAGCACTATATCTCAGAGCCGTATTTGGCCCTACATGAGGAGATGCAAAGCTCAGACTGCCCAGCTGAGGACACACTCACCTTTGAGGTTGCTGTGGCTACCAGTCTAGGTCGTTCTAACACCATTGCTGCTGCCCCATTACGTCAAGGGTGGCAGATGCCCAATGGTCACTATCGTCGTAGAAGAAAGGGTGGGATACCAACTGTGATAGCTTCTCGTGAATTAAGTGACACAGAAGAGGATGATCGTTGTTAAACGAAGGTGGGGCATGCTTGCTGTGCCACAGCAGATATTGTTTCAGTGGCCCCTCCATCACATCTCTGAGCTTCTTCCAGAGGAAACCCACAGCACTCACTGCCAATCCCCTTACCTAAAGTCCAGGCAATGCCATATAAAATGGTTGACGCCTGGATCTTAATATCTTGTGCCAAAACAGAATTAAACTGTCCAGAAGACGCATGCAAGAGTTTAAAGGGGGAGGCATGGAGGCACATGCCCTTAATAGAATGGTGGAGGTGGGCGGCCTAGAATATATCAGTAGGTGGGGGAGATCACCGCCTATCATGAGTTCACTACCGTTTGATACTCATTTGCCAATAATAGAACTTGAGCTTTCAACTATTGACAATTGATCATCTGCCAAAGTGATCAACCTTTAGTCAAGGTACTGTATGTTAAAAATACTATCTAATACAGTGATGACAAATTGTCTGACTAGTAAGTTTATCGAATGGACAGCCATTGAGTTGTGGTTACTGATGGATAAACCAGTTTACTGGAAGATTTCTTATGCAGCTTTGTGATGTTTATATGACAATGATATGCAAAGATGTTGGGTGGTCGGGAAGGATCTTTGGTTACGTTAAGCGCATTCTCTGAGCCCATAACCCTTGTCATTGGATAAGACCATGAAGATCCATATTTATTTATATCAAAATCCTTTCCTCAACCTAAGGTTTAGATATGTCGAGGTTATTCTGATTGGCAACGAGTTGGATATGGAAATAAAAGGAAACATCATGGACGTAGATGTACAGGAAAAACTTGTGCTGCATCAGTTCAAAAATAAGCATGCTTCATTTTGCATGAACTTTAGGGCCCATGGGGTTAAAGGATTCCCTCAATATGGGAGGCTTATATAGTATGGTAAATGCTCCTAGGTCATATAGGAGATATGTGATTTTTTTTTTCAGACAATACTTTAACCCACAAATTAAACAGTAAACACAATAATTCTTATATAGATTTTGACAGATACCAGTTTGCCAATTTCATTCATTGGTAGTAAATTAAAGGGGTTGTCCAGGATTTAAAAAAATACTAAAAGCGGGGAATGTGGTAAAATAAAAAAAACTGTAACAATAATAAGTTATGCTTACCTTGTAAATCCCCCACCACTCCACTATTCCAGTGGACCTGCTATTCTTGTCAATTTCTCCTGCAGTGATAATGTGCCATACATGCCCATGTGACTTATGCAGCCCATTATTGGTCACAGTGGTGAATCCTGAATGTACTGCATGAGACTGGCGGTATGGCACAAACTAACTGCTGGACAAGTCAACAGAACCAGCAGGACTGCCAGAGGGGTGAGATTGGAACGGCAAGAGATTTTGGGGGAATACTCTCCACAAATTCTTCACAGTACGAGAGAGATCATTCATTTATGAATTAACAGAGTCTGGGACTCATGCAAAAACTTCTGCCCCATCATTGTGTTCTTTGTGAATTGTCTACCCCTGTCTATCCACTTACAGTATCTCTCAGCAGGGAGGAAGTAAAGGGCTGCAGTAACTCAAGTGCAATCCAGCTCTGTCACATATTTAAATGAATGGTTTATGCAGCCAGAAAGTGAATAAAGCAAATAAACTACATAGAGTACTGTATTGATTTATTCTAGATTAGAAACGAAAATAGTTTTTTTAGTGAAAGATTGCTTTAAGGTCAGAAACTGTCCTTCAAAAGGAAAATAAGGACAGTTCTTAAAATAACCCTGTATAAATACACAGCACTTTATTAGATTTGCAAATGTGCAGTATTTTTTTATTTACAGTATTTGTGATAAACTTAATTTGCAATCCAACTGCCTATTCCATTAAACTGAATCCACCACTGTGTAAGTCTGTCACCAGAACTCAGCATATCAACCCAGCCCCACAGATAGGTTAGTGTCACCAGAACCCAGCATATCAACCCAGCCCCGCAGATAGATAGGTTAGGATCACCAGAACGCAGCATATCAACCCAGCCCCACAGATAGGTTAGGGTCACCAGAACCCAGCATATCAACCCAGCCCCGCAGATAGATAGGATAGATAGGTTAGGGTGACCAGAACCCAGCATATCAACCCAGTCCTGCAGATAGATAGGTTAGGGTCACCAGAACCCAGCATATCAACCCAGCCCCGCAGATAGATAAGTTAGTGTCACCAGAACCCAGCATATCAACCCAGCCCCGCAGATAGATAGGTTAGGGTCACCAGAACCAGCATATCAACCAAGCCCTGCAGATAGATAGGTTAGGGTGACCAGAACCCAGCATATCAACCCATCCCCGCAGATAGATAGGTTAGTGTCTTCAGAACCCAGCATATCAACCCAGCCCCGCAGATAGATAGGCTAGGGTCTGCTTAATGTAACGCTGTTTTCCCTTAGATTCAGTGCCTCCCTTGCCCAAATATTGACATTTTTGTCAATAGGCAAGTGAGCTCTTTGGAGTAACAAGGACATTACTGTTGCTCCAAACAGGTAAGGCTCTCACTGCTCTGTGCTGCCGTTTGCTCCTCCTTCCTTCCTTTTATTGACAGAACCAGGCAATGTATACCTTCTAGTCTCGGCGCATGCGCAATACTCCTGTGATGCTTGCCTGCGGATGCACCGATATGTGCAGCAGCGAGTGCAAAAGAACTACTCAGGGCCAGACGAGATCAGGTATACACTGCTGGGCCCTATCAATCAGAGGAAGGAGGGATGGGTGGAGGGCAGTGCAGAGCAGTGGGAGGCTTACCTCATTGGTGCAACAGCAAAACCCACATTGCTCCAAAGAACTCATTCACATATTGTCAAAAATGGTAATAGCTCTGTAACAGAGACATCGGTTCACATGGGGAAAGCGTTGTTTCATTCAGGTTACCCTGTCCTATGGATCTGCAGGGAAGGAGTCTGATGATAGACTTACTTTAATAGGTTTAGAGAAAATGTGTATATGTTCAGCAATTTTCAAATTATTAAAATATATATTATTTTTTATAGAACTACAGTGAACCCCACTTTCAGATCACCTGTTCCTTTATTATTCTACCAGTGGCTCTGTAAATCCACGCTGCGTGTATTGTATTGGTATCTAAGGCATTGACAGTATAGACAGTGATGTATTATTATGCAAGGTTTTGAGATATGTATTTTCTGGCATATCACACTGAAGAGTCTTACATTGTATGCCATATTGATCTAGGAAAATACTTATATAAGAAGTTATACAAAGCCATTCTTCTTGTAGTCTTCATGTTGTGGATGCTCTTAGACTTGTGTCCTGGAATTTACCAAAACCAAGTACATGTTTAATGTATGAGAAGAAACCGTAGGCCTGTGCTCTACTAAACTGCATCATACACATAGTGACATCTACTGTTATCTGTCCTGGACCAAGATTCCTAAGCCCAACATAAGAATATCCATGTTCCCTTGGTAGGTTCCCTGCTGATGATAGTTGTTCACCTAGTAGTTGGGAAAACTGATGTTCAATGTCTCTTTCCCTTCAGTACATTCTCTACTAATAGAATTTATTGTATTAAAGGGGTTTTCTTGGCCGATTAAAATTTTTGAAAACAGGCTTCGAATATTAATATATTTAAATTTTATTAAAATAATAAAAATGTTATTCAACTCACCGATCCATCACAACTCTCAGACTAAGACTAAGACGTCATGGTTCTCTACTTCCTGCTCCCTCTTGACACACAGGAAATGCCACTGAGCCAGTCACTGGTCAGTCACTGAAGTATGTAGCCAATGAAGCCATTGATTGGATGTGTAGTCAATTTCTGTGTTTTGAGAGGGATGAGGATGTGGAGACCAGCAGGAAACCCATAAAGTGTCAAAACAGTAGTAATGGGGGATCAATGAATCAGCAGGACTAGCATCTAAAGGGAGTCTGTCTACAGAATCCAGCAGATCAACAAACTGTAAGGTATTTTCCCCTAGTGAATCGGTGCTGCTATTGCCGAAATATTGCTATTTTTGTCACTATGCAAATGAGCTCTTTGGAGCAATGATGGCATTGTCGCTTACCTCAATGGAGGAACGGCAATGCTCTTGTTGCCCCAAATTTGACTATTGGCAAAAACAGTGATATCTCGGCAACAGGGGCAGCGATTCACAAGGTGAAAACACTGCCTGATTCAGGTGACCCTAACCTATCTATCTTCAGGGCCTAGTTGATATGCTGAGTTCTGCTGACAGACTCTCTTTAATATTTGACACCATTCTCTGTCTGTTTTCAAAAATTTGGAAAACTAAATTGTGTCCCTTAGAAAGATATAAGCTATTGTAATCCCTGATTTTCAGCAGACTGAGTAGCACCCAGACAATGGTATTGTCATAGTGAATTTTGCACCACATGCATCAACATTGCAATCCACTGCCAAGCATATTGTAGATAGATAAGAGCTTATTGCTCTGCACTATTATGGAAGCAAACACACAATTGGATTCACACTAGATTACCCATATAGTTTTCATAGCTTCAAATATAGGGCAAAATGGCTAGAACATCCTATCAGAAGATCTGTGCAAAATGTGTACACAAAATGGAAGAAATGGCTAAGTGCAATAGATTTTCACTAGTCAGTAAATCAGTAAACTTTGTCCTATTAGTCTCTAAAATTCTGATAAAGTTTAGATGAAATGGGGAGATGGTATTGGCTGTTGTACTGTTTATGTGAAATATGTATTGTGCTGCAACTGGAATGATTTTCTAAACTAGTAGTGAACGCCCCTGACCTCTCTGGTGGTTGACTGTACTAAAGCTACATGAAATGTGAACAAGCATAAAACCAGAGTGGGCAGCTCACTAAAGATCCATATCCATGCCTAAATGATCTATATATACTTTCTGAGGAACAGGCCTTGTACATTCAGTTCTTCTACAGCAATGGACACTTTCAAGTGCTATGTACATGAAAATACTTCTGTCTGTGCAAAGCAGGAAAGAAGTCACGATTTATTCAGGTGACAGGAGGTGGTGATTGTATTATAAGTAAAATATCCTGTTTTGCCCAGAATTAAAAAAATAAATATGAAAAATACGTCTTGGGGTTTTATGGGGATTTTTTTGTGAAAGAGAAATAAAAAAATATATTAAACACATTGTAAATAATTCTCAATATTTCTTGTCCTTTTTCTGACTTTTTCAGTCCAGAAATAAAACTTGATAAATGAAAATGCGTTGTCCTGTTGTTACACTAGTATGGCACTGCTTGGGTCACCATTCGTTCTTCGGGGAGTTGAAGTCAGTCTTCAGATATTCATGAAAATATTTAAGGAGTTATCCAGGGAGTCTGTGAATATTTGTTCCTCTAGGGCTTTTAAATGGTGACCCTAGGGGTTTGAGGGTAGTTCTGACCTCAGGTCATGTTATTGGAACCTCTTCCACCATCCATTCACTTGTATTCACCTGTGCTATGTATTTACCTATAGTAAAGCTAGACCCCTAAACATAAAATTTATTAGTCTAGTTTATCTTTCAGCCTATTTTACGAAAGGTGAGGATCTTGCATTGACTTTTCTAGACTCTTGGATAAGATTTCATTTCTTGCCCTAAAAACGCTGAAACCTGGAACCCTCGGCACCTGCCCCACCAGTCCCCTCTACCAATGTTCTGGTCTTGACTGACAAAAGATAGTCTAACTAGTATGGCACATGGAAGAGCTGTCAAAGGGATCTAATGTATAGGTGTCCTGAAGAACGGATGATCTAGTATCCAGTAGAGTTTAGTAGGAGTTGTCCAAAATATCTAGTGCTAGAGAAGAGTTAAGGTGACCATGCTCTTTCAGTAAGTTATAAGTCAAAAGGTATTCCTCCCATTCAGCAAAGCATGCATGCAATCTCAATAGGAAGAGGGGAAGGAACTACTACCAGACACTTCTAGTGGTGGCTTATCGCCCTTGAGAACAAAGGATCGGTGTGTTGAAATTCAACATACCTGACCCTTTTTGGTCCCCAACATCTGCTGAACGAACTTTGGCCAAACATCTGATCCAAAAAAAAAGTGGTTCACCACATGATGAAGAAGGAACAGATAGTAGAGCTAGGGTGAAAATAATATAACATGTTGTAGAGCTGAGGAAGGAGTGGTCTGGAACACGGAAGAACTAGTAAGTACAACCAAGACTAGCTGACAAAGTGGAATTCGATCTGAATTTCAGGAAATCGATCCGAATTTCAGGAAATCGTCGATTCGCATCAAATCCAGATTTCCTCATGCTTGTGGTATCAAATTGCATTTTAAACTAAGGACACATCGGAATAGCCTTTAGAAAGGCTATTCTACTCCTACCTTTGCCATTGTATCTTGCTCCCTGCAATGTCCTGGTCCTCCTAGCTTGTTTAGTAAAATAATCAAAATGTACACCGGACATGTGCAGAGCCGCATGGAATAGAATCAAGATGGCTGCCGGACATGCGCAGAGTTGCTCAGAATAGAATCAAGATGGCCATCAGACATGCGCAGAGCCGCTCATGGTGGTCATCTTTATCCTATTCCTTCACGAGTGGCTCTGCGCATGCCCGGTGGCCATCTTGATTCTATTCCGAGCGGCTCTGCGCATGTCCGGCGGCCATCTTGATTATATCCCATACAAGACCGGTTCTGCTCATCTTGATTCTATTCCGAGCAGCTCTGCGCATGCTCGGTGGAACAGGACATCGCAGGGGAGTGATGCAACTGTAAAGGTAGGAGTAGAATAGCCTTTCTAAAGGCTATTCTGACATGACCTTAGTTTAAAATGCATATCCCCATATCCCCAGGCTCTCTGCAGCCAGGAAAATAGCTGTTTTTAATGTGATTCGCCGAAAAGTAATTCGGATCAAAGCCAATTGTTTTGGGAAATTTGCGAAGCTGCCGAATCAACCAAGCAAGACCATAGAAGAGTTGATACAATAGGGATGTCTACCTGGATATTAATATAGATTGGTAATGTTCAACAAATGGTGGACATAGAGGATATTCTGATGTAGCATGTGAAAGTTTTTTTTCTCAGCTATTAAAACAATAATGCTTACAAGTATTTTATTGAGCGCTGATATTTGCCAGAACACTAGTATAATATATTTACATGCTAAAATAAATGTACAACCTATTCCCAGTCAGTCATGTTTGTGCGGAGCAGATTTCTTCGTCTGCAGATTCCATCTGGAGTAAGCTTCAGGTATTTGAGCTCAAGGATGTCATCTATTTGCTGTCACTTTAGGTTTCGTCATTCTTGTGCTGCAGGTAATCACCTGTAAAATTCTGCACACACTTTGCCAGCAGCGATTGTAAAAAAAAAATCTATTATACTAAGGTTGTAGATATTCTTCTGTATGGTGGATAATACGAAAGGTAAACTAAGCGCAAATACAAAGCAATAAAAAAAATTAGGATAAAATTGTTATTGACATGGTATATTCAGTAGGTCCAGGAAATGAAAACAATGGAGGAGGTTTACTAAGATAAATGTGCCGGAATTCCGGCTTTATTTGTGGCAAAAACTAGCCGACATGCTGTACACCACATTTATTATGTGTTTTAGGCTGAGGCCGCAGCGTTTTTGGGTCTTGTGAAAATGTAGCAGTAAAATAGACAAACTGATTGAGATTTCATTTATCAATCCCTCTATGCCACTTTTCTGTTGTAGAGGGAGGATATTGTGCACATTTGGCTTTTCTTGCACCGAACCACCAATCTGCACCTCGCTTGCCACATTGGCGCACATTTAACCTGGGGCCCCATGTTGTGAAAATGCGGCATTTTGGCTGTGTCGGAAACACCGTGGCAATAAAAGCTATGTACCTGGCTAATCCCATCCACACATTGCAGAAAAAAATCTGCAGCGGAAAGCTGGCATGTCAGTTATCCCTACGGAAAAGCTGGCATTTTCCATATAGGTATAATAGGGGTAGAAAGTCTGCAAAGGAAAACGCTGCAAAAATGCAATGAAAAACATTGCGATTACGATAACTATTGATCACAGCATCTTAGGGGTTAAGCCACTGAAGTCGGAGTATTTTCTGACTCCATCAGCTAGCCCCGGTTCCTGGCTGTGTAATATACCCAGGACACAGAAGTCACGCACTCCTGTGCCTGCAGCATGACAGCAATGTACTATAATAGCACTGACCTGGAAGAGGTTAAAGGTAATTTTTTTTATGAGACGAGTCTTTTTAGTCATTGTTTTTTGCATAACAATTTCGCATAGCAGGTGCACTTACTTGGTATTTGTCTGGAACTGAACTGCAATACCAAGCACAGCCATTATACAGTGTATGGCACTGTGCTTTGTAAGTAGTGAATTGTCCATAGCACTCGTCTAAATGCTGCTGTCTCTTCAAACAGCTATTTGTGCTTCATACCAGGAATTGGACTCCCACCAATCTGATATTATTGACCTATCCTAAGGATTCTTGATAACCCTTGTAAGGACTGTTGTGTGGACTGTTTGATAGATGTGGAACCAGGCCCAGAAGACATGTAGTTTCCACTGAACTTATTAATTTTATGCTAGGTTTACACTAGCATTGGTCTCTCCGTTGTTTGGGTCTGCACGTGGACCTGAAATATGGAGAGCCTGTCCTCTAAAAAAAAAGCAGTTACCCGCGGACACCCATGTAGGACTTTTACGATTTTAGATGGAATCTGTGGTGGAGTCTCCTACAGAGATTCCAACGCAGATGTGAACGTAGCCTCCTAGCCTTAGGTCAAAGTTGTCCAATCTCACTGACTTTGGTGGGATCGATTGACTATCTTATCTAGTTGCACTTCCCCTAGAAAAAAACTTGGAAATAAAGAATCAAGTATGTTGAATTTCTACACTCAGCCTGGATGCAGTCTACTCTCCTCTTCCTATTTAGAAAGCAATCATGTTTGGCCAACCATGCATGTGTATGGGCAAAATCATGAGAAACCAAAGTAGGCCAAATGAGCATTAAATGTGTTAGTCTCTCATTGGCGTAAACCAAGTATTGAAACACTAAACTTAACTGTCCAAAAAGCAATGTTTCAACCACACAAGGTTTTTTAATAAAGTAACTCACAAGCTTGACACTTTTGCAGAGTAGTGGATGAGTTGTGTCCCCTAGGGGAACGTGCTAATAATTCTGCTCTTTACAGATGTTAATTTGCAGTGTATAAGTAGTCGAAGAAGATTGAGTGGCCCAGTCCTGATTCTGTAGAACTATCAGTCTTTGCAACGCTCAGTTTTGTCTTCATGTTAATTGATGCTGAGATTTCCTTGAAGATATTGGATGACTCTTATTGCCTTAACATATTACATATCCTTGAAAATCTCTGCTAATGAATAACAAATTACTAATAGTGGATAAAATGATGTATGAGACATATTAGCAAAGAGGTAATGGCTAGATAAGAAACAATGGAGATAAAGTGAATTGGTGAAAATTAAAACACTCTTGTAATAAGGACTTTATCTGCAAAGCTAAGAGTACTTCAGTGTCATAAAGACCTTTCACCACCAACTCCAACTCTTTGCATCCTTTAACAGTTGCGGCTCCACTTATTCTGGAGAGCTGGAATTTCTTCTTTAGTCCTCACCATTCCTGAGCAATCTCTGGTGTTACTTTTAGCACTTAATATGCTATTTAGGCTCTCTGCTAACAGGTGGGTGGTCCTAGGTTAGGGCAAAGTAAGACTGCTCCTCCAGCCTGGAACCACCCATCTAACAGTAGAAAGCCTAATTAGCATATTGGATGATGAAACTAACATCACTGATTGCTCAGGAATGGTGGAGACTAGCGGAAAAATTCCAACTGAACCAGAACCATTGGAGCGGCACCTATTAAAGGATTCAAAGAGTTGAGGTTGGTGGAGGTGGTGAAAGGTCCTCTATAAAGGCAGGGAAACAAATTTGACAATTGAATCATAATGAGATCAATTAATAAAATAAGCAATGTTCACTTCACTGATTCCCTGCTGCTCCCATTCCGGTGCTGCATGATCTCCTCGCTGGTCTCCATTCTGACACGCAGAAAATACTGCTCAGCCAATGACTTGCTGAGTCACTGCTAGTGATTGGTTGAGTGTTTATTTCCTGTGTGTCAAAAGTGACCGGAAAGCAGAGACTTGTGAGGAACTCTGTAGGAGTAGCTGTGGGGTAAAGGTGAAGTCAGAATTTTTTTTGCTAATATTTTAGCCCATCAAAAGTCTGTTGTCAAGATTTTTGTGTGATGGTCACCAGTATTAAAGATGATCTGTCAGATTTTCTCATAGCTCCTCTTTAGCTTTCTCTTTTCTAAGTTTTTGCTGCCATTTATTTCCACGTCTTGCATATTATTAGAGGCAGAAGATGTCAAGTATGTGCTCGTTTAGCCAATCAATGTTGACAGTGTCCAAACATATCCTACTGAGATCTCAAGGCCATGCTTACCAGACAGTCCTCTTCTAGCGAGATCTGTTAATTTTTAAGGAATACCATAAGCTCTCACCAGGACATGGACATTATTCTTGCTGGTCGGACAGTGTCAAAGAAATATAGAGAGCACCTCACTGCCACTTTCTGCAGTAACTTTCATACAGTATAGGGTGTGAAACTTATTGCTTTCATGGCATCTGGACATGAGTCTATATAAAGGGGTTGCCCAAGAGTTAATATTGATGATCTATTGATAGATCATTAATATCAGAGCCTTGGTTTCTTGGGTGTCAGCCCCGCACGAGTCTGATGTCTGCACAATGTACAGAGCTGCAAGCAGATGGCTCTGTATACTGTGTAGTGGCCGTGACATTGAATTGCAGCTAATATCCCTTTCAGGTTACAGTATCCGGCCCCCTAACCTAAGCATGGGCCATCATTATCCACTCTTTGACAACCCCTTTGAAGAGGTTGTCTGGGATTAAAAGGGATTGCTTTTTCTTTCTAAAAACAATGATTCAAGTAAATGGGGCTAAGCTGTATACCAAATACAATATATAATGTGGCAGCGCTTCCTGAAAGTAAAAGGTAGGCCCTTGTAATCTTGAACAACCCATTTAAAGAAAGTTATTCACCAGAACTGTCTCTATTGAACTATAAGCAATGTCAGATAGCCGGGGTCACGTGAATAAAAGTTTTTTTTTCTGCTCCCCAATCAGTGCCAAGAGTAACAGTGATGTCCTTACTAGCACACCAGGAAAAAAGCAATGGGAACCCGATTGGGAAGCATAAAAAAAAGTTGACTGTGCTTACAGTCAAAGATATAACTAAAGGCTCACTGGCCCTGGGGAAAAAGCTCAGCTTGGGCCCTCTGCACTTCTCACAACCGTTAGTCATGTCGCATCCAAATGTCTAAATATCTAGGCCCAGATTGCCATGAAGACTTGTTCACAACATGTCTGTGCATACAAGCTTGTCAGTTCTCCCCACATAGTAATCATGCCACAGCCTCCCCCACAGAATCCCTCCTTGACTTCATGCTGCTCACCATCTGCTATTTTTGCCATTAAGGGATTAATTTTCACCTTTCTGACAGTGGAAGGCTGTGTATCATAAATCTTTACACTCCAGTGCACCAGAGGGCAGACAGCCAGGCATCAAAGAAAATCAGAAAGGAGATCAAAGAGGTTTAGACAGCTCTAGTATGGTGAGGGTAGTCTTTGCCCCCCCCGGCTTCTTGGCCTGGTGTCAGCTGTTACTGCTGCACCTCCTATAGTTACTTACACCAGTGCATATAGTTCTATATGGACTGTTTTAGTGATGGACTCCCTTTAACCCCTTCTTGATATCCACCATACTATTATGGCAGATGTCGGGTATTTACAGGTGCATCTCAATAAATTAGAATATTTTTGAAACTTTCATTCATTTCAGTAATTCAGTAATACAATTCATAATCAGCGTCTTCCATGATTGTGTGTCCTACTGAACCAGACTGAGGGACCATTTAAAGGCTTAGGAAACCTTGGCAGGTGACAGTGAATTTACAATACTGAACTTTTTTACAATATTCTAATTTTCTTAGATTTGGGTTTTCATTACCTGTAATCCATAATCAACATTTACAGAAATAAAACACTTGAAATAGAGCACTCTGTGTGTAAAGAATCTAGAAAATATAGGAGCTCACTTTATTAATTTAATTACTGAAATAAATAAACGTTTCAAAGATATTCTAATTTATTGAGATGCCGCCTATTGAAGACCTCCAGGCTTGTCTCCTATTGACTTCCATTGCAGCTGTGCTAGGCAGCATCCTGTAATAGAAGTATAGGAATTTTACAATCCATTGCAATGCTTTAGCATTGCAATGCATTGTATTAGTGATCAGACCCCCTGGGGTCCCGCGCATGCTCAGTTGGTTCTGCCACTTTGGTGTCATAATGGCTCTGTCGAGTCGACTGAATATGCGCGGGATTTGGATCCAGAACAGACACGATGGGTGGGTGCTGACTGATGCTACAGAGAGGCGGCGCTTTCTGAAGACTAATTTGCATAAAGAAGAAAATTCTCCAAAACAGCGGCACGGAGCCGAAAAATAAAGATAGGAGAAGAATAGACTTTCTAAAGGCTATTCCGACATGCTATTAGTGAAAATAAGGTTTCCCAATGATAGAATCCCTTTAATGGACATATTTTTTTCCTATCTTCAGAATCATTTTACAGCTTATAGAGAGTAACAATAGTTAAAAAAGGTATTTGTAATTGAGATTATGTTTTCAGTATATCGCAATGGAATATACTGCCGCCATAGACAGAATGATACGTAAGAACCAGGAATAAATACCCTCATGGACTCAAGTATCTAAATTGCTGCTGCAGCCATAGGAGTTGGAGTGGAGCCCATGCAGATACAGGCTGTCTGGACATGCTGGGAGTTGTGGTTTGTCAACAGCTGGAAAATCTTCCGCTAGAAATGACTGCTATTGATTGATAATGTCGCAGACCATGTGCAAGTGGAGAATATTTTATACAAAACTTTACATTTCTTATTCATCGCTTCAAAAACAGACTTTAAGAGGCTGAGTCTCCTGGGCGACAGGCCCTTGGCACAGAGGGAGTTATCCACTGTCTCCATGGCAACCAGAATAGTCTTAGTTTGGAGATTAATTTACTTTCCTAAGCAATTTGAAAAATTATTAAATTGTAGAATTTTATTGAACTCAATAAGATCTTTATGGTTTCAGGATGTGAACTCACTGGTGAAATATGGTAAATGTGACCGTGAAGGGGCAGGTGTGTGGTGGCTCTAAGCCTTCCATAGTACGGTAGATATCCGAGCCTGATGTTGTAAGTTTCTGTCCTCACAGTAAAAGAAATGCTTAGGGAGTGCCCTCCTCCAGAAGGTATCTGGGGTACCTGGGAGACTTGGCAAGCAACTCTTCCAGGGGTGTTGGAGGTCCATGACATTTTAGGAGAGTTGGGTTAGGCTTCCTTTTCAGGTTTTACATTAGAGATGAGTGAACTAGTTTGGGTTCAAATTTTCCTAAAATCTCGGGCTTGGTCAAACCTGAGATTTTTGGGTTCTGTTACCCACAAATTGTTATTATACTTTGGGTCTCTTCAGAGGCCTGGGGAAGGTACGGAAAGAACAAACACTGATACTCACCTTTCCTCACTTCTCTCTACCATCTTCGTCAAAGCATCATGAATTTCACATTCCTCACGTGACCGCTGAGGCCTCATCAGTCTTTTTCTTTTTTTTTTCTGGACCTCCCCGAGGCCTGAAGAGACCCCACAGTATAATTGTAGCACTTCCTGTTCGGACCAAACTAGCAGAGAAACCTCACAAATATTTGCAAAATAAATCTCACAAAATTCACCCATTATTAGTTTTCATCTGTGAAATGTATGGGTGCGGACAATTTTAATATTCAAGTCAAATGGAAAAATCTTGCGTCGCACATCATGCCACGATGATGTAGTGTTGAGCACGGGGCCCCCTGGAGGCTGAAGAGGAAGATTGCAGTGAGCAGGAGCTGGGATAGGTAAGTTGATAGGGGCCATTACTGGATCTCCACTGCCTATTAAAAAAAGCAGTGGGGGGTCCAGTAGGGCTCCTTAATAGCATGGGGCCGACTGGGGGATTCACTGAGCCTGGATATCAGCATTATAAATTCCCCCTAGTGAAGGCTAGCAGCAGACTTATCTGTTCTGCCAGAAGTCCAGGAGATCTGTCCTATTTCAGGAGACTTCTAGAGAAATGTGAAACAGGTAGGAAAGAATGAGTTAAATTGAATCTACAATTATAAAACCACTTTTCATAAATAAATAGCATAGGTGAATGTAAGAAACTTTGTAATATATCTTATTAAAGAAATCTGTTTCCTTGAAGGGGTTATCCACGTTCTAATATAGTTAGGATTCCCACAGATCTAACATTGAAGGCCTATCCTAAAGATAGGCAATCATTATTATCAAATCGGCAACTCCTTTTCAGGCGGTTTTCCACCTTATCTTCACTTAGACTGTTTGCTTATATAGAGTCCATATCTGTATTAGCTCTACACACAGAACTCTATGGAGAGTAAGAAAGAGGCTGTTAATTGTCTATTGTCTCTTTCTATGCAGTGGCAGAGTCTTATCTTAAAACAGTGTTAAAAGAGTTCCCTGAGTCACAGTGTAGCAGAGTTTAGCAACTGCAGTTATTCTTGTGTTTTTTCAAGCAGCCCCCTCCTCCCCCTCCCCTCTCCACACATGCAGTTGAAACCAGAAGTTTACACGCACTATATAAAAAAACACATATACATGTTTTTCTCACTATCTAACACGAAATCAGAATAAACCTCTCTTGTTTTAGGTCAATTAGGATTACCAAAATTTTTTATATTTGCCAAATGCCAGAATAATGAGAGAGAGAGATTTTTAAGGCATTTTTATTACTTTCTACAAGTTGAAAAGTTTACATACATTTCATTAGTATTTGGTACCATTGCCCTTAAACTGTATGACTTGGGTCAAACGTCTTGGATATCCTTCCACAAGCCTCTCACAATAGTTGGTAGGAATTTGGGCCCATTCCTCCTGACCAGAGGCGTAGCTAGTGGTTCAGCACAGGGGGGGGGCCAACATGTCCAAGTGGGCCCCCAACTTGGACATGTTCGTATACCGATACTACGAGTATACGGTGAGTGTATAGTGGTATATAGCAGTACTACACAGGGCTCTGCAGACGATTTAGGTTGAATACAGGGCAGTAACATTTATTGACTTATAGGTGACGTCTCTGACTAATCGTTCACATTTCCCATCTCTTTTTTCTGGACGGCCATGACCACTTCTTCCAGTCTCTGTAAAGTTTGCAACACAGACATCTTTAGCTCCTCTTATTGATTGCGGTTTTTCCTGCAGCACTTTGCACAGAAAGGTTTCTTCTGCGGACGTTCTGCTTCAATTATATCTATAGGGAAACCGCTGGCATTTCCGTAGTAATAACTGACATGCTGCGATTTCCAAAACTGCGACTGTTTTGGAAATCACAGCGTATCCGCTGCGTGTACTTTACTGCAAAGTGGGGATGGGGGCCCCATGTGGCGAAAACCCACAGAAAAAAAAACGTGGCATTCTAGCAAATCCCATCCACACATTGCGGAAAAATATGTGCAGGAGATGCACTACAATTTCCTGAACCGTTGCAGTTTTGGAAATTGCAGCATGTCAATTATACCTATGGAAATGCTGGCAGTTTCTGTATAGGTGTATTAAAAACAGAAAGTCCACAGGGGAAACCTCTGCAGACCTTCTGTGAAAGGCGCTGCAGGAAAAACCACAACGTTACCGTCGCGGTTTTTCCTGCGTTTTTTTTTTTTGCTGCAGCCCGGTATGTGGGGCCTTAGCCTTAATAAAGCCCAAGTGCCACTTTAATTAAATGAATTGACCCTCATATTATGCCCCTGATTCCCCCTGACATAAATACCGCACCTCTAATGACCCCTTATATAAATGACCACCCCCTTATGTTCATAATGCCTCCTAATATAAATGATGCCCCCTAATGGCCCCTTATATAAATAACCTCCCCCCTTGTATTCATAATACCCTGTAATAACCCTTATATAAATGACCCCCCATTGTCATAATGCCCCCCAATAACCCTTATATAAATGACCCCCACATCGTCATAATGCCCCCTAATGAATCCTCCCTTTATAGTTATATTTCCCCCTCCTAACCACCCCTTATACTATTACATACCTTGCAACTTTCAAAGGACAGAAAGAGGGACAAAATATACGGCGTGCTATGCGCGCTGCGGCAAATTTAGCTCCACCCACTTCTATGTTGACTCCGCCCATTCTAATCTATTTTTTCCATGTGCCCCCACACAGTATAATGCTCCTACAGTAACCCTAACATTATATGCCCCATCATTATAATGTTCTCCTCCAATTGCCCCACAGTATTAAGTCACTCTCCTCGTGCCCCAGTTTAAACTGGCGGAAACTAGAGGGGGACATTAAACTGGGGCAGCTGGAGGGTGACATTAAACAGTGGGGGTAGTAAATAAAGGACGTATTAATGGCGGCCCCAGGGTGGGCCCCAAAGAGTCAGAGGGCCCGGGCCACCGCCCCCCCCCCCCCCCCCCCCGCTAGCTACACCTCTGCTCCTGACAGAACTGGTGTAACTGAGCCATGTTTGTAGGCCGCCTCGCTCACACCTGCCTTTTCAGCTTTGCCCATAATCCCAACTGTGAAACACAGGGGTGCCAGGTAGTGAGAAAAACATGTATATGTGTCTTTTTATATAGTGTATGTAAACTTCTGGTTTCATCTCTATACATATAGATATATAAAATAAAAATGAAAATACATAAGTGAATATATAAAACATAGTTCAGTCTGATAAGTCAAGAACAGATTTACTTAATAAGATATATTACAAAGTTTCTTATTTTCACTTGTACTATTCATCTATGAAAAACTGTTTTATAATGCTTTTTTTAATGAATCCTCATTACATTGCCTTCAGATACAGTATATCTTTATCTAGTAGGCACAGCAGTCTGGAATAGCCTATTAAATGGACTATTAAATACAGTATGATTTCATTTATTTTATATTTCTTGTCTTTATGGGTTTTATATTTGGAGCACAATTCCTTTATAAAGACAGATGCAAAATAATAATTGTATCAAATAGTTAAAAGATAAATTAATTCATCTGTACCATAAAGGCACCAGAGCTGTTCCCTATGGAGCTGGTTTCGGCCTCACATTTCCTACCACCGTCTTGTACTGCCACCCAGTGGTAAACCGATAAAAGTGTGGTTCATATATGCAATAGTATTAAATGTACATCCGAAGGTGATCCGTCTTCATAAATCCCTCATCCCCCCCCCCCCCCCCCCCCCAGACTTAAATCTATTGAGGGATCCGTGAAAATAACTCGATATATGAAAAATTCTATCATTTAATGGATTGGTCACATGGACCGTTAAAAATAGATCCATTATATTCTCTGTAGTCGTGTGCTGGCGGCTAAAAATGGCTAGCACATGGCCGTAAACCCTGTCGTCTGAATAAGCACTTAGGCAGGGTGTTTCATCCAGTGTTGGACTGAAAGTCTTTAGGCTCCCAAGAAATGTGCTGGGGGAACATACTTCAACAACCACTAGGAAATTGACCATAGTATCCTTCAAATTTGTGTCTTCTGCTGGACCATTATAGTGTGAGAGCCTGGGCCTACTAGAGGATCCCCTGGTACTCTGGTGGGCCACTATTATTACACTATTATGCACCATTGTGGCCCCTGCACACACTATTATGCGCCATAGTGGCCCCTGCACATACTATTATGCCCCATAGTGGCCCCTACACACACTATTATGCACCATAATGGCCCCTGCACACACTATTATGCGCCATTGTGGCCCCTACACACACTATTATGCCCCACAGTGGCCCCTGCACACTCTATTATGCGCCATAGTGGCCCCTGCACACACTATTATGTGCCATAGTGGCCCCTGCACACAGTATTTTCAGACCCCAGAGTATAATGAAGAAGACCCAGGGGAGGATACAAACATAAAAAACAATGTTACTTACCTCTCCCTGGCTCCGGAACACTCCCCACTACTTTCGGCCCTCTTCAATGTTGGACCAGACGTCACTTGAGCTAGGCCGGAGTCGCAACGCATAATGACGCCGACCTGGCCCACGTAACGTCTGGGACGTCACTAAAAGGCCCGAAGATTGCCAGAGCGCAGGAGACGTAAGTAACAGTGTTTTATTATGTTCCCTCACCTCCCCTGGGCCCCCGATCGTTATACTCTGTGGTCTGAAAAGACCCCAGAGTATAATGATGGTAGTGTTTGTGGGGTTCATGGGCCTGTGGCCTCACTTTCCGATCCCCGCTCGTGCTCACAGTCACCTCCGCCTCTGCAGAAGGTGAAGCGCAGGCGACTGTGAGCAGGAGTGGGGATCGGTAAGTAAATATGGTCCGTTACCTGTTGGGGGTTACTCCAGCAGGTAACGGCCTATTAAAAAATAAAACATCAGGGACCCATCGGGTCCCCTAATGTCCCAGGCCCTGTGGCAGCCGCTACCTCTACTCCCCTGGTATTTAAGCCATTGACAGAGCTGTAAAGAGAACTGTCATCATTCACATCTATTCTAGAGACATTTTCTCAAGACACCAATGAATCTACAGTATCAGAAGGTTTTTGGATTGTTGGCAGAAATCCATGGAGAACATACAAACTCCATGTAGAGGTTGTCCTTGGTCAGTTTCGAATCCAGAACCCCAGTGTTACAGGGTACTAGCCACCATGTAGCCGTATCTCGCCACCTTCATAGCTAACACATAAGGAATAGGATTTTGATGTTTCTTTTAAAACTTCTATTTAGCTGACAGCTGGGCCAGAAAAGCTCTCCGCTTGGAGCTGCAGAGTTCCCCGGAGTCTCATTTTAATTACTTTCAGGATTTTTGGCTAGTCATCAAATACCACATCCACGATGAGGTCAGTGACATAATCTGATAATATTCAGAGAGGATTAACAGTATCTATATGAAGATGAGTCTTTGGGCTCAGTGTGTTTTTTTTTTTTTTTTTTATGGAGCCACATATTGCAATTAGAGATGAGCGAAACAGTTCGGTTCATTAAAAATTTGCCAAAAATTTCATTAGTGGCTGACGCCAGAATTATTTTTACAACCACCATACTTTTTTACTCTATTGTTCTTTTTGTAAAGGGGGGTAATTGGATTTTGCTATGGGGCCCCATCATTTTTCTATGCGTTCCTGCACATACTTATAATAAAGGAGATTTGATACCTATTTGGTGAGTGCCATGGCTTCAGTCTATATGGCTACCACTCTTACCACTACCATGACATTTTGCCCACCTACCAACTGGTGTGATGATGTCCTGATAAGGTGTATGTCACTGCGTAAAACGTATGTATGGCTATATGGGACAATCCCTTTAAATTTCTCATACTCTATTGTAATAGTAAGAATTTTTACACCATATCGCTGGCTTCTAAATGATTCATTATGGAGGCTACTCATCCTTTGAACAGAGCGGTAACATAATGTTCTCCGTCTAATGAGCTGAATCATTCCTGATATCGCCGATTGATTCAGCTCCCATGTCAGGCCTTGTGAACAAGCAGAAAGTGGTTTTCTGGATAACAAGTTTTAATCTTCTTACTTTCACAACAGGTATTTGTTGAAAATATTATGGAATCTTGGGGCAAGAACCGATGATTTTCACATTGTGAGTATTTTGAGTTCTGGCCTCCATGCTGACTGTCTGAGAGTCGATGACTTTTGTTGACCTCCGAACATGCTATTCAGTGGGAAAGTCATTTTCTCAATCTACTACAAGCAGCAAATTGTATATATTGACAGATCTTATGGTGATAGTTATTGACCAAACGCCTATATACAAAGTGAGACCCTGGGCAAGAAGTGAACATTAAGTCATTGCCCAGGATGGGGTCAACCTAGCACTGTAATTACATTTACTAAAAAAAAGTATTTACCTGCAGTCACACAGCGCAAAGGTCTTAGGGCTGGATGGGAACTAAAACTTGTGTCTGGCTATGTGCTATTCGCTTCAGCTGGACATTACCGATGGCAAATTCATATGCTATGTTTCCTCATCTGGCTGAGAAAGACTTCCAGAGTAGAGACAGTAAGACGTGTTATTCATCACTGCATGATCCAAATTAGTTACACCATTTTCTACTGGAAAACACTTGCAACAAGACTACAAAATAACAGGAGGTGTAGAATGAAGTTACATTTAATCAATGAGGTCCATCATCTTATGTCTTATGTATTGCCTATTATGTTGTTACAGCTACAGTTACCGCCACTGCCGCCACTCACCTAGACATGTCCTGCGGCCTGGACCATCACTTTCCACTACCCACCATGTTGGTACCACAGGGATGGCATATAAAAAACAAAAAAAGACAAAGTTATATTGAAAAAAGTTCCCCATGTCAAAAAAACACAAACTGTGCTATTGCATCTTTTAATATCAATGCATTTTGATTTCACATCTGCTCCCATGAAGAGATCATTTTTGATGGCTTTTTCTTTTAGAAAGTCAATTCTTCTTCACTTTTCAACTAGGCACACAGCCACAAACATTTCTCTAAAGTAATAAGCCTGTAGCACTTACAAGTCAGCCAAACAATATATTTTTCTACAAAACCATTGCTTTTTGCAATATAACTGCCATGTGTGTATAAAAAAAACATGAGCAAGCACCTTTCCCTCTGAAAAAAGTGTAATTTTGAGCATTTTAAATGTTAAAATGCATAAAAACGAGTGTCAGTGCAGTGTATGGCTAAACTAAGAGTTTGTATCCTCTGCTTACCATCCATTTTTCCATAGACATACATGTCACTTCACTTTAACATAACTTCAACTGTGTTTACCTTAGAGATCTAGAAATTAGATAAATAGGTTCCTAAGAGCCCTGACAGTGTTCTATACTATGTTTTATAGATAGGTTCCTAAGAGCCCTGACAGTGTTCTATACTATGTATTATAGATAGGTTCCTAGGAGCCCTGACAGTGCTCTATACTATGTTTTATAGATAGGTTCCTAGGAGCCCTGACAGTGCTCTATACTATGTTTTATAAATAGGTTCCTAGGAGCCCTGACAGTGTTCTACACTATGTTTTATAGATAGGTCCCTAGGAGCCCTGACAGTGTTCTATACTATGTATTATAGATAGGTTCCTAGGAGCCCTGACAGTGCTCTATACTATGTTTTATAGATAGGTTCCTAGGAGCCCTGACAGTGTAATACACTATGTATTATAGATAGGTTCCTAGGAGCCCTGACAGTGCTCTATACTATGTTTTATAAATAGGTTCCTAGGAGCCCTGACAGTGTTCTACACTATGTTTTATAGATAGGTCCCTAGGAGCCCTGACAGTGCTCTACACTATGTTTTATAGATAGGTCCCTAGGAGCCCTGACAGTGTTCTACACTATGTTTTAGAGATAGGTCCCTAGGAGCGCTGAGTGTTCTATACTATGTTTTATAGATAGGTCCCTAGGAGCCCTGACAGTGCTCTACATTATGTTTTATAGATAGGTTCCCAGGAGCCCTGACATTGCTATACACTATGTATTATAGATAGGTTCCTAGGAGCCCTGACAGTGTTCTACACTATGTTTTATAGATAGGTTCCTAGGAGCCCTGACAGTGTTCTACACTATGTTTTATAGATAGGATCCTAGGAGCCCTGACAGTGTTCTACACTATGTTTTATAGATAGGTTCCTAAGAGCCCTGACAGTGTAATACACTATGTATTATAGATAGGTTCCTAGGAGCCCTGACAGTGTTCTATACTATGTTTTATAGAAAGGTTCCTAGGAGTCCTGACAGTGATCTACACTATGTTTTATAGATAGGTTCCTAGGAGCCCTGACAGTGTTCTACACTATGTTTTATAGATAGGTTCCTAAGAGCCCTGACAGTGTAATACATTATGTATTATAGATAGGTTCCTAGGAGCCCTGACAGTGATCTACACTATGTTTTATAGATAGGTTCCTAGGAGCCCTGACAGTGTTCTACACTATGTTTTATAGATAGGATCCTAGGAGCCCTGACAGTGTTCTACACTATGTTTTATAGATAGGTTCCTAGGAGCCCTGACAGTGTTCTACACTATGTTTTATAGATAGGATCCTAGGAGCCCTGACAGTGTTCTATACTATGTTTTATAGAAAGGTTCCTAGGAGTCCTGACAGTGATCTACACTATGTTTTATAGATAGGTTCCTAGGAGCCCTGACAGTGTTCTACACTATGTTTTATAGATAGGTTCCTAAGAGCCCTGACAGTGTAATACATTATGTATTATAGATAGGTTCCTAGGAGCCCTGACAGTGATCTACACTATGTTTTATAGATAGGTTCCTAGGAGCCCTGACAGTGTTCTACACTATGTTTTATAGATAGGATCCTAGGAGCCCTGACAGTGTTATACACTATGTTTTATAGATAGGTTCCTAGGAGCCCTGACAGTGTTCTACACTATGTTTTATAGATAGGTTCCTAGGATCCCTGATAGTGTTCTACACTATGTTTTATAGATAGGTTCCTAAGAGCCCTGACAGTGTAATACACTATGTATTATTGATAGGTTCCTAGGAGCCCTGACAGTGTTCTACACTATGTTTTATAGATAGGATCCTAGGAGCCCTGACAGTGTTCTAATCTATGTTTTATAGATAGGATCCTAGGAGCCCTGACAGTGTTATACACTATGTTTTATAGATAGGTTCCTAGGAGCCCTGACAGTGTTCTACACTATGTTTTATAGATAGATTCCTAGGATCCCTGACAGTGTTCTACATTATGTTTTATAGATAGGTTCCTAAGAGCCCTGACAGTGTAATACACTATGTATTATAGATAGGTTCCTAGGAGCCCTGACAGTGTTCTATACTATGTTTTATAGATAGGTTCCTAGGAGCCCTGACAGTGTTATACACTATGTTTTATAGATAGGTTCCTAGGAGTCCTGACAGTGATCTACACTATGTTTTATAGATAGGTTCCTAGGAGTCCTGACAGTGATCTACACTATGTTTTATAGATAGGTTCCTAGGAGTCCTGACAGTGTTCTACACTATGTTTTATAGATAGGTTCCTAGGAGCCCTGACAGTGTTCTACACTATGTTTTATAGATAGATTCCTAGGAGCCCTGACAGTGTTCTACACTATGTTTTATAGATAGGTTCCTAGGAGCCCTGACAGTGTTCTACACTATGTTTTATAGATAGGTTTTAAGCCAATTTAAGGTGTGGTTCATACTGAACTCATTTGACCTAAAACAAATCTTTGCACTGAAACGAAACAAATCTTGAGAGGTTTGCCCATCTCTAGTCCAGAGGCAGACTGGACTAGAATTAATGACATCCACCTACCATGTGCCTCTTGTACTACTGATGCTGACTTATATGGTAGAGGGACCATTGGATTTTCTTAGCAACAGGATTCGGGTGCTTAAGGGGACCCAATGGAATACATCAGATGAAGAGTTTCAGTTATACTGTTATACTAACACAAAAGTCACTATTAAAAGTGCTAATTCACTAGATGGAATTCCTCATAATCGGCATGTCAGTAGAGAGATGATGTATGATACCAAAAGTTGCATGGAAGATGAAATATGTGAACTTCATTTACAGCCTATAGTCTGCCTGTGTGTCTTTCATAGTTGGGGTATGTTCACACGGGAATTTGGATTTGATTTTGAGGTGGATTCTGCATTTCTGTAATTTTTTATTATCAGTGTGTATCATCAGCATGAGAAGTTGCAAATATTTGCGAGGTTCGTCCGTCAGTTTCATTTTACTGCTATTATACTCTAGGATAGTAAACATAACAGTCTTACTCAGCTATCATGGGCTCTGTCATGGCGTCCAGTGCAGGTCCCTGTCATCTTTGGGAATAATCCAAATTATGTCCCAAATGATGTCAACGGCCCTGGGGGTCTATGATTGGGCCTCGACAGTCATGTGGGGTGCACCAATATTATGAAGTAAAGAGATCAGGAGTATAATAGTGGCTCATGGCTCGCCAAATCTCCATTTGTTCGGTTTCAGACAAAAAAACCAAACCATTAGGAATATTCAGCTCGAACCTGGCTCGATACAAATCAGTTCATCCCTCTCTAGTTGCGAGCCCCCCAAATTTTGGGTTCAGTCATATCAAACCCATCTCCTTGCAAATGGGTTTGTGGGAGTGTAAAGGATCTGTAAGAATGGTCAGAGCGATATTGGAGCCAGTGGTGCGGTATATGGAGATGTGCTCAAATCAGGGGAAGACTGTAGCTGAGTCCTGTTGGTGGATTAGGAGGATCCCCTTCATAGAGGGCTGGTAAGGTAGCTCTAGTGAGGATTGGTCTACTTGCCCTGGAGACATGACATGTGACCTGGTAGTACAGTCTTGTACTAGACTGGACTGTGTGGAGTGGATAGTGGGAGAGATAGACCAGCAAGAGTCCATGAGAGTCAGGGTCAAAGTGAGAAGCCTGGGCCTCACCTTTAAACACCCTGAAATCCTGGACAATCCATTATTCTGACATTTTTTCTCAGAGTGGTGGAGTCATATAGAAACTGTAGTCATATAGAGACTGTAGTCATATAGAGACTGTAGTCATATGGAGTGTATATAGGGACTCCAGATTATAGAATAAATACAGCGCTTATGCCAGACCTTCTCTATTGCCTCTATCTTCTATTCTATTCCTTTTCTATCAATGGAAAGGAGGAGAATAAGAGAATTGCTGGGATTGACTAATTTTAGTGTTACTGTAAGAGATACGCCAATGTCTAAACTGTACTTTATAGTTATGAAGTGACCTGTGATAAAATCTACATTTCTCTTAAATGTCTGAAATGTCTTCCATCCTCTTGCAGAATTTGCTGGCTATTTATGGCCTCATCAGGCACTCAATGCTGCACGATTGATTAGCCTGGCTCTGAACTATAACACCAAAGATATCCAGCAGATGGCGCCAAAGCCTTGTCTAAAAATGTTAGGCAGACTAGAAAGCTGCAGTAGTAATTCTCTGCTCTCCTTCTATTGTGCTGCATGCTCTGACCTGGGGAATGCTCAGCCTAAGGAAACACATACTTACAGGTTTGGGTGATGCAGTTTTTGAAGAAAAAAACAGGTAGGGATTAGAGGTGAGCTCAGATTGATTTGACCCAAACCCCAAGCTTTTGGGGTTCATCACCCACAAATCATTACTGTACACTAGGGCAGGGGTAGGCAACCTTTTTTGTTCGGCGTGCCAATTTAAATTAAAAAATCAAAGATGAGTTCCTTGGAGTGCCGCGTAGTAATTGTAAGGCTGATGACCCCTAAACTAAAGTTATATAGCACAAAGCGTAACATGGGGTGGCTGTCATAACGTGCTCCCTGCCACATGTGTTTACCGCTATTTGCTTTGATACACCTGTACTTTTCCATTAGAAGCAATGTAAGTACATGTGTAACCCACAATTAGTGGTAAATGTGTATGACTGGGAGCAGAGTGAGGTAACACCAGGGGGGCCCCCAAAAAGGGGGGGGGGGGGGGGGCCCCCCGGCGGCGCGGCGCGGGGGGGGGGGGTATACTAATTATTTCATGTAAACCAGCCCAGGACAGGCCGCTTTAAAAAAAAAAAAAAAAAAAAAACAGAGCTGAGCGGGGCCTGTCCTGGGCTGGTTTACAAGACGTCGCATCTCAGCGCAGGCGGTGATACAATGACGTCATCACGCCGCCTACACTGAGACACAGACGTCGCGGACAAGAAGAGGAGGCGGCGGCGGCTGCATCAAGGCATCGCAGGTGAGTATAGCTTTTTTTTATATATATATAAATAGGCCGTAACCTGTTGGAGTATCCCCGGCAGGTCACGGCCTATTTATTTACCTACCCCGCGTCTGCTCGTGGCCGCCCCCGCTTCCCCTTCTGCTATGGGACGCAGAAAGGGAAGTGGATGCCGCTGTGAGCGGCCGCGGGTATCGGTAAGTGAGGCCGCGGGCCGCAAATACTACTATTATTATACTCCGGGGCCTATTCAGACCCCGGAGTATAATAATCGGAGGCCTAGGGTTGGTGAGGGAACATAAAAACCAATGTTACTCACCTCCTGCGATCCGATGTAACTCCGAGCAGGCTTGAGGCCTCTGGTGACGTCATCAGGTCGCGTCGCCTGATCATGTGACGTGTGTGCGCAATTAAACAGGGCCGAAAGCTGCAAGGAGTGCACCAGTGTCCAGGATAGGTAAGTAACTCTGGTTTTTATGTTTGTATTCTCCCCTGGGTCTCCAATCATTATACTCTGGGGTCTGAAAAGACCCCAGAGTATAATAATAGTTCATGGGTGGTCCACTATGGGGCATAATACCCTGTGCAGGGACCACTGTAGAGCATAATACCCTGTACAGGGGCCACTATGGAGCATAATACCGAGTGCAGGGGCCACTATAGAGCATAATACCGAGTGCAGGGGCCACTATAGAGCATAATACCGGGTGCAGGGGTCACTATGGAGCATAATACAAGTGCAGGGGCCACTATGGAGCATAATACCAGTGCAAGGGCCACTATGGAGGATAATACCAGTGCAGGGGCCACTATGGAGCATAATACCAGTGCAAGGGCCACTATAGAGCATAATACCGTGTGCAGGGGCCACTATAGAGCATAATACCGTGTGCAGGGGCCACTATAGAGCATAATACCGTGTGCTGGGGCCACTGTGGAGCATAATACCGTGTGCAGGGGCCAATATGGGGCATAAAACTGTGTGCAGGAGTTGCTGTGGAACATAATACCGTGTGCAGTGGCCAATGTGGGGCATAATACCCTGTGCAGGGGCCACTATGGAGCATAATACTGTGTGCAGGGGCGCTGCGAGGCATAATACAGTGTGCAGGGGCCGCTGCGGGCCATAACACTGTGTAATACTGTGTGCAGGGGCTGCTGTGGAACATTATAGTGTGTGTAAATGGGGTGTTATAAACATGGGCTATGGCACCTGTTTATATTATACGCTGTCTGTTTATAGTGACCATGTGATGTAATTCCAGTTTTGTCACATACTGTAGACATGTACAGGACGAGGCTGTAGTTACATTACATGGCCGCTATGAGATGAATGACACTATGTAAACAGAGAAGCGGTCATGGCGCTTACACAGGTACCATTCAAACAGCTGATCAGTGGGGGTCCTGGGTTTTTGAGCCCCACTTAGTTTATTAATGACCTGGAAAGCCTTTTAATTAGTTAACACCTGGGGCATTATTAATAAGGGGCACTATTTATACAGGGTACACATGGACATTATTAATATAAAGATGCACTTGGGGGTATTATTCATTATGGGGGGTTATATCATATATTTTATAATTGGGGGTAGCAGCAGGATGGGGGCTTTGTGTAGGTGAGGACAATGTGGGTTGGATGCCTGGAAAAGTGAGGAGCCATAGATGTCTGTGCTGCAAACTTTACAGAGACAAGTCACAGCTGGAAGAAGTGGTCATGGCGGTCCAAAGGGAAGAGACGGGAAATGTGAAGGATTAGTCAGAGACGTCACCTGTAAGTCACAGAATGTTACTGCCCTGTATTCACCTAAATGATAGAGGATAAATACCTGAGTGATGGGGGTCTGTCTGCTGAGACCCCCACTGAGCCTGAGAATTGGGGTTTTCCCCCCCCACTGGGTGTGAATCCAGCCTGACCGCAGCCATATATAGGTGTGTCACTTGGTGGATGGACGAACCCCCCGCGTGGCTCTCATTCACTTGACGTAGTAACGTCTAGTCCCTTCCCTCCACTTGACCGATGCTCCTTTTACCTGCATAAAATGAAAACTCGACACAAGAGAAGTGGAGTTGAATTGGCCACAGCAGCCTTTTATTAACATACAGTAAATTTATAAAACAAAACATCAATATCAAAACCAACGACCCGTATTTCCCTTTAAAGCCACGGGGGGGCCCGGGGGCCAAACACACGGGCCCTTAAAAAACCCCCCCTTGGTGTTGTCCCCCCCCGGGGGGGGGGGGGGGGGGGGGGGGGAAAAAAAAACCCCCCGGGGGGGGGGGGGGGGGGGTTTTTTTTTAAGGTTGGTGTTGGGGGGGGGGCAAAATTGTTTTCCTTCCCCCGCTTTTCTTTTTTGGGGGGGGGGGGCGCCCCGCCCCCCCCCCCCCCCCGGGGGACCACCAGGCATTTCCTTCCCAACTCCGAGGACCCCCCGCCACCAACGCAAAGGCTTGACACCTTAAGACTTTGCGTCCCTCCACACCCCCAGCGCCACTTCGATTCCTTCCTGAATCGACAGAGCCCAAATGTCCGTACCCACAGTGTTGAGGTGTACTCCATCTCGCCGCCAAAAGTTCCCTTCCCCTGCCTCAAACTCCCTGTGACGGACTGCCACAAAACCGTTCCTTTGGAAAAACCGGGCCACCGCCCTATTGACCTTCACCCTGGCCCGATTAAGGCTGTCCACACAGCGGGCCCCCCGCCACACATGACGATGAACTATATCTGACCACACCGTCACTAAACCTGGCGACATAGCCCACAACCTGAGCATATCAAATTTGATATCCCGAATTAGCTCGCGAAAAGGCCTGACCCCCAGATCATTCCCTCCCACATGGAGAACTAGAACATCCGGGGACCTGTCCAACCTAACAAACCTGTTAAACTCTGGAATTACCCTGGACCAGCACATCCCCCTAAGACCAAGCCATCTTACCGTAACCCTTTCTCGGGGAAAACCCAACTGCCGACCGTCCGGCCGCACCACCGCCCTCAAGGCCCCCCAGAACACAAACGAATGGCCCAGGATCCAGAACAATTCCAGTTCATCCCCCCCTGCAAAAAGAAAAAAAAACAATACACAATAAAACCAAGCCGCCTCTGCCGCCCTAGACTAGCCAGGCAGGACGAACGTATGACCGAAAACGAACTGACTCCCATCTGCCTATCTGCCTTACCACCTCATCACCCAAACCCCTGCGCGCCGCCTCCGTCGCCGCCCCGATACGAAATGAATGACCCCCGTAATCCCCCTGGCACCGCCCACACTCCACCAAACACTTCTGAAATATGGCCACAAACTGGTATCTAGACAGAAAAGATCCGTCCGCATGAATTAGCAGGGGATCCTCCAGAAAACGCACTAATGGCCTGTACTCCTTGAAACACCTGACTGGACACATAAGGAATTCAGGAACCTGAAATAATACCACCCTGGACCCTCTGCCCTCCTGGTCCGTCTTAGATCTACGCACAATAAATTCCACCCTATCCGCCATAACTTCCACGTCCTTCATCAGTAACCCGCCTGGCCTGATGGTAGATGGGCTAACCAATTCCCCCAAACGTAGCGCTCCAAAAAAGGCCAAGGAGAACGCTAACCTAAAAAGCTTAATCTCAAACTCAGACCTGCAAAGACTCCCTAGTGCCACCCCCATCTCCTGAAGCAGATGAAAAGATACCGGCCGCCGCTGATCTACTGAAGCCCGACCCCATCTCCAACCTCTCAAGGCCTGGCGTACCACAAATGCCTTGGTGACATCCCGTAAACCACGTGCCCTGAAACCAAATGCCAGTCCCGCCATAAGCTTATTCATCCTCGATATGGACCACCCATCCTCCTTACATTGGCCTATCAACAGGAACAGCAACCCCTCATCATCCGTAACCTGTCTACCAAAATCCGCCCGCCATTCTTCCCATTGGACCCATGCTACCTCATATGCAGCCCAGGTTCCCACCGCCAAGGACCCTCGGATCAATCTCTGCGCCGCCCGAAAGGAAGGTTCCAAAGGTCTACCGACCACGCCTCTCCCTCCTCCTCCGCCTCTGGCGCCAACTGCCGGAACCTGGCCCACTGCAAACGAGAGAGTGCGTCAGCAATACCATTGTCAACCCCTGGGACATGTACCGCCTTCACCCATGCGTTCAGTGACAAGCACAAACACACCAGCCTCCGCAACACACAAACCACCGGGGGGGATGACGCCGTCATGTTATTAATAGCCTGAATGACCCCGAGGTTATCACAGTTGAACCGCACCTTCTTGTTCCTGAACTCCTGCCCCCATACCTCTAAAGCCACCACAATGGGAAACAGTTCCAATAAGGCAAGATTCCGCACCCAACCTTCCGCCTTCCAACTATCTGGCCACGAACCCACGCACCAACGTCCCTTGAAGAAGGCCCCAAAACCAACACTCCCTGCCGCGTCCGTGAATAGTTCTAATACATCCGCATCCACCCACTGATCTAATATAAATGACCGCCCATTGTAACAACCTAAAAACTCGTCCCAAATTTCCAAGTCCTCCCTTAATTCCTTTCCCAGGCGCACATAATGACGGGGATGCTTGACCCCCGCCGTTGCTGCCGCCAGCCTCCTGCAAAACACCCTCCCCATGGGCAGTATCCGACATGCAAAATTTAATTTTCCTAATAGGGATTGAAGTTCTCTAAGCATTAACTTTTTTCGCCTACAGGCACCCCTAACCTCGTTGCGCAGCTGAACCAGTTTGTCCTCCGGCAAACGACATTCCATCCGCAACGAGTCAATACAAATCCCTAAAAACGTCAGCTCCGAACTCGGCCCCTCCGTCTTTTCCCCGGCCAACGGGATGCCAAATCGCCCCGCCACCCCCCTCCAAGGTACGTAACAACAATGAACAAATCCCAGAGCCCGTCGGACCAATGCACAGATAGTCGTCGAGATAGTGAATCACCGACGACCACCCCGCCTCCCTTTTCACTACCCATTCCACAAATGTACTAAAACACTCGAAGTATGCACAGGAGATAGAACATCCCATGGGCAAACAGCGATCCACGTAGTAACCCCCGTCCCAATAACACCCCAACAGATGCAAACTATCCTCATGTACCGGTAACAACCGAAAAGCCGATTCAACGTCGGCCTTTGCCAACAGTGCCCCAACCCCGTATTCCCTAACCCAACCTACCGCCGCATCAAACGAAGTATAAACCACCGAACAACATTCAGGGTCAATACCATCGTTGACCGACGCCCCCTTTGGAAAGGACAAATGATGAATGAGCCGAAACTTATTCGGCTCCTTCTTGGGTACCACCCCCAGCGGGGACACCCTTAAATGCCCCCACGGGAGACACTCAAAAGGCCCCGCCATCCGCCCTAACGCCACCTCCTTCGCCAGTTTTTCACTTACCACCCCCAGATGCTGTAATGCTGATCTCAAGTTCCGCCGAACCACTGGGAACTCCCCTTTAACATAAGGAATCTTAAAACCAAACTGAAAACCGTCCGCCAACAACCCCGCCGCAGCTCTATCCGGGTACTCATTTAGATACGGCCGCATCACGTCCACTACCACCGGACTCCGCCCCTTTTCCAGCGCTCTCCCCCCCTTTGGACTTAACCCCTTTAAAACACCGAGATGCCCCATGTGATCCTCCACAGTTAGAACACTCATGCTTGAACTTGCACTTCGCACCGAACTTGCATGAGCCTTCGTTAAAGGAGAAGCACAATCCCTTCTGTGAAGCCGCCGAGCGCCCCGAAACCTCGGACCCCCCGGCTCCTGCCTGAAAGGACTGCCCAGCCCGAGCCGGCGCTGTAACCCGTAACCACAGCCCAATATCCTTGTGATCCCACCGGATACTGGGCCGTACCGCTTTCGTTGACGAAATTGTTCGTCATACCTCAACTACCCTTGACCCCCGTAAACTCTATAGGCTTCTCCTATGGCGTCCATGTAGCAAAACAGGGGGGAGCAATTCTCCGGCGCCTTTTCGCCAATAACGCTAGCCAAGATAGCGAACGCCTGTAACCAATTGGAGAAAGTGCGAGGTATAAGCCTATACCGCCGCTTCTCCTCTTCCTCTTTCTTAGACTCGTCCTTCTTCCCCCTATCCAAATTAAAGCGTTCTAACGGGAGTAACGAAAATATCTCTACATACTCCCCTTTCCATATTTTTTCCCTAACCTCCTGCTTCAAATGGGCCCCCCAGCGGCCCCTCGAAGAAAACGTACACCTCCCCCTTTGCGGAATCATCCAACTTCGGCGCCCCCTCCTCCTTGTCCTTTTCCCCGCTTTTTTCCTGCGTCCTATCCGCACCCCCACTTACCGTCGCGTCCCCCGACGTCCCACCAACCGAAGCCCCTCCTGACCCGCTGACTAACGACCCCGGCCCGCCCGCCGGCAACCCCAAAGCCCCGATCCCTGGAACGCTCGTGCCCACCCACGCAGGTACCGGAGACGGAACCGCGGCCTGGGCCTGCGCCCGCAACAACTGCCCAAACAAACTAAAAAATTCAAACATACCCCCTGCCCGCCTCTCCCGGGTGCCCACCCCCACCCTGGACCGGCAACAGGGGAATAGAAGGAGACAGCAAAGATACACACTCACCTGACTGCCTGGGTGCTGTGTGCCCACCAGTCGATACTCCAGAATCCAGACGCTGCCCGGCCATTCTATCTAGCGCAGGAAACAGCTGATCCCCCGAGGACATCGCCGGCGAGGAAACCAGCCCCCCCCTCCCAGCGAGGAGGGGGGCCGCAAGCAGAGAGGAGTGTGCATCCGCGCACACGTGGAGAGCCGACCCAGGCAGCGCCTGATCGCTGGATGAAGCAGGCTGAAGACCCGAGGTCCGCATCCCAGATCCTGACTCACCGCGCAGGGAAGGCCCAAGGTAAGGTGATCCACGGCCCTCCGCACCGGCTCCCGCTCCATCGTCGCACTCTGGTAATGGCGGAGGCGCGGCCTGCCGCCTCCGCCGCGAGTCCCGCCCGCTAACCGGATTCCTCCCGGCCCTGGACTGCCGGGAGGCAGCAGACCTGCCGGCATCCTGAACCGGAGGGTCCCTTGAGGGGCTCCGTCTTCAGCGCTGGGCTCGAGGGGCTTCATCCGGACTCAGGCGCGCCGGAGGCCTAGTCCTCCGCGGCCGTCTTGGAGTTGTAGGGGACCCCTCAGCAGCAGGTGTCCCCGGCCCCTGAAGCAGGCCCGAAAGCTGAGCCTGCACCCACTCCTCTCCGTGTGTAGCTGCCGACTCACGCAGCTGCACAATCAAGTCTTCAAGGGATGCCATGAAAATTAATGGAGACACTCGTAACTTAGCTTCTTCCTCTGTGTCTTCTTCACGGCAACTGCCGTTACTTTTCGCGGGCTTTCCCTTAAAAACCTCTCCCCCTGCAGCCACGCTTGAATTAACCCCACCTTACCCCCAACTTGACCAATAGCTGCTGTCCAGCCGTACTCGTCATGTGGGCCCTCCCCTCAGCATTTGGCCCCGGTCCGGCCCCTTCTTTAATGGGAGTGCCAAAGATAGCCGAAGTCCAGTACCCCCCCATCCCCGGGGCCCCTATTATAAAAAATGGGGGCCCCAGGGGCCCCCCCCCCCCCCAAACAAAAGATGTGTGACCTCACTCTCATTTTTAACCCCGTGTTGTTGCTCTGAAACAAGAAAAAAAAAAAAAAGAAAAATCAAAAAAACTTTTTTATAATTTTTTTTTTTTTTTATAATGCGCCCACCACAATATTTTATTAACAAAGCAGCTAAACACACTCTGTTTTTTTGGGGGGGGGGGGGGGGTGGCGGGCCCCCCCCCCCCACCCCCCCGCCCCCCCCACCCCCCCGCCCCCCCCCCCTCAACACCCCCCCTCCCTCCACCCCCCCCCCCCCCCCCCCCCCCCCCCCCCCCCCCCTCTCCTTTTTTTATTTTTTTAATAAAAAACTCATTCTTTTCCCCCCCCCTTCTCCCCCCCCCCCGCCGCCACCACAACACCCCCATCCCCCCTAAATTTCCCCCACTTACCCCCAACCCCCCCCCCCCCCCCCCCCCCCCCCTTTTCCCCTTCCCCCCCCCCCCCCCCCACACACCCCCAAACCCCCACCCCCAACCCCCCCCGCCCTCCCCCCCCTTTTTTCTTAATTTTCTTTTTTTTTTTTCCTTTTTTTCCCTCCTTCTTCTCTCCCCTTTTTCCTCCTTCAAACATATGACATGGATATTGTTTCTGACCTATACATTAAAAAATGAATTGACAGGGCCACAAATGCAGACCCATATAGGACCTGCTCCATTATTTGCAGCACTTCAATTTGGCCCAAACACACAGCCGCAATAAGATCGGCAGTGTTTATGGGCCCATTGAAATGTAATAGTCCGTACTTTAATCCACCGTTGTGGATAAAAAGTATGGTCATGTGCATTACAGTTTAGCAACTCCATGTGCCTCATATTAATAGCAGTTAACCCCATCAAGTCCCTCACATTAACCCCTGTGTGCTATACATAAGGGTTACTGATATGTGAGACATATGGAAGTAATAAGTAAATATCTTCATCATTGAGGTCCTTTATTAATACCTCCATATGTTTCACATATTAGTAACTCTATGTGAGGTACACAGGGGTTAATGTGAGGGACATGATGGGGTTAATTGCTATTAATGTGGGGCACATGAAGTTACTAAAACTAAATTAATAACCCCTAATGCCTGACATTAATAGGAATAGTAACCCCAGCATGCACCTGTTGTTTTTTTTTACTTTCACTTTGCTGACCTCCTCAGGGAGCCTTTACAAGAAGCTGAGGGCAGGAGCTCACTGTAGCAGCAGGGTCCAGGCAGGGTCCTGTGCTGTGATGAGCTCCGCCTCCTGACCTTTCCTCACTCCCTCTTATTGGTGGGCAGGGAAGGCTGCAAGAGAAGGGGGAGTGTCCTATACCTCAGCTCTAGCAGAGCACTGAAAGGACACTCCCTCTTCTTCTAATACCTGCAGGTCCTGTGCTGGCTGCCGTGCCAGCAAAATAGTTCTAGGGGTTGCCGACCCCTGCTCTAGGGTCTCTTTGGACCCTAGAACAGTGATGGCAAACCTATGTCATACGTATCAAAGGTGACATGCTAAGACATTTTGGGTAAAATGCATTGGCAGCTACTTATTGTGTTATTGGAATAAGCAGCTGCCAATTTTTACTCACCTATCTATTCTCCTGTCCTGGCCGCCTTCCGCTGCCTCCTCTAAGTGGCGCTACAATTACATCACGACACTGAAGAATACCGGGACACTACATACAGTGTACCGACGGTCTTCAGCGTTGGCTACAGCGCATCATGAAGGCGGCAGCAGAGAACGGCCAGGACAGGAGCATGGAGAGGCGAGTAAAAATTATCATCCGCTATGTGGGATGGGGGCAAAAAATATGGGCTTTAAAAAAGGGGTCATATACTATGGAGGTGGCATAAAAAAGGGGTAATATACTCTAAGGGGCCATAAAAAGTGGGGTCATATACTGTGGGGGGGGCTAAAAAAAAGGGGGTCATACCATGCGATGGGCAAGAAATACATATAATACAAATACATATATCAAAAATACTACTCTTTTTTTTTTACTTGAGCTACAAATATCACAACATTATGGATATTTCTGGATGTGGCACAGCACCCGAGTAAAGCTAGTTTTTTGGTTTTTTTTACGAATTTTGACACACCGAGCTCAAAAGGTTAGCCATCACTGTACTAGAGTATAATAAGTGGAGGCCCCCTTAGGGTCTCCGGGACTGTCCAGCTGAATTCAGAACGGTTGGGAGGTATGGTCACTGGGTTGCCAGGGGACTGCAAAGGGCTGTGATTGGGTCTCAGCGGGCACAAGGGGCTCGATGACATCATGACACTTGTATTAAAGCATCATGATGTCGGCGCATCCCACGTGAAGGATTTGCCTCAGCATATGTGTATGAAATGGGTTTTTCCCATTTCAAAGATGGCAACCACAGATTCTAGATGCTTATTATGCATGTCCGCACATGTGCAATTGATGTTCCTTTATTCCAGATGGAGGAGTCATCATGCATGTGGAGACTGTGAGTAAACAGAGGGATGCTCTTAGCACTTTAATCACACAGCTCATGGTGAATATTAACATGTAATTATCTCATCACAATGGACATTGATGTTTTGTGTATATGAAATATGCAGATTATCACATAAGCAATCATGTGATGCACTTTAGCACTTTATTATTTATATCATAATTTTTTCACTTGTATTATGATAATGAATTTTTATCAGAATTATTTGATTGTGAATGATTATGTAGACACTTTGTGTTTCCTATAAAATGTTGCTGTGGTCACTCATTTGTGCTTGAGAAAGGTTCCAGGTGGGACCAAAATGTCGCTACTTGGAATAAAGACAATTGTTTTTGCTTTTTGAAATTCCTGGAGTGCTGCTGTTTTTCCTTCTATCTATCTATCTATCTATCTATCTATTACTTTTGTCGGATTCAAGTTATTTCTGTGACCATTGTGGGTTTTTCTTTCATTAAACGAGGGTACCAACAATTTTTTTCGCGTGTGTATCTCTATCTGTCTATCTAAAAATACAGAAAGTGCTCAAACAGCTTTCTAGTACAAAAATCAAATGTAATGCCAATATAAATCTATTGGGTTCTGTACACACTAGGAAATGATCCTCCAGAAGCAATGCTCCTCTCTCTATATATATTATGTACAGGTGCATCTCAATAAATTAGAATATCTTTGAAACGTTCATTCATTTCAGTAATTCAGTAATACAATCCATAATCAGCGTCTTCCATGATTGTGTGTCCTAGTGAACCAGACTGAGGGACCATTTAAAGGCTTAGGAAACCTTGGCAGGTGACACACTGAATTTACAATACTGAACTTTTTGACAATATTCTAATTTTCTTAGATTTGGGTTTTCATTACCTGTAATCCATCATCAACATTTACAGAAATAAAACACTTGAAATAGAACACTCTGTGTGTAAAGAATCTAGAAAATATAGGAGGTCACTTTTTTAATTTAATTACTGAAAGAAATAAACGTTTCAAAGATATTCCAATTTATTGAGATGCCCCTGTATATATACACAGTATATTATGTCGTTGCATTTATAGAAACCACCAGATGGCGCTATGTGAGCATAGTATGGCATCATCTAACTATTCCACGATTTATTGCCAGCACTTTTCGCAGTATACAGTACATAATATCATCTCCTGTTAATTTTTCTACCTGTGTTGGTAAAAATATAAACTATTTTAGTGAACACATTGTATTGACACAAGAGTGTGATTCTAGTAACCTCTGCCTTTTTGGGCTCTACTGTAGATAACTATGGGTTGGGAGCATGAATAACAACCTAACAGGATACTTAAAGCAGAACACAGAAAATCCTCTGATCCCAGCACTGTGTCATCTATACATGCAGTAGTTTATCATAGGAGCCAAGCACTGAGTCCTCAGTCTTCATAGGCAGCAGCAGGCTGACCCCCCCCCCCTCCTCACTGTAGATTGACAGCTTTGTCCCTATACTGTGCATAGTGACAAAGCTGACAATCCACATTGGGTGGGCTGTGGGACATGACAGATGATGAAGCTCAAGGGCTCCACACTATAAACTCAGTGAGCGTCTTTAATTTACAATATGAGACAAATATTAAGTACAACCAGTATTATAGTCCGTAATGGAGTTCACTATTCTGCTGGTCATTATTAGGAAGAATGTCATCGGATATATATTTAAGGATTTGTCAGGTAAAGAAAATTCTGTGTTATTCGAAATTCAGGACCTATAACTCCACTGCAAAAAGCATCTGTGGTCACTGTGAAGGACTTGGAGTAGCCATGTTCTGTGTGGAAAGCCCATTGATTTCAGCATGGACTGTGTAATTCTTCATGTGGCCTGTAGTGGTGCTGGAGATGGGACACCTCTGATCAGCTGATTGTTGGGGGAACCATCTAACAAGAAGGAAATAGTTAATTTCTCCTGTGTCTTATTCTAAACTTCTGGTGAAACCGGGAGCCATCCAATTCCTGCATCACCATTTAGCCCATCTCCAGAGACAGCACCGGAGAAAAGAGTGGACTGCAGAGGAATGGGGGATGTCAGTAGTTTCTTTTTAGTTTTTTTACTATGTGGATTTTCTGCTCGGGGGGCACAAGGAGAGGGCTATTATACTTTGGGGACCACAAGGAGCGGGCATATCAAGGGGGACATTGTACTGTGGAGGCCACAAGGAGGGGGCCATTAAACTATTGGGGGCCACAATGAAAGGGCCATTATAGTGTGAAAGCACAAAGGAACCTGGTTGGGAATGGGTGGGGCCATGGGCAGGCTTGGAGGCGTGGCTTATGACACCTAAATTTCCCATGACGAGTTGTGCACCACAAACATTGTCCCTTTTTCGGTTCTTTGAAAGTTTGGAGGTATGCATATATGTAAGCCCCTTCCCAAATGTATAGCATCCTGGGATTAATGGCGCTATACAAATAACTACTAATAATAATTGAAACAATGATAGTAGAGTAGTGAGATAGATGGAGCAGAGCTGTAGCCCAGTAGCTGGCAGTGATCTCCATGCGTTTATTGTGACTTCAGCACACACCATGTACAGACACCCTTATGGGGCTTGAACATATGTGATCATATAGAACGCCGGTGTAATAGTGTGATGGCTGGTGAGTGCACATCATGGGGCACCACCTCAGCTGCAGCCCATTCTCTAGGTTACATTGTCTTTGCCTCACGTGCTCTCAAATAGATTCCGATTTTTAATGAACTCTCATTAATTAACACGGCTCCGATGACGACCATTGCCCTTTGAAGCCGCTGAGAGTAATGTGTTGCACCCACAAGTCATTAATCCTTCACCAGGAAGCTAATAAGGTGGCTCTACCTGATCTGCAGTAACATAAGCCTCTAGAGCCATGCCAGCGTAAGAGCGTGTCCTGGGGTGCACTGAGTCTTGCAGGAATTTGGCAGTACATATTTGCATCTCAAATCCGTGTGCAATTTCCTTTTCTTTTATTCATCGTCCATAACTCCTGGAGTTCTGCCCTGGAGTTCATTCATTGTATTTTACATCTCACCCACTTAGGCTACTGAACATTATACTGATCACTTTCCCTAATGTCTAAAGCTCCAGGAATCCTTTTGGCTGTCTTCTAGTGTCCCTAGTATTTAGAGTGATTTGTTACATTTAGTGCAGTTCCCTTACGATGCTGCCCTCTATTGTGGTGCTACATAACTGCACGGAAGGACTTAGGGTGGGGTCAGATGTTCCTGTTGGCCAGGTCGGGGAAGTGCTTTATAGGGGTTGTCCAGGCCCCTCACTGATCAGCTGTACAGGGCCTCATTCAGCACTCCAACTATACACAACACAGCACTGGAGGCACAAAGCTCTGATCCCTGTATAGTGGCCATGTACCATCATCGCAGCTTAGCTACCATTGCTCTAAACATGGAGCCATCAGGCCGACATGTACCGCTCATCCACTAGAAGCGTCCAACACCTGTAGGCTGCTAGAACAGACTAGAACATCCATATTGTTAGCCTGGAAACTCCCTGTAAACTACTTTAAGCTATACATAGTTTAAACTATTACCAGATGGACTTATCTCTCTTCTGGACTACTGGCAGGACGTTCTCCACATACCCATCTTTCTGAAATTCAGATGATAACAGGAGCACATTCTCTTTGTGATTTAATCCTGGCTCCTAGATAATACATGTTGTAAGGTGTGTATACATTATGTTACGCATTAAAGGGGTTGTGCAGGACTTCTAAAACATGGCTGCTTTTGTCTTCTCAGGAAGTGACATCATGTCCATTGGTTACATGACATGCAGCTGCTCAGTCCCACTCATTTTAATGGGACAGATCTGTGGCATTGTCATGGGAGGTGAACCGAGAGCAAGGCAGGTGGTTTGGACTCCGCAACCAGAAATGAACGCACACGCGGTAGTTCAAGAAAAAATATATATTTACTATAAGTTAATAAAGGCTAGTTAAAGGTAAAATGACAGGGCTAAAGACAAGCAAAATATACAATATAGCATGAACAATTTCAAGGCAAATTCTGCAATGGTTTCTACTTTACTCTGTCCACTTCTGCAGTATGGACACTGAATGAACAATATACTCAAAACTATCCCTAACTGACCCTGACTTCACATTTGGGTGCACCCCCTTTTCCCCAGTGGTCCAGGTGGACCGCTACAGTCCGTAGAAGCGCGCGGTGGGGCCCAAAGTCGGTCCTTTCTTTTATAGTGAAGCGTCCTCTCCTCACGGTTATCAGGATCTTGGGAGAAATGAAGTCCTCTTTAACAGACAGGGAAACCAACTGAATGCAATGTAATCCAACAGCAGATTCCACTCAGCACACTGACAGTCCTGCAGAATCCATACACTGAGCTGGGATGTAAGCCGGGATTTAGCAGGTGCCGCCAGTACATCAACAGCCCTGCGAGTCTCTATCTGTGGTATCCATATACACAGCACAATGTCAGTCTCACTGATCAGCCACTGAGCACAGTTCCTTCACGGGACTCACTAGTCCTGTTGTCTCTTTACACTCTGTTTGTCTCTGGACCAAGATACAGCAGCTGTACAGAAAAATCTCCACACCAGTTCAATACAACACTTGCCAAGATGGCGCTGCTCTCTGTCTCGTCACTCCTGCTTCTCTGCTCACACTCTGTCTGCAGAACAGGCAGGCTGACATAAAAGGGGGGGGTCTCACCCAGCATCATGTCACAATTACAATGGCTGCTGTCTTAAAGGAACAGAATCACAGAAATACATTCAACATTAACAGTTTATACAGACAAATGAAGCTTAAGACAACATTGGCTGTCTCTTACAGGAGCAACGGACGTGAGGTCACTTCTTGAGAAGAAGAAGAAAGCCTTGGTTTCTAAGTCCTGCACAACCCCTTTAATTGTGCTCCATTAGGTTCTGACTTGGAAGACTGGTGGGTCACAGGCCATGCCATATTGCCCTGTCAGAGGGAGGTGCTGGTGTGTAGACCCAGACAGAGCGTGACACGAATGCGGACATGTGCACTGTGATACTGGTGCACAACAATGCTGGCTTGTTCATTGGTGGGGGATCATTGGGTTCGGAGTCAGAGAGGTTTGTCCATTGGCGATGAAGATGTGGAATCTGAAATTTTATGACCGAATATGATTTGTACCAAATATCTTTGATCATTTCTAGTTGCAGATCATTAATACTGAATTGTTTGTGCTCAGTTGTTTGTTTCTTATGACTTAATGTGCTGTTTTTCTCTTTTTTAACCCTATGTGGGGCAGGTTAGGGGTTGGGTTAAAGGTATACTGGATATATCTTTCATGTATTGCGCAATATATTATTGGTCGGGATGAGGATGTTTATAAGTGAAAAATCAAATAAATAAATCTGTTGTTTTTCATCGCCAGCGAGGATGGTCCCTTTGTGGAAGGTCCCAGCTGGCTGAGCACATGGATCCCAGAGAAGTCAGCATGCTGGCAGGGCTCAAATTCATGCTAAGGTTAGAGCAGTGAGCGTAAGAACTCCGCTGCCAGAAAACCTAATGATGTAAAGTCAGCAGAAACCTTCATGTGTATTTATCAGTGTGTCTGTGTGCATAGTACCCCATTGTGTATTTAGATAAATGCATGCCGTGCAGCCAAAAACAATTTGTGTGTACCGAGATGTTTTCCAGGACATGATCAAAATGGGAAATCTTCCTTTCTGCATTTTAAGTTACTTTTTAACATGATTTCTTTTTCATATATTTTTGTTGGCGTTTGTTGAATAAAGACAAATAATTGTCAGAACCGGAGCGGAGAGGAAGTCATTGCAATGTTCAGCTACCAATTGTTCTCTGACTTGTAGACAAATGTCCATTGTGGCCAAACTCATACACCTTTGTAATATTAAAAACCTCATAAATAATCACTAACCACAGTTAAGCATCAATTTGTATTCTTTACCATAGATAAATCTTTTTTTTTCTATGGTTTTATAAGCAGTACTTGAAGTCTGAGTCCCCTGCCATATGGAGGCTGCTCTATGCCCGACAGACAATGGACAAAGTGACTCGAGACTCCCAGATGGTCAGCTTACAGACAACAGCTATCTACAGTATGTCCTAAAATATATTTACTCACAGATGTTGTCTTCTGTCTGGGACACGTCTTACAGGGATAGCAGCGTGCCGATAAAACATTAGAATTATAATGTAGAGCTATGCCCCTGGTATGTCAGCATATAACATACATGTTACAGTCACTCTTAGAGATCATTTTTAGAGATACACATTTGGCAATGACTGCACACGTGTTCATTTCTACATATGGTGCTTATTTATAAGGCTCGTCCCACTGCAAATCAGAACATTGCTCTATATACTGGTCTGATCCTGTTCTACATTTCTTGGTAAAGGAGTAAATGGCAATTGTGCCGAAATGCACAAAAATCAAAAGCATAACCTTCTGTAGGCGATTATAAAAAAGTAGTACAGTATGTGGTAGCTAAATATAGAAGGATGGTTTAACTAAAGCTTATTCCAATGGTATGTCTGCTCTTCAACTCCAGCTCACAAATTTTAAGCTAATGTTTGCTACATATACACTACAGTGCAAAAGGTTTAGGCAGGTGTGGGGGGAAAAAATTCAGAAAACTAACAAAGCTTTCAGACATAGAAGAGTTAATAGTTTATTTCTGTCAATTAACAAAATGAAGTGAATGAAGAAAAGAGAAATCTAAATCCCATCAATATTTGGTGTGACCTTTGCCCTTTGCCTTCAGTTCTTCTTGGTACTTGCAGACAGTTTTTGAAGGATCTCGGCAGGGAGGTTGTTCCCGCCATCTTGGAGAACTAAGCACAGATCTTCTGTGGATGTAGGCTTGCTCCAATCCTTCTGTCGTTTCATGTAATCCCAGACAGACTGGATGATGTTGTCGCACCAAATATTGATGGGATTTAGATTTCTGTTTTCTTCATTCACTTAAGGGTGGGTTCACACTTGCGCCGGAGTCCGTCCACCACGAATCCGACTAAAATTTCGGGAAACTGGATAGGCACTGGATAGCGAAAAGTTTACACCCTCTGCGCCATGAATCCAGTTTTTTTCGCTGGAAACAAAGTCCTGCATGTCCGAATTTGTTTCCAGCGAAAAAAACTGGATTCGCGGCACAGAGGGTGTAAGCGCACACCCGCGCATTTCTTTAAAAACCCAATCAAATGAATGGGTTGTTAAGCAATGCGTCGCTATAACACTTCTGTTTCTGAAAGCATTTTTACTACTTTGCAGAATTTTTCCACATCAGCCTAAAGTTTTTGCACAGTACTATAAGTATACAGTACAAGGTGTTCATACAAAGGTATTGTAGATCTTTAATTCTACATATACTGTACATATTTCCTCAATATAAAATATTGAATAACTTTATGAATACATTACATTACTAATCTTTCACTGATCCCATTACAGAATTATAATGCATTATACTCCAGAGCTACATTCACAGTTCTGCTGGACGTCACTGGAAACAGTCATCAATCTTGTTTTGCAGAAGATGATTACCACAATTGGTTAGTTAAAAATTACATAAAGGTAGCAAATGTATAAAATAAGAAAAGAAGCACAACTCACCTTTTCTTATCCTTATCTGGGATCACTGTGTCTTTTTTTTCAGATCTGCAACAATGACATCACCGACTATCCCACATGACCACCGCAGCCAGTCACTGACTTCAGTGATTACATGGGTAGTCAGGGATATAATTGCAGCAGCGCCAGAAAGAGTTATGCCTCTTTAATATTCTAGAACATTCCTTGTCTTTACCTAATTTTGAGGGGTCTCAGAAACCCCTTTTTGTTTATAGGGGTTGTCCCTTGAATAAATATTAATTTACTCTGTTAAACAAGACAAAGCATAAGTTTTCAATTGGAATAATTTGAAAGATGTCCCTATCTAGATATTTTCCGCCCTCCCTTGTTTTTTTTTGATTCCCTCTGGGGAAGGTACTGCTTTTGTCCCTTATCGGTATAGAGCAGGGATGAGATGATATCTTAGATTAAAGAGGACCTTTCACCACCTCCACCAATTCTAGTTCTTATCATCTGTTAATAGGCGCGGCTCAACTGATTCCAGCAAAGTTGGAATTTTCTCTCTAGCCCCCACCGTTCCTGAGCAGCAAGCACAGCTAGTTTTGGTGCCTGAAGTGCTATTTAAGTTCTGTAATGTTAGAAGAGCGGTGTCAGGCAGGGGGTGTGATTCAGAGCTCCAATCAGAGACAGTCAGTGTCAGAGCTCAGAATCACACCCCTTGTCTGCTCCTGCCTGACACCGCCCTCCTGACAGTACAGAGCCTAAATAGCATATCAGGCACCAAAACTAACCATATTGATTGCTCAGGAACGGTGGGGGCTAGAGAAAAAATTCCAACTGTGCAGGGATCAGCGGAGCTGGAATTGATAAAAGGTCCTCTAAGTTTTGATTGCAGATACTGTTTTTCATTATGGAGACAGAGCATTATATGGATACTTATTTTTCAGCTAATGTACCTTGTGATGAAAAGTATGTAAATTATCTCATAGCAGTGACACCAGAGACACCCAACTGTACACAGCCATTTAATTTCTCCATGTGAATTTACCCTAAGGTTTCTTGAATGATTTTCCTTATACGCTGAACATCCAATGATGGTGTATTCAACTATTCCAACTGAAATCTTATGCTTTGTGTGACTAAAATATTATTTAGTCCTGTGACTACCTCAGTTCTTCTGTTTTGGACCGTGTCAGCACAGAGCAGGGTTATTTGGCTAGTAAAGTGTTGTCCCCTGGTTCAGTCCAAGGACAATCCATATCTTGTGGCACTTCATATTGCTAACCAGATTATATTGCTAATCAGATTACAATACAACGAGGCTAATAAGATTAAAATAGATCAGTGCATAGGTCAGAATCTCTGGTTGGCAAAGTCATGACTTAGGCCTCAGCAGTGAAAAAAATGATATTTTGTTAATGTCCGTCACATGTTTTCAGAAGAATGGGGGTCAATGGGTGTGTTCACACATCTGTTCTTTTAAACAGAGATAGGACATGTCGTTTTGCTGTTTTTACAACTTTATAGACCTAATACAAGTCAAATTGCATTTGCATCCAAGTGATGGCCGATAAAGATGGATCAGTGGATTGCTTTGAAAAAAAAAAAAAATGTAATTAATGAAGTCAATTAAAAACAGATACAAATGGATGGCCAGAAAATGTATGAAAAATACAGTATGTGACATGGATGGAAAATGAACATTTAACCAGACCATTTCATCCATTTTTAACATCCATTTTTTTTTTTTTCATTTTTTCATTCTTGTGCACGAACCCTAAAACTTATAACATTGAAAATGCAATTGCAGAGTAGGAGTCAAAACGATATGTATAGTTATGTTACAAAACCTCCAGTATAATTCATACTAATTCTGAGCTTAGGAGTCCAGTGGGAGGTCTTGACTGAGTACGAGTGTCTACAGAGATAACTGAATCACTGAACAGGACCGCCCACTGGACTCCAGAGCTCAGAATGAGCAGAGAAGTAAATAAATAAGTGACAAGTTAAACTGGAACTTTTTCTATTATATATACAGTTATATATATATATATATATATATATATATATATCTTGATATATTGATCTTCTCCTAATTCTCTATAACATGCTGCTAATAGGGCAGATTCCTATAACCATATCCATATGAGAAAAGTTGGATGAACCAGACAATTTTTGAGACTGGCCCAATATATTATGTGTATGGTGAATGTGCTAACTTTTCCTCGAAAGGTGTTTTGGAGGAAAAGAAGAATCAGGCATTATGGGTTATGGGTTCTAGATTCTGTTAAGGACAAGTTGATCCAAGGTTTTATACTGATTGCCAGATTGGAGTCGGGAAGGAATTTTTTTCCCCTGAAATGGGACAATTGGCATAAGCCTCATGGGGTTTTTTGCCTTCCTCTGGATGAACACTGTAGGGGACTGTAGGGTTATAGTTTGGACTTGATGGACTGATGTCTTCATCCAACCTCATCTACTATGTACTATGCTGGATGCAGGATTTAGGTTTTATGGTTTATGCTTAGGATAGGCCATAAATATCTGATTGTTGAGGGGCCAACAGCCAATCACCGATTATCAGTAAAGGGCGGTTCCCAACACCCGCGCTATCCACCACATAGGGCTCCATGGCCTACATAGTGACTGGGTGCTGATACTGCAGCTCAGCTCCCATTGACATCAATGGAAACAGAGCTGCAGTACCAGCGGCCATCCACTATACAGGTACTGCAGCTATCTGCGTCAGAAGTGGCCCAATACAGCTGATCAGTTGTTGCACTACCCATTTCATAGCAGCTCTTCATGCTGGAGATCTAAGTACAAAGTAGGTTGATAAAGATCATAAAGTTCCACCCAAGTCGTCAATCAAATGATTTGTACAAGCATCACAAGCCAGTTATTGCCCCTTTGCCAGGTGAATTGCCATAGCGCCTTGGCTGACTTCTTAATATTAGGATCTCCTTCTTAGGTGGGGTTGCTATGTGAGCAGGGTGTACATGATGATTTTTTTGCTACACCTATCAAAGCAGATAATTGAACAAAGTGTTCACGTAACCTAGTGTAGAAATCCATGCCTAATGTCCTGTGACGGCGGGAATTGTTCGCCTCCTTGATACCTACTTAATTTAATCACATTGTAGAAATGAAGCCTCCTAATGGGATCTCTTTGTGTGTTAATCCTCGTGATTAGCGCTATGTTTTTAGCGCGGTGGGGACAAGGGTTGTAATGTTGGGGCCATGAATCTCCTTTTAAAGCAGCTTATATCCGGTGCACCATGCCAAAGACGTAATCTATTCTAAGTCACAGTGCAGACTTTAATGAAGTGTGTCAAGTTTAGATGCTTTTGCTGTCTAGGCTAAATCTCCCAGATGTTAAACGTCTCATCATAGAATGCTGGAGCATGTAAATCAGACATGTTAGAAGAGACACAAACATGAAATCCTCTTGCCGGAATATAATCTAAGAGAGGTACGGACCAGCTGCCATATCTTTTCTGTAGGAAAGCAGTTCTTCCCTTAAAGCATGAATCTAATGATTGTGAAGTTGTTTAACCCCTTAATGCATTGTGCCATACAGAGAGAGAAGGTCTTTAATGTTCTGTACTGTATGTGCATTGTACATACACTGTATTGATAACATGGTGGCTCAGTGGTTAGCACTGTTGCATTGGAGTCCTGGGTTTGAATCTGACCAAGGACAACATCTGCATGGAGTTTGAAGGTTCCTCCCGTGTTTGCGTGTGTTTCTTCCGACACTCCAAGCAAGTAATGATAGGGAATTTAGATTGTGAACCCTACTAGGGATGACAATGTCAAAGTGCTGTGGAATATGTTGGTGCTATATAAGCAAAAAGAATAATTATATACATGTTTGGCACAGAAAGAAGATCCTTAATTTTCTGCACTGTAGATGTTTGGCACACTGAGGGTGCAGGCTTGGATGGACTCTGATAGAGCTGAACAGTAAAACATTAAAAAAAAACTATAATATTTGGTATTATTATGATTATATTAACTTGCAGAAAAAGTTTTAAATGTTATTTTTGATGAGAATTTCTGGTTTTCCTCCTAGAAATAGTTTTAAAAAGTGAATCATTATGTGATTTTTACTCTAAAAATGGTGCTGCTGAAAAATACAACTCATCTCACAAAAAAAACAAGCCCTCATATGGCTATGTTGGCAAAAACATAAAAATGTTATGGCTCTTGGAATGTGGTGATGTAAACTGAAAACTAATGATTACCACTTTAGGCCAAAATCTAAGGCCCATTCCAAAGGTGTAGCTATAGGGGGTGCAGAGTTAGTAGTCATTACTAGGCCCTGGAGTATAAGGGGGCCCAAAAGCTCTCTACAATATATTAAGATACCAGTATTATAAATAGCACATGGTATGGGGCTTGGTTACAGATTTTGAATTGGGACCCAGGAACTTCAAGTTACTCTGTCTGGCCCAGTCTATAAAGGGTTAAATATTAAGGTCATTGGGACATGTATTCTACAACCCCAATAAGCATCCAGGATCAGAAACACATTCAATGGTAGCCAACTTTTCAACAAACTATGCATAAGTCAATAGTATAAGTGAATATAATAAACTATGATATGTGATATATCTTACAAGAGAAAAATGCTTCTTTCTCCCCTTATCTCTCTTTTCCTCCCTCTTCGTCCCTGCTAAACTGACATTCACTGTAAAATTGCTCCTGCTAGAGCAAGAGGGACCGCAGCTCATAGAAGTGTTAGATTACAAAGACGTCTATGGAGAGGAGAGACATGAGATATTTATTCAGATCCAGCTAAATGGGGTGAGATCTGTTGAGTTTCAGATTTTTGTGGTGGTTCCAAACATTACGAAGACTGACATAAGCTAGATCTGCAGATTAATATCTCCTGTGTATGGCCAGTTTACAGTTGACGTAGAGCTTAGAGTGTCCCAGCTAAAACATAGTAGAAAATTCGGTATATTTTCTTGGGTAGCATGCAAGGTTTTTAGCTAACTGGAGAAACACAGTTTACACTGTGCCAGGCTTGAACCTACTGACACCCGATGTATTTCTGTACGATGCTGACAAGGCTACATATTAAGACATTAAGTATCAGTTACGTCTGGCCATAAGCCACATATTATACTTAATTACATGTATACAGGGCGCCTCTGCAGTGCTTTTAGTCCATAAAAATTAGATGTAAAATTAATTGGCAAAATGACAGGTTACAGCAGTGTTGGTAAGTGTTGGTAAGGGGAACACTATTTAAGTGACTGCTCCCACACTTGGGGTGAAGGGGACAGTACAAGAAACCTGGATAGCTTGGGGAAAAAGACACTTTACATCAACTGAGACATCACCAGTAACTCATTTAGTAGTGATATAGGTTTGCAGGAAGCAGGGGTCCCCTGTGCTAGTGGAAATGCAGTGCCTGTTGCTGAGGCCTGTGAACAGACTACTGGTCCTACTTGTACAACGTTCTATTGTGGAGCTGCTTGTGTCATCCTGTCTGTTGTTGTGAAAACCTCAATCTAGTAAAGAACCCTATAGCAAAGTCCGAGTGTCTGAAGTGGGTGTGTTCCTTACTCCACTGGTGGGAATCTCCAGTAGGCGACCTGCAGAGGGCAGTGTGGTGTGTCAATGCTCCATGATTGCTGACTGCATAGATGACACATCGGTCCATGAAGAGTACAGTGTTGGCCATGACCAGGTGAGCTCCATATTATGCCCCTTCCCCCAATACTGATTGAGGTCCACCGTGTGCACCAGTAACCTGTAGAATGTTGTGATGGTTCAAAAAGGACCTGGACACCGTTCTTGAAAGGAAAAGTATTACAGGTTACGGGTAGATTTTGGTTGATACAGGGTTTTATATTTAAAGTTGGGAAGGAATTTTTTATCCCTGACATGGGGCAATTGGCTTCAGCCTAATGGGTTCTTTTGCCTTCCTCTGAATAAACACTGTAGGGTTATAGGTTGGACTTGATAGTCTTGTGTCATCATTCAACCTCATCTACTATGTAACTACAGTATGTTATAGTCTATACTGCGTTATATATGATGCCGTTGAAAAGGTAAGGGCGGGACATTAAGGGGCCCGGAGCCCTGTGAACCCCACAAACACTGCTATCATTATACTCTGGGGTCTTTTCAGACGTCAGCCGACATCATTATGCATTGTGACGCCGGCCTAGATCACGCGAGATCTGCTCCAACATTGAAGATGGCTGAAGTAGCGCACCAGAGTTAACCAGGTGAACGAGGAAGAGGTAAGTAGCATTGTTTTTTATGCTTGTATCCTCCCCTGGGTCTCCGATCATTATACTCTGGGGTCTGAACAGACCCCAGAGTATAATAATTGTTCATGGGTGGTCCACTATGGGGCATAATAATGTGTGCAGGGGCCACTATGGGGCTTAATACTGTGTGCATGGGCCACTATGGGGCATAATATTGTGTGCAGGGACCACTATGGGGCATAATACTGTGTGCAGGGTCCACTATGGGACATAATACTGTCTGCAGGGGCCACTATGGGGCTTAATACTGTGTGCATGGGCCACTATGGGGCATAATATTGTGTGCAGGGACCACTATGGGGCATAATACTGTGTACAGGGTCCACTATGGGACATAATACTGTGTGCAGAGTCCACTATGGGGCATAATACTGTGTGCAGGGGCCACTATGGGGCATAATACTGTGTGCAGGGGCCACTATGGCGCATAATAGTGTGCACAGGAATGCGGTTTGTGCGGAGGCGGTTGGAGGGGGCAGTCTGGGGCAGGGGGGCTCGGAGCGGCGGTTCGCGGGGGGGCCCATGTCAAATGTTCGCCTTGGGGCCCAGCCATTACTAGTTACGCCACTGTCTGTAGGGGAAACAAAAATACCAGACTGTTCCTTTAGAGGAAAGTGCTCAGTTAACCTTTTAAAGATAATATTCTGTCCACTAGTCTATTTTCTATTGTGAATCAGTCCGACGCCACATGGTCCTGTTATGGCGACCCCAGTAAGTTCCTGCACCCCACACCTCACTGGAAAAGGATTTGACAACAGCACAATGTCGGAGTGGCAGAGGCTGTGAGAAAGGCACCAGGATGTGAGGGGCCTCTGTTCTGACTTGGCTCTCATTGCAGAAAAGGTTTGTTGGTACAAAGGAGGAGAATTAGGAGAGATGCAGCTCAAACACTCCACATTTTCCCACACTGGATATCCTGTGAAACCCAGAAAGAAAGGGATGCAACGTGTTGGTCTGTACGTTGCTGGGAGCATGGGGCCATGCCAACCTTTAATAGTCTCTCATTAGCAAGAAACAAGAGGGAAGCTTACAGCGCCTCTCAGATCCTATGTCGTAGTCTTCTAGTTTCCGTGCCAACTGCACATTGAACTTTTTCCCATTTCCAGAAAATTCACACTTGACATTACGCACCGAGTTGGCAGAGGGGTTAAATGCTATATAGCCATTGCAATATTTTATTCTAGCAGCTGCATTGCAAGCATGCTTCTTCTCCCATCCTGTTTCCAAGGTAACTGTGAGGCAGATAAAATGTGCCTATGTATATAGATAGGTGCTGGGCTGTGCAAAATGTCAGCTTGTGGGTCTAATTTCATGAGTCAGAGACTAGTTGTGATTGCTTTGGCTTTGCTTGCTGTGTCAACGTATGACTGCCTGAATTTGCATGCACTTATTTTTGCCGTGAGCAACACACTCGCACGTGTCAAGTTCTTCATTTCTATGTCAGTTTAGGAGAAGATACCATGACTGACCACTTGAGGAGCTGTTGTACTAGTGATGGAAGCAAGCACATAGCTAATCCGATAATAGCTGTACCCAAATGAGTATGTTCCAGGGTGTGCATTGAATTAGTCTATGTGTTGTACAAGTGCTCTAGCAGCAGCAGCCTACTAATATGCCCAGGCGTATTAAAGAGCATTTAGCGTCTATTCACACAATATTCAAAGGGTCATAGCTTGACAGAACAGGTAAACCCCTGCAAAGACACAAAAAAAGAGATCTGCTTTCATACATTCCCACGCCTAGAGCTATAGGCAGGGCTCTAGCTATAGGGGGTGCAGCACAGGTTGCAGTCGCTACCGGGCCCTAGATCCAGAGGGGCCCCAAAGGATGCTTTGCCACGTAACTTATATCACTATTCTAAATGACACAAGGTAGGTGAAGTCCACATTACAGATTTTGCATTGGGGCCTAGGAACTTCAAATGATGACTCCGGCTATAGGTACTCACTGTGCTTCCCTATGGATGTGTTTTTAAAGGTTTCATAGCCAATCCCCCCCCGACTTCCTCTCAAACACTAAGGCTACATGCACACAAAAGTGAAAAAACATATCTTAAAAAGGGACGAAGCTATTTTTGACATCCGTTTTCCATCCATGTGTTACATATTTTTCATCCATTTTCCAGCCATATGTCAATAGGTTGTCAGCCATTTTGAAATGCCAGTTAAAAAAAAATGAATGAACATAATTTTTTTCAACCCAATGATGATGCTGGAGTTTAGAGCCTCAAACCCAGCCCAGGACTCATCTCCAGTGGCTCCTGACACGTGCGCCTTTGAGGCCGAGGAGAATACACCCCATTTCAGTGTGCATGCACCAGGAGCCGGCTGGTTAGAAACAACGAAAACGGAGCAATATATGGGACTCAGGTCACCAATTTTGGGGACATTAACCCTAGAAGCACATGCTTCTGATTTAGGGCCCCTAAACCTAGTGGCAGATTTCCTTTAAAGTACTAAGCTTTAGGGGGCAGCCATTTTACTCCCTCTCTGCTCTAAAGCAGAACTGTGCTGGATCCGGCAGCTACAGCAGTGGACGTGTACCATATGCAGAATGCAGGCTGCAGATCTGCATATGCTCCTTGTCCCTAGAGCATGCTGCACATGCTCCATATCCCTGCTGTATCTTTTAGCACCCAGAAGCAGTCAGATCAGCTGATCTGTATGGGGCCCAGGTGTTGGTCCCCCACAGACAAGTCACGGATGACCAATCCTGTGGAGAGGTCATCAGTGTGAAAAATCCATTTGCAGTCCTGACAGCCCTATAGCAATAAATGGAGCATTGGTTACGCAAGTTCATTCATAGAGAAGATGCCAGCGGACTTTCAGTCCTCCGTTCACTGGATTGCAGGGGAACACAGCAGGATAAGGGATGTGTCTGTACTGGGACAACCCCTTTAAGTGAATGGGAGCTATAATACCAGGCATAGCCAGGCATATGTCATATTTTTTACCTTCACTTCTAAGTCATTGCATTGTATTAGATTCACGTGCTGCGGGACCCCCTGGTCACGGGTCTTCTATCATTGCCCTAATACCTAAATGATCAGCCCACCTCTACTACTTACATAGAGGTATGATATAATGTCTATAAAAATAGCTGATTACATGATTATACATAATCCAGCGTATACGTAACCTCGCAGATTGTTCCCTAGATGTCCTACTCTCTGCAAATCATTGTTCTGTACAGGCAGCTGCTAGATGGAAGTGACCTTGTACAATCTGATTCCTATGTGCTTCACAATAGCCGCCTGCTCTACTTTACATTCTACGGTATAAATTGTCATCCAATCAGTCTTCTTGGCTCAGAATCACACTTCTCACTTATCGGGCCGGCTCGTGTTGTCTTAAGGTGCCATATAAGGGGACACATACTTCTCATAGACTTCTCACATAGCAAGTATCTGCCTCGTGCTAAGATAAAACCCAACAAATATGAACATATAGGTGACCTAAAGTACAGTCAAATTCAAGGATACGAAAATGCGATGAAATTTCATTTGAGTTTTCTTCAAGGGGTTGCCCTATCTGGACAATGTCCTTTCATTTGCTAAATTAGGCAGGGGGTGAAAGGTGCCCAACTCGAGAAATTCTTTTATAAACTAGAAACACTCTGTACACCATAGCTCCCACTCTGGCAGATTTGGTACCAATATAACATGCAAGATGGCTGTGAAAAATAGATAATCTTCACGACTGTTTTGCACCTCGGTCTTGTAAATGTAGCCTAACACTACATAAATGGCTGCATAAGGCTTTCGCCCTTTGTTAAAGGTGACCATTGGGGGTTAGAGCCCATGAACACGGCCAAAGTTGTTTTCCATTTATTGATAGTATATGGATCTATTGATTCTATGGCCCCATACACACATCCATAGGTTTCACAGGTCAATGTCTGGGTCGTTGAAACCATCCACAAAATATGGAGCAGGTATTATTCCTGTCTGTGTTAAGTGTATGGGATTATACAACACTTTTTGCAGATCTGTGATTATGAATGATGCAATGTGGACAAGTATTTTTAAAGAATATGGATCTGTTTCTGTAGACATTAAAAACCACTACTGTTAGCCTTAGGCTACATTCACACAACTTAGTTTCACCTATGCTTGAGCCGAAGTTACCAACATGAACAGTATGCTGGGAGATGGACTCCTAGAATTAGTTATGTATGATGTAAGGGGGCGTTCACACTACCGTTGGTGACCGTCAGTAGTGTCCGCTGCTATTGTCCGTTACAAGATTTTAGCATCGGACACTAGCTGAACCGTCAGAAATCCGTTAAAATTTCCATTCATTTCAATGGGTTTTTATACTGTGTCCATTTACACCAAATCCGTCAGAAGTCCGCTTTTTTTCCACGGACAAAAAATCCTACATGCAGGACTTTTTTGTCCGTTTGGAAAAACGGATTCTTGATGGACAGCAAGTGTCCGTTATTTTTTTAACATTGAAGTCTATGGGTAATGGGCTTATAACGGAGAGTAACTGATAGCCATCAGTTATTGTCCGTTATTTTATGTCCGTTTTTTTTCTGCACATGCTCAGAAAGCAGAAACAAGAAAAAAAAAAGCAGACAGTGTTAAAAAACGGACACTAACTGATGCTAATGTGTCCGTTTTTTTAACTGATCCATTAATTGGATCAGTTAAACGGACACATTAACATCAGTAGTGTCCGTTAATGTCAGTATGATAGGTGTCCATTTTTTTTTTTTTGTTAACAGATGCCTTCATAACAGAATCCAACGGTAGTGTGAACACTACCTTAGGAGTCCCTGCCTCCCAGCGACATACTTTCCTGTACTATAATCACTATGGAACAGGCTTGTAATGCAGTCGTGTGAATCTAGCCTAATGTTAGGTTTACACTAGTGATAGCCTGTTCTGATCCATCGGAGGACCAGAATATCGGATAGGCGGACTGCTACAACAGCAGTCACATATGGAACCTGATGGATCCCATTAACTGTCATGGGATCTGTCAGGTGTTTTAAACTGAAACTGGCGTATGAAAATGTCAGACTTGCAGGACTTTTTTTTTTCCAATGATATTTAATGCACACTACGACAGAGACTCCAAACTGGATCAAATTGGAGACTCCAATGGAGATGTGAATACAGTCTGACGCTAGGTCAACACCTGCGTTGGGGTTTCCATTCTTCGGGTCCGCACGGTTTTGAACTTAAAAAATGCGGAGAGAAAAGTCCCCGAATGCTGATCGAACACAGATGTGATCCAGCCTTAAAGAAACTGGACCCTTGGTCATCACCTGATTGCCAGGGCGAGAAGTTGTCTTGATGGAACAATCCCCTGAAAGGCAAAGTATAAGGCTCAATTACATAGATAGATCTAACAAATAGTTAAAGGGGTTGTCCGGGATAAATTGAAACTTTACCACTAAGCTAAACCCCCTCCCCCCACTTCTAATTTACTCCCTTTAAAAAAAATGTATATTTATATGACCGCCCCAGGCACATTTTCTGATTTCCTGGTGACGTTCCATTTCGCTGTTTCCAGAGACAGGAGGCCACCAGTACTCCCTCCTCCCCCCCCCCCCCATACTCACCAATGCTCACTTCCTCTTCTTGTGCTGGGCGTCGCTTCCTTCACAAGGGAGCCAAGCTGGCGCCTGCGCAATAGAACGCCGGCAGAAGCAAAAAGAAGCAGCGTTCTATTTCGCATGCGCCAGATCCAGATACCAGGTGCGGGCAGAAGAGGGGACAGCGGCACCTCAAAGTCATCCCCAGGACGAGAAGACAGGTAAGTATGATAGGGTGGGAGGGGGTTGGGGGACTAAGTTAGTTAGCCAGCTAGGTAGGTAGGGCTAGCTAGGGAAATGGGGGGGTTGTGAGGGAGGAAGTGAGAGGGGGGATCTGAGTGAACTGCAATGCATCATGGTAGTTGTAGGCTAAGACAGAAGGAAGCTACCCATATAAACAAATATAGACGACACCAGGAGCTCCCAGAGAAAGACAGAAATCACTCAAAACACTGCTAAAGGTATTTGGGTGCACTATTTAACCCACTGATAGCTCTAACTGACTTTTTTTAAAAATATTTTTTTGCCCGGAAAACCCCTTTAAGAGCCGGCATGATCTTTGAAATTAATAAGGACTTTGGTAATTGGAAGCACACCTTGTACAAACCTGATCCTTCTTTTCTAATAGACTTCGCTTTTGTTCCTGAGTTGATTTTACCAGCTGCAGACAGGAGTGCCCAGGGATGGGCAAACTTCTTACTGGTCAGCCACCCATGCTTTAATAGGATAAAATTTAATAGCAAAGTCGTTAGGAAAATAAAAAAAAAACCCTGCATACAATACAACTGTAAAGCGTATATTAGATGTGTGTACATTGCCTATACAAAGTATTCAAGCGTTTTTCTTTTTTTCTGTCTAGCGTGCCAGCATGTAGATCCAGGTTATTTTCCTGCGATCCCCTGAACCATGACTGCACGACTATGACTAATTATATGACAATTTATAAAACCAATTGCCTGTTCTGGTAATAGTCTACATATCCTATAGTAACTCGGCTTAATAATTAGAATATGTTATGTATAACAAATGCAATGAGTATAGATCTTGTTATACAGATTTGTTTCCCTTTTACTCTTTTCCTGCTGATCAGTGTCGTATTTTTCCGTAATGTGTGGATGGGATTCGCTTTGCAGGTACACCACGTAGGGCCCTGGTTTAATACTGATATATTCACCACTATATACCACTATAGAGGGGCTGCCATCCTGTCTTAGGTATGGCCCCCACTGAAAATTGCATAACTAAGGAGGTTAATCTTCAGTTCCATAGAATTTTGCCATGCCTAATGCTTTGTCCCAGGGAAATAAGAGGTATCAGGCAGCAGCTTTCCCTCCTTTCCCCATTGAAAACACATACATGCTCTGCTGAGGCAATGGTGCTTATGTATGGGGGGATCAGGAGGGATAGCTGTTGGCCATACAAGTCTTCGGGCAGCAGTTATTGAAGATGTATGGGTCAAGTCAAAAGCCAAAATTATTGGATATTTGTGACTGGGGACATCCACTGATTTCACAAAAAGGTGGAATATTCCTTAAAGGGAGGACCTAGCATATCAACTCATTCTACAGATAGATTGGAGGCACCAATTCACAAGGAAAAACACCATTTGATTCAGGTGACCCTAACCTATCTATCCGTTTGGCTGGTTGATATGATGGGTTTTGGCAACAGACTCCCTGTAAATGACAAGAATACAAGGAATCTCCATTTCCAGATCAGAGATTCTTGCGTCATCCTATTTATTAATATTCCCTCAGCCACTTTGTTATTTGGCACCTTATGCTTGTTACTTCCATAAACTCAAAAAAAAAAATTAGGTCAAATAAAAATCTGTCAACAAATTGTAATTAAAAAAAGAAAAAAAAAAAACCCTTCACACATGGTGGTAAAACTCTATACATAGTCTAGTGCATGCTGTGAAATTTCAAATCCCCAAGCCCTATGTGACAAACATTTGTTGTGAAATTTTGCCACATTTTTCACTGTAAAAATTGCATGCAATGTAAATTTTCTAGATTTGCGGCAAAATTTCCACAGAAAATTATTTAGCTACATCTGGATGTAGTCTAAATACACAAATTATATCAGAAAATAAATGCTAAGTATAGCCAAAAAAAGGGACAGATGATAAACAACCCTAGAACTTTATATATATCTCCCACAGAATAGTATTAAGTAACAGCCATAAAACTTCCACATACTACAGTACCAGCACAGTGGATAAAATTTCACCAAATTCATGCACTGTGGAACATACTCGGAAATTAAAAATCTTTAGCATGGCAATTTACTGTATGTTGTCAATTTTCAGCGGAATTTAACCTTTCCAATGCATAGGGTGACATTCTTTACAAATCTGAAACAAAATCTCAAAATTGTAAAACATATTGCATATTTCTGCAGTGATTTTTTTGGCCATTGTAATTAATGTCCCATATGGACATATTTGTAAAGTTTACTACTACAGTAGATGAACCCTTTTAATAATTAAAAAATCAGTTTAGGCAATGATAACATACACGCCATAATAATCTCTATACTACTCATAATGGTTCAAGACAAGCGTTACTTTAAAGAGTTTAGAACCAGATCCATCTGAAAACTTTCAAAGTTACCTGAAAGCAATAGCTGAAGTCAACCATAAAACATAGGGGAATTGAAGCAGCTTGGACATGCATGGGTCAGATCTATTATTAATGTAAAGGACTGTTTACACAAATTATCAAGCCAGTTATTGAGAACAAGTGTTCCTTGGAATACTCATTCCCGATAATTGACATGTGTAAATGTAGATATGATTACCCATCTATTGGCTGAAACACAATCATTAGGTGATCAAATTGCTTTTTGGGGAAAGGGGGGGGGGGGGGGGGGGGGGGGGGGGGGGGGGGGGGGGGGGGGGGGGGGGGGGGGGGGGGGGGGGGGGGGGGGGGGGGGGGGGGGGGGGGGGGGGGGGGGGGGGTATACATAAATCTCAGTTGTTGACAGCACATTGAACCATCTAAACAATGTGATTCCAACAAATGGACAATGCGCTGCCAAACAATGCAAGCTCTATAGGGGATAAATGTTTGATGATATTCTATGGTGATCTGCTGCATGAAAATGTGCATGAGAAAATCCATTCACATTCATTGCAGCCATCTCTGCCCATGTAAAGGGGCCTTTAAAAGGACATTTCAACCCCTCCATCAATTCTAGTACTTTGCATCTGATTCCGAAGTAACTGGAAGTTTCTCTCTAGCCCCCACCATTCCCGAGCAACAAGCACAGTTAGTTTTGGTACCTGATGTACTATTTTAGCTCTGTAATGTCAGAAGGGCAGTGTCAAGCAGAGGGCATGATTCAGAGCTCCAATCGGAGGCAGCCAGTGTCAGAGCTCAGAATCACACTCCCTTGTCTGCTCCTGACAGTACAGAGTCTAAATCACAGGTGGCAAATACAAGGCACACAGGTCAAATCCAACCCACAGCCTTGTGTTTTGTGGCCCATGGCTCAGAGCCCTCTCCACAGTGAAGTGACCTGAAGCGATAGCCTCAGGCGGCGCTTCATGGCACAAACTAGGGGGGGTCGGCATTCTTTTTTAATTGACCACTACCTATTATGTTATTGCAATTGGTAGCGGCTGATAATTTACTCACCTATCCATGCTCCTGTCTGGGCCTGCCTCTGCTGCTGCCTGTAGGCTGAGAATGCCAGGATGTTACGTTACGCCCTATATTCTTCAGTGTCTGGTACAGCGCGCCCTGGGGGGGGCCATATACTGTGTGGGGGGCAAAAATATGTCATATTATGTGTTGGGGGCTACTAAGCCATGTTATGTGACATCACTTTGTTCTGTCTTCGGCCGGAAGGTCCCCAGTACTCTATAAATGGGCACTGCTGGAGCCATTCCAGCCAAAGACAGAACAAACAGCTATAGTAGTCACAGCAGTCACCCTTGCGACTAGCCCCTAAATCAGGGGGCCCCATTGGACCCCTCACCACTCTACTGTCTCCAGGTGTAGGGATTGGAACGCTTACCTCTTTTTCCTGCAAAGTGCTGATGTGGCGCTCGACTGTGCGCCTGCAGTACCATGGTGCAGGTGACAGGGTAGCCGGCTGGACGATAGAAGAGGAGCACAGCCGGGCGCCACCTCAGCACTTTGCAGGAAAAAGTGGTAAGTAGGAAATTCACCAGAGTTGTGTGCATGTAATATAACTTTAATATCAAAAGATAGTTGAAGAATGATGCAGAACGAAGACTGTTGTGATTTCCTTCTTCCACGTGAAGGAACTGCTGAGCTATTTCCTGATTTTCTGCCTTGGACTTGCTATATACAGCACAACCAAAGAGAATTTCTCAGAACCTGACTCATTCTTCTCATCTTCACGACATCTGTAATTGGTTTTGATATGTTTAAGAAATATTCTGTCATGGTAAGAATTACTCCATTCTTCCACTCCAGGGCAACGCTGCAGTTTGTTGATAACTTATGAAAGAGGCGATTGTTCACTCCTATACTTTACTGTAATTGTCCGCCCTTACCTGGAGCTTCTTTTTATGACTTGACAGTTTCTTGGTACTTGATAAGGGTTTCAGAAAAATTGTGGAAGGTTTCATCAGCCAAATACACAATATACACTGGCCTGAAGGAAATAGCATACAGTACATGAGCATCACCTCTGTGTCATCTCACATCTGTCAGACATGGTGAACATTAGAAATCTGCTCCAGGTGATATTATTGAACGTGACCTCCATTGCAGCTCAGCTGCTGCGAGATTTGAATAAGGCTTTATTCACACAACCATGTCAGTTTTTCAGCCATGAAAAATGGGCAGATTGTTCTTTTTTTTAATGACCATTTTGCATCTGTTCTGAGTCCATTTGTTTATTTTTGATGGCCAGGTGTCTTATCTGTTTTGCATTAGTTTTTAATGGACCATTAAGCAAAGGATGTTGTTTTTCTGACACAACCAACTGATCCGTTTTTAACGTCCGTTAAGAATAGTCCAGAGTCAGAAAGGACAAATAAAGAGCGTGTGAAAAAAAACCCATGAATTTCATTGGTCTTTCTTTTTTTTATCCAACCCACTGACCCACTTTTTACGACTAAAGCCCCATGTAGCGGAACGCAGCAAAAAAAAAAAAAACGCTCCAGAATAGAACACGGCGGAAACGCATCACATTGTTTTCCGCAGCGTTTTTCATTGCATTTTGCAGAATTTTCCTTTGCGGACTTTCTGCCCCTATTATTCCTCTATGAAAAACACCAGCGTTTCTGCAGGTGTAATTGACATGCAGCAATTTTCAAAAACACAGCGTTCTTGAAAACGCAGCTCCTCTGCTGCAGATTTTTTTTCTGCAATGTGTGGGATTAGCCAGAATCTCATCCACTTTGCAGGTAATGTAAAACGCGGCATTTCACAATGTGGGGCTTCAGTCTAACAGGCGTAAAATGGATGTAAATCTGTTTTACATCTGTTAAAAACAGATTTGTTGATCACTATCAGGTCCGCATGTCAATGAAAATGGACAAAGATAGAGCATGTCATTTTTTTGACGGCTGTCAAAAAGCAGACATGTGAATAGACACATTGAAATAAATATAATAATAATATAATAATAGTCCTTTAATAGTCCCACAATGGGGAAATTCACAATATGTTCTCAAAATGGCCGTGTGATGGACTTTGCAAAAACGGCCATTTTTCACTGTTGTGTGAATGATTCCTTAATGGCATAGGCACTATGTGTGCTGCCATATGGTGCCTTTATATGGCACTGTATTACAGAGTGTATATGTTTATAACATCTCATGGAACATGGTACAATTTTGTCCTTTGTATCTAAAAAAAACATTTGTATACTTCTATGTAAATTCAATGGCACAGAAAAATAACTCCAGCAGGTAACGACCAATTTAAAAAAAAAAAAAAAAAAAAAAAAAAAAAGCAGCAGGGGCCCACCAGGCCTCCTAAGGTCCCGAGTCCCATAGCAGTCGTAGCGGTGGTAGTTCCGCCATTGATAGTACTGTAAATGTCCTATTAAAAATCTGTCCATTAGACAGATGCGAGTGTACCCATTGATTTCCACTGTTGTAAGAACAGAGTTTTTCCGAGATAGCACACTGACCCATTCATTTTTATGGGCCCCTACATATGACCGTGAATGACGATGTCACGTGTGGGCCGACAGTCTGGGCCGCAAAATATCGAACAGGTTCTATTCCTGTCCGATTTTGTGGCCCTGTTACTGCGACTTCTATTCATTGAATGAAAGGGACCGTGAATGCATGGTCGGAACACGGGAGACATCCGCGTGTCCCCTGTGCGCCACCAGTGCTGTTCATTCACGGCATCCGGGTAGCACACAGTAGTGTGCAACTGGCTTTAACTTGAGTATAATGTAGGAAAGTTGTGCCATGGCTGGTCTCCGCTCCTTTTGCTTGTTGACAGCTGTCATGATTATAGACTAATTTTCTAATGTGCCACTACTGGAAAGTATCAGAAGCTTCATGGCAGCTTGAAAACCGTGAAAACCATGGTAGCCGTCCCCAAAAAGCATCAGTTTGCATTGAAAAACATTAGTAGTCTTCTAGCTTGTTCTTGCAGTACTTTGCTAGAGTTTTGCTTTGTCGTTGCTTTCCATTGTCAGTGAAAAATACCAACATTCATGGCTCTGCCTCCTTATCTTTATTTTGGCAGGGTTAGTAAAGAGGCAAATCCCGAGGGCGGCCCCGCGGTGTTTTCCCTCCAAAATTTATCCCATCTTCCGGGTAAATAGAGGCCTGCCAGCTTACCACCGCCTCAAGAAATGTAAGGAGCAACTTATAAAGTTGTGAGGTGATTCACCACTTACTAGCAGCGTCAGACTGAGATTATTGGGCCAAATGGGGAAATTTTTCCAAGAGCCCACACTACGCCTTTACAAAACATAGGCCATCTGTACATTTGCCCTGTAATGTAAAATAACCTAGAGTAACCAGCAACTCAGTTTCAATGCGAAGTGTACATCTACAAAAATAATCACAGTCAGAGCTGGTGTTAGGGGTGCATGGTCGCACAGGGTGCATAAGCTGTCCTTACATGATGGGGGCACCAGTGATAGCCTCATGACTGTGACCTTCACAAATCTTATTATTAATTATATTGCAGTATTATTAGGAATTACAGAGCACTGGTATTAGATTACTTTATGTATGTGCAGTGGGGGAGACCATGAGGCTGGGAGTAGTAATAGCAATGGTCACTGTGGCTAGATACTCAACCAAATCATCCAGGTATCCTCCTAGGCTGCTGCAGTGCAGAGGGTGCCTGCAGGGTACCTGATGGTGGTGGCAGAGTTTTTCCCTGGGGTATGTCCTAGTTGCTGTTAGCCTCCTTGAGCCTGATAGGGGTTGGAGAGCCCATAAGGGTCAATTTCTGGGGCTGCTGAGCTGATTGTTGTTACACCCACCTGTTGATAGTCCTTGTCCTCTTCACATCAAATAGTGTGCTATACTCTCTCACAAAGTCCTCATATCTTCATCTGACACACTTCTCTCTTGTCCACCAGTTGACCCGGAATCAGTCCCATCTCTCCATGCCAGATAACAACCCCTAACTGCAAGCAAAGTGGGAGATGTCACTCAAAATGGGGAGTAGCTGGGCAGCAGTTAGGGACGATTGTCTAGAGCAAAAGAAAAAACGCCCCTAAATACCTATCAAGTAATTTGCATAAGAATAAAACACTTATTTTCATGAAAATGGAGCTGCAAAGCAGAATAATAAAGACATCTTTGGAAAGTGTATAAGCCACCCTACAACATACTGTCCAGTGGTGTAAAACCGGGGTGGCAGCGGTAGCAGCTGCCACAGGGCCTGGGACATTAGTGGGCCCGTTGGGCCCCTGATGTGTTTTTTTTTTTTTTAATAGGCCGTTACCTGCTGGAGTAATCCCAACAGGTAATGGGCCCTATTTACTTTCCCTTCTGCGGAGGTGGCTGTGAGCAGGAGCGGGGATCGGTAAGTAAGGCAGTGGGCCGGCAAACCCCACAAACATTGCTATCATTATACTCTGGGGTCTTTTCAGACCTCAGAGTATAATGATCGGAGGCCCAGGTGAGATGACGGAACTTAAAAAACAGTGTTACTTACCTCTCCTGCGCTCCGGCAGCCTGCGGACCTATTTACTTATGCGTTGCGACGCAGGCCTGGCTCACATGACTTCTGTACCAACATTGAAGATGGCCGAAATCAGCGGGGACTGCATCGGAGCCCAGGACAGGTAAGTAACATTGTTTTATATGTTTGTATCCTCCCCTGGATCTCCGATCATTACTCTGGAGTCTGAAAAGACCCCAGAGTATAATAATTGTTCATGGGTGGTCTACAATGAGGCACAATACTGTAGGGTCACTATGGGGCATAATACTGTATGCAGGGGCCGCTATGGGGCATAATAGTGTGTGCAGGGGCCACTATGGGGCGTAATAGTGTGTGCAGGGGCCACTATGGGGCATAATAGTGTGTGCAGGGGCCACTATGGAGGATAATACTGTGTGTAGGGGCCACTATGGCGGATAACAGTGTGTGCAGGAATGCGGTTTGTGCGGGGGGAAGTTGGTCGGGATCAGGGGGGGCCCATGTCAAATGTTCGCCATGGGGCCCAGCCATTCCTAGTTACGCCACTGGTACTGTCATTAGTTTGATATCAATTTTCCCGCTGATAGACTCCCATTAAACACTCCTTTACTTTTATGTTATACAACCCAGAATATATTGTATAGGACAGAACATACCTATGCGCGCAGGACAGTTCTTCTGCCAATTTTCTTGTGTAAGATGTCACACCCAGTTATTATGAGGAAATGCTCTTATATTTCACCATGTTCCAACCTGTCTTGTCTTTTGCACCAGTCTGGGTTGACAAGGCGTTTATAAAGAGTGAACAGCTAACCTTATTATAATCCAATTACTGTAAGAAGGTGTTTTTAATGTGACTACACTCCTTACAAAAACACTCTGGATTATATAGTCATGTAAAATGCACTTATCTACTATAATAATAAGAAACTCAACTCTTCTATGACAAATGGAGCCCTGCTACATCTGATTTATTGCAAACCTGAAAGATTTCGGCTGATCTGTGCCCCCATCTCTGTAAGCGGGGGCTGTCGGAGCTGTGTATGAATCATTATTCATCATTTTCACATTTTAAAGGGGTTTCTGATTGTTAAAAAATATTTTAGGAATAGTTCAGAATAACATAAAAACATAGTCAGCAATATCCACCTCCCCATTCTGACAGTTCCCAGTGACCAGCTGATCTCTACTATTTAGTCCCCTATTGACACATGAAAACCCACTTCACTCAGTGAGTCAAGTAGGTCAAGGCACATACTGTAGAGAATAATCTGCCAAAAGATTAATACTGTGTTAACACTTAGTTTGCAGAACCTTATCTGTTGAGGGTATTAACAAATTAGATACATAAAGTCCACAAATGGTCTGGACATATATACTTACATCACCTCATACTATGATAAGACTATAAAAGAATGTACTATACTTATTAATGGAGATTGTAAGTGTGTGTGTGATAAGAAACATGCTTAAAGGACTTGGAGCATACTGAAACTTCTATGATAAGTCTCCTAAATCAATAGAGCAGGTGATAACAGTAAACTTAGTAAAATATTGTATTCTATAAAATGGTGCTTTCTCCTGTTATTTCCATGACTTCTGCCGCTTCACTGATCTCTGTTTCTGAACGCACAGATGAAATAAATTCTCTGCAGGCTATGCACATCTTACTGCTCAGTCAACTGAAGTCTATCGAGAAGGAAGGAGGAGGAAAAGCATAGGCAGAGGTAAAAGCAATAAGGAGACCTGGCTAAAGAATCAAGTGACGTTTCCTTACAGAGCTAGATAATATTTCACCTGTGAAAGGAGATAAAGCTTTAGCCAGGTCGCGTTATTTCTCTCCACCAATATTCCTCCCCTCTCCATGGACTGAGGTGTTGGATATGAAGTACAGTCTGAACCGTGTACTCAGAAGAGCCGTGTACTCAGAAGCAGCGATCAGTGCAGGAGATGGAGGAGGGAAATAACAGGAGAAAGAAGCATTTTCTTGTTAATAAATTGCTGTATATTACAAAGTTTTCTCTTATCGCCTACGTCATTGAATTTTGAAATGTATCAAAAAAGTTTAGGTTCTCTTTAAGGGCTTCAGACAAGTGAATGCTAGTGTTCAAAAGAATGCTTGTTTGGCTGATCAGGATGGAGAAAGACAATGCGGTACCCTCCATATGCTGACCATCCCGCTGGTGTTTACAATTAAAACTTTAATTGAGTTTTAACTTCTTTTATTAACCACCCCCTGGCACCCATTGTTTGTCGGCATCCTCAGCTTGTATAAAACGCATGATGGTTGTCAGCAGTATATCTACCACCAGATCTCCCACCAGATGTGCTGTCAACAATAATGCAAACTGTAGGGGAATGAACGACTGCATTAGCAATTGTTTGTCCCCATATAGAGGTAACGCCTAAAAGGTAGTGTGAAAAAAAAATAACTTATCAAAATGAATCAGGCATGAGGATTTTAAGACACCTCCGGCTGGTGCCTCCAAATAGTGGTGTCAACGCCACCCTTTGTCATCATCTTCCATTTACTGTACTGCTGATGATGCTGTTTCTAAATAGCTACCACCGATTCCTGCCACCACTCGAGGAGTAGCATCTGATCTTTATATGTTTTCACCCTTTTTGATTCACACCGGGTTTTAGCTTCAAAAACTGCATAAAAAAAACCATGACCGGTGTACTTTCCAGGGGCATACAAAAGATTTTCTAGATGGGTGGGTTCAATGAAGCATCGGGCGGTAGTGCAACCCCTACACAGTATAATTCCCTATAGGTGCCCCTCACACAATATAATGCTCTCCCTAGTTTTCCCACTTGGTATATTGTCCCTTAAGTGTCCCTACACTTTATAATACACCATCAGTGGCCTCCAGATAGTATAATGCCCCAGATCAGCCCCCTCACATTTCATTCCTCCAGCTCCCATACAATGTAATGCCCCAGCTACCACAAATTGTATTGCCCCCAGTCGTCACACAGTACGTGGCCTAGGGAATGAACACTGAGCATGCTTTTCAGTACTAACCTCTCTTAAGACTCCCCACTGCCAGCACACAGTAAGTCAGAGCAACACCAATGCCAAGTGCAGACAAGGTGCGGGTATTTCTAAGAGCGGTGAGGACTGAGAAGCATACTCAATTCTCAGTGTCCGATGGGATAACCAATGATCTGCCACTCTTCTAATAATGGTCATTCAGGACAGTGATGAAGGGCCAGCAAGGGGGGCAGTTTGAACCATAAAACCACCCCTTGTGTATTCCCCTGGTCCTTACCATAAAGAGACATTTAACAACACACATTATTGTAGGGCAGTCCAATGACATCACTTTCATATACAGAGAAAAAAACATTAAAAATGCTGAAAGACCCAAATGCTGAATGTGAATGATGTTTATACAGTTCTGAAAAGAGCCATTTCAACTGTGACCTATCCAAGTGCAAGATTTTTATTTTCTTGAAGTGACTAAGCTTCTCCATAGAGAACATTGCAAACATCTGCAAGCAACAAAACATATTTAGTCTGTTATCTGAACAGTAAACATACAACCGTTCAGCGTCATGGGTGGATTTCAGCTGAGAGTGTTCTCCTAGAGACAACTTTTTGATCTCTGGTTACTGCTGGTACACCGTAAGTGATGTCGCTGCCAGGGATATTTTTGTACAGACTCTTTACTGTAACAGAGATTTATTCCCTATTTAAAGATCATCAACATATCCATTCTGTACATGGGTAGAGAGGTGCAAGGATCACACAAGGTCCCACATAAGAAACTCATACTATAAATGATGTGTGATAGGTGAGGAGTCCATTACAGGTCTGGTGCAATGTAAATAATGTAAACGTTTTTGGCCTTTCATGGCTATCACCAGACTCTGCTAATACAAAGTAACATGCTATGCATGGGTATAGTACATACTATACAGTGTAGTATATAAATCGCAGATAATAATATATAAGCCAAAAGTGGATAACCATTTGTATACACTGACGAGCAAAAGGGTAACTTCACCATCTACTACAGCTTGGAACGTGAGACTACCATCATTTTATAGACAGTCATCTTGGCTATCTCATACATAAATTTCACTTGCAACTATTTAGCATATGATTAGTTATGCAGATTCTTGTCATGTAACTACATTGTTAGTGTTTTGCTCCTGATGGTGGAAAAATCTTTATCTTCTTGTGTATTACAAATTTCAGCCTGTTCACGTTCCCTAATATTGGAGTCAACAAGTCGGCTCATCACAAAGTCTATCAGTTCTGGCACGACAAACACGGCATTGGAGGTGGATCATATGCGTCATAATAATGAGAACATAGACGTGATTGCAAGCACTATGCGATGCGAGTTACATAAGTGTGGAATGGTGTGTCCTGAAAAAAGGTGAAGAAGCCTCAACTTCAAAATTGTCATAAGAAACGTTGTCTCGAGTTTTGCAAAAAAGTATGAAAAGTGGACAGTAGAAGATTGGAAATGGGTTATTTGAGACAAAAGTCAATAGACTGGGCTCTGATGGGTGCAAATGGGTCTGGAAGAAACAAGGGAAAAGGGGGCTAACTGATTGAGAAATTGAAGGAACTGTCAAGTTTGGTGGAGGAAGCCTGATGATATTTGGTTGTTTCACAGCTAAAGGTGTTGGATACTTGACTAGGATCGATGGTGGTCTCAATGCTGAGCTTTTGTGAGTATCCTACAAGATGAGTTACTTTGTACACTTGAGAACTATGGGTATGAAAAAGCGGACAATGAGCTGAAGTATACATCGAGATTAGCGAAGAAATGGTTCAATGACAATGAAGTAGAGGTGCTGGATTGGCCCCCACAGTCCCCAGGCCTCAACCCAATCGAACACTTGTGGGTAGAGTTGAAGGAAAAGCTATATTCATACCCAAGTGTCAACCAGTATGCACCAACATTGGGAACATGTAGAAGAGACCTGGGATCAGATTTCGGTCAAGACATGCTTGAATCTGATAGTGAGCATGTCCAGAAGGATTCAGGCAGTGTTGAAAGGTGGATTTCCAAAATACTAACAAAATAATCTAAATTAAAATGTATATTTTTCAGAGCAAAACAGTAACAATGTAGTTACATGACAAGAATCTGCATAACTAAGTCAAATTGATGTATAAGATTCTTTGTCTATACAAATCTGTTCAGCCATTCGAAAGATATAAGCCCTGTTATTGTATATGCAAAATAGGGTCAATTTATACAAGTGGGCAGTAACGCTACATGACAACTCATACAGACCCCGCCCCCAGAGAAACCACGGTGTTACCACCCACATTTGTTCAGCCATTTTAAAGATATAAGTCAACTTAGTGTTCATGCAAATTAGGGTCTATTAGGCAAGTGGGCGGAAAGATTCTGGTTTCTTGCACTGCGTTGTGTCTGTGTGCCATGCAGTGTGACTGCCCTCTATTTTGTATATACAATAACAGGGCTTATATCTTTGGAATGGCTGACAAACAAAGCACCAAAATTCTCAAGATGACATTGGACGAGTGTCATTGGACTTTTTAGACTGTTGACAGTTCTTTTAAGTAGTGTCCATGACATATTCTGGCTGCTTATAAAATACAGAGGTTAAAAAATCCTTCATCACATACGTTTTATTGTAATTTGCCTTTCAGTCTGTATTATAATGCGTCTGAAAATGTCAAACTTTTAAAATAGAGGAAATGCCATTTTTTTAGTTCCATAAAATCTGAGTCACTACTGAATAATGTGGAAGGTCATATCAGTCTAGTTCTTCCAAACTCTGACTCTGCTCACTTTACACTTAAATAACATTTATAACCTGTTGCATAACAGTGTAATGTAATAACATGGATTACACACCACTCCTCTTTTCTGCATCATTTTATCATCTGTGATACATATCAGACTGTCATCCTTGGCATTACTCCATTAGAACACTTACAAGAATCTCAAAGTCTACATATACAGTGCATACATATATGTGCTGCAAGAACACCTCTGATCTGTTGAGGCATGAGCTCCACAAGACTGCCGATGGTGTCCAAGACATTAGCAGAAGATTCTTTATATTCTTTATGTTCGATAAGTTGTGGGGTAAGACCTCAATGGATGAGACTTGCTTTCCAGTATATCCCACCGATACACAATTAGATTGTGATCTAGGGAATTTGGAGATCAAGTCAACACCTGTAAGTTTTTGTCTTGTTACCCTAAACATTTATGAATAATTTTTGGGCAGGGTACATTATCTGGCTGAAAGACACCAGTGTCATGACGCTGACATCTCCTACTACCTGCTGAGGCTCAATCACAAGCCTTGGTGGAGACCTGGGGCCTATGACGTCAAGGAGCGAGCTGGAAGACACCGAGGACCCCAGGGAGGTTTATTATTTTTATACAACCTCCCTTGTCTTCAATTATTATATTATGGGGTGTGAAGTTTCAGAGAAGTTTCTACAAGAGTGAATTTGACACTGTCTGAACTGCTGATACATGTTACTCTCTATTTATCCCTATCAGTTCAACACCTAGGTCATCAGATTCCCAGTAAATTGTTTCACCTATGTTTTTTTCAAGAGAAGAATGCTCAAACTCCTAGTAAAAAAGTGAAAAGTGAAGCGTATGTCGAGGACTTGCCCAGTCATCAGGTCACAGAGTAAGCAGAGGCGTAGCTATTTGGGATGCAGAGGACACAAGCTCTACCGGGCTCTGGAGCCTCGGGGGGACCAAAAGCTTCTGTATAGCATAAGAAGACACCAGTATTATAGATAGCACATGGTAAGTGGTGCCCCATTATATATTTTGCACTGGGACCCAGGAGCTTCAAAGTTACACCTCTGAGAGTAAGTGTATGTTCACACAGCAGAAATGGAAAAGGAAATTGAGGTGAACTTCTGGTTCATATTCCTCTTCCATTTCTGCTCCTCTGGATTTCCGTCATGGCTTATCAGTCACTGACTAGCCCAGAGGAGTGGCTCATGCCGCGGACCCTGCGTCTGCATGAACTGTAGACTCTGCATCAAAATTGAGCAGGATGCTGCAAACAATGGCAGATTGACAGTGTCGGTGATTTTGAGAATCAACTTGAAATTCCGCCATGTGAACATACCCTAATATGTAGTTTACCACGTTTACTACTTTTAATCCTGCAAACCTTTCTAGGCCATTAGATTTAACTTCTTCCTTTTGATCTTGTCAATTGATTTATACGTAGCTGTATTGATAACTATGGGACAATAGCAGTTGGACAAAAATACATTTTGTGTCGTAAGTTGAGTTTTGTTCATTTTAGGGGCCTGTGATCTAAAAACTGCAGTTTTCTCAGAAATTCTGCAGGAAAGGTTGGACAAAATAATATCACCACCCCTGTTTTTACATAGTCAGGTTAACCTCTTCCAGACATGGTTTATATTGCTGTTGATAAAATGTGTTACTTCTCCTGTTCTGAAAGTCTGTTTATTTGTTATAGGGGTGTGATATGTTCCAAAGGGGACTGATTGTTGGGGTGTGCCTGTGACCCGAGTTGTTGGGTGTGTCGAGGTCTACTGGTTCTGTGATCACATCTCAGTATGCAAAGACCAGCAAAACATTTGCAGACAGAAGCAGCTGTCGAGGTCCATAAAAGTCCTAGGATAAAATAAGTGGACCTTAACCTTTTCAGGTTCAAGTCAATTTTGATCATTCATGCTTTTGTTTTTTACTCTCTGCTTCCAAAAACCATATTTTTTGTGGACATAGTTGTGACATGGGCTTTATTTTTGCAGGACAAATTGCATTTTTATAATGGCACCATTTAATATTCAGTATGATATACTGCGAAACTGAAAAAGGAATCAGAATAGGGAAGAATTGGTAAAAAAAATCAACAGTTACAGGTCTTTTTTTAAGCAAAGAGAATAGACAGAAAGCCAAAGTCATTTAAGCTCTAAAAAATTGGAATTAGTAAAAGAGTGTCTGTCAGCAGAACCCAACATAACAACCCAGCCCCTACAAATGAGCTCTTTGGAGCAATGAGGAATTGCCAAATAGGTTAGCACTAACACCATTGTTGCTCCAAAGAGATCATTTGCATATTGACAAAAATGGCTCTATCTCTGCAATGGAGGCTGCGATTCACAAGGGGAAAACACTCTTTGATTCAGGTGACCCTAACCTATCTATCCGTGGGACTGGGTTGATATATTGGGTTCTGTTGACAGACTCGCATTCAGTGGTTTCCTCACGAAAGTGAATAGACCAGGAGAAAAAGGGCAATCCTGACATGTTCCTGTACTTCTACTAAATAAGTCTTCTCGATATCAAAGGAAAGAGCATTTAATTGGTTACTGTCTGTGCTTTATGTCTGGTGTTTTTTGGTGTAACGCAGACCTGGTCCTTATTGGCAATGCTAGGCAAAAGATGATATATATGTTGGTGCTTTGAAATGGCAACAAGTGATCTGTGCCAACCGAAAATTGGTGGATGGACAGGTACCTTTAAAATAGCATACTAGGTAAGGGGATAATTTAGTGGCAAACGCCTTACAGTGTTTAGAAGAAAGGCCATCTTGGCCAGGCACTTCTCCATCTTCAGATTCTTAATAGCCCAAAGTACTGCACATCCTCCTCTGTTATCTCTGTTTAATACCACTCCGACACAACTTTGAGATATAAGGCAATAATAATTTCTCTATAAAGGAGTCAGGTTAAGGCGTAGGTGGTGAGTAAGGTTTTTTTTTTTTTTTTAGTAATTCCCAGTTTCAATAACTTTAGCTGAGGTCTCATACCCAGAATAAAAACGTTAGCTTCTTTGTCAGTGCTTAGCACAGATGAACCCCTTCTAAAATGAAGAGATTTTTCATCTCACAATTCTAGGATACATGAGCTTTATCTTAGGTAGGACTCGGAGCCATGTAATATTATAGATCTGGATTTTCTTACTTATTTGATATCACATAAACATTGTATCACTATATGTGTATGGAAATTAGGAGTTCTCCAGAGTCTCAATCTCTGAATGTTTCCGAAAAAGGAACCCACAGAAGGTGATACAGTTATACCCTGCACCCAGAGCTTACCTCCTAGGGCATACGTACCATAAAGACAAACCAAGTGACTTGGCGACAGTCTGTGTCGGACCTCCTTCATCATAAGAATTGTAAAGTTAACAAACAAGTAGCTGTGAAATTGGCCTAAGAGTCATGGTAAGGAGGCAGGTGGGGGAAAAAAATCACCAAACCATTCTGCCCTGGGTAGAAAAACTTAGCACCACAATGAAGGAGCTTCATTTTTACTCTGGAGACTCTTCTCTTCCATGTAAGAGAGTCAGAACAGGAACCTGTGTTTTTATAAGATGTTGATTGGGACTTCTACCACTGGGACCTCCACTGTTCCCTATTATGAGGTTTCTGAGCCCCCCATTCCATAGATTTTTGAATGGTGTGGTGATCATAAACATTAATGGAGATAAGTAATCCCCTTCTTCATAGGAATTGAATAGTTAAGAAACAAGTAGCTGGAAAATTGGTGTTATGGGAAGGAGTCTGGTTGGGAAATACTCACCAGACCCATTTGACCTGGACAGCAAAGCTTAATACCGTAATGGGGGAGCTTCATATTTACTATGGAGATAAATGTTTGTTGTAGGATGGCTCTTTTAAGGGGATTTTTCACAACTATGATATTAAAGGGGTTGTACAGAACAACGAAAATATGGCTGTTTTCTTCTTCTCAGAAAGTGACATCATGTCTGTTGGTCACATGGCTATGCTGCAGCTCAGCCCCATTTTTTTTTTAATGGATGGAGATGAGGCATTGCCATGTGATCAACAGATGTGAAGTCATTTCCTGAGCAGAAGAAAGCGGCCATGTTTTTGAGTCCTGCTCAACCCCTTTAGAATAGGTCATTAGCAGGGCCGGTTTTAGACAAAGTGGGGCCCTGGGCAAAATTAAATGCGGGGCCCCAAATGCTGATATGCAAACCACACCATCATCTTGCAGTGGCAACCCCTATAATAACGCCTCCTTTCTGCCAACAAAAAAGTAATAACAAGCCCCATTTACCACACACAATTCAAACGAGCACCTTTGTACCACCTAATAGATATTTGCACCCGGTCATCAGTTATTATAGCGCCTCCTTATAAATAATAGTCCCTGCTTATAAATAATATTACATATTATCAGTAATAGCGCCCTTATAAATGATAGATAGTTCCCTTTATCAGTAATATTCCCCCTTATCAGTAACAGTCACCCTGTCATTAGTATGAGATTGGTGGGGTCTGACAAGAAGCACCTACACCGATCAGCTGTTTGAAAAGGGTGTGGCTTTAGAACAAGCTCTGCAACCTTATCACTGTCCAGCACAGCCTTGTAATAATAATAATAATAATTGATAATAATAATTCTATTTATATAGTGCCAACATATGCCACAGCGCTTTACAAATCAGAGGGTACATGTACAGATAATATTTGATATTATAGTGTATATTATATACCGGCTGTGCTTGGTTTTCATTTGAATGGGACTGAGCTGTAGCATGACCTTGTGACAAACAGATGGGATGTCACTTGCCTGAGAAGAGGAAATAGTGATTGTCAGAGGTCCATGGCCTCCATGGAGGTGCCAATAGTCAGACCTTCAGCAATATGATTTTGATTACTTATCCTAAGGTCAGAAATTTTAGAGCCCTAGAAAACTTCTTTAACTGATTCTGGGCAGCCTAAGGGTATGCTCACACAGCAAAATCTGCAGCAGATTTGGGGACGGATTCCGCCCCTGAATGCAGGGCAGATTCCGCCTAGAATCTGCCTCCCATTCAATAGGAGGCAAAGATTGCAGCAGGAGGCAAAAAAAAAAAAAAGCGTTCTGCTCAATCTTGCCACGGATTCTGTGTCCGATTCAGCCACGGAGTCCGCAGCTCAAGACTCCCTGGTGATTAGGCCCATTCACCCGGGATTAATCCGCTGCGGAAAGCCACAATGGAACCCCCGAGTTCCTCTTCATCTTCCGCCATGTGAACATACCCTAACATTTCCAAAAAGGCAGTAGCATTTTACACCAAGCACAGCACAGCCTGTCCAAACATGTAAGGTGCCAGACTGACGGATTGCACACTTGTAGAGCACAGTTAACCAAGTGGAATGGGTTGTGTTGACCGTCTACGTCATGTACACGTGTAATTCAATGGATTAATAAGTAACATAATATTAATGGATTCATTTAAGAATGCTGGAGCTTTGACCGCAAACTTATGTACTGTTTTAGGCTACTTGATCTAGATTCTTTTGAAACTTTCTAAGTACAGACATTTCTAGGAACAGAATGATCAGAGTGATGCGTAAACTTTCCCAGCTGCGCTCCTTGAGTTTCAAAACAACCCCCTGCCTCATGGCTGCAAAGCCTAGCCCTCCCTCAATACTTTAGTCCCATATACACACAGCCAGTCTGCCCAGTAACAAGGAGCTGCCCAATCCACTGCACAATAAGATCAAGTTCCCAGCAAAACATGTTTTCGTTCCTCGTTCTTTAAACAAAGTGAGGTTATATGAACTGGGTCATTTCTTAACTCTTTACCGGGACAGAAGGATTCCTATGGAAGCAGTGCAAGGTGCAAGCATTACAACTGATACATGTGAAATACAGACCAGTTCACACTTGTTTAAGCATGTCTATGGCTGAAAGTTTTAGGCTTCATTCAAGAGATTGCCGTATGTCTGCAGGGTGGATTATGCAGAACAAATCTGCAGAAACTTACAGAGCAATGCATGTAGATAACCCATCTACACAAAAATTCACATGGAAATCAGTGCAACATACAGAATTATATTTTGCAGCAAGCTCATTCTTGTGCAGAAATATTGCAAATTTTCACTGTGAATTTTCCCCCTTTATTCTTTGCCAATATCTATCATACATGTAAATCAGATGTCGTAACTTTACAAATGGTGCCCACTCGGTAACGAAGCCGGCTCTGTAACCAGCAATGTAACCACCAGACTCGGTAGTAGTCTCCATGATCAGAGACAACTCCGAACAGGGACCATTAACCCCTCAGATGCCATGGTCAGATGCAACCTCAGCATCTGAGTGGTCATTTCAAAGGCTCCCAGACCTGCCGCTGCTATGTTACTATAGAGCCCTACCTGTGGCAGGGCTCAATAGTAACATGGGAATATTCCCATAGATTCCAATACTGTAGTGCTCCAGTCTGTGGTGTAAGCAATAATGCTTATGATTGCCTGCTCAAGCCTCCTAGGAGGTAAGCTAAAATAAATAAATAAATAAACATTTTTTAAATATTAAAAAATGTACTAATATTTTAAAATTCATAAATATTCCCCAGATTACATATAAAAAATAAATAACAAAACAGAGAAAAATAAACACATTAGATATTGCTATGTCCTAAAATGCCCAGAATATTAAAACTATAAAAACATTTATTCATACAGTGAACACTATAATGAGAAAACATCTAAATGTTAATTACTTTTTTGCTGTTTTGCCTTCCAAAAGCAAATACATAAAATGTGATCAAAACATCCTAATTTTCTCAGAATGGTACTGTATCAATAAAAACTACAACTTGCCCCACGAGAAAGACCCCTTACTCAGTTTTGTACAAAGAAATATGAAAAGTTGAGTAAGGGAATGAGAATATAGCGAAGTATGTAATTTTTTTCCCCAAAGTTTTAGATTTTTAAAGGATTATAATAAAATCCTATTATAAGTTCTATCCTATTCTGATTTTTTTTCAGCTCCTCAATACATTTTATGGGCTATTAAATGGTGACATTAGGAAGTACAATTTGTTCTGCTAAAAACAAGCCTCTCCTACTGGGCGTTATAGAACAGGTATTTTAAAGCAACCTTAGAAATTCTGTTAAAACTATGAGCTGGGTATTATAGAGTAGGGGGTTCAATCTTCTCAGCTCTCTATAACATGCTACTAGCAGTTCAGATTATTATGTTTAGTTGGACATGTTCCCTTTAATATAGAGACTGTGTCATTAGAAATAATGACCTATTGTTTAAAAAAGTTTTTAAGTTAAACACATTTTTTTGTATATCACTATCTATACTAAAAAAATATTTTTATAAGCTGATACTTCCTGTTCAATAGAGATCATTTATCACCATCTCATTACAACAGGCAGAATTACAATGAAAGTTAACACCTACAGGTGCATCTCAATAAATTAGAATATTATTATATTATATTGACTATTATATTTCATTCATTTCAGTAATTCAATTCATAATCAGCGTCTTCCATGATTGTGTGTCCTACTGAACCAGACTGAGAGACCATTTAAAGGCTTAAGAAACCTTGGCAGGTGACACACTGAATTTACAATACTGAACTTTTTTTTCAATAGTCTAATTTTCTTAGATTTGGGTTTTCATTACCTTTAATCCATAATGAACATTCACAGAAATAAAACACTTGAAATAGTACACTGTGTGTAAAGAATCTAGAAAATATAGGAGGTCACTTTTTTAATTTAATTACTTAAATAAATAAACGTTTCAAAGATATTCTAATTTATTGAAATGCACCTGTATATAAAGATACCAGCACCATGCCACATGATCACTGCTCCCTTCCTACCCTTGCCATCAAAGTGTCCACTGCACAGTTCAAAGAGCACGTCCACAGTAATCTCCCATAGAAGTGAATTTCCAGACAACAGGTTCTTATGGGCCATGTGGCTGCTGTAAAGCACCTCTCTGAATGCTGTGAACAGAATCTTAGGCAAAATGGCCATCACCATAATTATGTACAGGCATAGTTTGAAGCTCCTGGACCCCAATGAGAAATATGTAATGGGACCTCTACTTATCTTGTACCACTTTGGGGACCCTTGGTCTCCAGGGTCTGATAGTGACTGAAGAGAACCCGAAGTATAAATGTGGTTTGTGGGTGGTGAATCTGGATCCCAAAAGGTTTGGGTTTGGGCTGAACCTGAAACTTTTGGAAAATTTGGACCAAATACGGTTTGTTCTGAACCAGTTTGCTCATCTCTGCACTTTTCCATGTACTTGTATTACATGTATGAACATCCATCTGAGTGTCTCCTGTGTAATACTACATGTACATCATGAAGCAGAAAACTTAAAACATACAGTATATGGCGGTATTAACACAGATTAATATTTATAGCATAATATGCTGTCTGTGCTTAGTATTACATTGCACGAATGTCTAGCAGAATGTCAACATGATGTCTCCATCAGCCGACACCTGCCATATCACAGCTGAATGTGGCTGCCAAGTAAAACGGTCACATGTAAATATTGCTTGTATTCTACTATTGTTTTGTTCCGAGAATTGTTTTTCGGTACTCATGCAGTTGTTATGCTATGGAGTAGCATGTCTTGTCTAAGCAGTGCGTAATGTATCCCATCCTAGACACAGTTTATATAGATCTAATCTTTGGTTTCTAACCCTTTAACCATTTAGTCTACCTCTGTGTGTAGAGTTTCCTATTCTTTGTATCCTCCTACTGTTTATGCTTATTCCTGCTGTTTGTTCTGTACTTGTATATTGTTGTATCCCTGTTTATGCCAAACTGTTACCATAGCTCCAACATGGACAATGACACAAAAGTTCTGTTTACATCAGTGAACGAAACCGAACAATTTGGGATTTGTCTCGGATGAACTAAAAAAGCCATTACTAATAGACGACAGCAGAACCACTGCTGCTAATATCAGATCGGTGGGGTTGGACACCTAACACCTCCAACATTTGTTAATTGACAAAGATAAACTATTAACACTTCTATTTTTGAAAGCATTCTTAGGCTAGGTTCACACTTGCGCCAGGCTCTCGGGTCCACCGAGCTATTAGAGCCCCTCATATCACTACTAGAGATAACCGATTGTCATATGTGATGGCTCCCTGTATCATCACACCTGCAGTTGGGTCAGCGTGTCGCTCCACAGCAAAGACAAGATTGAAGTGCTCACCACAAGGCTACTGAAAATGAAGGTGTCAATGGCAGGACATGTAATTTTTCCAGTGACACCCAATTACCTTTAGCTAAGCATCTGATGGTGGTTTGGCAGAGACAGGGATTTGTAATGAAGGTACCACTTTTCTCTGAATGGTGGTCAAGGAATCTGTGGGAGATGCTTGTGCTTGTCAGAGGATCAAATGATCCCTTCTACTGGTGGTCTCTCTGGGCCATCCAGAGCCTGTTTGTAATGTGTGAGTGCCCTCATGTAACCACTGTTCCCAACACCCCCTGACAGCTACGTCAGAATGGCCTACTTCAATGATGCGCCCCACTCCAAGTCAGTCAACTGGGCAAAATGTCTTTTAAGTACAATGTAGAGGCTTGTCCATCAGTCAACAATTTCTCAAAATGAGGTACACTACCCAAAAGTAGCCTCTGAGAGCCTTTTAATAGGGCAGCAGGAGGAAGCATTTTTACGCCCTCTTGTGGCAAGAGAAGTGTCTAATTAGACCACACCTGTTATCATTTACATATCTCCCTGAGACATAACTTTTGCAGTAATCCGACATTTCTATCTTGGAACGCAATTTTTTTTTTTTTTGTCAATTTTGGTTATTTATCATCTGCTCCTTTTTTGGCCATACATTTCGCAGGTGTGCCTTTTTTTAGACTAGTTTTACTGTGGTATCTATTTATGATGTAGGCGCACCTCCTTGTTAAATGTTGTACACGTTAGTTAGTTTAGATGTGCCTTTTTTGGCCATGTACACTTTGCCCCTTTTTGGTGAAAAAGGCGCAAAAATGGCACAATTGCCCCTTTCTAATGCTTTCTAACCTGATGGGCTCTTTTACGCTGCCCATGGACTGGAGGGCATTTGCGCCTTTTTTGCGCCTTTTTTAAAAAAGGCACAAGTCATAAATACAGCGTGAAAAGGATCGCCATTTAGGCCAGGCCCTCTTTTCTCGCCAAAGAGCAAAAGTGGTGAGAGCAGCATTACAGCCTGAAAAAAAGGCGCAAATGCTTCATAAATGGAGAAACAGACCTCCAAAAAGGTGCAATTTATGCCATAAAATGGCGCAAGTAAATGTGCCCCAATGAGCGTAGTTAAAAATGTAGTGTCTTGGTGATGCCTTTTGTGTAGTTATAGGCACTATCTTAGGTCTATTTAGAATAAAATGAAGTTTTGACTTTTCTACTTTCACTTTTCTACATCTTTTCAGTGCCAGAACATTGCATACCCCACACCATTTAGGTGTAGTAGTGCACCAGTATAGCTCTGGGAAGGGGCTAACAGGGATTATACAGAAATGTGTATTGAGTGAAGCTGCCTACAATAGAATATGGGGGAAGGGGGAGCACAAAGCAGTGTCAGTCAGCAGGAGCTATAAGAGGAGAGCGCAGAAAACGGGGAATATCCCTTGTGATTCTGGGAAAGGGGGGAGGATTTTGGGTTGGGCCAGATCTGACTGGTTGTGTCTAGTTACAACATCTGACACTTGTTTTTGTACGGATATGATGCCCTGCTGCTGCTCTGTTCTGCACCTTTTATTGGGGAGGGGAACGAGACCTTTCACCTGATTTCTTGTGCCGTATTCACAAAGTGAAATGTATGTATACATCTAGCCAGTGCTAGGACGGCAGACATTCACATTAACCCTGTTGTTGACTGTGCTGCATTGTATTGCCCTGCAGCATCTCATAAGTGGAATATGTCTGGAATCTGCCAGGGTGACAATTACCGTATTTCTGATTCTTATTTCTTCCTCGGTACAGTACATTACAGTTCCGGCTCATATGTCTTACAGACACTGTTTAGCAATCCAGGGAAGGGCAGATTTTGTGGTTTGAAAACAGCTGAGTCATGTTGTTCATCACAGGGAGTTTGCAATTACGCGTCTACATCCGTCACCCAGTGCTGCATTTATTCCTAATCTCAATGCTATCCAAACTGTTTAGACTTGACATAAGTACAGTAATAAGAACACTTAAAGGACTCATCCCGCCTCCCTGAGTGTTATGGTTATATAATAAAGCACCATTTTATAAACCATACTTTCCAACTTTTTGGACTGTCTAAGAGGGACAATTCTGATTTACTGTGTGAGTGATCCAATTTTATAATATAAAAACATCTGTACGTAGACCTAAAAGAGTTACGGCATTTACTTACATAGTATGGCCCCACCTGGTGTTCATAATGTATAGTACTATGCCCATCCACCTAATGGTGAGTTCTGGTGGACACACATGTGCAGTTACTCTCCGCACAGCCAAGTTTGTACATAGTGATCCTCTGCAGAGCAGCCAATAGAAAATTGTTAGGGAAGGAACACAGCCTCTTCTAGCACCATGTCAGTATGATCCAGAGGACGCTTTCTGCAGGGGAAGCAAGAAGGCATTATATTGTCAGTTGCAAGAAGTAGAAGGAGACATGTTATATCCAGAGTTCTGGAAGGATGTTGAAAATGTATTTTTATGATAGAAACACTGAAACCAGAGTTATTAACAGTATTTTGGGACTTCGCATCAGCAACTGGATGGATTTGTTTTACCTAGTGTAGGCATCTTAACCATACCGCCCAATTTTTAAAGGACAGAATGTGTGACCTGCATAGCACGCCACAGCAAATTTATCTCCACCCAGTATAATGCTCCTACAGTCACCCTAACATTATATGTCCCCACATTATAATATTCCCTTTCAATTGCCCCCAGAGTATAAAGTCCCTCTCCTGGTGCATCCACAGTTTGTCACCCTCCAGCTGCTCCATAATTTAAGGTCACCCTCCAGCTACTGCCACAGTTTAATGTTCCCCTCCAGCTACTGCCACAGTTTAATGTCCCCCTCCAGCTACTGCCACAGTTTAATGTCCCCCTCCAGCTACTGCCACAGTTTAATGTCCCCCTCCAGTTGCCCCCAGTTTAATGTCCTGCTTCATCTGCCCCCAAAGTTTAATGCCCCCTCCATCTGCCCCCTAGTTTAAGGCCTCCTCTATCTGCCCCCAAAGTTTAATGTCCCCCTCCATCTGCCCCCCCCCACCAGCTCCTGGGGCCGGAGCACACAGGGGCACAGTGAAGAAGCAGGGAGCAGACGGCTCCTGCTTCACCACTGTATTCAACTCATTTGCGTCCTCTGGACACAGATAAGTTGAGGCAGAACATACCTTCCACTGGACAGCGGGACAGGACCCGGAATCCAGGAATGTCCCGCTGAATCTGGGATGATTGGAAGGTATGCCTTAACACACACCAATCAGGTTTCCCACTTAGTCCCTTTGGATTCTTCTTAACCCATGAGTGTTCAGAGTATTTCCCTGTTTCCCGAGATGTTGATTGCTTTCCTACACAGCCTAGGAAAAATAAGCTACAAATCTCATTTTGGATGCCACATAAAATCCATATGGTCTATATTACGCTATCGATATCAGATTGGTGGGGTTCTGAATTCCAACAGGCACATCTCTTCACACTTTTAGTGATTGTGCCTGATATTGCAGGCAGCTCAATCCTGTTCACTTGAATAAGACTGAGCTACAGTAAGCCAGAGCACGACCACCGCAATGTCTACTGATCTGTTGCTAAGCACATATGAACACTCCTTCATCTAGCCGATAGGTGGATCACCACCAATCTAATAAATAGCCTACTCAAAAGATGGGCCATCAATAATAAAGTCTTAACAATCCCCTGAAAAAGATGAGAATATGGTTATGTGACCCTGAGCAAGGCAGTCAAACTTAAAGGCTGGAATCACACAAGCAGTTTTAGTGGCAGTTTTAAATGCAATTTTTAGACCAATAGCCAGGATTGCATCCAAAAACTTTACCTCTCTTTTGAAGCTTCTCTGGGTTTTTGCAGAAAAAAAATATACTTGGAAGTCCCCAAAACTGATTTCTATGTGTTAGCTTAGTGTCAGTGTCTGTACTCTCCAATCTCTTTTAGGGCAGAGACACACATAGCGGCTGTGTTTAGGTGGAATATCATAACCACATGAACCACATGTTACAAAGCTTACAAAGTGACTGTTAATAGTCACCTGTTTTGTGGGTAAGACTTCTGGTCACCTGCAAAACCGAGCCGGCACTAACAAGTGATTTGAAAACCGCACTAAAGTTGCACTAAAGTTGCATATTGGCATAGCCTTCAGGCCCTGATGTGACCAGTGGGTTTTGATAAGAATAAATTAGATGTAGTAAAGTTTAACTCCAGTTCTAAAAAAACTTTTCATAAATGTATGTAAATATATGGAACGTTGTAATATATCTTATTAAAGAAATCTGTTTTCTTCTGCAATTTTCAGGAGTTATTTTCTACATATAAATCTATTAAGAGGGGAGGGGAGGATAGAAAAGACACTGCAATAATTGCTGCTGCACTCTACGCTACTCTGAGGTTTTTTTTAACACTGCTAGGTTGTAGATAGGAGGCTACCAGTGCATAGAGGCAATAAACCAATTAACCAGTTGACCACAGCCTCCTCCTCCACCTCTCTCTTCTCCATAGAGCTCTATGTGTGAGGCTGAATGAGGAGACAAATCTAATGTAAAACTAATCCTTAATAAGATATATTACAAAGTTTCTTGTATTCACATGTACTATTCATGTTGTTTATAACTGGTGGTACGCTTTAAAAATACCTATCCTGCAGTTCCATAATCCTAAATACAGAAAGATTTGGTTCTTGATTTTCCATATTTTTTTGGGACCCCACTCCTCAAGACTCTCACTACAGTTCACACAGCTGGCTTGACTCCAGGACTAACATTGACTCTTCAAACAGAACAAACACCTGGACGAAATTCCCAAGAGGCCTGGGAAAACTACTGTATTATAGGCTGAGGCCCCACATTGCTTTTTTTGTTGCAGTTTTGCTGCAGCTTTTTGAGCTAAAACCAAGAATGGATACAAAAGGAATGGGGAATATATAGGAAGTTCTTATACTTCTCCCTTCTTCTCAATCCACACCTGGCTTTGGCTCAAAAATCTGCAGCAAAATCTGCAACAAATAAAGTTGCGTTTCCGCAATGTGGGGCCTTAGCCATAGTGAGTTTTTCCTGATGTGCAACTGCAGGACAACCTATAGGTGCAACTAAGTTCTAGCTGTGGGGGAATCTTCTCCAGAACATGCTAGAACAAGAAGATCTAGCATAACTCAGCAGAAGTACTTAGGCTAAGACCCTACGTGGCGTCCCTCAGCAAAAAAGTGCTGCGGAAAAAGCCGTGGTGGCAATGCATCGCGGTTCTTACAGCAGTACTTTGCACAGAAATTTCACAGAGGCTTCCTCTGTGGATTTTCTGCTTCAATTATATCTACAGGGAAACCGCCAGCAATTCTGTAGCTATAATTGACATGCTACGATTTCCAAAACTGCACCGGTTTTGGAAATCGCTGCGTGTCCACACAGTATATTTTACCGCAAAGTGGGAATGGGATTCGCTAGAATCCAATACACTTTGCTGTGACTGTAAAATGCCGCGGTTGTTACAGCCCTTAGACCATAAACACATGAAAATAACTGTGGGGTGGCTTCCACCATATTACAATTTTATCATTGTCCTTCCCAAATTTGACAATATACAGTACAGACCAAAAGTTTGGACACACCTTCTCATTCCAAGAGTTTTCTGTATTTTCATGACTATAAAAATTGTAGATTCACACTGAAGGCATCAAAACTATGAATTAACACATGTGGAATTATATACTTAACAAAAAAGTGTGAAACAACTGAAAATATGTCTTATATTCTAGGTTCTTCAAAGTAGCCACCTTTTGCTTTGATTACTGCTTTGCACACTCTTGGCATTCTCTTGATGAGCTTCAAGAGGTAGTCACCTGAAATGGTCTTCCAACAGTCTTGAAGGAGTTCCCAGAGATGCTTAGCACTTGTTGGCCCTTTTGCCTTCAGTCTGCGGTCCAGCTCACTCCAAACCATCTTGATTGGGTTCAGGTCTGGTGACTGTGGAGGCCAGGTCATCTGGCGTAGCACCCCATCACTCTCCTTCTTGGTTAAATAGCCCTTACACAGTCTGGAGGTGTGTTTGGGGTCATTGTCCTGTTGAAAAATAAATGATGGTCCAACTAAACGCAAACCGGATGGAATAGCATGCCGCTGCAAGATGTTGTGGTAACCATGCTGGTTCAGTATTCCTTCAATTTTGAATAAATCCCCAACAGTGTGACCAGCAAAGCACCCCCACACCATCACACCACCTCCTCCATGCTTCACGGTGGGAACCAGGCATGTAGAGTCCATTCGTTCACCTTTTTTGCGTCGCACAAAGACACGGTGGTTGGAACCAAAGTTCTCAAATTTGGACTCATCAGACCAAAGCACAGATTTCCACAGGTCTAATGTCCATTCCTTGTGTTCTTTAGCCCAAATAAGTCTCTTCTGCTTGTTGCCTGTCCTTAGCAGTGGTTTCCTAGCAGCTATTTTACCATGAAGGCCTGCTGCACACAATCTCCTCTTAACAGTTGTTGTAGAGATGTGTCTGCTGCTAGAACTCTGTGTGGCATTGACCTGGTCTCTAATCTGAGCTGCTGTTAACCTGCGATTTCTGAGGCTGGTGACTCGGATGAACTTATCCTCCGCAGCAGAGGTGACTCTTGGTCTTCCTTTCCTGGGGCGGTCCTCATGTGAGCCAGTTTCTTTATAGCGCTTGATGGTTTTGGCCACTGCACTTGGGGACACTTTCAAAGTTTTCCCAATTTTTCGGACTGACTGACCTTCATTAAAGTAATGATGGCCACTCGTTTTTCTTTACTTAGCTGCTTTTTTTCTTGCCATAATACAAATTCTAACACTCCATTCAGTAGGACTATCAGCTGTGTATCCACCTGACTTCTCAACAACACAACTGATGGTCCCAACCCCATTTATAAGGCAAGAAATGCCACTTATTAAACCTGACAGGGCACACCTGTGAAGTGAAAACCATTTCAGGTGACTACCTCTTGAAGCTCATCAAGAGTGTGCAAAGCAGTAATCAAAGCAAAAGGTGGCTACTTTGAAGAACCTAGAATATAAGATATATTTTCAGTTGTTTCACACTTTTTTGTTAAGTATATAATTCCACATGTGTAAATTCATAGTTTTGATGCCTTCAGTGTGAATCTACAATTTTTATAATCATGAAAATACAGAAAACTCTTGGAATGAGAAAGTGTGTCCAAACTTTTGGTCCGTACTATAAGTACCAAGATGATTATAGACCAATATGGATCATAAACTGGCCCCAATTATTTTATTAAACACACTTAAAATGAATGTATCACCAAATTTTTAATTTATTAATTAAAACGAGATATTACAATAAATCATTTTTACTAATCTGTTTTTATTTTCTGATTTCTTAGATTTTTTTAATTCTATATTCTGTACATGATTATGAGGGCAGAGCATAATAGGTGGAGGCCCAAGGGAGGTGTAAAAAAAAGTTATACTCACCTTCCCTCACCTCTTTTAGGCCTCCTTGCAGTGTCTGGTGCTCTTTCTTGGTCTCCTCGGTGACATCATGTGCCCAGGGTCTCTGCTGAGGCCTGTGATTGGGCTTCAGCAGTCACATGGGTATGCAGAGTGCCATGATGTCATGATGTGCTGCATGCCCAATCACAAGCCTCAGCAGTGATCTTGCACGCATGACGTCATCAGGAGAGCATCAGAAGCCACGAGTCGAACCCAACTCAGAATGAATCATTTGCCCATCTCTACTGAGTGGGTATCTATTGGAGGTTTTCCAAATACCAAGTATAATGAGTCCTGGTTGGAAATTTCTTTGCATTTTATCAATGACACAAATGGCCTAGATCAATGGGGCTATAAAAAAAATTGAAGGGAAAAAAATCTTCATGAAATGGCCTGTTGTTTAAATCACGTCTTTATATTAAACATATTTTTCAAGAATTTTTAGTGGTGTCATTTTTAATTTTCCAAGTTATCTATGTTTAAAAAAATCCTAACAATCTTGCAATTCCAGCTCTTGCCACTAAGCCTAAATTAGTTTGTGACGTCCTGTCTCTTGCAGATAGACTATTGGAAATAGACACAATGGTTTTGGGTAGACCCTATTGTCTTCTACCGGACCTATTCCAAACCATTTCTTTGCTAACAAGGAGTCCAGAATAGTCTGTACTGTTACCTGTTAACCAATAGCAAATGGGAATAGACAAACCCCTTGTTCCAAAAGGTGCCACAAGCAGAAGGAATACAACATCTATTTGGGGAAATGGGATTACAGTGGGGTAAGATAATTCGCCCTTGGTCTTAAGGGTGACGAGTAGGTAAGTGCCAGAGTTGTTATAGGGTGCCCAATGGCTGATGTATCCAATATAGAGAAACAGCAACAAAGTTATGGAGGACATTGTAGATGCAGGCATTGTTACGGGGGTACAGCAGTTAAGAAAAGCGATCTACTCCACTTTCAGCCTCCAGTTTTGGATCTTTTATTTTCAATGGAAATATTACATCCTTTAATAGGTGACTGCAGTTCCTCTTATTCACAATTTTAATAAATACATTAACACCGTGTTGTGCAAACGGTAGCAAAACCTCCTCAGCATAATAACATGGTCTGTTGCAGTGAGTGAAATCTAATGACATGTTTGTTCTGCTTTATTGCTATTCTTTGTATTGTAGAATTCCTCTTTACTTACACGGAATACTCTGAAATGTCTGAGAACTGAAGATGCAGAGGAAGGGCGGCTGCTGGTAATACAGTCACCAGAGGTGATACAATTTACCAGAAATACAGACTTTGAAAAAAAGTTTTTTATTGTCTTCTCATGCACAAATATATGTTAGTTTCATAAATCCGTCATATTTTGGCATTTGACATTTTTGCTTATAACGTGATTGTCTATTCTAAAAGGGAATGTTTCATCATAAATATATATATATATATATATATATATATATATATATATATACAGGTATATACACACATGTGTGTGTGCGTGTGCGTATATATATAAGTAAATGTATTATTTTATTTTTTTTTTTTTTTTAAAAAAAGGATTTTTTGGTCTCTCTTAAGCTTCACGACTAGGGAGTGACCACATCCTCTGCACCCCCTAGAGTTAAAGGGAATCTGTCACCGGAATATCAACCCAGCCCGCAGATGAGTGTTGGACTGGGATGTCTAGGGCCCACCAGTGGAATTGTTTCTAGGGGCCTACCACCAGAAACTCTGCAGATCAGCTGTACCGACACAGCGCGGCTACAGGTAATAACAATGCCATGCTGCTCACACGCCATACGATATCACTGCATTACCTAAACCCACCTTTACACTATGTACGGCAAACAAGCAGCGTGGCTCCTGGAATCGTTAACATTAACATGGCACATACAGCAATAGTACTCAATGGGGGTCTAACACCCAGGGCCCCTGCTGATCAACTGTTTGAAGGGACCCTGGTACTTTTGCTTTTTCACCCCTTCGCTATTGATTTTGCACAGATCTGTTTTATAGTGACCGTGCAATGTAATTATATTCTGTGATAATATCACATGTCTGCTATAAAATAGATGGGATGTGATGTAAATAATGAAGGGGCAATACACAGTGTATGGTTCACCGTAGCCCCCCGCACAGTATAATATGTTCCATGGTGGCCCCCACATAGTATAATTTAGTGCACAGTGGCCCCTGAACAGTACAATATACTGCACAGTGGCCCCCACACAGTACAATATGCTCCGCAGAGGCCCCCACACAGAACAATATGCTCCACAGTGGCCCTCACACAGTATAATGTTCTACACAGTGGCCCCCACACAGTATAATGTGCTACACAGTGCCCTCCACACAGTATAATGTTCTACACAGTGGCCCCCACACAGTATAATGTGCTCCACAGTGGTCCCCACACAGTATAATGTGCTTCACAGTGGTCCCCACACAATATAATGTGTTTACAGTGGCCCCCACATAGTATAATATGCTCTACAGTGGCCCCACAGAGTACAATATTCACCCCACAGTGGCCCCAAACAGCATAAAATTCTACCAAGAGTCCCCTTTTAGCAGCTTCAGGTGAACACCATGAAATTCGGCGAATTTTCGTGAGGTTTGGCACTCCGATTAGTTTTAGTGGTGACTGGGCCTCAGTGGTCACATGGGGTGTGCTGACGTCATTACACCTGCACACCCCACGTGACTGCTGGGGCCCAATCACAGGCCCCAGCAGTGGCGTCTGGGGCGCATGACCTCATTCACCCGCTGGAAGAGACCTGAAGAAGATGCTGGGATTCGTCGTAGTCTCAGGAGAGGTGAGTATAAGTATTTGTAATATTTAATCACCTCCCTTGGGCTTACGATTATTATACTCCTGAATCTAAGGCGACTTCAGTGTATAATAATAGCACTATTGGAAAGGGGCCGATATAATGCCGGGCCCTTTTCCATTAACAATATGTATAGCGGTCAGGGAACCAGGCCTTCCCCGATCGCTATCATGGTGCTGCGGGGCCCCGGCCATCTCCAGTGGGCCCTATAGCACTCCATTCGCGGTTGCACCCCCTGCGACTGCAATCATTACAATCGTTGCAATTGTGCATATTAAAAAAAGCAGTGGGGGTCCGGTAGGGCCCACTAAAGGCACGGGGCCAGTCCGACCCTGCCTCAGATAGATAGGTTATGGTCACCTGAATCAAACAGTATTTTCCGCTTGTGATGAGTGCCTCTGTTTACCGACATATCACCATTTTTGTCAACATGCAAATGAAGTCTTTGGAGCAGGGCAGGCAGTGTATACCTAATGTTGCCTGGACCTGAGGTCTGTCGCATTGACTGCTGCTCATATTCTTGAGTGCATGCGCAGCATTTCTGTGATGCTGCCTGGTCAAAGACATATGTACTGTGCATGTGCTAAGAATATGTGCAGCAGTGAATACGACAGAACTCACGACTAGGCTAGATTGCGTATACACTGCTTGAGCCTGTGAACCAGGGAAAGGATGGAGGGCAAGGGGCAACACAGAGCAATGAGAGGCTTACCACTCTGTAGTAATGGCAATTTCCTCATTGCTCCAAAGAGCTCATTCACATATTGAAAAAAACAGCAATATCTCTGCAATGGAGGCTGCGATTCACAAGGGTAAACATTGTTTGATCCAAATGATCCTAACCTATCTGTATTGGTTGGCTTGGCTGATGTGCTCTGTTCTGGTGACAGACTCCCTTTAACCCTCTGCCTCAGGCCAACAATCGCCACCACTTTGTTTGGTTTCAACTTGCTACAAAACTTTTGAAAAAGCAACTTACCCATGAAACATAAGTTCATTGCCAATAAATCCCTCGTGACTCCATACAAATAATGAAGATCAGTGTAACTATATTTCCGCTTTAATATATTTAATATGACTTAACCTGGAGTTATTGAAGCAGAAAGTTCAGCCACAGAACACCGTGTTCAGGGTGTAGGATGAGACGATATAGGACAACTTGTTCCATTTATTTTAAAGATCAGAGGGCTGGCAAGCAGAATGGATTTGTTAAGACGTAATAAATTCAAACACATTCAATAAGTTTCTCTGCTGTGCAATAATTGGAGACGATGAGTAAGTGAATTGTTTGAGTTTTTTTCTAAAAATTTCCCAAGCTCAATTTGAAAGAATTTAACTACTGTTTGGGATGAGAAGATGCTGTCAATGAAGGCGAATACAGTATTTAATGGCCATTAAAATGAACAGTCTTAGCCAACATTTTGGGCCGTCCAAGTTCAAGCCCAGTATTTCACAACTCCTTTTGAGATGCAGATTATAACTTAATGAGGTTTAGTTATTTTCTTCTTGGCTGCTCTTCCCTATTACATGGATCACTCCCTCGATTTGGGCGACAAAGGTAAATTAGTGCATTGCTGGTAATGTAAAATATGGTGTGATATTGTAATAAACAGACCATTATTTCCAATATTTAAAGGCAATCCCCAATAAACCATCTACTTTAACCCGGACGCTGAATCTGGTAAGACATACAGATGTGTCCATCCTTACACACAGACATCATTAAAATCTGTTGTTCTGATCAGAACAACGGACTGAAACACGGAAAGAATGGCTGATGTATCCTTCATCCTTTTTCTTCTGTCTGAAGAAGAAAGCTTCCATCTTGTTTTTAACATTACAGGGAATGTAGATGAAGGGTGCTGCCTCTGCATCAGTCATTCTGTCAATCTTTCAGATCCTATGAGGATTGAGAGCAATGGACATCAATGACGGCAGTGTGAACATACCCTTAGCTGTCCTCTTGGCTGGACATGTCCAGATACATTTGGGCGCCCACTTGGCAAATGAGGTTCAATGTGGATAAATGTAAAGTTATGCATTGGTAAAAATAATCTGCATGTAACATATGTCCTAGGGGGAGTAAAGCCGTCAGAGTCACTGGTGGAGAACGACCTGGGTGTACTTGTAGATTATAGGTTCAATAACAGCATGCGATGTCAGTCAGCTGCTTCTAAGCCCAGCAGGATATTGTCATATATTAAAAGGGTATGGATTAGCGGGACAGGAAGGTAATATTACCGCTTTGTGAATTATTGTTTGCAGCCCCATCTGGAATATGCAGTTCAGTTCTGGGCTCCAGTTCATCGTAAGGTTGTCCTAGAGTTGGAAAATGTACAACAGAGGGCCACAAAACTGATAAGGGTCATGGATATAGGAAACATGGCAAATGTGGTTGGTGTCGATAAATGCTAGAATTGAAGATAATCTTAAGGGGTTTTTTGTTAATGTTATATAAATGTTTTCTCTTTTGGCCTGCAGGGATGGAGCGGCAGTGGACGGAGGAGGTTTCCTATTGTATTTGTAATTGATGGATATACTTATATTGTATTGTATTTCTAGAATAAAATAAAAGATACGTTAAAAAAAGTTGCAAGTACACACAATGCTTTTTTTTTTTTTTTTGCAGGGGGTCTCAGTAGTCTTGTTCTGCTCCGTCACCAGGCAGGCACTAACCTATACAGCAGCATCTTAGTAATAGTAACTATTTTCCAGGAATCAAGCAGATGGTGGTGCGGCCTTGTAAACCAGTTCTTTCCATTCTCCATCTACAAGGAGAAAGGTGACCCGATGTATTGTGTGCTTTGTGTTTGCACTAGGATAAGGCACATTATGTTTCCTGGCACGGGCTGCTGTAGAGGGCAGAACTTTCGGTACATGGACTGGGTGCTGACAAATTCTGTTTTCATGAAAGGAGAGAGTACAACTTGTTTTTCTACATGCCTCGTGTCTCTGCAGTTGGAAGAAATCTCATCTTATTATACAGAAGGAATTACCTGATATTACTATTCGCTGTTTTCTTTATGTTTATACGTCTAGACATAAATCATAGGTCACCAATCTGATAATTGTGCGTTTCCTTAAAGGAAGTCTGTCAGCACAATACAGCATATGAAGATACACACAGTACCTTGCAGGGCTTGAGACAGTTTAGAAAAACGTTTTTTTTTTTTTTTTTTGCTATCCGCGGTTCTGTTGCAGAGAAATTCCGACATTTAAAAATATGCAAATGAGGTGAAAAGGACTTTAGGGGTGTGTAATCTGCAGTTTGGGCTTCAGTGAGCGTTGCATATTGTACGTCTCTTCCTGTTGACGTCATTGAACATGCACAGCAGTGTGTACTGCGCTTGTCGAAGATTTTCCGAAAGCTGAGCCAGGATAGAGGGCTGTCCTTCTTCTGGTGGGCAGACCTCGGAGGGCTTTAGGGGTGTGTAATCTGCAGCACACACCAAAACCCAAATTACAGATTGTCTGAGGCAGGTGTAACATACATTTAAAAAAAAAAAATTTCACCTGTCCCTGGCACTCCGGTGTCCGCTACTGCCGCCCATTTAGCTGAACGCCGTGAGCCCCACGTGACTGTTGAGTATAGTCAGCGGCCTCAGCGATTGCTGGAGAGGAGCCGGTGACGTATGTGTGTGACGTTGCCGGTACTCTGCTGTACCCCTGAGGTCTGTTCGGGCACGTGCCTTCACTGTTGGAAGTCCTGCACCACACCTGACCACTCAGGCTAAACAGTGGCCTCAGTGGTGGCTGGAAAGGACCTGGTGACGTCACTCACACACGTCACTGATTGGCCTCAGCAGTCGCGTGTGGCACAGGACCTCCAATGGTGAAGGCATGTGGCACACCTGAATGGACACCGGAGCACTGGGGATAGGTGAGATGATTTTTTAAAAATGATTCACCTTCACCAACCTCTTTATGATTTGTCCAATTCCTAGACAGCCCAGTGGTCTATACCCTCTCCAATACGCCTTGTTATGCTCTGCTTGTTTTTAAAGCATGTGAGGATTTTATCCATAGTTACACAACCCCTTGTCTAGGTCTGAGCCAACATTGACAACTGCATATTAATAACCTTGAGAATTGTGGTTGCATACAGAGCTGTGTTCACGTCCTCACATGAAGGCTCTATGAGGCTTCTTACCTGATAAATCAATGAATGCAATAAAATCCTGTGACAGAGCAAAAAAATGCCAGATTTCAAGAATACAGATTTGCTGGGCATTGCAAGGTAATATCTGCACATGAAGGAGAGCCTTGGATGTTACAATACTGCAGCTCAATGGATTTGCTGGTTGCAAATAAACACCACTTGTAGATCAGATTTTATGCAGCTTCTGCGCCTTTTACTTGAGACATGGTCTGAATGTTAAGATCCGTGACCCCTGGGTGCCATTATTGTTTTGTGTGGGGGGGGACACAAGAGAGGCCTTCAGCAAGGGGCTTTACTGCGGTTGTTCAGGCTAACAGTACTATAGATATTATCAGGGGAAAAGCTTTAGTGGAAATTCTCATGCATTCGGATGGGGCTTGGATTTTCATTCTAGAGCAAAATCAGCCAAATTAGGGAAGTCACATAAAGACAACTACAGCAGTTTTAACGTGAAATTGGTATGAAAGAGATTTTATAGGTTAATACTATTGATGACTTAAAGTGTAGATCATTAATATCAGATTATGGGGATCTGACATCCGTCAGCCCCATCACTCGGCTGTTCAGAAAATGGATCAGGAAGCAGACAGCTCCGTTCTCTGTGTAGTGGCTTGATGAGGTACTGCATATCAGCTCCATTCTCCATGTATCACGTACTGAGAGGTTGCCAAGGTTGTTGGATGTCAGACCCCCACTATCTTTTAGCCCAGAAAACCCCACTACTCATATTTCTAAATTTAAAACACAAATGTTATGTCCCCTCAGCTTTACCACATACATGTTTATGTGCTCAATAGACCTACATACAGTACAGTGCAAAAGTTGTAAGCATGTTTGGAAAAAATGCTGCAAAGTAAGAATGCTTTCAAAAATAGAAGTGTAAGATCCCATGCACATGAGTGAGTGTGCATCCAATGTGGGGCCAAGTTTCCCAGTGTCATTCGAGAGCATTCTGTGATGCATTCACGTCTATGGGAGTTTCCGATCCTTCCGATGATACGGATGATTATAGATCAGGTCCAATCCTGCTTCGTGTCTTCGGAATGGAATGGATTGGAAGTCCCCATAGACGTGAATGCATCACGGAATGCACTCGGATGTCACTCGGGTCTTAATATTTTTGCTAATTAATACAGTACTGTATATGTGATATGTACACATTTACTCCATGCACCCTGCACTTATGTTTTTGTAATCTTAAAATATACATTTTTGCACATCATATAAATATATGCAGCGAGATTGAAGACAGAAATTGTATAAAATAGTTATGTGGATATATGAAGAATTGTTCAAAATATAAACCCTCATTTACAAGCCAAATCAGAATTATGTAAGTCAACAGTGGTGTACAAGTAGCAGAAAACTTTGGCAACTGAAGAGTTAAGGGTCTGTGTGCTCAGTGAAGTCACATGCAGGGGCCCTACACGTTGTTATAGAGAGTCTTTATGGTTGCTATAGTGACTGTATGAGCAGCAAGATGGTTCCTCCACCTGCACTTCTTGCACCAATGCATAGCTTCTAGGAGAGAATACCTAAATAACGCTGCAACTTTTTTTGAACAGATGTATAGAGAACCCATGATCTAAAAACATCTGTTTACCTCTGTATATGGTAACAGTGTGCATGCACTGGCTCTATCACTGAATAGCATGGATGGCACATGGATGATGTCCGTGTGTGGCCTATGCCTTCATGGACCCATTAATTCAGTGAGCCCTGGCCAAAAAATAGACCGGAATAGGACCTGTTCCCATACACGGATCCATGATAACACATGGACGTGTGCACGGGAGCCATAGAATATAATAGGTCAGTGAGCTAGCCAGGAATAACACAGCTAGCTTACTGACAATACACATGGTTGTCTGCATGAGGTCTAAGGCTGCTTTCACATTACTGAGTCTCGGATGTAAGACTCTGTGTGAGCACAGGATTTCCCAGTCTGTAACTTATGTCAGGGGAAGGACTCCAGTCTCCATACATTATAGTTATCTATGATGCTAGGAGTCCCTGCTCCTTAGGGACATTCTGTCCCATAATGATTACAGTACAGGACATTATGTCGCTGGGAGGTAGGGACTCCTATCATCATACATAATATACTATACTATAATATACTATAATGCTAAGAGTCCCATTCCCGCTATAATGTACAGGCAAGGAAATCCGGCACTGACACAGACCAAATCTCATGGACTGGCCCTGAGGCGAATAGAGAGAGGGCCAGGGACTACATGGCATAAGTGTTGGATGCAGCATTTTTTGAACAGGGGAACACTGAGTGGTTAATAAAGTTGCTTGAGGAGGAGGTGGAGCAAAGGTACCAAAATTAGGGGCACGTAGGTGGGCTCACCTTCTACCATTAGCAGACACAGTGAGAGGAACGTCCTGCCCACCCTGCCCTCTTCGGTGACGGTGTGTGTTCTCACGGGAATTTGGTTGGCAATTGCTTCGGCCCCCTGCTGGCCTCTTTTTTCTTCTTTTGTAGATGTCACAGCAGTCTGCCGGTTTTCCATGCTGGCAGGCATAAAGATGGCCTCGGCAGTCGGTGTAATAAAGTGCAGCGAACTGATCTACACGAAGCTGGAATGGAATGGTTAACAGTTGATGTTGTTGAAATAATACTGAGTAATAAAGCTGTGGCCTACCCCCACATTATCCAAAAAGTCGTGGTTATGTGGTTATTGGAGGTAGGTGGCCTCCGGGTGTTCCCCATCATTGGAAAGGTACGGGTTAAGTATATGCAGTCCATCCGAGAGCAGCCTAAATCAGAGGCGCATGGAGGTATATTATAGGATCACTGCAGGCAAAACAGATCAGTACCAGTCTGCATTATTGCTGTGCACATGGATACGATGGGTGCATTGCAAGTCCGTGAGACAACTGTGGTATTGTAGAAGAGCAGGACATACCTAGGCCCATAGATCTGAGGAATGCCTATAATCTGATAATGAGTTGATTTCATATAATCTCCTGACAACCTGTTTGGCCGGCCATAGGTAACTGCGGAAAGTGTGCGCTTAAGTTAAGCCCTATCCGTATGGCAACACAAACAATTCTATTTCTATCAAAAATGTTTTTATTGTACAAAAGTAGTAGGATATGAAAAGTGTCTGGTATAGAGGTAAATGTAACAGCTCATAGAATATGCTAAATGTTACTTATTGTTACGTATTGGAGAATTGCTGCCCCCCCACCAACAAAAATTAACAAAAGTTACCCAAAATGGTATCTTTGAAACATATAACTCATCCCATAAGACAAACTCTCATATAGCTGCATCAATGAAGAAATTTAATATTTATGGCTCTCAAAAGGTGGGGATGTAAAAACGAAAAAAAAAAAAGCGCAGCGTCCTGAAACATCTGGAAGAGCTTAATTCATGGCTATTGTGCCAAAAAACAATCTCAGGTGAAAGAACATAGTGCTGCAGAACTAGGTGTGCACATTTTAATTTTCAGACCTGCCATGGGAGTCTCAGTGATGATTTTGCCTGCGGCAACAGTTAACATCTCAATAATATGCACTGGGTTTGTCTCTGCATAGCTTGTAAGGATACTAAGGATATTTTTTAATATCCATGAAGCAATGTCACTCAGTATCATGTAAACATTAAGTGGGTCGAACGTCATTGGCGTCTCCTCTACCAATTTCATCTTCTTCCCTTAGGGCTTATTGGGACAGCTGTAATGCAGCCATAAACTGTGGATCATATAATGACGCAAATCTTGTCCTAAATGCACATATCTAATGAGCCATACCTGCAGCATTGTAGTGATAAGTAATCCTGACTACTCACCAATAAGCACAGATATGCATTTTTATTAATTTGGTGAACTTTGACTTGTAGTCAAATCTACGGATGGGGCCATACTGTCACTACAAGAGAGTATGTAGCAGAGATGCAGGGACTCCTAGCACCACAAATAACTAGAATACTAGGAGTACGCGTAGTGTACAGGCTGGTAAAGTCATCTCGCACACAGACTGAGTCTTACATCCGAGACACTGCTAGTATGAAGCCAGTCTTAGTGGATTAACTATGTACCATTGACTTGGAGGATATACAGTGGCTTGCAAAAGTATTCATACCCCTTGAACTTTTTCACATTTTGTCACCTTACAACCACAAACTTAAATGTATTTATTGAGTTTTTAAGTGATAGACCAACACAAAGTAACAGATAATTGTGAAGTGGAAGGAAAATGATACATGGTTTTCAAAATTGTAATCAAATAAAAATCTGAAAAGTGTGACGTGCAAAAGTATTCAGCCCCCCTATACTCTGATATCCATAAATAAAATCCAGTGCAATGAATTGTCTTCAGAAGTCACTTAATTAGTTAATAAGTCCAGTTGTGTGTAATTTAGTCTCAGTATAAATACATCTGTTCTGAGAAAGCCTCAGTGGTTTGTTAGAGAACACTAGTAAACAAACAGCATCATGAAGACCAAGGAACTCAACAGACAGGTCACAGATAAAGTTGTGGAGAAGTTTAAAGCCAGGTTAGGTGTGTGTGTGGGGTGTTTCTTCCCATCTAGGTTTGATTGACATCTCTTTGCAGGACACAATTGATGACCATACTTGCCGACTCTCCCAGAACTTCCTCTTTAGGCTCTTGAAAAGAAGGGGGACATCACAGACTTCCAGAAGAGTGGGCAGATCTTCCGGATCCAGCAAAATGCTCTCTCAGCATTTCTGGTCACATCCTGAATAAAGGGCATGACCAGCACAATGCTTGCCCATATCGCAAAAAGGGGTATGTCACACCTCAAAAGGGGGCACAAAACGCTATCAAGCCATTTGCATCATATCCCACTCAACCAGTGCTCCATCAATCGGTAGTCCCCACACCTTAAGTTCATCTCCCACCACAAAAAAGGTTATAATTCAGCTTAATCATCTTTTATTTTTCCTATAAAATCTTTATGTTTATGCTTGTTATATCCTCCCATGAATTTCTTCCTCCCCCCCACCTGCGCCCAGCATAAGGACCAATTCTCACAACCCCCCAATATATCCCCCCTCCTTTTTCTCCCTGTTCTCCCCATACCCCCCTTTTTTGCTCAAACTGTCTAAACCTGTTTAATATGTCTTAGATTTTGTATTATCCCAAAAATGTATGTTGTATGTATGTTGATGACACAAGGGGTACAAGTGACATCAGTCATGCCTAGACCGGAGGGGTTTCTGATAAAATTGCAGAACACTTGCCTGCTTGCCTTGTTTGCGAGACAGGACTTCATAAACCAATTCTTGACCATACATTTTTTTCTTCTTTTTTTACATAAAAAACTTGCACAATCTTAATAAATGTGGTATACACTTGTGACAAAGGAGAGCACATTCTCAGACTATTAGAGATGAAGAAATCCCCAAAAATCCGATACTTTATAACTATGAAGCAAGCTCAAGATTTATAACAGTGTCCCTCTGTGTTAGATGATGCCACATGTGTATAACAAGTGTGAAACCAAAAACAGAATAAAGTCTCATGCCTATGAATATTGAAAAAAACATTGGTTGGAAACGGGGTAACTAAAACCGTATGAACCATATACGTAATTTTTTTGATCATCTTTGCAAATCAATTTGGTGTAAACTAGAAGCGGAGGTTCGGCAATGTTTTCTCCCTCTTGACATGAAATGAAGTCCATAAATCAAACTTTATTTTAGTTGGTCAAAACAATTGGTGATGTTAGTATTAGCCAATCCCATCTACGCATTACCAGCTATATGTATATATAGTCCTGATTGCAAAATCTTGTGTCTTTTTTCAGATTCTGAGCACACGAGGCAGTAATAATTAATGTACTTTTGAAAATGTTTTTGTATTGTATGGTGAAAAGCAATGTTCTTTCTATGCACGGTCCTTATTATAATGCTCATTACTGGCACATTGAAGAGAGAGCTAAAAATATGAACAGTTAGCTGAACAAGCTTTCTGCATGGCTGTGCGCCCAGGCTCCAACCGAGACACTTTGTTAGAAATTCTCTTCCCGTGGAGTAGAGAGCACGTGCTTCTCTGGATTTATTCCTCAATATATTTCCATCTGACTTCTCAATATTACATGCAGGTATAGACAATGTGAATTTGACATCTTAGTGCCCACCCTTAGACCCTTAGGCAGTCATTCTCGTTCTGGAGGAATGGTCACATCCATGCATTACATGGACAGGAATGTAACTATTGGGCATGCATGGTAGCACCTGGATCTCGGTACGTATGGGGGTCCAAAGTTCTCTATGCTTATAAAAAGAAACCAGTTTTATAAATGGCACATGGTAGGTTTGTTACAGAACATGAATAGAAATGAGCAAACTGGTTTGGTACAAACTAGATTTGTTCAGAATTTTGCAAAAAACTTCAAAATTGGTGGGATTTGGCCACATACAAACCAGAATTGTAATCTCAGATCTCTTTAGACTTCAACACAAGCATCACAACACGGACATACCCCATTTGACTGCTGAACAATCACAGGCCTTAGCAGTCCCCTGGGGCCTTTGACATCACCCAGCGGGAAAAGGCTGAAAGAGGACACCAAAGGACCACTGACCACTACAAAAGAGCCCAGGAGAGGTGAGACAGGGTTAGAATATGGTTATTGTTTCCACACCTCCCTGAAACCCCACCTATGGAAATGAAACAGATAGATGAACCTTGCGAAACAAATCTTGCAAAGTTCTCTCATCTCTAGTGGAAAGATTGTGCACTGGGGCTCAGGTGCTCTGTAAATAGTCCATTGGTTTCAGTGGGAACTTCATAACACTTGCAGGTGTAACTTGTGCCCCTTTGTTATGTACTGACATTTTGGAGAGAAAAAGACATGGGACTGCACCTCCCAATATTATACATTGATCTATGATTTTCAGCAAAATCTACAAAAATGATTTTTATCATGATTAGTATAAATTTTGTTCAAGGTGTATAGGCCCACTAGCCACTTCACAGTGAGCTCTGTATAATGTGTCCCTACTCTGTTGGTTGTGGCTCTGCATGGTGATCACAATCACTGCTGTCCATGACTTTCTATTTTTGTTCTCCAAAATCTCAGTGCGCGTCTTTGTTATATATATCACATTTCTATATTTGGAGAAAAACAGGTTTGAAGTCTTATGCAAATGTGGCAGTTGGTGCACTGGGGGCGGACCTTCTGCTCCCTGAAGCACTACTCTTGCCTCTCAGGCCTCTACCATCTCCTGCCTGTGCCACCCCATGCAGTGAGAGTTAATCCTCCCCTAGCTATGACATCACCTGTACTACTCAAGTGGCAAGAGTGGTGCTTAGGGAGCTGAAGCCCTACCCCCAGCGCACCAACTGCTTTATTTGCATAAGACTTCAAAGTTTTTCTCAATCTACAATAGTGACATGTATAACAAAGGTATGTTGTTTATCCCTGTAATGTGCTGTGTAACATGGGGGTGACAGTTTAATATGCTTGGAGAGGTGGTAGACTCCCTTTAAAGAACAGTGGTAATAAACATAGTGATGTCACAATAAATGGCCACAATAAAGGACCACAATGATGTCACAGCATTATAACAGAAGGATAAGGTATGATAAGATGTCACAGGACCAGGTAATAAACACAGCACCATAATACACAGGTAAAACACACCCCGAACAGAAACCTATATGCATAAAAAAAGTAGTTTACCTGGGAAACCCGCGGACCCCATAGACTATAATGGGGTCCATGTGGTTTCTGCTTGGTTTCCGCACGAAGCAAGCGGAGAGGAAAGTGCTGCTTGCCAAGTCAAATAAAATTATGAGATGCATCAAAAGAAGCCTAGATTCTCATGACAAGAACATAGTTATGCCTCTATACAAATCACTGATACGGCCACACATAGACTATTGTGCACAATTTTGGGCCCCAGTATACAAGAAAGACATAATTGAACTAAAGAGAGTGCAGAGAAGGGCGACCAAAATTATTAGGGGAATGGGTGGATTGGAGTACAACGATAGATTAACAAATTTGGACTTATTCAGTTTAGAGAAAAGACGTCTACGGGGAGACTTAATAACAATGTACAAATACATGAAGGGACAGCACAAGGAACTTTCTAATGATCTTTTTACCCCTAGGCCAGTGACAGTGACAAGGGGACATCCTCTATGACTGGAGCAGAGAAAGTTTCACCAGCAACATAGAAGAGGATTCTTTACAGTAAGAACAACAAGGCTATGGAACTCTCTGCCCCAGGAAGTGGTGATGGTGGATTCATTGGACAAGATCAAAGAGGGCTTGGATGTTTTTCTCAAACAGAACAAATTACAGTTTATGGGTTCTAGATTTTGTTAAGGACAAAGGAAGGACAAGGAATTTTTTCCCCAAAAATGGGGAAATTGGCATAAGCCTCATGGGGTTTTTTGCCTTCCTCTGGATCAACACTGTAGGCGACTGTTGGGTTATAGGTTGGACTTGATGGACTGATGTCTTCATCCAACCTCGTGAACCGTTTTTTTCGCTGTTTCGCCTCTGATAAAAATTTTAATAAAAAGTGATCAAGGCAATAGCAATTCCCCAAAATGGTATAACTAAAAAGTACAGCTGGCCCTGCCAAAACAGACATCCTATGCATCCCCATACACAGAAGTATAAAAAAGTTACGAGTCAGAATATGGCGACTTTTAGAAAAAAAATTTTTTTTTCCAAGTTTTAGATTTTTGTTAAGTGGTTGAAATGTAAATAAAACTATATAAATTTGGTATCCCCAGAATCGTACCAAAACATAGAATACAGGTGACATTTTGGCTGCAGAGTAAATGCCGTAAAAACGAAGCCCGTAAGAAAGTTGCACAAATGCACTTTTTCTCCAGTTCCACTACATTCTGAATTTTTTTCCAGCTTCCCAGTACATTGTACAGAATAATAAATGGTAATATTATAAAGAAAAAAAAATTTCCCGCAAACATTAAGTCCTCATATGGCTCTGTGAACGGAAAAATAAAAAAGTTATGGGGTTTGGAAGGCGGGGAGTCAAAAATGAAATTCGAAAAATCGAAAAATGTCACAGGCGGGAAGGGGATAAGTAGGCTAGAGATCCACTTTAAACTCATTAGATACTTAGATAATTGATGTTGGTGTACTGGCTAGCATAAAACTTAATCAAGTCATGGGGTGCCGTAGGCAGAAAGCCTGAGTTTCCTGGCCAATATTTATAAACCGGACTATCTAGAAAAGTTGACAATATGAAATACAATCCCAGTTATTGCCTTGTATTGTGCCGGTGTTACCCAGTGAAGTGACGCTGAAAGTGTTACACCCACCATCCTTGAAACATATTTTCATAGACTGGTCAGGATGGCCTTGTCCTGAATAGGGGTTCGCCTCCTGTGACGACTCTGAGCAGGATGATAAATAGCTGCCTGCTGAGCATCCATCAAGTTCTGCATTTCATGGCAAGTCTTTCCTACCATGAATAGATTCACAACAAATGTTTTCAATCTCATATAGAAACTTACAGGGGAGCCCCTAGTGAGCCAGCAAGAGTTAATTTCAAAGCAAAAACAACTTTGAATGTGGGGTCAGAGGACGGCAGGGACTTACGTCACTGGATACTTGAGGTTTCACGGTATAACATGTATCCAGCAAAGAATCAGAGGGGGGAAGCAAATCACATATGGAAAATTTTAGTACATTGAAGCATTATTCTAGAGCCCCTCACATCTAGGGTTAAGGGTATAAGCATTGTATCATTTTATATAGTTATATAGTGTGATAGAATACAACAGAGCACATGAATGTAACTAAATAAACAATATAAAAATGTTCCTATTGTTTTTTTTATATAGATTTGACCAAAATTCTATTCTAATTTCTAAATAGTGTATTACTTTATAGGGACCAGAGCTCTATTCTTCTGATCAATGGCATAGTTAGGGGTTCAGTACAGAGGAGGCCAACAAACCTAAGTATACCAGGTATACTAATATTACCACTATACAGTAGATATTTGGTAGAAAACAGCTCTGCATAGGGATCTACAGACCATTTAAAGAGGGTCTTTCATGTCCTCATGCACATGAGGTTTTATATACCGCTAGAAAGCTGACTCTGAATTCAGCGCACTGAAGGCTTTCCCGTTATGTGCCCCCGGGGCTGGAGATATCGTTGCTGTTAGTTTCGGCACCGATCTCTGCCCACTGTCCGAAGGGCATTTCTCACATCCTAGCTTCATCGCTGGTCTGTAAGGAACGCCCTTCCCCCTTGCAGTACTCGTCCATAGCCCTGTATTGTCAGAGGGGGCGTTCCTTAACCCCTTAACGACGCAGGGCGTAATAATACGTCCTGCGTCGCATGACGATGTATGGAGAGCGCTCAGGAGCTGAGCGCTCTCCATACACCGCGGGTGCCGGCTGTATAATACAGCCAGGACCCGCAGCTAACAGCAGCGATCGGTGCCTGCACCGATAACGGCTGTTAACCCTTTAGATGCCGCGGTCAAACGCGACCGCGGCGTCTAAATTGCGGAGCCAACAAGGACGCCGCTATTTTTACCTCATTGCCGCCCTCCAGAACGTCATCGGAGGGCGGCGCTTGGTTGCCATGACAGCCGGGAGCCTATTGAAGGCTACCAGGCCTGTCATTACAGTATAGCTATTACACGATGCCAGAGGCCAGAGGTAGTATCGCAGTGAATAGTACGATCGATCAGACTCCCTAGGTTTCAAGGTCCCTAGGGAGTCTGATCATACAAGTAAAAGTATAAAAAAAAAAAGTTTTTAAAAGTATGTAAAAATTAAAAAAAAACACAAAAGTTCAAATCACCCCCCTTTCCCTAGATCAGATATAAAAGTAAATAAACAAAAGTAAACATAAACACATTAGGTATCCCCGCGCTCCAAAATGCCCGAACTATTAAAATATTAAAATATTTATCCCATACGGTGAACAGCGTAGCGGGGAAAAAAAAATCAAAATGGCCAAATAGCGTTTTTTTTTCAACACTTTGTCTCCTATAAAAAATTGAATAAAAAGTGATCAAACCATCAGATCTTTCCCCAAGTGGTATCAATAAAAAGGTCATGTTGTCCCGCATAAAAAGACGCCTTAACCAGCTCCATACATGTAAATATGAAAAAGTTACAGGTGACACAATATGGCGATGCAAAATTTTTTTTTCTATTTAGCAAAGTTTTTAATTGTTTAAAAGGTATCAAAACATTACAAATACTATATAAATTTGGTATTGCCGTGTTCGTACTGACCCACAGAATACAGGTAACATGTCATTTTTACCACACAGTGAATGGTGTAAAAATTAAACCCATATGAATTTGGCGCAAATGCAGTTTTTCTCCAATTGCACCTCATTCTGAATTTTTTTTCCAGCTTCCCAGTACATTGCACAGAATATTGAATAGTGACATTACAAAGTACAATTAGTTTCGCAAACAATAAGCCATCATGTGACTCTGTGAACTGAAAAATGAAAAAGTTATGGCTCTTGGAATGTGGGGAGGGAAAAACGAAAATGCAAAAACAAAAAATGGCCCGGTCATTAAGGGGTTAATACCCAGCAATGACGCTGAGCTGTGAGGAATGCCCTTTTGACAGTGGGCAGAGATCAGTGCCGAAACTAACAGCACCGATATCTCCAGCCCCGGAGCAAATACCAGGAAAGTCAACAGTGAGCTGAATTCAGAGCACTGTCTGCTTTCTATCGGTATATAAAACCGCATTTGCATGAGGATATTAAAGCTCCTATTTAAGTGAATACAGTGCAGGAAAAATTTAGGGACTTACAAGTGAAATCTATGCCTGTAATCGTTCATTTTTCCCATTTCTTCTATCTGGATCGAACCACCATGACCACTTCTTCCTGCCATGACTTTCCCTCTAATGCCCTATCCTCTATGCTGATTATACTTTGAACTCCTCAGTTCCCTCTAGTGGTGGCTACAGGCAGAAAGAATGTAATGTTTACAACTATGTCTGAGATTTAGAGCTCAGGAAAACAAAGCACCAATTGATATACAGATATACTAAGAAATTCGTCAGCACAGAATTTTGAAGCTAAAAACTACAAAGTACAAAACCATAGAAATTCACTTTATGAACCAGGTATATATTATTACAAATAAAATGATAGATATTCTTTTATCCAAAACAGTCTTCATGAGCATCATAGTAATCACATGCAGTTTTACTATCTATCTATCTATCTATCTATCTATCTATCTATCTATCTATTCATCTCATATCTATTTATCCATCTGACACTAGGTTCACATTAGTGCTGGCTCTCCCTTGTTCGGGTCTGTTGGGGGACCCGAACAACGGAGAGGCGGACTGCTAAAACAGTGGTAACACATGGAGACCGGCGGACCCCATTGGCTATAATGGAGTACATCTGGTGTGCTTCGTTTTTAAACCGAAAGACAATTGTCGGCGGACTCTATGACGAAGTCTCCAGCTAAGATTTAGTCTTATTTCACAGAGCATGTGATTCTGGACCAAAATGTAATGCACCTCAATTAAAATGAAAAACCTAAATTTCCTGCCACTAGGTGTCTCTCTTCTAGCTAATGTACTGTTCACTCTTTTGTTACTAAGGAAGTCCGTCCCTAGATACATTCCATTCAATCTTTCTTATTTCAGTGAGTGTAGAGGGCAGTCCTTTTCTCTCTTCACACAGTAGTCTGCAAATCTCACAGCTTACAGTCTTCTATGTACTGGTATCTACTTCTGGCTGCTTGTGTAGATAGATATGGAATATTAATAACAGACAGCAGCAGCTTTACTGACTATAGATTGATTTTTCTTCTTGTCTTTTATATGCTTGGTTACATGTATTTGCCCTGTATTTGCAGTCCAGTGTTCCTGCACTCCTGGAAGAATGGCAGAACATTATCAGCAATGGATGGGGAGAAAGGGCAGCCTGCTTTCTGTTATATACACCCACAGCCTCAGACAGAAATGTAGACTGTGCTTCAGCCATAATGTGATTATTAGCAGCAGAAAAACTGATAGGACACCATGTATGAAGACTTATATAGTTATAGAACAGACTGCCCAGCACGAACCTGCACGTATTTCAACTTTTTATGAAAGCTCAGGTACCCTTTAATGGACCTTTTTTGAGCAGCTTTAAAAAGGTCCAATAAAGGGGTTGTCCGGGATAAAACGATACTTATACCCTAAGCTAAACAACTCCCCCTGCCTAACTTCTAACTTACTTACTTTACCAAAAATGTATATTTATCCTGATCGCCAGGGCGGTCATGTGACCACCCCAGGCACATTTTCTGATTTTCCGGTGACATTGTGTTTCCCCGTTTCTGGAAACGGAACACCACCAATACTACCCCCCCCCAGCCCATCAATCTTACCTGTCTTCCTGTCCATATCTTCTGGTCACAGAATGTCACTTCCTTCAGGGCACCGGGAGACGTCAAGAGGAGAAGGAGCCGGCTGCACAGAAGGTAGTGATCTCCCGTGCCCAGAAGATCTGGACAGGAAGACAGGTAAATATGATGGGGTGGTGGAGTTGGCTGAATTAGTTAGTTAGGAAGGGCTAGTTGTGGGCAAGCTAGCTAGGTAAACAGGGAGGGGCGTGAGGGAGTGAGAGGGGGATGTACAGGTGCATCTCAATAAATTAGAATATCTTTGAAACGTTTATTTATTTCAGTAATTGAATTAAAAAAGTGACCTCCTATATTTTCTAGATTCTTTACATACAGAGTGTTCTATTTCAAGTGTTTTATTTCTGTAAATGTTGATTATGGATTACAGGTAATGAAAACCCAAATCTAAGAAAATTAGAATATTGTAAAAAAGTTCAGTATTGTAAATTCAGTGTGTCACCTGCCAAGGTTTTCTAAGCCTTTAAATGGTCCCTCAGTCTGGTTCAGTAGGACACACAATCATGGAAGACGCTGATTATGAATTGAATTACTGAATCACTGAAATGAATGAACGTTTCAAAAATATTCTAATTTATTGAGATGCACCTGTAGTGTGAGTCATCTCTGAGTGAAGAGCAATGCATCATGGTAGTTGTAGGATAAACGAACAGGAAGCTACACCATGTAAACAAATCCAGAGGATGCCAGGAGCTCGTAGAAAAACCCAGAAATCACTCAAAACACTGCTAAAGGTATTTGGGTGTACTTATTAACCCATTAATAGCACTAACTGACCTTTTTTTTAAAAAAAAAAGATTTTTTTGCCCGGAAAATCCCTTTAAGGACTGAAATGTTGCACTGGGCTAACAAAAAGTCCTTTTGTGTTTTGATATTGCAGTGCTGCCTATTTTTTGTATTATCTAACTATGTATCTATGCACTTATTGTTTCATTTATTAGGTATAATGGTAAGAGCCTATTCACAGAGTACAGTCGGGGGGAGTCCTTCCTCACAGCCCAGCAATGACGCTAGGCTGTAAGGACGGCCCTTCTGACAGTCGGGAGATATAGGTGCTGAAATTAACGGCACTGATATCTCCAGCACTGGGGCACATACCAGGAAATAAACTGCATAGGTAAAAAATTGTATTCAGCACCAAATCCAAGGCATATTAATATAAAAAATAACTTTTATTTTTCCAATAAAAAAAATCACTCCATAGGTTCGGTGGTTAGTAACAGCCTACGCGTTTCAGAACGATGTCCCTTACTCTACGGGTGGTGAGCTATATATTTTGTTTGACTATTATTACATACCAGGAAAGCCAAAAGCGCGCTAAATTTGGCACACTGTCAGCTTTCTAGATGTGTATAATATCGCACATTGATGAGGACATGAAAGGTCCTCTTTAAGAGTAAAGATGGACAGTCAACTATCTTATGCATTGGGGGGCATCCTGACTCTTCCCTGACAAATGTCAAGTAAAAAAAGGTCATGTCATGTGTATGTCAAATTTAACATCCCCAATCATTCGTTCTCACATGAGATAAGTTGTCGAAAGTGGCTCACTCCCCTCTACCCATTCATAACACATGCACACTAGGCTGTGTTTATGAGGGGGAGGAGAATACCTGTCCAACAGCTGTTAAGGGTATATGGTCACTCCAACTTAAAATGGTTGTCCGAGACCGGGGCATAATAAATATGAATGACTAATCCACAGGATAGGTCATCAATATCAGATTGGTGGGGGTCCAACACCCAGACCCTGCTCTGATCAATTGACTTAGCTGCAGGAAGCTGTATACAAGATATACAGTCATAACTAGCTCTGCTGCCTTTCAAATGAATGGGAGCAGAGCTGCAGTACCCCAGTGCTACAGTTACAGTGTGCATCTCTGTATACTGTATACAGCTTCTGGCCTGCACACTGAATAGGAGCAGACGCTATGGATAGGCCATAAGTATTTTAGCAAAGCATGTCCAAATATTACAGTACCATATATCAGCACTATATTATGGCATAGAGATTGTCTATGAGACAATGGCTGGTTGTTAGTGGACATAGCTGAGACATCAGGGAACTTACTGTCAATTCTCAGAGCTGTTTACGATCCATAAAAATGTGGCAGGAATAATAATAGAGAAGGTTAAGCCCCTCGCTTTCTACTTGTTTTCTCTTTAACTAGTAGCGCCTTTCTCATAGACATGGGCAGCACCGTGGGTGTGGAGACGCTAATGCTCCTAGTGGTTTATATTACATTACACCTGCGAATATTATCAATAGAGAAATTATGGGAAAAGGAGAAAGAAAGAAGGTCACAGCGAATTCTTAGAACAAAAAGTGAGACAACTAGATCAGACTGCAAAAAATCCTGAGAGATTAAAAAAAAAAGACAGATTAAAATGAGACGTGGAGAGGAAGCATTAAGACAATCAGGTCGCAGACATGTGCTGCACAGGGAGTTCTTACAGGACAATAAACAATGTTTTTTTTTTACTGGAATTTGTTCTAATTCGGAGCTTTCTTTGTGCTCTTCTCTTTAAATCCGCAGATAGGAACAAGAAGATCTTGTTTCTCACAGCCCAGCTGCTCCCCCTTGGCAGTGTCTGCTCTGAGATAAGAACTGTCCTGTCCTGGTACCACTTGTCTGCGATGTGGATACCCAGGGTAAGAGCAGAAGCCCCAAGGAGCCAGTCATACTGTATTTTGTCCACAATAACAAAGTGACAATAGAATAGCAATGTCATACAAGCTGTGTCTGAATTTTTCATATACGTCACATACACCTATAATAATCTATTTTCACTATTTACAGGGTTAGACTGGACCATCAGAGTACCAAAGGATCATCTAGTAGCCCCTAAAATCCAATCTTGTTTAATCCCTTCCATCCATGAGTCTCTTGTAGTCTGTGTCCTCATTATACCTTACCAGGTTAGCAACTGTGCAGAAGCCCAGTATTGTGCAATGGTGCTGGTATTATATTCCTGGTGTACATCTTAGTGGTAAGCCTCCCCGAGCCTCATGGTGCTTGGAGTGCTCTTGATGGTGTGTGCAGACTTAATATTTCTACACTAAGCTAAACACCCTCCCCCCACCTACCTTCTAATTTACTTAGTTTGCAAAAAAGCTAAATTTACCTAGATCGCCAGGGCGGGCAGATGACCTCCCCAGGCACAGTTTCAGATTTTCCGGTGATGTTTCGTTTCCCCGTTTCCAGAAATGGAACATCACCTATACTAACGCCACCCCCACCCAATCATATTTACCTGTCTTCCTGTCTGGATCTTTTGGGCATGGGACTTCACTTCCTTCTGGGGCTACAGCACATGCCAGCACTCAGGCTCTATTGCGCAGGTGCTGGCAGATGCTAGGAAGAGGAGGAGCTGGCCCCCCTGAAGGAAGTGATGTCCCATCCCTATAAGATCCGGACAGGAAGACAGGTACATATGATGGGGTGGGGGGTGGCTTGAGTTAGTTGGGAAGGGCTAGTAGTGGGTGGGCTAGCTAGGGAAACAGGGAGGAGGTGTGAATGAGTGAGAGAGGGAGGGAGTGTGAGTGAAGCGCAATGCATCATGGTAGTTGTAGGAAAACAGAACAGGAAGATACCCATGTAAACTACTACTAAAGGTATTTGGTTGCACTTATTTACCTATTAATAGCACTAACAGACCTTTTTTGAAAAACTATTTTTTTGCCCAGAAAACCACTTTAAGACAGTGTTGCAAACAGCAAAAACACATACTTTACTGGAAAAAGAGAAAGAGATGACCAAACTTGGGAAGGTGTAGAAACATAACAAATAGTTATACTAACCTTCCCTCATCTCTCCAGGGCATCCTTGCAGCATCCAGCAATCCCTCAGAGTCCTCTTACAACCTCCTGGGTGACATTATGTGCCCCAGGGCAATGAAGTTGGCATTCCCCATGTGTCATCCAGTAGGCTGGAAGAGGAACCCAGGGGAAAAGGTGGATGCTGCACGTATGCCCAGGAGAGGGGATGGAAGATGAGTATAACTGTTTGTTAGATTTGCCTCCCCTGGGCCTCCCTATTATATAATAATTTCAATTTCTAGTTCATGACGAATTAATTCGACCATCAATTTTTGGGCTGAAACACCTGAGCCCGAAACAAATTGAATCTTCAGAGGTTCACCCTTTTCTCTAGTAAAATTAAAATGATTAGCAGCAAACTTCATTTATGTGACGGAGGTACAGTACTTAGGGACATCCACTGGGCTAGAGATGAGGTCAGATGGTTGTACTTCCTGGTCAGTGTTTGCCTTGCAGGGTACAGTCTTCCTCTCATACAGTGTGGTTTAATCTCTCAATCCACAAAGTGTCTGGCAATGCCCAGATCCAAAAAGAGTTGCCCTGTCTTACCGTAGGGTATCACACAGTATCTTAGCTTTGAGGTTCATGTATGGATTACCCTCACAGTCTCTTTTTTCATACAATGTCCACAAAATGAGCAGGGATTATTCCCATCTCCTGGCTACAAAGCAATGTGATGGCTGACTTGTAGCTGGCTTGGCCTAATTTATCTAACTCTTTCTTTCCCTATTTACACAATAATGTGTACATTTTCTTGCCACTCATCAGATTTGTGAAGAGAATGGTAGGCATGTTTTACAGAGAGGTGGAATAGACAGATCTATTAAATGGAATGTACCAAGCTTTGAAGTTATCCATATTGATAGCATAAGGGATAACTTGATGATCAGTGGGGTTCTGAAACCCAAGAAACGGGGTTTGGTTCCTCCGATACTAATAGAGTATACACCCTGCCACTCCATTCATTCTCTATGGGATCATCGAAGATAGTCAAGTGCTGTACTCAGCGGTCTCCAGTGTTCATACACAAAATGAATGGAGCAGCAGGGTATAAATTCAGTTTATCAAGATAAAGGAATTGGATTACCGTTCTCCTGATCAGTGGATGTCCCATTGGTCAGTCACCGCCTGATCATGAAATTATGTCCTATCCTATCAATAAAATAGGACTTTAAAACTTGGCACAATCCCTTTAAAGGGACCTTGTTACATGGAAAATTCTGTTCAATGTGGAGGCAGCATGTTATAGAATAGAAGGAGCTGAGCAGATTGATGTATAGGTTTATGGGGAAAGATTCAGTATAACCTGTCATTTATTCATTAAAATTTCTGCTCTTTCTATGCTTTCTATGGTGCTATCAGTGATTGACAGCTATTTCTGTATGGACAGCCTTAGAGGAGAGGCTGCCAGTCACTGATATGACCTCAACTTTCCAATACAGAAAGAGCAGAGATTGATAAATGACAGGTTATACTGAATATTTACCCACAGACCTATATATCAATCTGCTCAGCTCCTCATGTTCTATAATAGGCTGCCTGCAGATTGTACTGCATTTTTCATGTGGCAGCTTCCCTTTAAGAAAGCCAAGAAATGATACAAATTTTGGCAACTACTTTTAAGTACTGCCCCAGTCTAGGGAATACAACAAGGCAACCAGAAACATCCAAAAGCCTTTGGGCCCCCTCGGATACCAGGGCCAAGGTGCGACTGCTAATGCTAGATTCACACAACAGAGTTTGACCCAGATTTACTGGCCTGAACTTAGTTATCTATGATGCTAGGAGTCCCAATCCAGGCCGGTAAATCCGGAGAACACTCACTAGGTCGTGTAAATCTCGCCTCACTCTACACCCCTCATAGCTCCACCTCTGACAGTATGGCTGCCAAAATAACTGCCACAAGAGTTGGTCACATCCTTTGCCTAAAGACTTGAGACTAACCTACATTATAATACAGTATTATGGTGATAAAACTGGACAGACTTGGAATGCAGGAGCCAGGTGACAACATTTTTTGGGACTGTAATGAGGGCTTACTAGTTGGTACCTAGTTTAAACAGATTTTAGGTCACATGCACATTGATACACAAAAATCATGGATGCCCAACATTGTATTGATCCCTATGGTGGTTACATTTGGACATCTGAGCATATAGTACTCTCAATGTCCCCATGCTGCCCAGAGCAGGAAGCACTCTGCCTTCATCATTGGACCTTCTTAATAACAGAAACAGAGAGACTTTAGTCTACTTTTTTGGATAGTCTGTATTGTCTGCAAACTAATCTATGATGTGTCATACTGAAAAGTTCCTTACACAGCATGGATGATACTTCTGTACTATGGAGTATACAGCGCATATGTTTGTGTGTGATTAAGAGTTCATCAGCTGGAAGCCAATCACAAAGATTCTTGTAAGAACGGTCTTCTAGGGCTTTGATGGGTCTACTGTGGAGAGCTAAGTATTCAGTGCCTACAGCAAACTGGGATGCAATTGCTACATAGTTAAAAGAGTTTTCAGATCTATCTGGAAAAACCACTGGTGGCCACAAAAATTAAAAAAAGAAGGTATACTTACCTACCTTCATTAGTTCTTTCCACCAGCATGTCCTCCGTTACCTTTACTGCTGGAAGTGATGAGGCTCCTGTGACCACTCCGTCCAGTCACTGGCCTCAGCAGTCAAGTGTGCAAGACCAGTGATATCACTGATGATATGTCAAAGTCTTGCACATGTGACCACTGAGCCACTAATTGGCTGCTGCAGTCACAGGAGCCTCATCACTTCTGGTCTGGCCAATACTAGAAGCAGAGGGAACAGGCAACACAGAGCATCGGGGGTAGGTTCCTTCTTTGTTTGTTTTACACCTTTCCTTGGGCACCATTGGGTTTTCCAGTTGGCTTGGAAACTTCGACAACCACTAGGAGGTTTGCCAGTGTTTGTTAATAAACTTAGTGCACCATAGTCCCTGATCTGCCTAGTCAGTGGTCACCAACACCAGGACTACTCCAAGATGTAGCATCCTGGTGGTCTCCCTGCAGTGAAGTCTAGATGTGACGTCATCTTCTTTCTCAGTGGTGGTTTAGTAATCTTTTTTTTTATAATATTTCTGCCCTTGCTGTAATGGAAACAATCTCTGTATATTGGCTTTATGAGATACAGTAGCCAATCAGAGGCTGCCACCTGAACCAATCATGAGATGGGGGCGTGTCTTAAACTACTTCAGGCTCCCTATAGACACTGTAGCCAAACTGTAGCCACAAATCACAACTCTGTCCAAAAAGAACGGAGGAAAATGCAGCCAAAAACTAATACCTTAGGAAAATAAAGAGCAAATAATCATCCTCTATAACTATTGACCTGTATTTCACTTTTCAGCTCGTGACTGGACATTCACTTTAATAAGACCTCTGATGTACCAGTATCATCCAATCGTCATCCTAGAACAGTTGGTGGTGGTTGTAAAGGACTAGGAGTGTGGAGAAACCAATTCTATCGCTCAGCAGTTTTCTACTGATCCACAAAGAACCCTAACTGTACGGCTAAACCAATATAAATTTATAATAAAACACACATCATTGTTCCATAGCCCAGCCCTTAGCTGATATTCTAGATTTTCCACTTGACCTAGCCAGAAAATATATATCTAGTAATAGATAAACAAAAAAGAATAATAGTTCAACAATATATATATTATCAAAGGAAATATCAGTGTATTATGTCAAGGCTTTAATAGCAGTGGGATTATTTTCCATGAATCCATGAGTTTTCTTCTTCTGCCATAGTCAGGTCTTGCTGTGATAGTCAGTATGGCTTCCACTACAGTTTCCACAGGGATTATCACTCAACTGTCTCAGACTGCTGAATGTCAAATCTGGCTGGGAAAATAGTGAGACCTCCCAGAAGAGCCGGCAATTTTCCTACTCACAGGCAGCGCTGTTGACTTGCCTGCTGGATTGCTAGCTTAGCAGGAGGCAGTGTGTAGCAAGGTCAGGCTTAGGAGGCAAGTACCTGGGGCGGTTTCAGTAAGTGGCCAATCTCTTCCAATGCGAGAATTCGGGGCACATACATACATATCAAGAGTGCGTACTGGAGAGGTACAAAGTCTCCTTAAGGGAGACATCACCTTTGAGGGCCACCTTTCGGTGCATAGAATCTTACAGACCTTACTAGGAATTCTTGGAAAAGAATATGCAAATAAATTCTGCTTCCAACTTTTGGGAGGTAGATCTCTATAGATCAATGTCTGCTTTGCTGAGGAACCTAGACATTATCTGGGATTATAGGGAGCTACGTTCCAAAAGGTAGTGTTAGAGCAAGTTTTCCTTTTTCCATCAAGGAGGATTTCTTTAGATATTCTTTTCTGAAAGTTGGTACAGACCTGTGAGGGCCTAGGGGGCATCTGCTTCCTCCTGTGGCCAATAATAAATGTGGGTAGGTTATATTGTCTTATCATAAAGTCCTGTACTGGACAGCAGTGGGCACACTGTGCTGCATGGGAGATGCCTGCGTATTAGACACCAACTATTTTTATGGGTATGACCCATGGTCTTATTTTAATTACCAGGAATGGCAATAACGTGAGTGCTAGTAGATAATGACTGACAACAGGGCCATCCTCTGAACACTACTAAAGGTTATTGCCATCATACACCAATCCTGCTTAGGCACTGTATATAGATAGAGACCAGGTGTGTAGCTATAGGCGGTGCAGAGGTAAAATATAGAACTATTCTAAATGGCAAAAAGTACTTAGGGACCCCATTATAGATTTTGCATCAGGGCCCATGAACTTCAAGTTACGACTCTCATAGAGACAGTTGAGATGTGGTGCACATATATCATATGAAGCAGACAACATGCTTCAAAATTTGGCATGGTGAGCTATGTATGTCTCCAAAGTATTCCCCTAGAGCAGATAACAGGGCAAAGAAGGTTTGAGCATGTTGGATTTCAACATGTCTGATCTTTTTGTTCTCAAGAGAGATAAGCTACCACCAGAGGTATCTGACAGTGGAATACGCCTTGTTGACAACACATTCACACTCAGCAGGAAGAAAATGAGGACTCAGGAAGAAAAGTTGTCAACTGAACAAGCCCTTGACCGACAACTAGTTAAAGCGTATGGTCAGCTTAAATACATGTACACACATGGCATATTGGCTGCAGAAAATTTTAGCAGTAAAACGGCTAAATATAAATACATATCATTGTAAATACAGGACATATCAACAGTAAGATCTAAAAGGTTAATAAGGTAAGGTATGAATAGACTCCAAATCGGGTTGTCTTTTGCTGAATTCTGAAACTTCTCAGACACTTCTGAGTTAGAGCCTGGGCCTACCAGAGTCTTCACAGAGGGTTAGTCCGATCCCACATGTGTCTGTCTTTTGCATGGCATTTACTTTTTTCCGATGATGTTGTCATGTTTAATATTAATGGCTTGATATTCTATGCGTTGTGCTCTCCACTGGAACCAGAACCACATGGGGATCGCATAGCTATGCCCATATACTTATACTTATATAAGATGAAGCGCAAATGAAATCCTGCTGTTTAATGCTTTTGCAACCACTATAGATAAGAAGTAAAACACAGATATCCTGCAAACTAATAGTAGCATAGGTCCTACAGTGCTGGCCAAAAGTATTGGCACCCCTGCAATTCTGTCAGATAATACTCAATTTCTTCCAGAAAATGATTGCAATCACAAATGCTTTGGTAATAATATCTTCATTTATTTTGCTTGCAATGAAAAAACACAAAAGAGAATGAAAAAAAAAGTCAAATCATTGATCATTTTACACAAAACTCCAAAAATGGGCCGGACAAAAGTATTGGCACCCTCAGCCTAATACTTGGTAGCACAACCTTTAGACAAAATAACTGCGAACAACCGCTTCTGGTAACCATCAATGAGTTTCTTACAATGCTCTGCTGGAATTTTAGACCATTCTTCTTTGGCAAATTTCTCCAGGTCCCTGAGATTTGAAGGGTGCCTTCTCCACACTGCCATTTTGAGATCTTTCCACAGGTGTTCTATGGGATTCAGGTCTGGACTCATTGCTGGCCACTTTAGAAGTCTCCAGTGCTTTCTCTCAAACCATTTTCTAGTGCTTTTTGAAGTGTGTTTTGTGTCATTGTCCTGCTGGAAGACCCATGGCCTCTGAGGGAGACCCAGCTTTCTCACACTGGGCCCTACATTATGCTGCAAAATTTGTTGGTAGTCTTCAGACTTCATAATGCCATGCACACGGTCAAGCAGTCCAGTGCCAGAGGCAACAAAGCAACCCCAAAACATCAGGGAAGCTCCGCCATGTTTGACTGTAGGGACCGTGTTCTTTTCTTTGAAGGCCTCTTTTTTTTTCCTGTAAACTCTATGTTGATGCCTTTTCCCAAAAAGCTCTACTTTTGTCTCATCTGACCAGAGAACATTCTTCCAAAAAGTTTTTGGCTTTCTCAGGTAAGTTTTGGCAAACTCCAGCTTGGCTTTTTTATGTCTCTGGGTCAGAAGTGGGGTCTTCCTGGGTATCCTACCATAGAGTCCCTTTTAATTCAGACGCCGACGGATAGTACGGGTTGACATTGTTGTACCCTCGGACTGCAGGGCAGCTAGAACTTGTTTGGATGTTAGTCGAGGTTCTTTAGCCACCATCCGCACAATCTTTCGTTGAAATCTCTCGTCATTTTTTCTTTTCCGTCCACATCTAGGGAGGTTAGCCACAGTGCCATGGGCTTTAAACTTCTTGATGACACTGCGCACTGTAGACACAGGAACATTCAGGTCTTTGGAGATGGACTTGTAGCCTTGAGATTGCTCATGCTTCCTCACAATTTTGCTTCTCAAGTCCTCAGACAGTTCTTTGGTCTTCTTTCTTTTCTCCATGCTCAATGTGGTACACACAAGGACACAGGACAGAGGTTGAGTCAACTTTAATCTATTTCAACTGGCTGCAAGTGTGATTTAGTTATTGCCACCACCTGTTATCTGCCACAGGTAAGTAACAGGTGCTGTTAATTACACAAATTAGAGAAGCATCACATGATTTTTCAAAGGGTGCCAATACTTTTGTCCACCCCCTTTTTTATGTTTGGTGTGGAATTATATCCAATTTGGCTTTTTGACAATTCTTTTTGTGGTTTTCCATTGACGACAAATTAAATGAAGATATTATTACCAAAGCATTTGTGATTGCAATCATTTTCTGGAAGAAATTGAGTATTATCTGACAGAATTGCAGGGGTACCAATACTTTTGGCCAGCACTGTATGTACTGATTGTGGATAATTGGCTTATCATTTACAATAGTGTTTTGTGTAGTTGAGGTTAAAGGGAACCTATGAGGGCAAATTAGAACACTAAACCACCCATAGGTCCTTATGGACCGGGAGTGTAGCGCCCTGTTATAACACAAACTGTGTCTCATCTGACTCATCTCTCAGGTTTACGTGCTGCCAGTAATGAAGACACACTGGCAGAGGCGTAGCTAGGGGTTCGGCACAGGGGGGCAAACATATCCAAATGGGCCCCTACCTGGGTATACCGATGTTATCACTATATGGTGACCATAGATACTTGCTGTACAGAAGGCTCTGCATACAGGTTAAGTAAATACAGTACAGGGAAATGTTGGTACTTACAGGTTACGTCTCTAACTGTAATCTTTCGCATTTCTCGTCTTCTTCATCTGGACCACTTCTTCCAGCCGCAACCTGTCTCTGTAAAGTTTGCAGCACAGACATCTTTGGCTTCTCACTTTTCCAGACACGTGACCCACATTTTCCTTGCTTATACAAAGTCCCCATCCTGCTGCTATCCCCAATTATAAAATACATAGTATAAAAATCCCCTGTAAATGAATGATACCCGCCTTTTGTATGTAATTAACAATGCCCCTTTGTGCCCCGTAATTCCTCGTGTGCTTCCTTAAAGGGATTGTTCGGGATCAGAAATATTAATGCAGGCAGCAGGGCAGGGTTGTAAATAAAAACTGTACTGACACCTGCATCCTCCCCTCTGTCCCTGCTCTGGGCAAGCCATCACCTTCACTGCACTATTTGTATACGGAGCCGCTGCAGCAGTGATGTCAAGTTTACAAGACCGCTGTAGCCAATCACCGCTCTCTACAGTACAGCAGTACAGTCATGGCCAAAAGTTTTGAGAATGATACAAATATTAATTTTTACAAAGTCTACTGCTTCAGTTTTTCTAATGGCAATTTGCATATACTCCAGAATGTTATAAAGAGTGATCAGCTTAACAGCAATTACTTGCAAAGTCAATATTTGCCTAGAAAATGAACTTTATCCCCCAAAACACATTTCAACATCATTGCAGCCCTGCCTTAAAAGGACCACCTAACATCGTTTCAGTGATTGCTCCATTAACACAGGTGTGGGTGTTGATGAGGACAGGGCTGGAGATCAATCTGTCATGATTAAGTAAGAATGACACCACTGGACACTTTAAAAGGAGGCTGGTGCTTGCCATCATTGTTTCTCTTCTGTTAACCATGGTTATCTCTAAAGAAATACGTGCAGTCATCATTGCACTGCACAAAAATGGCCTAACTGGGAAGAGTATTGCAGCTAGAAAGATTGCACCTCAGTCAACAATCTATCGCATCATCAAGAACTTCAAGGAGAGAGGTTCCATTGGTGCCAAAAAGGCTCCAGGGCGCCCAAGAAAGACCAGCAAGCGGCAGGACCGTCTCTTAAAAGTGTTTCAGCTACCAGCAGTGCAGAGCTTGCTGAGGAATGGCAGCTGGCAGGTGTGAGTGCATCTGCACGCACTGTGAGGTGGAGACTCTTGGAGCAAGGCCTGGTCTCAAGGAGGGCAGCAAAGAAGCCACTTCTCTCCAGAAAAAACATCAGGGACAGACTGATATTCTGCAAAAGGTACAGGGAGTGGACTGCTGAGGACTGGGGGAAAGTCATTTTCTCTGATGAATCCCCTTTTTGATTGTTTGGAACATCTGGAAAACAGCTTATTCGGAGAAGAAGAGGTGAGCGCTACCACCAGTCTTGTCTCATGCCAACTGTAAAGCATCCTGAAACCATTCATGTGTGGGGTTGCTTCTCAGCCAAGGGAATCGGCTCTCTCACAGTCTTGCCTAAAAACACAGCCATGAATAAAGAATGGTACCAGAATGTCCTCCAAGAGCAACTTCTCCCAACCGTCCAAGAGCAGTTTGGCGCTCAACAATGCCTTTTCCAGCATGATGGAGCACCTTGCCATAAAGCAAAGGTGATAACTAAATGGCTCAGGGAACAAAACATAGAGATTTTGGGTCCATGGCCTGGAAACTCCCCAGATCTTAATCCCATTGAGAACTTGTGGTCAATCATCAAGAGACGGGTGGACAAACAAAAACCAACAAATTCAGACAAAATTAAAGCATTGATTCTGCAAGAATGGACTGCTATCAGTCAGGATTTGGTCCAGAAGTTGATTGAGAGCATGCCAGGGAGAATTGCAGAGGTCCTGAAGAAGAAGGGTCAACACTGCAAATATTGACTTGCTGCATTAACTCATTCTAACTGTCAATATAAGCTTCTGTTACTCATAATATGAATGCAATTCTATTTCTGTATGTGATAAAAACATCTGACAAACACACATAAAAACCAGAGGGCAGCAGATCATGTGAAAATATAATATTTGTGCCATTCTCAAAACTTTTGGCCATGACTGTACATAGTGTTGGGCTGCTGCGGTTCTGCCGTTGTGACATGTTTCTGCAGCTTCTCTGTATACAAGTAATGGTGACAGACAGCCCAGCGCATGTAAAGTACATTATAACGCTCGCCTGCTTTAAAATTTATCATAGCACAACCCTTTAAATTAATAGTGCCCCTCAATTAATAATGCCCACATTAAATTAGTATAGTCCAAAACCCTCTTACACCATTACATAAATACTGCCTCCTAATATCCCCCTTATATTAATAATGCCCCTTATATTAATAATGTTACTGCTTTCCCTAATGGCCCCTTATGGTTATTGACCCTTAATATTTTTAAGCCCTCCCCAACAAAAAAATCAACAACAATTATACTCACCTGCCTAAGATTCCCTTGCTCGGACTTGCCAACGCCGACTCTCCTTGCTGTATCCTTCTTGCTGTCACCACAGGATGTCTATGTTCCAGCTCAGGAGGCGCTATTTAGCGACGTCATTACACCCACCTGCGCCAGGGCGCTGACGTCTTAATTGTCGCTAGGGAACCTGTAACCATTTTCGCACCAATTTCAGTGAAGACAATTTTTCTGCGGCCCGGTGGGGGGGGGGGGGGGGTGGAGGCTGGTGCTAGTTGGGGGTGGGTTTGGGTTGCAGGGCCACCCCGCATGTAATAGCGTCCCTCTCCATGGATAATAGCTTCCTCACATAAGTAATGCTATTACCTGTGGGGGGAACTATTACTGTAATAGTGCTGTAATAGTACCCCCCCCCCCCAAAAGGTAATAGTTCCCTTCCACCATATAAGTAATGCTGTTACTTATGGGGGGGCACTATTACTGTAATAGTGGCCTAATACCGTAGTGCCCCCCCACAGGTAATAGCTCCCCCACACATAAGTAATGCTGTTACCTGTGAGGGGCACAATTTCTGTAATAGTAAGCTAATTGAACCCCCACAGGTTATAGTCCCCCCTCCCCCACATACCATTCCAAATACTGTTGCTCTGTATAGTTATACTGTACTTACAGAGCAGTGGTGGAGTGGCTGGGGCCTCCTCTTGCACACAGCCTGTGTGCATCTTCTATTTTCTTCCCACTGGAAACATAAATAGGGTTCATGGTTCTGGGCGGGACTTCCTCGTGCACACAGCCTGTGCGCATCTTCTACTTTCCTCCTGGAACCTTGACCTTGCGCACAGGCAGTGTGCAGGAGGAGGTACTGCTCACCCCATCACTGCTTTGTATGTACAGGTTACAGTATGGCAGAACAGGAAGCTAATAGCTTCCTGCTCTACCATGTATTTCAACTGCATCGGTGTCCTGCAGATGCCGATACAGTTGAAGTTTTTGTGTGCGCTTGCAGCAGACCCGGAGTGGGCCCTACAAAGTCAGTGGGCCCGCCGCCCCCCTGCTAGCTACGCCTCTGCACGCTGGTAATAAATTTGTGCTTTCACTTGTGAAAAAATGGCTGTCGCTGCACTGACTCCAGCTGTGCTGCAACTGTATCTCCATGTGGCATCAACCTATAGGTGAGGGCAAACAATCCACCACCACATCCAAAGGCCCATCCAATGGCCTTACACTGTTGTGTAGTGTAACAGCTTTACCTGCAACACTGTGCGACTATTGGCCACTGTGTGTGCACAGGACTTTTGCACCAAAGCTGTGTCCCAACACTCAAAGGGGTTTCTTTGCTATTAAAGAAGACTTTCACCATCACCACCAACTTCACCTCTGCTTTCTTCAATAGTTGCTGCTATATTAATTCTGGCGCAGTTGGAATTTTCTCTCTAGCCTTCACTATTCCTGAGCAATCTTTGCTGTTAGTTTCAGCACAATTATTCTCCCTACTGTCAGCTGGGCGGGCCCTGTCTTACTGCTGCAGCGCAGGACCACCCACCTGACAGCAGACCATAAGTATACTGTAACTAATAGCAATAATTACTCAGGATCAGTGAGGGCTAGAGAAAAATTCCAACTTTGCCAGAATAAGTGAAGTGGTGCCTACTTAAGGATGCAATGAGTTGGTGGAGGTGGTGAAAGGTCCATTTTAGCTAAGCCCATAAATGTAGTGACTTACCTACCCATACATATCAATATACAATAGTTCTATTAAACATTTTATGCTGGTGTTCAATACGCCAGTCTTCATCAATCTCCCACAAAGTCTCTAGCTGCCATAACAACCACTCAGACATTGCAGTCACTACTGACCCCGGGTGTTACATCCTATTCAGTGGCGTGGCTATTGGGGGTGAAGAGGAAGCAGTTGCTACCAGACCCTGGACCCCGAGGGGGTCCCAAAGTCTCTCTGCCATATAAAATGTACTACTATTCTAAAAAGCACAAGGTAGGTAGGGGGCCAGAAATTTTGCTAATTTTGCACTAGGGCCCAAGAACTACAAGTTACGCCTCTGATCCTAACCCAGAAGCTGCTGGTGGGTTCAGCTGTGTAACGCAGCAGGCACCCGCCTGTTATATCCCCCACAGCTCCAATGCCAATACTTCAGTGTCCCACTCCCTGCCAGTCTCAACATATATGTGCAGTACATGCTGACATCCATGCTGAGGCCAGTGATTGGCTGCAGCAGTGACATGGATGTAGGGAACATCACTGCTGCAGGCACAGACCAGTGGGACTACCAAAGTGTCGGTGCTGGAGCTGTAAGCTGGTTCTAATTCACTGCGTTTGCTGTCAGTGCCAAGGATTTAACAGGGGGGAGTAATGTTTTTTTTTTCCATTTTATACCGTTTTCTGTTCTTAGCTTAATTTCTTGAACTTGTGGAAAATTTCTTGAAACAACGCTGAGAATCTTTTATTGGTTCCAGATGAATGTGTTGTTTTAGTTCCGATTCCTGTTTAGTTACTTGTCTGACGGAGATAAGTGGCAGCACATACTGTCCTTGAGCAAATATAGAGCAAAAGATACATTGCTCCATTTACAAATGGTCTAGGCTAAAAAAATATGAGTACAGGGTTTACCTTCTAGTAGTATGGATACATACTGTACTGTAAGCAATAGCTGGGTTAACCTTTACTGCTAGAAAGATAATGACGTACCAATATGGCCTCTATTACAGCTCCAACTGGACAAGGGACCAATTTGGAAAATAGTGCAGATTTTTCTATCCTTATGTAACTCAAATTGGGTTAAGAAGAATTTTTCAGGAAAATCAATTAAATATATTATCGCAACAATAAAGCTAAACATTTGACAAGTTGCAAGTCTAGAAAACTAGAGATAGGCGAACTTTGCAAGATTCAATTCATGAATATTTGCGAAGTTTGTGAAAGTTTTAGTTTTCATCCGAAAGTGTTATTATTATACTCTGGGATCTCTTCAGGTTTGTCACATCCATTCCCACATTCATAAGGTCTCACAAAGTCAACCGTTACATGTGATGATACTCCAGGTGTTGCGTGAAAACATGCCACAGGTTGGAACTTACTATATTTATTCTTTGACTAAAGGTGGGTTCACACTTGCGCCGATACTCCGTCCGCCGCGAATCCGACCTAAATGTCGGAAAACCGGATAGGGAAAGGTTTGCGACGCTTTGCTTAAAAATCTATTCACTTCTATGGGTTTTTAAAGAAATGCGCGGATGTGTGCTTACACCCTCCGCGCCTCGAAGCCGTTTTTTTTTCCGTCGGAAACAAAGTTGGACATGCAGGACTTTGTTTCCAACGAAAAAAACTGGCTTCGTGGCACAGAGGGTGTGAACCCACCCCCTTAATTATTGTTATTTAGGATATTGTATATTTAGATGTAAAGATGTGGCTAATCCCCATATTATATATACAGTGTCGGACTGACCCACCAGAGTACTGGAGAATCCTCCAGTGGGCCCTTGCTCAAACACCGTATTAGTCCAGCAGAAGACGCCCAAATTTGTAAGGTACTGTGTTCTATGTCCTAGGGGTTGTTGGAGGGTGGACCCTCGGAGACATTTTATCTGGTGGGCCCAAGGAACCTCAGTCTAAAACTAATATATAAACACAAAGAGGAGGAATTTACTGTTGGCTGCACCTGTATTCTGGCCTAAATAGGAGCATTTTAGGGGCATCTAATTTTAGACCACTTTTTTAACTAGCTGGCAAATGGGTGTAGTTTAGACAAAAGAAGCGTTTCTTAAGATGTGACAATTCCCAATTCCACCAAAGTTCTGGCTGAAATTAAGCCAAATAATAGTTGATATACTGTAAACTTAGACTAGATAATCGAAAGATACACCAGATTTATCATTCAGCAAGAGCCACTGTGATAAATATGGCGTATTTGCAGACTGCCTAAATTTACAGCATCTATTGGTAAATGTGCGCTAATATGTGAATTTTGGTGTTAATTTTAGTGTTGCAGAAAATGCCAAGGACCTACCATACCATATACCATGGTCTCAACATGGGAACAAAGCAAATATAGGTATAAACAGCAGATTATAATAGAAATAATTCTGTTTATTAATTTAATAGTATTTATCTGGTATAAATTTTTATATAAATATGACCAGAACATAAATATCCTCCTACTCATATCGATTACGGTTACACCAACTATGTTATTTTGGGATAAAGCTGTTCTCCAGTACAATACATCTTGCTGTCCCCTATGTGTGGTCTCTTTTGTTTAATTTCTAAAAATGTTTAACCCACATACTAATCTGACAACACTATGAGAAAATCACTAAAATTACGATAAACGTTATGTACCTACAACTCTGCAAGCACCTTAGGGTTTTAAAGAGGAACTTTCACCCCCTCTACCAGCTCCAACTCTTTGCATCCATTAATAGGCACTGATCCTCTAATTCTGGCACAGTTGGAATTTTTTCTCTAGCCTCCCACCGTTCCTGAGCAATCGGTGCTGTTATTTCTGTCCCAATATGCTCATTAGGCCCTCTACTGTCAGGTGGGCGGTGCTGAGGTGAAGCAGACAGTCTGGATAGAGAGGCTAATTAGCATGGTGGAGGTGGTGAAAGGTCCTCTTTAAGGCTAAGGCCCCACATGGCGTCCCACGGCAAAAAAGCGTTGTGGGAAAAATTGCGGCAGCAACGCATTGCGGTTCTTCCCGCAGCGCTTTTGACAGAAAGTTCACAGAGTTTTCCTCTACAGACTTTTTGCTTCAATTATACCTATAGGGAAACCGCCGGCGTTTCCATAGGTTTAATTAACATGCTATGATTTCCAAAACCGCAACGGTTTTGGAAATCGCCGCATGTCCGCAGAGCGTATTTTAACGCAAAGTGGTGATGGGATTCTAGCCAATCCCATCCACTTTGCAGTGACTGTAAAATGCCGCCGTTTACGCCACATGGGGCCCCCAGCCTAAAGGGGTTGTCCCATTTTAGCAAGATATTCCCTATCCACAGGATAAGGGATAAGATGCAGATTGGTGGGGGCTCGACCTCCGGGGCCACCACTGATCATAAGAATGGCAGTGTTACTATGGTTTATATTTATTATTTGTTCACAACACAGATGTGAACAGAGGTCTAATCAAATGTTTTATCCCAAATGCAGTCATACAGTACTAAATAATAATCCCTTAGAGTGCTCACACAACACTGCTTTTCAATGCCGATGCAATAACCCCATTCAATCCCAAAATAATGCTGCCATACTACACCTATACTATACCTCATAACAGCAACGGGATAATATTTTCTTTTACTGCTTACATATGCAGAATAGGTTATAAATAAAAAAAATTCCACACAACCCTTATAAGACTACTCTCTACAAGTCATTGCCAACAACCCTGATGGGGTCTTCAACCATGCATTTGGCACTATTTCGCACTTGAGCCATCTTGAGTATTTCGGGCAGGTGTTTATGTATATTGACTTACACACACCCTTGTGTCTTACTATCCCCTTTGTTGAATTAAAGAGCTCACTGCCTGTAACCAGTCCTGAAATATTTTCTCAGGATTAGTATAGGAACAGCTTGACCTGTATCCATGACAACAATGGCAAAAGTCAAAAAAAAGAAAAAAATTCTCTGGTTCTGTTTTGCAATTCCCTGGTGGTGCTATTGGTGTCTGTCTGCAGAGAACTGAATTCAGACTGTAATTTTGTATAGCTCTTAAGGATGCGATCTGTATTACGCTTCCATGTTTCCTGACAGAATCCAAATGCACCTTTAATAATACTGCTAGAGCAATAGGGGACTGAGCCTAGTGTACTCGGAGCAAAATGTAACCATGGTAACCATACAAGTTACTACACCCAAAGACCTTCTATTTCTATTAGGATACAGGATGGAGACCTCTACAAGGATAGTCTTCTCAGGTAAACAGTTTGTAGTGTCAAGTATGGGAATTGTGAAAAGGAAAAAATAGCAATGTCAATGCCACATATTACAGCTTTTGTTTGAGGTATACAACAGGAGTATTACAGTGCTGTGTATTATCCATGTTTTGTGACATCACTGTGTTTATTATCCCTGTACTGTGACATCACTGTTTATATCCCTGTAGTGGGAGACCACTGTGTGTATTGTATCATCACTGTGTTATTATCTATGTGCTGTGACATCACTGTAATTATTATCCCTGTACTGTATCATCACTTTGTTATTATCTATGTGCTGTGGCATCACTGTGTGTATTATCACTATTATTCCTGTACGTGGACATGACTGTGTTTATTACATGAGTATTACGTATATTGGGTGCCTGAGGAGACATAAGGAGACACCAGCATTATAGATAGCTATTGGTAATTGGCGGCCCCATTAAAATTTAGCATCGGGCCCAGGAGCTCCTAGTTATACATCTAGTATTTATTATCCCTGAAATCACTGTGTGCATTATACCTGTGCTGTGACATCACAGCATATATTATCCCTGTATTGTGAAATCATTGGATATACAGTATTATCAATGTACTGTGACGTCACTGCGTATATTATCTCTGTACTGTGACATCACTGTATTTATTATCCCTGTACTGTGACATCACTGCGTATATATTAAACCTGTACTGTAACATCACTGCGTATATTATCCCTGTACTGTGACATCACTGTACTTATTATCCCTGTATTGTAACATCACTGCGTATATTATCCCTGTACTGTGACATCACTGCGTATATTATCCCTGTACTGTGACATCACTGTATTCATTATCCCTGTACTGTAACATCACTGCATATATTATCCCTGTACTGTGACATCACTATATTTATGATCATGTGATATGATATCATTGTTTCCTTTATTCAGATGCCGTGACATCACTGTAATTACTATTTCTGTTTAGTGACATCACTTTACGCATTCCCAGGGTACATATAAATGAGAAGCAGATCAACAGAAGTTGCGTCAGCCATCTGTCACTAACAGGATATATGTCCTGTGTCCAAACTTAACCCTGAATATGAATCTGAAAAGTATCCCTAGGCTTATTATTTATTAAGCTTGCTTATATAGTGCCAACATATTCCGCAGCGCTTTACAGACATTGTCATCACACTGTCCCATAAAGGACTCGCAATCTACATTCCCTATCAGTATGTCTTTGGAGTGTTGGAGGAAATAGTGCTAACCACTAAACCACCTGCATAGACAACCCGCCCAAGCCATTTTTCCGTTGCCTTCTATCTATTTACATGACATAAAGTTTCTTCACGCCATAATATGTATTATATAATATATCTAAGTGCACCTGTTCTCAATTCTTTCATAAGTGCCCCAGGCATCTGTTTTTATCATCATCTGAACTATTCACCCAACCTCAACCATTACCCTAAAGCAATTCCAGTATTGTCTTGTAAAAAAAGATATATTTCCAGAAAATGAAGTCAGTCATGTCATTGTTTGTACTTTAAGGACTGAAGGCTCTTGCAGTTTTTACCCAAAAAACCTTTGATCTGTTTCATTATAATCTGAGAAAATATATATTTGACAGATATTTTGTTGAATCGAGGTCTTGTCCCCATGACACACAAAATATCCAAGCTTTGCACATTGTTCAGTGACATTTGTGCCATTCAGATGTAAGAAGTCTTGTAGTCTGGGCAGCCTGAAGTTGCGGAATTGGTATGTATAGTTATCAGAGGAGTAGCTAAGGGTTCAGCACAGGGGCGCAAACATGTCCAAGTGGGCCCCCAACTAAGGAATACCAATGACTTGTCTTTGTAAAGTTCGTCCAGACCTCTGTGACTCCTCACTTTTCCAGGCACCTGACCCACACTGTCCTCACCTACATAAAGTCTCCATCCCGCTGCTACCCCCAATGATAAAATATATGATATAACCCCCCAGAATAAATAATACTCCCAAGTACATCTTTAAATTAATAATGTCCCTGTATACCCCCCTAAATAGTGCCCCCTATTAAGGCTCCCAATCTCTTTGCAGCATTTTGAGGTTGCTTGAGGTCTGTTGCTATGTGGGCACTTATTCCAGCTCACAGAGCTATGTGGGCCCTAGTTAAAGGGGTTGTCCGGGATAAAAACAAATTTATACATTAAACTCCCCTGCCTGCTTTATAAATTACTTAATTTCGAAAAAATATATAATTACCATTATCGCCGGGGCGGTCACGACCGCCCCAGGCACATTTTCTGAGGATCCAGTGATGTTCCGTTTTGCCACTTCTGGAAACGGAACATCACATACAATATTCCCGTCCGCTCCCCTCCCGTCCCCTCACTTCCTGTCCCCTCCCCTCATTACACCCCTCCCTGTCATACTTACCTTGCTTCCTGCTGGAATCTCCTGTCACGGAACGTCATCACCCATTGACGCATGCGCAGTACAGCTTCAATGCAGGCATGCTCAATAGAGTTCCTGAGCCGGTCTACCCTATTGTGCATTTGTTTTCTATTGCGCAATACAAAAGGCTTTATCAAGGTGGAAAACAATAAACAGGGAGGGGGAGTGTGTGAGAAAGGTAGGGGGTCAGTGAGTGAGAGAGGGAGGTGTGGTGAGTGAGAACTAGGAGTCCAGAGATGGCTGCTGATGGTGTAGTGGGCAGGCTAGCTAGGGAGACAGGGAGGGGGAGTGTGTGAGAAAGGGAGGGGGTCAGTGAGTGAGAGAGGGAGGAGAAGTGAGGCATCATGGAACTTGTAGGAAACAAACCACAGGAAGTTAGGGATGTAAACAAATGCTGAAGATGCCAGGAGCTCACTGAGAACCCCAGAAATCACTCAAAACACTGCTAAAGGTATTCAGTTGCACTTATTAACCCATTAATAGCACTAACAGACCTTTTTTGAAAAATTATTTTTTGCCCGGAAAACCTCTTTAAGTGCAAGAACCAGGCAGCAGGTTACTGATCGGGCCCCAGAATAGAACCAATCAGAGGCAAGGGCTCAGCAGCATGCTACTCCTGGACAAAATTTACGATTGAGTGTCAGGTAATATTTGCATGTATCTGCCTAACGGGTCCTTGGAATGAATTTTACTGGTGTCCCTAGTCACCCAGTCCAACGCTGAACACTAAGAAAGAAAAGTCTTGGAATTATGGAAATCACAGGATGAATAAACATGCTATTAATATGTAAATTATAAAAAATGGAAACAAAATATTCAAAACATCTCGATTTATTTAGTATTGGGTGTCACGTGCAGAAATACACACATATACACACCTTGGCAGGTTATCAGTGAGGCTATTAATGGTTGTCTGAAGAATTTTATGCCACGCAGAATATACTTGGGCACACAAATCATCAAGACTGACTTTACAGTTGCCGACCAATCATGCCTTACATGTGCTCGATGGAAGACTAGTCCGGAATTGCTGCAGGCCATAGCATGTTTAGGTCACGTAGACTGCTCACAGTAGCACAAGCAACATGCGATGAAGAAATGACTGTAACACTGGTTCCATAACCACATCAATGTAATGCCGAGTTGTTAGCGTCCCTGAAATGAAGACTAGACTATGGTATATTATGCCACCCCATAATCCCAAGAGTAGGATGTAGCTGGATGTCTGGACGTCAAACGCCTTCTGATGTTTGTCACCCCAAAGCTTGGGATGTGACATCCAATTTCACTTGCAGAACAGGCTGGATCACTACATGCCATTCTTCCAATCCATGCAGAGGTTTACATCAGTGCACCTCTTGCTGTCATTCCACTTTCTCGTTGTTTTCCCAACCACCAGGACACGCAACCACAGGGCTGACATTGAGTGATAACTCAAGATCTCCCAGTTCTAGGATTCTGTCCCTCTCAGTTTCGCACAATCACCCCACACCACTTGATACAATTTTTGAGGTTTCATCTAGCTTTTATGTCCCTCCTACTTGCACAGATAGGGGCTAGGTACTTGAAAATGTGATCATTTGCAGATCTTAGAGACACCGTTTACTTACTTGTTTTGCATAACCTTACATCTTGACCTTCTTGATGTTGCAATTTCAGTGTTGGGAAGTGTATGTTTAATAATGGGGTGTGCAATGTGTTAATAGGTCTCATTTTATCACCGTGTAAATCCTGTTACTATGTTATGACGCCTGTCTTGTTTTTTAATAAGTATCCGCCTGTAACCCTAACACCGTGTGACTCCTCGATATGTGACTTCTAACCTGGCCCAGACTGGCAATCTGTTTAGTTTATAAGATTGCAGATGGACTGCTCCATAAAAACATAAATGGCCTGGTCTGTGGGAAGTGTAATAGAAGCAGACATAAGCCAAGGAACATATGACTGGTCTGGCAGCCTGGCAAACAACACATGCCAGGGCCCATGAAAAGAGACCTGCTTTGTGATTTGCAGTGAACCAGCAGCAGTGTGGCCTAATCCCAAGGGTGCTCAGCCAGTGTAATACTGACTTATGCTACATGAACACCAATGTGTGCATTGTAGGTTATGCAAGAAAACAGCAGGGAAGGCACAGACCCATTCATTTTCTTACAGTGAGCCACAAACAAACAAGACTAGGACCTGTCCTGAGTTTTGCCCCGGACTTGTGGCCATCTACACGGACCCGTGATAATACATGGTTGTGTGTATGGGGCTATAGAAAATAATGGGTTAAAAACACAGCAAGCACACTGACAAAGCACAGGTTCACATGCATGGAACCTTACAGGGAATCTTTCAAGTTCATTTGGAAGACTAATGTCCTGTCCCAAATGTCCCTGTAATATGTCTGTCCATTCCTGAGCCTATATTTACTTTGTTATGAGTGCCACTGGTGCATGCACAGCTCTAAAATAAAGCCGTGGTAGTACAGCTTGACTTGGCGCATGTGCCATGTAGTGTCCTAGCTTCATTGAAGAACTGCACATGCATCGGGCACACCAGAGATGAGTCAGATGACAATGTTGGACTCTTCTCTCTGTGAGATATTAAAGTTGTTGTCCAGGGTTTTATAAAGGTCTATCCTTAGGCTAGACCATAAGCATCCGATTTGTGGGGGGACAACAGCCGGCCCCCACTTGGATCAGCTGTTTGAGCTTGCTTTTGATCCCCAAACTATACAGTGCCCCACGTGACCATTGAGACCAATCCATGGCCTCAACAGTCACTGGTAAGGAATTGGTGACATGTGACCGCTGAAGACACTGAATGGTCTCAGCAGTAACGTGGGGCGCAGAACTTCTGGCAATGAGGTGCCGGTGTGAGACTGAATGGACACAATGGAGGTCTGGGGACAGGTGAGTATAGATTTTGCTTTATTTTACTCCTCCCCTGGTTGGTCCAGAGCATGGCCAACCCTTTTTAAGCATCTTTTCTCTGCTTAGTTCGCAGTATGGGAATCTCTAAGACATCCCTGTATTAAGGCCTACTATATAAAATCCTGAGACGATCCACTTTTACTTAGCTTACTAATACAGTCAGTTGTTCGAAAAGAGTCCAACGTGAGTAAGTTGGGATGAAAGGTAAATTATTATGTACTGTCAATATATAATTACATAGTTACTGGTGCTATTTGCATATAAATTGATACATGTCTTCTTATCTTAAGGAGGGGACACTTACTGTATTTTACTGTTGTAGATCCCAGGGAGGTGACTTTTCCTCTATGCAAATATAAGTAAAATCTTACTTTGCAGTTTTGTTCCTGGTTCCCAAGAATTCCTTAACTGTATCAGAAGCAGGGAAGCAGAAAACATGTCTAGATATTCTAGTCTGGCAGAAAACCTTCTATTTTATAAATGCCAGTGGTCATGAGAAAAGCATTAAAGTGGATCCTGTGCCTGGCTGTATCCCTTTAATGTGATCACTGATCAGTCAGGGCACTGGGAATCAGCAAGGCATGCCTGGCAGAAACTCTCATTACTTAATGCATGTGACATGATGGACTCACATTCATTCATTTAACCAGAATGTGACTTTCTTTTGCAGCTCATTATTGCTTTGTAGTTTTTTTTTTAGTGCAGGACAAATATCATATTTGTTTCAGCCATAGGTTATAATGAGAACTAGACACACTGAGAACCACGGGTGTAACTTAAAGCTCCAAGGCCCCAATGCAAATAATATAATGGGGCCCCACTTATCATAATAATAATAATAATAATAATAATAGTCCTTTAATAGTCCCACAGTGGGGAAATTCAGTGTGTTACAGCAGCAAAGATAAGATAAGCAGATACAAATACAAATACAACATGTACAGGAATGTTCCAAGGTGAGAGGCATTACATTAATAGCAGACAGACAGATAGGACGTAGGGGGGGGGGGGGGGGGGGATTTAACAGGCAGAGAGATATTTCAGTTCTCTGTATGTAATGATCTCCGCTTAGGTCGGTGTTGGTTGTACAGCCTAACCGCGGTGGGGAGGAAAGACTTCCGATAGCGCTCCTTCTCACACCTAGGGTGGAGCAGTCGGTCACTGACAGTACTGCCCAGCGCAATCACAGTCTCATGCATGGGATGGGAGTTATTCTCCCGCATGGAGCTCACCACGGACAGTATCCTTCTGTCACCCACCACCTGCACTGGGTCCAGGGGGCTCCCCAGGACAGAGCTGGCCCTTCTAATCAGCTTGTCAAGTTTATTTCTGTCCCTGGTTGATATACTAATCAATCATGCATTATCTGTAATGCTGGTGTCGTCTTATGTTGCAGAGAAGCCTTTTGGCCCCCTGAGTCTTCTGGGCTGGATAGCGATTGCTACCGCTGCACCACCTATAACTACACCCCTGTTAAGAACATATTAGAAATAGCACATGTCTACTGTGGACAATCCTGTGATCATTGGGTGCCTAGGACACATACCCTGCCAGTCTCCACCACTTGGAGGTAAATCTTTGTAGAGTATGGATAGGGATTTTCCACTACAGAATTTTATGTTCTATCACTACAATATGTCAGCTTGCTCTTTTGTAGGGTCTTAGTCTTATTGCTAATTTTCCTCACACGGTGCCACTATCAATTGCCATTGCATAAAAATTGATAGGCTAATAGTCGACTCAACCAGTCATTAATTCAATGCCTGCATCCTTACATTTTTTCTTGGCTGCACATTGAGCCATAACATTAAGATCCTGGGCCCCAGTGCAAATCTGTACCAGGTCTCCCCCCTACAATATATAATTTATAGTACTGGCCTCAACATATTGTGAAGAAAGACCTTATGGGCCCCCTTAAGTTAAGCCCCTGTATCAGGATCTTGATTTGATGAACTCTTTGTTTTTCCAGTACTGGTCCCTTAGTAAGATGGCATTTTGTGCGTGTTTCTTGTCCGTGGCCATCTTGGTTCCTTCCTGTTGATTATTTGAACTCCTGCAACTGATCACTCAGTGCCTAAGTATTGTGTTGAAGCGTGCTTCTCTTAGTCCTTGATCCGGAACTGATTGTTCCTAATTGGTTCAGAATACTACCGCTGCACCACAAGTTCCAGCTATTACCGCTGCAACGCAAGTCCCAGCTATTACCGCTGCACCGCAAGTCCCAGCTATTACCGCTGCACCGAAGGCTCAGCTATTACCGCTGCACCGCAAATCCCAGCTACTACCGCTGCACCGCAAGTCTCAGCTATTACCGCTGCACCGTAAATCCCAGCTATTACCACTGCACCGCAAGTCTCAGCTATTACCGCTGCACCGCAAGTCCCAGCTATTACCGCTGCACCGCAAGTCCCAGCTACTACCGCTGCACTGCAAGGCCCAGCTATTACCGCTGCACCGCAAGTCTCAGCTATTACCGCTGCACCGCAAGTCTCAGCTATTACCGCTGCACCGCAAGTCTCAGCTACTACCGCTGCACCGCAAGTCCCAGCTATTACCGCTGCAACACAAGTCCCAGCTATTACCGCTGCACCGCAAGTCCCAGCTATTACCGCTGCACCGCAAGTCTCAGCTATTACCGCTGCACCGCAAGTCTCAGCTATTACCGCTGCACCGCAAGTCTCAGCTATTACCGCTGCACCGCAAGTCACAGCTATTACCGCTGCACCGCAAGTCTCAGCTATTACCGCTGCACCGCAAGTCTCAGCTATTACCGCTGCACCGCAAGTCACAGCTATTACCGCTGCAACCCAAGTCCCAGCTATTACCGCTGCACCGCAAGTCACAGCTATTACCGCTGCAACCCAAGTCCCAGCTATTACCGCTGCACCGCAAGTCCCAGCTATTACCGCTGCACCGCAAGTCTCAGCTATTACCGCTGCACCGCAAGTCTCAGCTATTACCGCTGCACCGCAAGTCCCAGATATTACCGCTGCACCGCAAGTCCCAGCTACTACCGCTGCACCCCAAGTCCCAGCTATTACCGCTGCACCGCAAGTCCCAGCTACTACCGCTGCACCGCAAGTCCCAGCTACTACCGCTGCACCGCAAGTCCCAGCTATTACCGCTGCACTGCAAGGCCCAGCTACTACCGCTGCACCGCAAGTCCCAGCTATTACCGCTGCACTGCAAGGCCCAGCATACTACTGTGGCATCCCAGAGCTGGCTATGGCTGGGCTGAGGGTGATCTCTGTGCATTGTATTATTTCCTGTTGCTTCATAGCCTGTGTGACATAGCAGGGGGTCCTGAGTCTCACACAACACAGCGCCACCTAGTGAGCCTCACACATGCATTACACCTCCCATAGGATTGAATAGTAACCAAATGTCCAATGGGAGGACATCGCCTGGGAAAAGGGGAGGAGTCAGCTGATCACTGGGTCCCCATGGTAACACCCCTGCAGGAAGGTCCTGCGTGTGAGGGGTTAGAAGTGTGGAGTGTTAGGAGGAGGAGGTGAGGAGATAAGTGTAATGTCCTGTGAAGAAAGCAGTGAGTTTAGTGCAGGAATCTCAAGTCCTAGACAGGCCCAGGAAGGTTGGAGAGCTGACATACTCCAGCTATTCAGAAGATCCTGTCCCCTGTCTGCCTAGCCATCGCCCTGAAGGAAGTCAAGCATCATTATCTTGTCAGCCTGAGACTGTGGAGAGAACATTCTGGAACACGTGCTCCATAGCAAGTATCACAGGATCCAGGGGCCAAGGCCAGACCTGTGGAATATCCTGCCACCCTGACTATTGCACCCCGAAACTCTGAGCTATCAGGACCACATAACGTGAGTGGGGAATATTATGTACTAGTATCATGGTGGGCATCCTCCTATGAGCCAAATAGGAGCCCAGACGCACCTTAGGGCTGTAACACTGAAGTATAAGGGCTAGGAACACCTTTCATCAAGTCTACCCTGCACCCCAGGACTTTGCTGTGTCACCAGGCGTACCCCGTTGTTTTGTATTGAAGAAACTGTTTAAGCATTTGTGCCTCCACACCCATGGAAGTAAAAGTTCAACTTTACAACCGTTTCTGTGTCTGACTCTGCACCGACAACATCAGGGCGCCCCAAACACCACCAGTCGGCACAGTATAGGGGAAGCGCCCCGGGGGAACAATCACCACCAACATTTGTGCAGCCCCCTCATCACCGGTACCAGTGGTGGTAACGTGGGACAGCACCAGCGCTGCGCCCTCGTGCCCAGAGACCGTGACAAGTCTGCGCTGTTTGCACCCCGCAATCCCAACTGCAGCGTTACCTTCCATCTGGTCACCGCACTACCACTGCACTACAAGGCCCAGCACAATACCACTGCACTTCAGACCCCAGCCATTGGTCTCCAGAGCCCGGTATAAGAGTCTTGACACCCTGGTTTTTGATATCACAAAGTGATATGCTACCTATCATATGTGCAGCCACATTTTGTAAGTTGTAGCCTTTCAAGGGCTTTGATAGTATATAATGATATTATATTTTGTTTTTTAATGTGTCCACCCTTAACCAAAGTGAAGCTAAGTTAAGGGTGGACACATCGCTATATCCTGGCAGCACAACCCAACGTGCTGCAAGGGAAAGCCCTTTAAAGGTTGGAAACAAACATACAGTTTTTGATTCAGTTTGAGGACCAATATTTCATATTTGGCGCAGTTTTTTGAGCCAAAGTCAGGAGTGAACGCAGAATATGGAGTACAGTACATCCATCCACTATATTTCCCATTCTTTTATAATCCACTTTGGCTTTAAATGGGGTTCTTCAGGAAATGGAACCTGTGGGGCAGCCTGGTGAAGTGTAAAATAAAATAAAAAACAAATGCTTACATGTCCCTGGCGCTCTATTGTTTGTCGGTTCAGGATCGTGCCAGGGCCTCAATGTTGGTCTCAGCAGTCACGAGGCGCAGGACTTCCTGCAATGAGGCCCCGGCCAAGACTGAACAGAGAACATCAGACCACAATGGAGCACCGGGGGTAGAAGAATGTTTTTTTTGGGGTTTTTTTTTTGTATTTTACACCTGCAACCATCCCACAAGTTTCTCTTTACCCACTAAGACATAAGCCAATAAATTATTGGAGTCGCTTCAAGATCTTTGATCTCATTGCTAAATCTCTGTTCGAGACCACCAACGTTTTGTTATTTGATAAAAATAAACTATTAACACCTCTATTTCTGAAAGCATTCTTACTCTGCAGCATTTTTTCCACACCTGCCTAAAACCTTTGCACAGCACTGTACCATCACATCTCTGCCCTTTCCTGTTATAATATGGCGTTATGTTTATTTGGCCCCTCTTAGGCATCCTCGTCCAGGTACTATATCTCACTTGTAAACCTGTATATAGAGCCACTGACTAGAGTTTCTGGCACCTAAGCCTTGAATCCACTTTACAATAACCCAACTTTCTAAGGGCTCTTCTGTCTGATTCTACAGTCTCTAGAGTCTCCTATCTACACTATCATTAAACAGTCATGAACTCCGCTGACTTTTTATAACCGTAATCCTGAGGCCGCCTCTCCTGACCCCCTGCACCTGTTAGGCTGACAAGTCTCATTATAATAGAATCCAAGTCATAAGTGTCCCATCATGAGCCCCGAGGAGGAAACCCGCCAACCCTGCCCATTAGAAATAGTTCTGTCTTAATATAGAAGCTCTTTGTATCCCGCGCACACAGTGACCAAACTGCCAGGGTATGTAAATCTGGGATACTCATGACTACAATGGCTTGCGTTGATACTTAACTGTTTGTGCTTTTGCTATTCTTTCATAGGCTTGTCAAGGATAATTCCACATAATCTGATTTTATACAGAAACAACTCCACTCTTGTCTATGACTTATATTTGGTCGATAGAACTAGAAAGGATGAGCTGCAATACCAGACATAGTCAATGGACAGGAGTGGCGCTGTTTCTTGAAAAAACAGAATTTATTTCTATTTCCTTCAGAATATGCAAATGTCCTATGTTTGTGCATGAGGAATCGCCATATTTATGACAATTATATAATTTATAACCTGCATTTTGCAGCAGTTTGAGCAGTTTTGCATCTCTGGAGTGAGACAGAAGAATGTTTAATAGAAGTTGTCTCACTCTCTGCAAATCCTCTCCTCCTCTCTTCCCCCTCTCCATAGACTTCTATGGGCAGTAGTAGTTACTGGATCTTTCACTGAGCTGATAACCTGTCTGAATTGCGAATGAATAATCAGTGCAGGATGTGGTAGGGGAGGAAAGCAGGGCTGTGGGGTCAGAATTGTGGAATCGGAGTCAAAGTCAGAGTCAGAGCCTGTTTTGGGTGGAGTTGGAGTTGGTAAAAATGTTACCGACTCTAGCTTCAAATTAAAATGATTACTTATTATATATTATATTATATTATACAATATATACTATGATAATTATAATTGTATAATTAATTGGATGTATAGTTTGTTAAATATTTACTATAATAGAAATTCAATTACTATTTTTTTTCCAAATTAGAGGAGTTTTACTGCTTCTCTCTGACCATGGCTGTCAGTCATTTATGAAGGCGTGGGAGTTGGAATTGGAGCTGGAGTCAGAGTTGTGGAAAAATAAAGGAGTGGAGTCAGCACTTTAGCCTACCAACTCCACAGCCCTGGAGGAAAGAAATCTGACAAGTGGAGAAAGAGGCATTTTTCTGTAATAAGATATATCACAAGGTTTCTTATCACTGCTTGTAAAGTACTGTAGCTATATGGAAGAAACTTAAACAATGGTTACTATTTAAGTTAATCCCCATAAGACATATAGTAGAGATCTACGAATATCCCCTCTGTCTGTCATATCTACCCAGTTACATGTATCTTTCCAGTGAGCTATGCCGAGACTCTTTCCATCTGGTTAGAGGATAAAATAAGAATCTGTATGATAGGAACAAAGTTTCCATTTAATTCATTAAACACTTATATCCTATCCCCCAGATAAAGATAATCCCCCGGCTATGTGCTATTAACATCATAATCACCAGCCATAAACAGCTGCACAATAATCTAGTATATGCTGGATGCGGCCATGCCCATCACCCACGGAGGAAGCGGTCAGATGGAATAGCACAGTCACCTTTATTAACACGTCCTGAACTTCTAGGTGTAAAGAGCAAATGCAAGAAATAGAAGGACAATCATCAATCCATTTGTCCTTTTTGGCGACATCACCAGTAACTATGCCTGCTTCTACCAGAACAATATGTGGTACCAGAATGTCTATAGCTGGTATGGTTAAAGGGGTTACCAGTGCCTTCCCTGCACCAAATACACTTAATTACTTATATATAACCAGATCCCCCCGAAGCCGTGATAATTACCTGTGCCAGAAGTCTCTGCGCACTCACTCCCCTACTGCTCCAGCTCTCTATGACATCACTGACTCAACTCTACTCCTGCTGCAGGTCCATAGAATAGGGCAGAGCTGGTCATGTGACCAAGAGTCAGAGTGTCAACAGGGAAGCAGAAGAATGAGACTTCCTGCCTCTCCATTGGCGCTCTGTAAATGCCATGAACCTACTTATCAGTGGTGGATCTACCATTGGAGTAGCCATAATGGCACCTATGAGGCTCACAACATCAGGAGGCCTGGTCACCCTTTTCTTTTCTTTTTTAAATAGGCCGTTACCTACTGGATTACTTCAGGTAACTGCTGATACTCACTTGCACATCCCTGCTCCTATCCAGGATCCCCTCTGCATTGACTCTTGCCGCCTCTTGCTGCATATTACAATATATCCCAAAGATGAACAATGTCAAGATACAATGTCTTGACAAGTGGCTAAAGCTGAACCAGAGGGGCCCTGGATAGGAGTAGGGATGTGTAAAGGAATATCGTCAGTTACTTGCTAAAGTAATCCAGTAGGTAGCAGCCCAATGTACCATGTGGCGGCTGGTATATTGTGTGGGGGCCAATAAAGAGAGCAGTTACTATATTGGGGTCAGTATAGGGTGTTGTATGCTGTTTGGGGAGCAGTAAAGGGGGTAGTATACAATGCCGGAGCCAATAAAGGGGACTGCTACTGTATGGGGTCCAGAAAAGGGAATATTATACTGTGTATGGGCCTGTAAAAGGGCAATATACTGTGTGGGAGCAAGTAAAGGGGGTATTATACTTTGTGGGAGTTAGTAAAGGGGGCAGTATACAATGTTCGGCTAGTAAGGGGGTGATATACTGTGTGGGGGCCTGTAAAGGGGCCAAGGGAGCATTATAATGTGTCGGGGTCAGTAAAGGGAGCAGTATACTGTGTGAGAGTTAGTAAAGGGGGCAATATCAGGGCTGCTTTAACCATAGGGCCAAAGGTGCACTAGCATTAAACTGGGGGCAGATGAAAGGGCACATTATACTGGGAGCAGATAGAGAGGGGTATCAAAATGGGTGCAGATGAAGGGGGGACATTAAACTGGGGGGAGATGAAGAGGAATGTCCTGTCCATACCTGATCTTTATAGAGTAAAATACACCGATCGCCTCTCTAGCGATATCCGTTACAAACTAAAATAACAGCAATAGGATTATCACTAGAGATGAACATATAAAACATTTCTGACAGGCGGAAAAGTTCCATCAGTCAAATAACACATTGTCACCCATTCAGTGTCACCATATAAAATCCCAAAAAGTTTTTGGCAGCTTTCAGATGGGTATAATAGCGGGTGGTGATGGGTGGGGGCCCCACTTATGAAACCTTTGCACTGGTCCCACCAATGTGTTAAAACATCCCTGGGCAGTATACAATGTGGGGGATAGTAAATGGGGCAAAACTGTGTGGGGGCCTGTAAAAGGGGGAAACCAGTCAAAAGTTTGCTATGAGACCCTCTCTTTCCTAGTTGTGCCCCTATAACAGGTCCAGTGGTATCTGGATGGTACTTAGAAAGGGCATTTGGGCATCATGCACATGACCGTATATAATTTGTGGTCTGCAAAATACAGCTCAGTGTTCAGTTTTTGCGGTCCGTGTGTCATCAGTGCCGTATGTCCGCAAAAACCCTGTGTATAGCTAGACATACTCTCACCCTTTGAAAACACGGTTATGTGCATGGGTCCATTGAAATGAATGGGTCAGTGTACTATACTGGAAAAACCAGGCTAGCGCACTGAAATAGCACACGCTCATGTGCATGTAGCAAGTACAGGGGATGTGTCTGGCACTTTACATTGTGGCTCACATATCATTGTGTAGGAAATACTACCAATTTGGAAGGGAATTCCCTGAAGTTTGGGGGCATGGATTGCCCTTATCACCACTAGTTATAATAGGCAGTTTATAGTTGTTTCACACTTGTAATTTCATGCAATGGTTTTGGAAATCGCTGCGTGTCCACACCGCGTATTTTCCCGCAAAGTGGGGATAGCATTTGTTAGAATCCCATCCACTTTGCTGTGACTGTAAAACACTGTGGCATTTATTCCACGTGGGGCCCCGGCCTAAAACAGGATTCTAAGCGAATGATTCCCTAAGTTGCTAAGGGTGGACTCACTATATAACATACGGAGCAGTGGGAGTTCTGCCATTCTACATCACAACTGCTCTCTCCACCAGACTTCATTTCACAACTCCGCCACGTAATGAATGGCGCTCGTACTGTTTGTCTGGCTTAATATGATTCAGGGAAGTTCCTGGTTACAAATCCACAGCCGTCATCTGGCTACATTTAATAGATCTTCCCAGAACAGAATTAAAATGAAAAGCACAAAAAAGGAACAAAACAACATTACGTAATTCTGTAGTGGAACTTATTTTTAAAGCGGTTGAGCACAAAAATAATTCAATGTTACATGAACATTTAATTATTATTATCCACCCATGAACGGTATCTTTACAGACAAAAATGAAGCTAAAATGGAAAAGCCATGTATTAAAAGAACCACCTTTAGCAGCAATAACTAGAATTAAAGGGTTTGTCCACTTTCAGACCAATATTGAGAGACCAGTGTTATTCTTTGTATAATAAAAAGTTGTACAATTTTCCAATATTCTTTCTTTACCAATTCCTCACGGTTTTCTAGATCTCGGCTTGCTGTCATTCATTCTGCTTACTCCCAGTGGATAAAAATTAGTCCATGGTCATGTGATACAGTCCATAGTCATGTACTAAAACCTAAAATATAACCTTTAATAATCTGATTAAAAAGTGTACAATGCACTGCAAAAAATGACGTCTGTAGTGTTGCTGCATGTAGCATTCAGCAGTCAACAGCACATAGGTAGCTTATCACAATGTCCATAAAGCCTCTGTTTGAATAAGGCTAAACTAAGTGCTCAATAATCAGCAACATGTGAGAGGCTTTATCACAATGTCAATAGAGCCCCTATTTGAATAAGGCTATCCTAAGAGGCTTATCACAATGTCAACAAAGCCCCTATTTGTATGTAGCTATCCTCTAAGAGGCTTATCACAATGTCAACAAAGCCCCTATTTGTATAAAACTATCCTCGTTTGTATAAAGCTATCCTCTAAGAGGCTTATCACAATGTCAACAAAGCCCCTATTTATATAAAACTATCCTCAACGCGTTTTCCCCAGAGATAAGCAGGGTTCATCAGGAGAAAGTAAAGATAATATCTAGCCTACTGAGATAATTTGCAGTAATAACTGCAGTTCCCAGTGTTTTGATGGTGGACACTGGTACTAAGAGAGCTTTATACAAACGAGGATAGTTTTATACAAATAGGGGCTTTGTTGACATTGTGATAAGCCTCTTAGAGGATAGCTACATACAAATAGGGGCTTTGTTGACATTGTGATAAGCCTCTTAGGATAGCCTTATTCAAATAGGGGCTCTATTGACATTGTGATAAAGCCTCTCACATGTTGCTGATTATTGAGCACTTAGTTTAGCCTTATTCAAACAGAGGCTTTATGGACATTGTGATAAGCTACCTATGTGCTGTTGACTGCTGAATGCTACATGCAGCAACACTACAGACGTCATTTTTTTGTAGTGCATTGTACACTTTTTAATCAGATTATTAAAGGTTATATTTTAGGTTTTAGTGCTAGTTTGTTTTTTATCTTTGATAGTATACTTGAGCACGATTAGTTACTCTACAATTGTTTAAGTCCATAGTCATGTGATGAACAGTCCATGGTCATGTAATATACAGTCCATAGTCATGTGATGAACAGTCCATGGTCATGTGATATAAAGTCCATAGTCATGTGATGAACAGTCCATGGTCATGTGATATACAGTCCTTGGTCATGTGATATACAGTCCTTGGTCATGTGATATACAGTCCCTGGTCATGTGATATACAGTCCCTGGTCATGTGATGGACACACAGGTACACAGCTCGTTACCAGGCAGATGTCTGATTACTGTACTGTGACTATAACTTACCATGAATCTCATAGAAATGAATAGAGACACTGACTTCCTGTTCACACATAAGATGCTGCATCATTTGGAGATTCTGAATGTTGGTCACATGACACAGCTGAGGACCCGAAGTAAATGGACAATTTACAAATACAGCCACCAGAGACAAGATTACCTTCACTACAATTTACATCTTGTACCTTTCTAATGGGCCAGGAAATAATTTTTGATGGAGTGTTACTTTAAGCATTGCTGATCTTGGATGATTCTACTGACTGTATCATCACATTATCTGCGTGCACAATGCACATTCCCAGGACCTACACTGTACGTTGCAACATAGTTCATAAGGCTAAAAAAACAGGTCTATCAAGTTGAATTTATAATCCTACAGTGTTGATCTAAGGAAGGCAAAAACTTATGATCTGGATGCCATATTAGCCCATATTAGGGGGAAAAATGATTCCCAACTCTAAATCTAGCAATCACAATGAAGCTGCAGATCAATACCCTATCTCCAGAAATCTAGTTTTCCATAACTTGTAATATTGTATTTTTCAAGAAAGGCATCTCGTGAGAGAGAATACTGTATCCCACTGCTCTTACAGTAAAGAATCCCTGTCTATGATGATTCCGTACAGCACAGAGTTTGTCTGAAATGGTGGATAAAAATGTCTTGCTCACGGAGTGAAAAACAGATGCCTGACCCAGTATAGTCAATGGTTTCCCTCGGGATTCCTTGTTGTCCATGATTTTATTGTTCTTATTCCATGGTAGAACCAGAAGCCATCATAGATTTGGTTGCTAAGGATTAGCAACTGATCTTTTGGTTGTACAATGGAACAGAAGAATGGACCAAAACAATGCTGATGTGAGCGCACCCTTACAGTGACGTCAAAAATTTCTCTACTCCAACATAATCCTTAGCAACCAAATCTATGATGGTTACTCTGAGAATATTCATTATTATATATATATATATGTATGTACAGTGGAGTCATGAAACTAGGATGAGTCAGGGTGATGATGCTAAACTGTGTCCACCCTGAGCTGCTATCGACTGCAACCAAAACTCTAAGGCTACATTCACATGGTGCAGATTTATTGCAGATATTTCTCTGATAATTCAATTCATCTGAATGAGCCAGAAAACCATGAGCTATGTGCAGGGCCTGTTTTAGAAAAAGTGTCGCCCTTGGCAAAATAAAAAGCGGACCCCGAGGTGCTGATATATAGTACAAAGTATTTACATTCAGTCCCTTCAGAAGGTATTGTGCAGAGAGACACAGTGTTGAGGTGGAGAGAGTGCCAACCTCCACAAGGTAAGTATGGGAAAGTATGATTTTTTTTTTTTTTTTTCACACCTCCCCTGGGTCTCCATCTATTATATACTCTGGGATCTGAAGAGAATCCAGAGTATAATAATATCACTTTCACATTGACATAATTTCAGCTGTGTTGCCTTCGAGAGCTAGAATTTGGATAGAAAGGATCCTTACAGTATTCTACACTGTGTTTTATAGATAGGTTCCTAGGAGCCCTGACAGTGTTCTACACTATGTTTTATAGATAGGTTCCTAGGAGCCCTGACAGTGTTCTACACTATGTTTTATAGATAGGTGCCTAGGAGCCCTGACAGTGTAATACACTATGTTTTATAGATAGGTTCCTAGGAGCCCTGACAGTGTTCTACACTATGTTTTATAGATAGGATCCTAGGAGCCCTGACAGTGCTCTACACTGTTTTATAGATAGGATCCTAGGAGCCCTGACAGTGTTCTACACTATGTATTATAGATAGGTTCCTATGAGCCCTGACAGTGTTCTACACTATGATTTATCGATAGGTTCCTAGGAGCCCTGACAGTGTTCTACACTATGTTTTATAGATAGGTTCCTAGGAGCCCTGACAGTATTCTACACTATGTTTTATAGATAGGTTCCTAGGAGCCCTGACAGTGTTCTACACTATGTTTTATAGATAGGTTCCTAGGAGCCCTGACAGTGTTCTAAACTATGTTTTATAGATAGGTTCCTAGGAGCCCTGACAGTATTCTACACTATGTTATATATAGATAGGTTGCTAGGAGCCCTGACAGTGTTCTACACCAGGTTTTAAGCCATTTTAAGTTGTGATATGTGCTGAACTTGTTTGACCTGAACCAAATCTGAACCTGAAACTAAACGAATCCTGAGAGGTTCACCATCTCTACTGGCTGACCTGCACCAAAGTGTATTCCGTGATGCATTTATGTCTACGAGGGTTTCTGATCTGTTCTGATAATTATAGGGCAGGTCCTAACCTGCTCCATGTTATTGTAGCAGATCAGAAGCCCCCATAGAAGTGAATACACCAGAGAATACACTCAGATATCACTCCGAGTGTCATTCCACTGCATTCTGGTGAAAACTCAGCCGCACATCAGAAGCAGACTCGGTTGTGTGCATGGGGTCTTAGTCCTGTAGCCCCTTCACAACAGCCAATAAGGTTCCTTTTTAATCACAGTCCATAGCAAGCAGCTACCAGTGAAAACCTTTTTTTTAGTTTCCGAAACGCCGGAGGTTACTTCACTGGCTGCATTCTATGTCTGCTACGACCGAGTGAGTGTAGCCGGGTCGTGAGTAAGAGGCAAGGACGGCACATGGATGACATCTGTGTGCCACTTGTTCATCCATGGCCCCTTCCACTGCTCTCAAAATGGACAGGTATAGGACCTGTCCTGAGTTTTGCCCTAGGCTCATGGCCACAGACGACTAGCACACTGACAAAGCACAAAGCTATGTGCATGGAGCCTAAAGCAGTGTATCTGCCTAGGCCTGGGTTTAATTGATAAAATATATGCTTTTTTCTAGGCATATACTTTTACTTGCTAATAACCTGTTTATAGCATACACTGATTCACTGCATGACACCCAAATGTTGCCTATTTGCATAACCACACCTTTCATTTCTATGGCCACACCTCCTGCTGTTCAGTATCTCTTCAGTCATTATACCCCAGTACGTTTTTTTAGGATTAAATCACTGTGTATTGGGAAATGCTGATTCATGTGAAGTTTGATGTTCTGGCCAACAAGAACTGGAAAATGTGACGGTAACTTCCAGAAATCATTTACACTTATGTCAGCTTTTTTTTAGACTATTTATATATTTAGGCTTCTTAATAGCTAAGATACTGTATCACAGATATGTTATAAAAAAAGCCTTTAAAATCCTCAAAACAGGACTGCGGGGGTATGTGGTTGGCTCCTTAAGATTTATTATCATTTATGCCGCTTTTCTGGCTGGTGTAGATTTCTGTAGACACATGGACCCCGGAGGATGTGCCTTATTTATCATGAGGCTTGAACCTTGTCATAAATTAGGTGCTTAAAGGGGTATTCCAGCTAGAAAAAGTCACCCCAGTTTCGATCAGAGTGCCTGGTCGCAGGGAATACAGCTCCATTCATTTAAATGGGGACCTCTTAAGATAGCCAAATGCTTTCACAGCTATTTCTGATGCCCCCCGCCATATGTATATGTGTGTACATGAAAGCTTGGGGTAATAGGAATCCACACACATTCCTAGTCTTAGTGTTCAGAGTGAAAACTAAAGGATTTTAGGATTTTTAAAAATAAATATTGATATGAAAAGTTTCTATAAAAAGCACCAAAAAATTCTTAAAGGGGCATTTCAGGACTATGATATTGATTGCTGTGGCCTCTTCTTACCATAGTGGCTGTGCTTGGTATTGCAGATCAGGGATTTATTTGCGGAATGGCCATGTGACCAATGGACGTAATGCGAAAAGGAAGTGGCGCTCAATATCATAGTTCTGAACAACCCCTTTAAAAATAAGTTTAACATAAAGAATTTTAAAAAGAGGTAAAAGGAAATGAACAGACAGAAGCCAAAGATCCAGATTTAGTTTTTTTATTATAAAAAGAAAACCAAAATCTATTTTAAAAACCAGACTATGTCAGAATGATATGCGAGTCAGAAGCATTAAATCCTAACCTGCCATTAATACCCGAGACCCATCCACAGAAATGGTAGGAATTGGTTTCCTTTGCATGTGTGCATATAAATCATACAAATTTAATGGGAAAATAAATTTCTCTCTTTTTTTTTTTTTTCACGTAGCACTGAAAATTTTTATTTGCTGGTAGAACTTTTCAGTGCATGTTAGGTAGTGGTGTAGTACATGTAACCTAAGAGCGAAGATTAAATATTAGCCCAGCTCTTATCGAACCAAAACCTTTGGAAGTGTATGTTAATACAGCAAACACAATCAGTTTTTGTACAAGCTCAAAATGACCTACATATTTCACAGACCGTCACGTTATCTCCGTTATAAAAGAGAAACAGGATGAGGATATCAAATGACGAGATGCACGGAACACAATTGTAAACATCACAAGTTGACGCGGGTCTCCTGTTTCCAATGTAATGCAATGGGACAAAAAGTTTTAAAAGTCCTCGTAACAGTCTCCATTTTCAAAAAGTTTCCAAGGATGCTGCTAGAAGTTCCCTTAGAGTCAACCCTCTGATCTATCAAGGTCTGCGCATGTTTACCACTCTTCTTGCTCATGAGATATCTTATGTATTAGCTATCTTATGCATGTAGATATCTTATGTATCGGTACCATTCCCGTACACTTTTTGTTTAGCACCAACTTGCTCCTTGATTTTTTTTTTTTTACATTATTTTTTAAAATTCTTTTAATATTTTTGAAAACACCTTGATAGATATTATCATCCCGTCTTCCATACCTCAATGGAGACTTCATTTACACTTAAATAGAAAAATACTACAAATATGGACCCAAAAGACAACATTACTGTGATCGAAGACATCCATGGATGCCCTGGCACATTAAGTGACCCCTGGCTCACTTGACTGATCTCACAGCAGCCTGCTCCAAGAATTACAACTAGCTAGCAGGGTGAGCTAAGAACATGTCAAATGAATGAGTACCTGGTATAAGTTTAGGGGTGAATGGAGGATCCCCCTATTTATCTTATATTAGTGGTTATCACGGAAAGCAGCGAGGCAGAGGACAGATTGCTACTTTCCCATAGACCCTTCTATATCTCTTTGTGCCCCATTAGAGGCTAAGTGATATTACTTTTTGACCTACAGTACATTTCAAATAAAGGGTGATTTCGGGGCACAGCCCCCACAGTTATGACAGATTGACCTTTCCGTCTAGTGCTAGTCGTACCAATACCAGCAATTTATACTTGGTGCCAGCCCACTGGAGGGAAAGTTTGGTGACCAGTCCTGTATGTACCTTGTGTTTAACTGATATAAACTTTATAGGGATAGTAGAGAGTTTCACTAGTTATTCCAATATTGTTCTATACTCTGCTATTCCTGATTATTATTATTTTTTTTTTTTTTACGAATACAATAAAATCGAAAATTTATACAGAATAGAACCAGACTAATCTGAAATAATGAGAAACCTGTGTGTTCTACTCATTACTAGCAATGCCCCAGTCTGGTGACTATAAGTCATGGAGATACACAGGATTTAGGCCTAGGAGTGAAGGGAACCACAGAACTGGGGAAGAAAGTCAACAGAGTCAAAGTAGTAGCTATGGCTGCCTGCTGTGTCTCTCTAGTTCTTGTACTGAACAGGTTCATTTCCAGTTTCGTTCAGCAGGCAGGTCCGAATCAAGGCTTCTGTCACAGCAAAAGGATCACAGTTGGCTGATGGACGTCGGTCTTCAAAGTAGCCTTTCTTCTCTTGTCCCACTTGGCGGGGAATGCGGATACTTGCTCCCCGGTTTGCCACTCCAGCAGAAAACTCATGGATGTTGGAGGTTTCATGGAAACCTGTTAAACGACGTGCATTGTCTGATCCCCCCTTGGGGTCATAGCTTTGAATGTGATATTCATGACGCTTAGAAAGACGCTCAATGGATTCTTCTATGTACCTAGAAAAAGGAAGACTGAAATGTTAGTTGACTGTGTAAAACAAGACATCAAGCCTTTCAAACATTCAGCATCATTTAAAGGGGACATCACTTATCATGAGAGTGGATTAGCCGATTCCAAGCCACCACATTCTCCATCACTTGAGTGGAGAAGTGGCCTTGTTGGTGTACTGTCCACTTCATTGAAGTCTATGGGGCTTAGAGCCACCTTTCCATTAAAGTACATGGAGAATGTGATGGCCAAAAATCAGACGGTCCAAGAGGTAGGTCAGAGGACTTCATTCTCTCGATAAGTGGTAGTCCCAAAAGTGGAAGAAAATATTTAGATCTTGTTAAATGATGCGTTTACTTACTTCAGACCACCTTCATCTCGCATGCGTTTTGTGCTGAAATTTGTGTGACATCCAGCTCCGTTCCAGTTTCCAGTAATGGGTTTAGGGTCAAATGAAACCACAATTCCAAAGTCTTCACATACTCTGTGCAGGATAAAGCGGGCAATCCAAAGATGATCTCCCATGTCAATTCCTTCACATGGACCCACCTGGAATTCCCACTGCATAAAACAAGTATAACATATTTTACTTTGCAGAAATACGTGTTGAAGACACTGTAGGAACATTTTTGTCGGCAGAATATTTTTCATGGTAAAATTGGAGTTGTAAGGAGAATGTTTGAAAAAAGCTTTACGGAGCTGAGAAAGGGAAAAGACAACATAATAAAGGACTATCATCATAGTACTTCTGGCCATGCTTAAACCTCCAACCAGAACACGTTCTGGAAGTCGATGTTCATATGATGACCCAATTTCATTTGGTATAAATTGGAAAAACTTGTTATCACCCAACCCATTGCTTCCCTTTATATGGTCTCACCTGAGCTGGCATGACTTCTGCATTTGTTCCCGCAATTTTCACACCGGCATATAGACATGCACGATAATGAGCTTCTACAATATCCCGGCCATATGCTTTATCTGCTCCTACACCACAGTAATAAGGACCTAAGGGGAAACAGATCTCATTAACCGAGATGGTAAAATACAGGGCAGTAGATGACCCCAATGTTATATAATGTGACGTAGATGAGAATAGTCAGGAATAGCCTATGATACTAATGTTATAGCTTCTTCATCCATACACGGTGGAAATGTATCTTATAATGTGTATAATTACAATAATACATAACTATGAAAGGAATATTCTATATGTTGAGGGCCCTACCACTGGGACGCCCACTAATAGGGGTCATGAGTACCCTCCTTCTCCACATTCCACAAGAGCAGTGAGGAAGAGGAGGCATGTGTCTGCCTGCCCCATTCAATGTCTATGGGGCTGTACTCCATCATTCTCATAGACTTTGAATTGGGTGGTAAGTAGCACGTTCCACGGCCACTCCATTTAAACTCATCCTTACTGTGCCTGTACATTCAGAAGAATGGTTTTCAGTGTTGAAAATGAGTAAAAACAGAAATATTCTAACTAACTGCAAAGAAGAATGGGTTTTTCTGGATACACAAGACATGCAACATTACAATACATATGAAAATTGGCAAAAGATATAAATTATATAGTCAAAATAGTAATGTGGACCCAAACACTCTACGATAACAAGACCACATCTATTTGGACATACCCTGAGGTCCTGGAAAGCCATTGGAGGGCCAGCCAAATGGGTGTCCATCCATTCCAAGCAATGTATATTCTTGTTCCATTCCAAACCAGGGGTGTTCATTACTGACCATATCCATGATCTGTTTACAAGTGTGTCGTAGATTTGTTTCTATAAGCCAAAGTGACATGTGTTACCAATTTTGGAGACGCTAGTATTAATAAATTGCCCCCATTGTGTTGATCTTATAGGCATATGGTTTGCCTATGTTTTACTTATGTAATGGAGTATCTGTGACTTTATTAACACAGTGCTCCCCTTATTAAAGTCACACCTGCCCTGAGGGAGATTCTCGCCGTGGCGTGCAGGCCTGCCTTCTGCTTCAAGCAGTTTACATGTCAATCTTGCCTTCTTTTCCAGAAAAATATTAAGTACAAATTTTTTTCTAACCCAAAAAAGGCATGAGCAGCAGAAACTCTTCATTTACACACATTCCTGAACTTACTAAATTAATTTAAGCCCTGCAGTGATGACCCATCTTAAAGACATTAAAGTTCTTAGAAGTCACTCTCAAGATTTAGAACTAATATTCAGCTGCGTCAAACTCCATGGAACTGATATTAAATATAATAATTCCAGATTCCTGTTAAACACGCCCTATGCACACATTTTTATAGCCTTACAGCTGGGCAATCTGCATTGTCCATCTGTTGAGTAGTTTGAGGACAACATTCATCTACTGGGTTAGTGACACAGGCAGCAATCTGGCCGGGCAGCTGTCCAAATACAGCTAATAATACTGAGGCTTTAGATCTTCATTTGTCACTAGGTCCTGTATATTTATGATGAGAGTAGGTCAGTATAAGCCTGTCTATGACCAAAATACAGCACTGGAGTCTTAGGTTTGAATCCAGACAAAGACAACATCTGTAAGGAGTTTGTATGTTCTCCCCGTGTTTGTGTGGGTTTCCTCCCACACTCCAAAGACATACTGATAGGGAATATAGATTGTGAGCCCTATATGGGACAGTGACTGACAATGTCTGTAAAGTGCTGCGGAATATGATGGCACTATATAAGTAAGCCAAAAATAATAAAATGTGCGACTGGTACATTCAAGTTAATGAAGCTGAGCTGCAATACCAAACACAGCCAACATCTAAGTGTGGCGCTGTTTCTATTAAGACCTTTATTGTAATCCAGGACTAGCCCTTTAATATTTCCCACTCTTAAGTAATACTGACAGGTTAACCATTTGGCCTGCGTTGTCTTTGGAGCTTGTAAAATTGACTTGGCAGCCTGAGCTCCGCCTGAACAATGGCTACTAAATCTATTTCCAATTGTAAAGTGTCTGACTAGTTCATTATATAAATAGAAGCTACACAAACTGATATTACATTGATTTACAAGCTTTTTTCCTTTCTTACCTGCTGTTATTCTGTTGTATTTGAGCACTTCACAGAATACAAGCTTGTTGGGGTCTTTCCGGAAGGGGTCTCTGAACATGGCCACTGGGATCAGATACATATCACTGTTTGATCCTTCTGACTGATATGTGCTAGAGCCATCGAAATTCCACTCTGGTAGGTCTGTATAAGAGACATCACATAGGTTATGACTTTCTTCCTCACCGTTTTTAAAATAAAGCCCATTGTTTTGTGATATTGTGCGAAATTGGTTTATGGTAAGCAAAACTAGTTATACATTTCGAAATGTGTTTAAAGAGGATATTTCACTACCTCCACCAACTCCAGCTCTTTGCTCCCTTCAATAGATGCCTCTCCACTGATTCCAATGCAGTTGGAATTTTTTCTCTAGCCCCCGCCATTCCTGAGTAATCAGTGCTGTTAATGTCACCACTCAATATGCTAAGTAGGTTCTCTACTGTCTTTTAGGTGGTCCCTGACTATCTGGTCCAGCCAAGGACTGCCCTCCTAACAGTACAGAGCCTAAGTAGCATATCAGGTATTGAAACTAACCGCACCAATTGCTCAGGAACAGTGAGGACTAGAGAAAAAATTCCAACTGCACCAGAAACAATGGAGTGGCTCCTCTTGAATGATGTAGAAAGTTGGAGATGATGGAGGTGGTGAAAGGCCCCCTCTAAACATTAATGTTATGTTTGAGCATTATATGGCAGTATTTGTGTATTTATTTATGTCCTTGTTCTGTTTGTTATAAATGATACATTGTTGCGCACCTTCAATAGATTTGGGTTCAGATTCAAGGGTCCGTGTTTTGCAGCGCAGGCCTTCTCCCGTCCCATCAATCCATATGTACATAGCCTGGACCCTTTCCCCTTGTGCCAGGTCCATATACCTCTGCTTCACTGCCTTGCTTAGCTGTGAACTGGCTGAAGTGGACATGACTGCAGCAAGATGTTGTGCTGCAGGGAAAAAAGAACACAAATGGTTAAGACGAGTTTCAGTATCCCAACGCTGGCTCTCTAGGAACAATGCAAGGCTATTCACAGAGGTTCACGCGGAAATCGCAAGCAATGTGGAATGAATTACTGCTCAGCGCTGTAGTTTTCCATCACTGATCCCAATCCAAACACTAAGGCCTGATCCTTAACCATGTGAAGCAGATCTAAATCCTATATGCAATGTAGGCAAAGCAAATTCTGTAGTAACCAGATGGTTATTGCATGTGACAATGGTATTTAAATCACAAAGGTTGACCAAAAATGAAATTGGCAGTGCGTACTATCATAGGCCGATGTCTACGGCGATGTTATTGAGAGTGGTACAGTACTGTGCAAAAGTTCTAGGTAGGTATGGAAAAATGCTGCAAAGTAAGAATGCTTTCTGAAATAGAAGGGTTAATAGTTTATTTTTGTCAACTAACAAAATGAAGTGAATAGACAAAAGAGAAATCGAAGTTCCATCAGTTTTTGGTGTGAGCGCCCTTTGAAGGAGGATTCCTAGAAGTGATGATATGGCCCCACAGAGCCCTGATCTCAACATCATCCAGTCTGTCTGGGATTACATGAAGAGACAGAAGGAATGGAGCAAGCCTACATCCACAGTAGTCAGGTCGTAGGAATGATCACATTATTGTACTCTGTTCCTTTAAAGCAGATCTGTCATCGCTCCTGACATGTCTACTTTTACTACATACTTGTATTCCTTATAAAATGACAGTAATGGATATTCCTTTTCTTAGAACTCTCTGTTGTGCTGTTCCTCTGTTATTCCTCCTAGAAATTTATAAAGGAGTTGACAACTGGGTATTACCAGCTGGGGGTTTGTCCCTGCACAGTTTGACGCTATCCACGTAGTCAGTCCTGTTTCACACAGGCAGGGGTGGAATAAGACTACCATGGGCCCTGGCCAGTATGAAGATTGTGGCCCCCATCAGGCTAAAGTTTTTAGGGTCTTCTAAATGAGCAGAATATCAGCTGAATGATCATTCATAGGAATCAATTCCCAGTGTTAGGTTGGGTTTATCCATTGTACATGCAATGCATACAACATGTACCAGGTATGCTGCCGAATTCAAGGATCAGATGACTGTAGCTGAAGGCACTTTTATTTTTTATGGCCACGGGGTACAGAAGGGGGCGCCACTGTGAAAGAGCAGCAGACTCCCTTGCTCTACCGGAGTAGGCATGCACCACCAACATTGTGATGCTGCCCCCTTGCTTATTGGAAGAATAGTTGCAGTTGTGCTTGTATTTACATGTACATGTAAAATTCTACTGCTAAAGTTAAATATAGTGAAGAGGCAACCCGAAACAACCATATTATAATTCACTACTGCACACAGGCTACCCAGCCCCTGAAATATGGACTCTATGTCGCCTATATTTCCTGGACTAAACCCTGCCCAGGGACCTGGACTTCCAGCATCATAGTCATCATAGTCACTGCATCACTGGCAGACTACTGTCCTGTACTGAACTCGATTACAGAATGGGGCAGTAGTCCTAAGGGACTCACCGCCTCATAGATGACCATAAGGCTGTGAGTCTGCGCTCAGTCCGGGAAATATAGCTGACATATGGTCGGTATTTCATGGACTGAAAATAACTGTGCGAAACAGGTCTTGGATTATATAGGGGCACACCCCTTTAACAAAGAGAATGGTAGCATCCAAATGACAATTCTTAAATTTCTAGGAGGAATAACAGAGGAACAGCACAACATAGTTGTAAGGAAAAATACTCCAGAATGGTTATCTTGTAAGGAATGCAGGTATTTCCTATAACATGTCATATGCTATAACATGGAGGGAGAGGTGACAGATTCTATTTACTTGCAATTTATTTATAGGTAAACTTCAGACTACAATGTCCAAAAATAACAAATTCTGATTAACCAGAATTCGTATTATCCTAAGTGAATCATCTATGGCCAAACATCAATAAACTGACCAGTTAAAATGACATCTTTAGCCCTAATTTTTGGGGATGCTTAACAACACTTGGTATGGTCATCCACAGGAGATCCTACAGTACATCCTTCTACTAATGATCATCCTACACCAACCTAGTAACAATGGTGACATTCCTTCTAGGTAGCAATATGTCCCTTAAACGGTTAAAAAAATCAGAGTGTGTTTACATTAAAAACAGCAGAAGCTCAAGAAAAGCCAAGAGCGGAAACCGAAAATCCTGGAATTCACTTAACATTGTTTTGAATTGCAAATCTAGGTAAGAAAACACGCTCAAAATGGCTACCCCCACCACTGGCACACACCAGAAATGAATGAGGCATGGACCGCTGAACCCTTCCATAGGGACGTACACTCCATAGTAACACCAGCATACAGCAAGGCATAGATACATAAATACAGAAGATGGTAGAAAAGGAATACAATGCAGATATGAAGGCAAATACAGCTGTGAGGATATATAATAGAAGATCTGAGGTTACCAGAAACATAGAATATACATAGAATAAGAAACACACAACAACAATGTACAGACATACATACAATGATGCTGGCTATTGTATAGGGGGAGTAAGATTTACTATTATATTGACCTATTCTACTATGTAAACAACATAATAGATAGAATATCAAGCAAATATCACATCTATACATCAACGCAGGGACAGAATGTAGGAAAATAACAATGTACAGAACAGATGCACTTGGAATACAATGTAACTGAGCCCCTTTTTGGTACAGCCTGGCAGACTAAGGGTTAAACACTATACATTGCACGTCTTCTAATGGAATAGGAATGTGTTTTTCTACCACTTTCTAGAAAATATTACTGTATATGACATTAAGATGTATCCCTGTGACTTTGATATCATCACCCCCAAGGGGAATGACTATTAATTTTTTAGCAGGCTTGTCACACTCTGCTGATATTCGAGATAATGGTGAATTATCAGATATCACTAACCTGTCACCCCAAGAACCGAAATACTGAATAATATGGCACAGGCGATACAGGTAGAACAGGTAAACAGTTGGCAGTGCATTGGTATATGTTGGTGCTATTATTGTAAGCCCCACAATAAACATACTGAGATGTAGCAAAGCTTAGATTTAGCACAACTCAATGTGATATCACATCCTTGGAGCGCAGGTCGACCTTTTCCATCTCAATCCAAAAGATTTAGTCCCAAAATAGTTAACCAATAAATTCAGCTCTGCTACATCTGGTCATTCAATGGTAGGAAACAAAGCAAATGGACAACGTGAATGTTACAGATAGGTCTAAATAGTACATAAAATCTATAAAATAGTAGAATTATACTATGAAATGCACAGACTTGGTTACATAGATGAAGGACGTTTACCTGTATTAGAGGAGGATGGAGATGAGGATGCGGATAGTCCCCAGTGCTGTGGGTGTTGCTGGTTGGGTTGCTGGGTGTTAGTTAAAAGCTCCCATTCTCAGGTTTGAGGTAAGGCAGTTCTCCCTGTACATATATTGAGTAGTACAGTGCCAGCCCCTTGGTTGGTGATTGGCTACTTGCAAACATGATCTCTACATGCCATGCTTGCACCTCCCTCATGGCATTGTGCCATTGGCCATGCTTGCGGAAGGTGCAGCCTACATCATTCTAAGGAGCCTCAGCTCTGCGAAAAACAAGTCAGGGAGGGGAAGTGAAAGGCAAGAAACACACACAGAGAGGAAAATGCGGAAGCTGAAAAAATAGAGGAGAGAGACATCTATCTATTCACTGAAGATTATGCAAGGAATCCTGCCTGGACTGCAGAGGGGAAGGAGTTCTCTTCTAGATCTTACATTTATTATTGCTCAAGATGTTGCTGGAACAGAAACAAATGGTCGTACGTAGAAGGACGATCAAGTGGAAGGAAATCTGCTCTCAAGTTACGAGCCAGGCTGGCGAAATACTTGTGAAGATACCTTGTAAACAAATGTTTAAACAAAAACATTGCCAGTGCCCACGATGCCACCTGTTCTGCTTACAAAACCGTACTGGGGAGGCTGGAAATAAATGTCATATATACCCCCTCCCACTTTCAACAGGCGCTATATAAGTGCCAGCTTAGAGGGGATCTACATTTACCCCCTACCACTTTTGCAGCTGAAATAAACAAGCTAGTATCCAGCACTATACCCCTGCTGGGATATAGCAATGTTTCTGCATTTCCCCGGAAAAGTGCAGTTAGGATAGGGCTACACAGCGACATGTGGCGTGCGACAAACAGCGTCAGAAAAGCCTTTTTTTTAAAGCAGTTAAGTCACAGACATGTCAGATGCAACTGCGACTCGCAAAAAAAAAGTTGCATACCACCTGAAACCAACATGCAGCAGGTTTGGATTTTCTGCGACTGTTGCGTCACAATGTCACGAAGTCACATGTCGCAATGTGACACTGTAGAGATACATTGAAATATTTGTGGATGACTACCAGGGCTGTGGAGTCGGTACGCCAAAGCCCCGACTCCGACTCCTCAATTTCCCCTGACTCCGACTCCAACTCCGACTCCGACTCCACCAAAATAGGCACCGACTCCAACTCCGACTCCACGACTCCGACTCCACAGCCCTGGCACTGCTAAGCCTTATAGGTTCACTCAGAACTCAGTCCCATCATTATATGAGGAATAGAACAGACCTTTACAGGACATTTCATAATTTTCAACATTTCATCATTTTCCCAAATTCTTATGAAAATATATTCAGCACATACTGCATTGTACTACTAACTGTACCAATTTATTATATATTTTGGGAGTCGGTCCATTTTATACCGACTCCGACTCCACCAAAATAGGCACCGACTCCGACTCCACGACTCCGACTCCACAGCCCTGATGACTACTGTGCAACTTATGTCACCGTGTAGTCCTAGCCTTAAGGTGGAAGTGGCAGAAAGAATAGGGCCGTGATAAAAGGCATGAATGGCACATAGATGACATCCGTGGCCACCCATGCCTCGGCAGCCCCATGCACTGAGGTCAGTGAGCACGAGTCGCAAAACGGACAGGAATAGGACCTTTCTGAGTTTTGTTCCCAGCTCACGGCCCCATACATGGGACTGTGAAAATACACGGTCGTATGTATGGGGCCATAGAAGTGAAAGGGTCAGTGTACTAGCCGTGAAAAACATTGCTAGCACACTGACAACGCACCTGGTTGTGTGCATGAGGTCCAACCCTTGAAAAACGCAACATCTTATTCAAATGAGTAGAAAAAATACCTTCTGTACATTTCGCTCTATGATTTCTTATCAAAGACGGTTTTATGTATGGGATGCCCTTAGTTCATGTCCAGCATAGGTGCGCCCAGACAACATCTTTGGACATATGTAAACATTTCAGATATTTGTGGCAACCAGTGATGTGCAGTTATAGTGAATTACATAATCCCGACTAAGGATCCATAAATAACCCACCATATGCAGGTCGTAGGATCATGTACTGGTAAAATACAGGGTAAACTGAGTGTCCATCTAGATAAATAGGAGTAAGATCTAAATACTCTGCAGATCATGTTGTTGCATGCAAATATTTTACTTGCTCCTGTAAGGTCTTCACAAATGTACTGTGTGCAGGGAGGCAAATACATTGTTGTACCTGTGGGGGCAGCACTGTTTGTTGGTATAATATTGCACTTTAAGGGTAAGGTCACAAGGCAGACACTGAAGAGTAATTTGAGGTAGATTTCTGCTCCATTTTCTGGACCTCCGATTTTCTGCCATGGCTTCTACTCGCTGAGCCACAGAAGCAAGCAGGACACTTGTATTTTCAGGGTCCTGCATCGGTCCCTGAGAATCTGCCTCAAAACTGACGCCATATTCCTCCATGTGAAAGTACTGTAAAATGCACTACATGAAGCTAAAGTGGTAAGGACATTTACACCCTTTAAGCATGCCTTTAAGGTACACTTGAGCATCAAATAGTTTAGCACAACACAAGCTTCCAAAAACTACCATGCACTGTCCAAACAATATGCTATCCTGTCACATAGTATCCGCACAACAGTGCAATACAGACTCCAAATAATATCTCCATCCATGACTGAATTACATTCACATCTGCATCGGAGGCTCTGTCTGGAGTCTGAAGCTTCCGGCGAAAAGGTCCATCTAAAATCATGGGTTAAAAAATCCTGCAAAATCCTTATCAGGCAAAGTCAGAGGCAACAGATACCCAATGGATCCCATTATAGTCAATGGGATGCCTCGGAATTTGTTGTTTTCCATCATTAGACAGATCCATTCTAATGTTTAGCCCATTCTTCTGTGCGTACAATGAAATAGAAGAACGGACCTAAACAGATATAAACCCACCCGAACAGCACTGAAATAACAGCCATATAACTCCCATTTACAACATACAGTCTACATAATACCACTATAGTGCCCAAATAGTCTTTATAGTGCTCATATTATGCACATATTGGGCACTCTTTTTTTTTAGTCTATATTTTGTAAGCCAAAACCAGGATCGGTTCCAAAACACATAAGAGGTGACAGCCTTACCATTAGACTTTTTCTCTCTATGAGTTACGCTTCTTATTTTAGCTTATAGATACTGATGCTAAATACTGACCAGATTCTGAAAGTAGCGAAACACTGCTGAAATAAATGCTATATAGTAGCCCAATAAGTGCCCTAATAATAGTACCATACACTGCTAAAGAACTTCTCACATTTGTACTGAGGAGTGAAGTACGAGCCCCTAGATGGTAGAGATAAAGGTTATTTGCTCATTTTGTTATACTAGAGCGTTAATGTGCTATATGGAGCACAAATAGTACCATCATGGTGCCCAAATAATAGTGTTTATGGTACTCAAATACTAGAACCATATATTGCTTAAAGGGAGTCTATCATTCGCAAAACCACTTTTAAGCTAATGACATGTTGGAATGGCCATTCTTCTCCTACCTTTCCTTGTTTTCTTCTCTCAGCCAATTCCAAGATAATTCGTTTCTTCATGTACGTAAATGAGCACCACGGAGCACCCGGGGCGTTCCTTCTCTTCTGCGAGCACCCATCGCGTCATCACTTCTCACTGCCCCTTCTTCCGTTTCCGTTCCGTGACTCCCCTCTTGGTCTTCTTTCTTCTCAGTTCTCGCTGGCAGCGAATTCTCATGACTGCGCATGCGCAATTGGGCCGCCATTTTCTGGTGGTCTGTCACAAGAGCGTGGCAGAGCCGATTGCGCATGCACAGTTGCAAGAATTCGCTGCTAGCGAGAACTGAGAAGAAAAAAGGCCAAGAGGGGAGTCACGGAACGGAAACGGCCTAAGGGGCGGTGAGAAGCGATGACGTGATGGGTGCTCGCAGAAGAGAAGGTACGCCCCGGGTGCTCATTTGCACAAAAATAACCCAGTTTTTATTTATACCTTATGTACCGTAGCTACAGCATAAAATGTAATGATTCCTTTGCACACAGGAGTGAAAGTGATAGGGACGCTCCCTGGTGCCTTCATAGCATGGAGGCAATGTGTATGACCACCCTAACAAGCCTGCACAAGCACTCTCTTATTTGGGCTATAGGTACTTTCACCTGTAGAGGATACCAGGAAGAGCAGTCAGGGGGATTTCCCGCTCTCATCCATTACCTAAATTAATATTGTTTGTAAAGGGAGTGAGATGGGTTTATGTTATAGACAGTTGCCAAGAAGACATGCCCACATGCTGACTTCTGGAATCCCTTGCATCTTTTACAAGATAGTTTCCTGCTTGTAAATTATACAGCAAATCACTTCTACACCTATACATACCCATGTCTACTTGTCAGAGAGTGACATATATACTGTAGGATGGGGTTTTCAGGGATTTTATACCAGTGACATATCCTTAGGCTATAGCCCTGGGACACACACTAACCAGCAGAATGAAGGAGCAGTCCCAATACTGTAGTATTCAGCACAGTGACATCCATATGAGTGTGGCTGTGTCTGGTACTGCAGCTCAGCCCATTCAGGTACCTACTAACACAGGCACATGCATATGGATGTACTGCAAGGGGGATAGAGATACAACACAGATATGCTCCTTCAGGTGTCGGAATAAAGCTTCCTATCACAAACAATGTAAAATCCTAGAAATTTCCTTGTGATATTAGGTATCTGAAACTCATTTTAATATAAGAGAGGTGAGGGTCTAATTTTTTGCCAATACACAAAATGTAGGGGCTGGGGAGCTCCAGAGAGCTCAGTATTAGCCTATGAATCTTGTTGAGGAAACGCGTTGGTAAGTTCATGTAAACATTTAGGAGTTAGACATTTAAGTCAGTTACAGTGTTGAATCTGATTTGCCTTTAGTTGGAATACCTAGTCCCTCTGAGTCCTGTTGGCGTGGCAATAGGCCAGTAGTCTCAGGACATAGGAGGAGTACTGGTTTCTATGTATTATTTCATCTGAGACGATATCTTGGCAAATTGATTCAACCTGCAGCATGGCTGCAATATTTTTCAGGCATTTGAGTTAGGTTCCATAGATCTGTTATATTAACATTTATGTGATTGCTTAGTCTAGGTGAATCTGACTTTGCTATAGGGCTAAATAAGGTTCTATGGTTATTGCGCAGGTAGTGCAGAGGAATTTATTGATCTGCTTTGTTCTTGATGGCATTAGTGGATTTTAATAGTATTTGCCCTGATTGTGTTGGGCTATTTATTTTTAGTCGACATTATTAAAAGTGAAGTTTTAAGCATTTATATCTCCTAGTTATACATGTCCGTGATTTGCCACACTGGCACAGTGGCAGCGCCGCCAGATCACCTTGACGTAACCCTGTGCTACGCAGAACTTCTACTATCTGATGCCCTGGACATACTTTTACATTAAATACATTTTCTATAAGAAATACCTCCATATGTGCGGTATATGGAACCCGAGACAAATGCCTTGTCTGCCTCCATATGGAATTGGAGGTATACAAAGGTTCAGTAAGGCTTGTGTAATTTTTTGGGCGCTGTATCAAAGCGTGGAACTGTAACATAGCCGTCTGCCTATCCAGAATTAATTTCTACACTTCTTACTTGGTAGGTAACTTTGTTTATACTTGTAACATGTACATAAATGCAATGTATAAATATAATTTTACGGCGCTACATACATAAATTGAATGCAGAAGTATGCAGCCGGTGGGTTCCATCATGTGGGCTTACATAACAAGCCTTGGCAATGCACATAGAACACAATGTCCTGTTTCTCCTCCCATCTCTACAAAGATTTCTATCTGCTATAATAGACTTTTGTTTGCAGGACAAGGTGGAGTATGTAACAGGGACCCAAAAGCGCGCCTTTTCAGATAAGAGGAAGCCTGCCATCTGGTGGCCACAGCTTGTAACTCCATCTTGTTTGTGTCTTGATGACTATGTCTTGGAATGTTCTGTACTGTTTATCACTATGCCTGTAGTGCACAAACACAATCCTGATAAACATATTTCACGTAGGAATATACAATCCGGTTTGTGCTTTCACGTATTCCGGTAATGCTGCTTTGCAAAACTTTTAATGTCAACACAAAGTTCCAATTAGTTTTTCATCACCGAGTCTAATGTCTTAGATACATACTTTGCAGCATGGATCAGGTGTTTGTATGGTATGATCCCTGTGGTTGAGTTTATGATGTAATTTTAATTTAATTATGATTTTTTTTTTTACCTTTCTATATACCATATGGTGCTTTTTTGCTATTTTTGTATTGCTGACTGTGTATATTCAGTGTGGGAGTCATAAGAATCGAGAGATTACTACCGCCTCTCACCTACATGAAGCTCGCACAAGGCCCCTCCTGTGTCTCCCCCACTTATAGTGACTCATGAGTCTGCAAACAAAGCCACATGCTACTGCTAGAAAGATTACATAATGCATGAAAGGAGAGATCACGGTTTCTTGATGTGAGAAATACAAAGGGAAAGTCTTGTTTAATAAAGATACTATCAAGGAATTTACAATGGAAAAATAATGTATAGGTATTTTCATGGAATGTCAGCAAACCCACAGCTTGTAGCGGGACCAGCTGACCCTCAAATGTGTATGGGGGGCCTCCAAATCAAAGGAGAGATTGGATTTTAACATGCCCCATTTCTTTGCCCTACTCCAGTCTCCCCATTCAAAGCACATGCAAGGCAAGCATGCATGTCTATGGGGGGTCTAGAGAAATAGCTGTCACCTGAGCAAACAAGCTTAAGGCCAACCAGTATCTGAAGTGTATGGCCTGAGTGGTGACATCCAACACAACTGATCCTTCTTGTGGCATCTCCCAGCCACATACAGTAAGCATTGGATTATCTGTGACTATTACAATGGTTACAGCCATTGTTCTAGGAGACTTGTATAGGAGGTTTACCTGTATTGCTCCTGTGTGAACCGAGAGCAAGGCAGGTGGTTTGGACTCCGCAACCAGAAATGAACGCACACACGGTAGTTCAAGAAAAGAATATATATTTACTATAAGTTAATAAAGGCTAGTTAAAGGTAAAATGACAGGGATAAAGACAAGCAAAATATAAAATGTAGCATGAACAATTTCAAGGCAAATTCTGCAATGGTTTCTACTTTTACTCTGTCCACTTCTGCAGTATGGACACTGAATGAACAATATACTCAAAACTATCCCTAACTGACCCTGACATCACATTTGGGTGCACCCCCTTTTCCCCAGTGGTCCAGGTGGACCGCTTACAGTCCGTAGAAGCGCGCGGTGGGGCCCAAAGTCGTTCCTTTCTTTTATAGTGAAGCGTCCTCTCCTCACGGTTATCAGGATCTTGGGAGAAATGAAGTCCTCTTTAACAGGGAAACCCAATGAATGCAATGTAATCCAACAGCAGATTCCACTCAGCACACTGACAGTCCTGCCGAATCCATACACTGAGCTGGGATGTAAGCCGGGATTTAGCAGGTGCTGTCCAGTACATCAACAGCACTGCGAGTCTCTATCTGTGGTATCCATATACACAGTCACAATGTCAGTCTCACTGATCAGCCACTGAGCACAGTTCCTTTCACGTGGACTCACTAGTCCTGTTGTCTCTTCACACTCTGTTTGTCTCTGGACCAAGATACAGCTTAGCTGTACAGAAAAATCTCCACACCAGTTTAACACAGCACAGACACCTGTCTTCTCTCTTGCCAAGATGGCTGCTGCTCTCTGTCTCGTCACTTCCTGCTTCTCTGCTCACACTCTGTCTGCAGAACAGGCAGGCTGACATAAAAGGGGGGGTCTCACTCCAGCATCATGTCACAACTACAATGGCTGCTGTCTTAAAGGAACAGAATCACAGAAATACATTCAACATTAACAATTTATACAGACAAATAAAGCTTAGGACAACATTGGCTGTCTCTTACACCTGTAACTCTTATGGACGTCCCAGAGTTCAGAAAGGATGGTCTTGACTGCCCCTTTCCTGATGTCTGTCTGTTTTCCCTGTGTACAGTTGGTTGTGGTGAGCTGGTTGGCTGCACCAGTGGGCACTTGCCAGCACCTGGTCAATAGCAATATGGCTGCTCCACTGCGGCTGGCACTACACTCCTGCATGGTGCCTCTGTGTCCAGCATGTTTTCTCCCGAGCTGCCACCCAAATCCTACCCCCCTAATTAAGGTGTGTTCACACGGCGGAAAATGAAAATCACACGCGGTTTTTTGAAGCTGAGTTCCTAGGCCCACACCAAAAGGAGTGTAAACTACATCCTACATCCGTGTGGAAAAACCGCATCAAAAACCACGTCAGAAAACCGCGTCAGGTCAAAAAACGCGTCCCAAAACCATTTCCTAATTCCTGAAGCTGATTTTTTCTGCCTGCAAAAAACTCTGTGTGAACATACCCATAGAGCAGGTCGCTTCTTTTCTCCGCGTCCTGCTGCTATCTCTGCCTCCCATTGTTTTCAATGGGAGGTGGATTCGGAAGGAATCTGCTCCGGATTCGGGGGCGGAATCCGTCCCCAAATCCGCGGCAAATTCCTCCGTATGAACACACCCTAAGAGTTGCCTGAAGCCATCCACTAGTGACTTAGGACCTGCAAACATTTGCTCCTTACTAGTTCCTTTTTGCTGAGATAGATGTTGAAGACACAGCAGGTGGAATATGACAGATGAAACCACAATATTAGGGCAGAAGGTCTAGTCTGCATAAGACTGTGCCGAGGAATCTACAACCATGACCAGTCCCTCTATGTTAAAAGCTTTGAACTAAACACTTGACAACAGTTTATTGTTTTGTTGGGTAGAGTCGGCCACAGTCTCCAACAGTAACAGTATAAGGATAAGGCTCTATTCAGATCACTTTCTATGAAACTCTGCCCTCTAGCTGTGACTTGCATAATGATACTGAGGCAGTGCTATAATAAAATACAAGGTAATACAGTGAATACAAGCACCCTCTTATCCTCCACTCTCTTCCTTCACCCCTTTTTGATTTATTTTTAATTTATTTTTAAAACAAACCACCAAAATGTGCCTAAACATAGTGCGGACTGCTTGTGTCGGTAGCCGGAAAGAGGGCAGGGAAGGGGAAGGCTAAACCTTTAAAGTCCCTGGTCTGGCCTATAATCCGATTGGGGCCATACTAAGACCCCAGTACCAAATTTGGGCCGTTCCAACCTTGCGGCCCCCTATTACCACTAGCCATATGGCAAAAGAGGAAAGGGAGGTGGGCTAAGCTGCATGGCCTGGTGATAACTGTGCACATTAGGCTGCCACAAAGTCCCTGACATTCTCCCTAATATGTGAAGTGTCTACAATTACAGAACATGGCAGCGAACAGCATGCTACTGCTATCATGAGGGAATGCCCTGCCCGCCTCTGGAGAATCCAGAGAAAGGAAAGAACCCATGGCAGACTATGCAGGGGGAGGGAGGGGGGAAATCACACACATACACTAACACACTAGTCTTCAACATAGGTATCAGTCAGCACATGTGAAAAAACATCCCTCCGCAGCTCTAGAAGGAAGGCCAGTACAGGAATAACCTTGTGTTTGTATATAGAGAAGGGCAAAACACTTCATCATGAGCCGGATTTGACCTGAATATCCCAAATTGTTCGGTTTTTAACAAAACTGAACAATTGGGGATTTGTCTTGGATAGGGCTTGTGATTGGGCCCAAGCAGTGACCCCGGGTGCATGACGTCACTGAGGAGACCAAGAGAAAGCACCAGACACAAGAGTCCCAAAAGAGGTGAGGGAAGGAGAGTATAATTATTTTTTAGTTCTATCACCTCCCCTGGGCCTCCACCTTTTATACTCTGAGGTCTGAAGAGAACCCAGTGTATAATAATGTCACTTCAGGTTGTATCTGAACTTGTTCAACCCCAAATCAATCTTGGACCTGAGCCACCCGAACCGAAACAAAACAAATCTTGAGAGGTTCACTCATCTCTATTTGTATATAAGACTAGTGAAGATAGCAGCATCCTGGACAAACAGCACATATACACACGTGGACAAAATTGTTGGTACCCCTCATTTAATGAAAGAAAAACCCACAATGGTCACAGAAATAACTTGAATCTGACAAAAGTACTTTGCCAAACTACATGTTGACAAGCCACAAAGCATCTGGGAGAATGTCCTATGGACAGATGAGACAAAAATCGAAATTTTTGGCAAGGCACATCAGCTATATGTTCACAGACGGAAAAAATGAAGCATATCTTGAAAAGAACACTGTCCCTACTGTGAAACATGGAGGAGGCTCTGTTATGTTCTGGGGCTGCTTTGCTGCATCTGGCACAGGGTGTCTTGAATCTGTGCAGGGTACAATGAAATCTCAAGACTATCAAGGGATTCTAGAGAGAAATGTGCTGCCCAGTGTCAGAAAGCTTGGTCTCAGTCATAGGTCCATGGGTCTTGTAACAGGATAATGACCCAAAACACACAGCTAAAAACACCCAAGAAAGGCTAAGAGGAAAACATTGGCCTATTCTGAAGTGGCCTTCTATGAGCCCTGACCTAAATCCTATTGAGCATCTTTGGAAGGGGCTGAAACATGCCGTCTGGAAAAGGCACCCTTCAAACCCGAGACAACTGGAGCAGTTTGCTCATGAGGAGTGGCCAAAATACCTGCTGAGAGGTGCAGAAGTCTCATTGACAGTTACAGGAATCGTTTGATTGCAGGGATTGCCTCAAAAGGTTGTGCAACAAAATATTAAGCTAAGGGAACCATCATTTCTGTCCAGGCCTGTTTCATGAGTTTTCTTTTTTTTTTAAATTCTGTTGAAGCCTGGTGGAAAAGCAATGTCTGACTTTCATTTGTTCATTTTCATAGAATTTTTATATATTATTACTGTGACCATTGTGGGTTTTTCTTTCATTAAACGAGGGGTACCAACAATTTTGTCCACGTGTGTATCATAGAGTCCAAAGTAAATGAAGGGGTATAAAGATTGCTGCCCAAATTTTAGGCCATTTTTAACTCAAGGTAACACTAACATAAAATTTCTAAAAAAAATTGTTTGTCCATGCCGAAGGAGTAGTGTGTGTTCCACCTCTGGTTACACAGTCCACAGCCCTCTACACTGAAGTCTATGGCAGTCAATTGCTCTACCATAACTTAGCACATCGTCTTTCTTGAGCTGTGACCCAATATCTAAAATGTAGGTTCTGGAATGAGACATATTGGTACCAGCTTCTGCTTCATCCAGGCACAGGGGGGTGGAGTGTGCATGTCCTAGTGCTCGGTGCCAGAGGAATGCCAGCACGCTACTGCCTTGGCCAAGATGCAGAGTTCTTAGATACAGAGTAAGGATGTCTAATTGAATATCTGCATTGGGTGAATGAAAGCTTAGATACAACTGTAAGAACTGTTTCACATGGATCATCATAAAGGGTCATTTTTCCACCTCGGCACAATGAGACGTGCAGTTCTCTTTACATCCCAAACACTCCTCGGTCAGATCTCCGCATGAAGTGTTTTGACAATGCTGTTGTATTGATATGACAGGGAATACAGCGCTCCCCATTCACTTGCATGTCACGCTGACTTGATGTAAGATCGCTTTAGAACATCATGGTTTCCCCGGACAAAGAAACATCTCTGTGTTCCTACACTCCCATGTGACACTGCTTTAACCCTTCCCTGCCTGCTGCAACAGCTGTTGTTTATGTCCAGTCCATACATTACAGGATCTTCTTATTAGATGTTTATATGAATGTCGACCATTTTGCATTTTAAAATAAAAAAGTACAAAATTCTGTGATTTATGGTTTCTTCATTTAGCATTATAAGGCTCATCTTATGTTACAGAATGTCCCTGTATTGATGAAGGGGTTTCCCAAAATCAAAATATTGGTGGCCTATTTTAGAATAAAATTATTCCATGTCAGGTTAGTGGGGGGGGGGGCTAATGCTTGGCACCCCTACCAATCAGCTATTGGGGCCGTGATGCACTGGTGAGACTTAGTAGCAGCTTTGTCCCATTCAAGTCAACAGAACAATGCCACAATGCCATACGTCTGGGAAGCTCCCAAAAAACGACACGACATCCCAGAGTCCTGGAAGAGTTGGCAAATCCCCCATGTCATTTTTTGTGTGATGTGGTATGTTATGTATCAGTCAAGTCACAAAAAAAGACTGTGTTCGGCACATTACATTCCAAAAAGGGATGTGACATTCACCCAAAATGGGGCTTGGTATTGTGAAAAGGGCTACAACCCCCAAAAATATGTAATACCTAGCACAGTTGCTACTGAGTGTACAGCATTGTGATGCTTGGACCAATGTATAAAATGAAGAGTATGCAAGTACACCAAAGCCTCTTTATACAGCTGATCGCTGAGGGTGCCAAGGCTTGAATCCCAATCGATGTGATATTGATGGCCTCTGGTAAGGAGGGGTTATGTTTACTGTTATTTCAGAAGACTTCTTCAAAAAGGATTTATTACCAACTCCACCATTTCCAACTCTTTGCATCTTTAAATAAGAGCCCTCCACTAATCCCGGCACAGTTGGAATTTTTTCACCATCTCCCATGGTTACTGAGCAATTGCCGCTGTTAATATCAGCACCTAATATGTCAAGTGGGCGATCCTGCGCTGCAGAAGATCTATCTGGGACAGCCCACCTGACAGTAAATAGCCTAATCAGCATACTGGGAACTGAAAATAACAGCACCAAATGCTTAGGAACAATGGGGCCAAGAGAAAAATCCAACTGCCTCGGAACCAGTGGAGCAGCAAGTATTAATGGATGCAAAGAGATGGAGTTGGCGGAGATGGTGAAAGGTCCTCTTTAAAGAGGACATTTCATGTCCTCATGTATATGCGGTTTTAAATACCGCTAGAAAGCCGACAGTGTGCTGAATTCGGCTTTCCCGTTATGTGCCCCGGGGCTGGAGCTATCGGTGGTCGTAGTTTCACCGTCCACCGTCAGAAGGGCGTTCCTGACAGTCTAGCTGGACTGTCAGGAACGCCCCCCCCCCCGACAGTACTTGTCCATAGCCCTTTACTGGGGGGGCGTTCCTCAGCTGTGACAATACAGAGTTATGGACGAGTACAGTCAGGAAGGGCGTTCCTTACCTCCCAGTGATGATACGGAGCTGTGAAGAATGCCCCCTCCCAGTACAGGGCTATGAACGAGTACAGTCAGGGAGGGCGTTCCTCACAGCACAGCTAGACTGTCAGGAACGCCCTTCTGACAGTGGGCTGAGATCAGTAACGGCACCAATATCTCCAGCCCCGGGGCACATAACGGGAAAGCCGACAGTACGCTGAATTCAGCGCACTGTCGGCTTTCTAGCAGTATATAAAACCGCATGTGCCTGAGGACATGAAAGGACCTCTTTAAAAATGATAAAATTCTGTCTGCCTAAATTCACCACTAGGGGGAGCTGAACAGTTTACTATATTCTAATTTGTAGTGTGAAAAGGTGGGCATTCTTCAATGGATAATAAGAGAACTCCATGTAAAGCAATTCCCCGTATACATTCATATCACCCACACTGCCTACTTTACGCGCATGTGCAAAATATCTGCTGAAGCCAAATTTCCCAGAAAGTTCCCTTATTACCTGAAGTGCAAATGTAATGTAAAGAGGGAGAGTTGTGTAATAGCTGTGTAACTGGGATGTGCTATATACTGCCTAATTTACAAGTCAAGACCTACTTTAACACGCAGGGTTACTTCCGTAACCTCTTCCATTAACTGGTCAATGTAAGAGACCTTGTAATATGTTATCAGAGGAAAGTGCCTCTTTCTCCACTTACCTGGGTCCCCTTTTTCTCCTCCTTACCTTGCTAAACTGACATTCACGCTGAAATCTCTGAGGTAATGACTAAATACAGCTCACAACAGAGGTCTATAGTGGGGAGTAAGCAGGAGAGACATAGGCACACACAGAGATTACTGCGGATAACTTCTTTATATCTCACTTGAGGTATTTTATTCACTTTTATACCGCTGGGGTCACCTGAGCCCATTCTCTTCTGGCCCAAGCAGTCCAAGGACTGTATGGAATGGGGGATGGGAGTAGGTGAGTATCATTTATTTTTTTATTTTATCTCACCCCCAGCTATTTTTTTTTAATCCCCCAAATACCTTTAAAGAGAACATTTTACCACCTCAACCAACTCCAGTTCTTACAGTTCTTAGCATCTGTTAATAGTCACTGCTCCACTGATTCTGGCACAGTTGGAATTTTTTCTTTAGCCCCCACCTTTCTCGAGCAATCAGTGCTGTAGGTTTTGGTGCCTGATATACTATAGTATTTAGTCTCTGTACCGTCAGGTGGGCGGTGTCAGGCAGGAGCAGACAAGGGGTGTGGATCTGAGCTCTGACGCTGGCTGCCTCTGATTGGAGCTCTGAATCACACCCCCCTGGTCTGACACCGCCCACCTGACATTACAGAGCTTAAAGAGCACATCAGACATAAAAACTAACTGTGCTTGTTGCTCAGGAATGGTGGGGGCTAGAGAGAAAATGCCAACTGTGCTGGAATCAGTGGAGCAGCGCCTATTAACAGATGCTAAGAACTAGAATTGGTGGAGGTGGTGACAGGTCCGCTTTAATATACATAAAGCCATTACTGGAAATTTCTCCTTGTCTTTCAGAGCATGATCCAAAAAACAATGACATGAGTGCCAGGGAAATTCCACAAGTTTTACTCAATGACTACAGGCCGGGCTCATAGTCTGGATCCCATATGGAGAGAACAGACATAATCCAAAGCCATTTCTGTGGGTTTGCATACAGTGGGGGGGCAGGGTGGGGGGCAACTAACGCAGAATATTTCTCTTATGTGTTATGCTACAAAATTATTATATAAACGATTTGGCGATATTATAAGCAATATGTGATAAAGGTGGATCAGTACAGCGGAGACTAAAATACTACACCTGCCCCACTGTTATGGGATATGCTGGATGTAATAAGGTGTAAGACTAGCCGAGCAGCTGTACATTTTAACCAGGTCACTTGTTATTCATTATTATAGAAGGATGTTTCCCATAAGAAAAATTGTTCTGGTTTCTAAAAATAGCAAATGCTGCCCTTGTAAACATCACATCTTAACAATAGGTGACAGGTTAAAGAGGCTGAAGCAATAGAGTATGTTACAAATTAGTACAAGTGCGCCATCTGCTGGCAGAAATATTAATTACAATATGAAATCTGTTGTAGTGACCGTAGTGTGTATAGCACGCAGGTGTAAAATCCGTAACACTTAAAGGGAAAATGTCACCAGGAAATGATCTATTGGTTAAATCACGATTTTATATTAAAGATATTTTATAAAGAATGTTTGGTGATGTTGGACTCTGAAACAGAAAGAGCAGATATGTAGTATAATAAATGACACATTCTACCTAATCTTTTCCTACAAGGGGAGACCGGAGCGCTGCGCAGTAAAGCGCAGGGATCTTGACTGGGGGCGGGCTGTAGGGGGACCAATAACGCGCTAGGGCGCGAAGAATTGGGGGGCGGGGCTTAACCCCATTCGAATTGACTATGCCGCGCAGCCCGGGAAGCGGCCATTCCGGAGCTGCGCGGCATGCTAACGAGCGGTCAGCTCCCTCCCCCCCCACCTTTTCACTGTAATGGCATCCCTCGATACCATCCTGGAGCAGATCAGAGCTGCTGCCGGCGTCCATGGTGAGGCCTGGCTGCAGGAGCGGCTGGCTGACATTATGCAGCCTGCCGCCCCCCCCCATTAACCCTTCACTACCCCCGGAGGCGTCTGAGCGGCGGCGGCCGCGTAGGACTCGCCCGCCGGCACGTTTGAGCCCTGATGAGCCCCCTAGGGCCCGGCGACATAGGAGTCCCTCTCGGGCCCCTCCAGGCCGGGCACCCCGCTCCACTGCTCAGGGGCGGAGGTCCCGGTCTGGGAGGAATCCTGCCAGTCGCCTGGCCCCTGCGGAGGTGGAGATCCCTGCCACTGGCCTCAGTGGGGGGACCTCCACATCCAGTCTCCATATGGCTACAGCACGTGGTGCAGCGGTCCCCTCCTGTGATGCTCCAGCGGGAGGGGGACTGTGTCTTCAAGTCCCGTCGGTTCCGGCTTTCCAAGTGCCCTTGGTACAGCAGCGGGAAATTCTGAACGACGAGCAGCACGGCGCTGGCCCCTCCTTCACGGCACCACAGCCCCGGTCCGAGGTGCATCCAGTGGTTTCAAGTGCATACGCGGGTGCAGGTCAACCTTCCCAGGGATGTCGGTCGTGCTGCAGCTGTCAGCGGGATGGTTCTCAACAATCAACAGGCGCCAGCGTTCTCCTGTACAGCGACCCAGGTCAGCAGGATGCAGGACCGTCGACTGGTGGGCCCACAGCACCTACGCAGTCTGGTGAGTACCATTCATTGTCGTGTCCGTTTCCTCCTATTCTAATGTCCCAGGGGTTAGGGATAGATAGGCCGGAGTCCCCAGTGGGTGGTGGTGTAGCTTCTGAGGGGATTAGGGAGCTATTGGGTAGCGTGAGGGAGCTACTGTCGCGCTGCGAACAGAGTGTTAGCGGTTCCCCGGTGGCGGCGTGGGTCCCTCCTGCGGTTCAGTCAGTAGCGTCACAGAGTGCGCCGGTGGTAGGGGCTCCGGCGGGTGTCACAGTGTCTGTCCAGACAGATAAAGAGAAGGTTGATTCGGTGAGGCTAGACGACAGGGCTCGGGGGGAGGTTTATGTGTGTTTTGAGGGTCCTCTAGGGGCGCATTTAAAAAAGGAAGTGAGGGAGAAGATTTGGAAGGACGAGTACGTCGAAATCTTTTCCTTGCTCCCTTTAGCTAAATTTAACTTAGACAAGAGTAAGAAGGAGGATAGCAAAAAAGAGGAGGAAGAAAAACGTAGGTGGCGCCTGATTCCACAGACTTTTGCTAATTGGCTTCAGGCCTTTGCCATTTTAGCGAGTGTCATTGGTGAAAAGGCTCCTGACAACTGTTCGGGGCTTTTTTGCTATCAGGACTCTATAGGTGAGGCGTATCGGGTGTATGGGGGTCAGACATGGCTGCGGTATGATGAGCAGTTCCGTCAGCGTAAGGCGGTTCGGCCCAGCATACGGTGGGACCAGAAAGATATAGGTTTGTGGCTTCGGGTTATGGCGCCAGCTCGCTTTGGCCAGCCCTTTCCTGGGGCGGCCGGTGGAACCGGCCATGGTGGTCTCAGTTACGGCTCAGGGGGGGCAGGTGCACAGGCCCAGCAACGTTACGGGCTGTGTTGGCAGTTCAATGAAGCCCAATGTAAATTCGGCTTCAACTGTAGATTCAAACATGCCTGTTCATTCTGCGGAGGGGTGTCCCATGGTGCGGCACGTTGCTTGCGCAAACAAAGGACCAAGGCCTTGCCTAATAGTGGACAAGGGGCAGACGCCGGTGAAGCTGGAAGCCATGCTTCCGTACCTAAATAGTTATGTTAACAGGGTGAGTGCAAAGTTTCTGGTAGAAGGTTTTAGGGAGGGTTTTAGGATTCCCCTGCCGACGCACACAGTCCCCTTTTGTATAACTAACTTGAGGTCGGCAGCGGAACACTCGGGGGTGGTGTCCAAAAAACTGAGGAAGGAGGTGGCCTTGGGGCGCATGGCGGGCCCCTTCGCATCACCCCCTTTGGAAGGTTTAATTGTATCTCCTTTGGGGGTGGTGCCGAAGAAGGAGCCGAATCAGTTTCGGCTCATACATCATTTGTCTTATCCCAAAGGAGCGTCGGTCAACGATGGTATTGCACCCGAGCTTTGTTCGGTAGTATATACCTCGTTTGATGCAGCTGTGCATTGGGTACGGCGTTGCGGTCCAGGGGCCCTCTTAGCTAAGACGGATGTGGAGGCGGCGTTCAGGTTACTGCCGGTACACCCTGACAGCGTTAGGTTACTGGGCTGCTACTGGGACGGCGGGTATTACGTGGATCGTTGCCTCCCTATGGGTTGCTCAATATCGTGCGCATACTTTGAGGCGTTCAGCACCTTTTTAGAGTCGGTAATTCGGGATGTGGCGGGGGTTGAGTCAGTGATACACTACCTCGATGATTTCCTCTGTATAGGTCCGGCGGGCTCCGATGTATGCGCGGTTTTGTTGGCAACCGCGCGGTGGGTCGCCAGTAAGTTTGGGATACCGTTGTCACCGGAAAAGACTGAGGGTCCGTGCACTAGATTGAGTTTCTTGGGCATAGAGCTTGACACTGTGGCAATGGAGTTCCGGTTGCCTGGTGACAAGCTGGTGAGGCGTGCTCGTCACATGCGAAAAATTACGTTGCGCGACCTCCAGTCATTGTTAGGCAGTTTAAATTTTGCCTGCCGCATTATCCCCATGGGTAGGATTTTTTGTCGCCGGCTGGCAGGGGCCATGAACGGGGTGTCAAATCCACGACACTTTATTCGGCTGGGGGTGATACATCGGGAGGACCGGGCAGTATGGGACACTTTTTTAGACCAGTTCAATGGTAGATCACTGGTCCAGTCAGCAGTGATCGATGTGTTCGATTGTGACCTCTTTACGGATGCGGCAGGGGGCCACGGTTTTGGGGCCTATTACAGGGGGCAGTGGTGCGCCGCTCCTTGGCCTGCGTCGTGGCGTGAACAAGGTCTGACGCGGAATTTGACTGTACTTGAGTTATTCCCGATTTTAGTCGCGGTGTCCATATGGGGTGGGGCGTTCCAGGATAAAAAAGTTAGATTTCATTGTGATAACATGTCAGTTGTGTCGGCCATTAATAATGTGACTGCGTCTTCTCCTCCAGTTATCAAGTTGCTTCAGCGTTTAGTATTGCGTTGCTTGTGCCTGAATGCATGGGTGGTGGCAGTGCATGTTCCGGGGGTTAAAAATGACGTTGCTGATTCTTTGTCTCGTTTCCAGTGGGAGCGGTTTCGTGCCCTGGCTCCGGGGGGCGGAAGTGGAAGGGATTCCATGTCCTCCAGAATTATGGGACTTGGTTTGCGAAAAGCAGGGACATTGATTCAGGCATCGTTGGCCCCCGGCACCTGGGATAAGTATTCAAGGGCTTGGCAGCTTTGGGAGGATTGGGTGGGAGATTTAGGTCAGGTACATACTGATGAGGATAGGGTTGGGGCTTTATTGTTCTTGTTAAGCCGTTGGTCTTCAGATGGATGGTCCGTGGCGAAAGTTAATGGTGCGGTAGCGGCGTTGGCATTTGGTTTCAAGTTGAGGGGTTTGGCGGACTTTACCAAACATTTCTTGGTTCAACGTGCGCTTAAGGGGTTCCGCAGGGGCAGGGGAAGTAGTGACACACGGCGCCCGGTTACATTTCAGCTTTTGGAGCGTTTGGGGTTGGAACTGGGCCGTTTTTGTTCTTCGCACTATGAATGCGTTTTGTTTCACCTGGCTTTTTCTCTAGCCTTTTTCGGGGCTCTCAGGGTGGGTGAGTTGGTGTCCGTGTCGACTAAGCGGCCGGGTGGTTTACAGGTGGATGATGTGTACATGGAGGAAGGGGTCCTAGTGGTCAGGGTTCGCAGGTCTAAGACGGATCAGGCGGGGGCAGGGAAGTATCTGCGCCTGGGTGCGGTTGTAGGGTCAGATATGTGCCCGGTGCGTTGTTTGCTTGTTTTTCGGGGGGTTGGTTCCAGCTTCTGCGGGCGGTCCCCTCCTGCGTCATGAGGATGGTTCGTTCCTTTCCCGTTATCAGTTCTCGGCTGTTTTTAGGGGTTGTTTGGACTCGCTGGGCCTTGACGCCTCTCGATATGCTCCACACTCTTTTCGCATTGGCGCAGCGACAGAAGCAGCTAGTTGGGGGTTGAGCTCGGAGGTGGTCCGACGTATCGGTAGGTGGGAATCGCAGAGGTATAGATCATACATACGTCCACACCTTGCCCAAATGTGAATCATTGTGTTGTTGGGTATTTTCTCCGCCCTCCCCCTACTTTATTTCTTCTTTCGTAGGCCCTTCTGCTCGGTTAGTCTGGATCTTCGGCCATTCTTTTGTGTTCTGGGGCGCGGAGAGGGCCGGCGTGCGGCGGAATGGTCGGCAGCTGGGGTTCGACAGGGCTGCGGTCGTTGTACGTTGGATTGGAGTCCGAGGTATGGTGTGGAGTCGGGTCATGCCCGAAATCCACAGGTGCACGAGGTTGGATCGGTCTCCGGACATTATCGTGATACATGCTGGTGGCAATGACCTGGGGGTTCGTCCCTTTCGCGATTTAGTGAGGGACATAAAGTATGACCTGTTGAGGTTGTGGTCCATGTTTCCGGGGATTGTTACCGTGTGGTCCGATATTGTACCGAGAAAAACATGGCGGGAGGCTAGGTCTGTTGAAAGGCTCAACAAGGCCAGGATTAAGGTTAACCGGGCTGTTGCGGGGTTTGTGTCCAGGAACGGCGGTGTGTGCGTGCGGCACAAGGAGTTGGAGTCTGGGGAGGGGGGAGTTTTGGTTGCGGGACGGGGTCCATCTGAATGCGGTGGGGTATAGATTTGTGGACGCTAGGTATCCAGGAGGGTGTTGAGAGGGCCCTGGAAGTGTGGCGGGTCTCTCACGCTTAAGGGATTAAGGCGTGCTCGCAGTGGCGGGTGGGGTCCTTGGAGTTGGTGGTCAATTGGCTAAAAGGGTGGAGTCAAAGGTAGGCTCCACCTATACATTTGGTGGTAATTGCACATTTTGGTGGATGGCCTGGCGCACGGTGAACGGTTACAGGGTAAATTGGCCCTGGGAGCTGGTACATGGAAGAAGGAGTTCGTCTTTATTCATGGTGCCGCCGAGCCGGTGGTCGCGGCTGGTGGTAAATTTATGGTGTGGTTATGTTAGCGCCAGGCCGGGGGATTGATAGTTTTTTGTAGCTCCAAGGACTCTTACCCAGGTTAAGCGTTTATTGTTAAATTATTTTAAGTTATGCAAATTATAATAAGTTATACTTGTTGTTATTTATTTGTTGTTTGTTAATAAATACGGCTGCTGTGGCCGATTTAATCCAACCCTTTGGTCTTGGTTTATTTCTAAGGGGGTGGGGGGTTTGAGAGCTGGGGGGCAGGGGTCGAGGCTGGAAAAGAGGGGGAAGGCATTTAGGCCCAGCAGTTTGGGTATCAAAGGTGGTGAGGGGTTCATAGGGGGACCCCGTTATCAGCAATGCCCAGTCAGGGGAGACCGGAGCGCTGCGCAGTAAAGCGCAGGGATCTTGACTGGGGGCGGGCTGTAGGGGGACCAATAACGCGCTAGGGCGCGAAGAATTGGGGGGCGGGGCTTAACCCCATTCGAATTGACTATGCCGCGCAGCCCGGGAAGCGGCCATTCCGGAGCTGCGCGGCATGCTAACGAGCGGTCCCTCCCTCCCTCCCGTTTTTTTCTCTTTCTTGGGCTATTTTAACTTGTTTATCTTTTTGCAGGTGGTGTCACGGTGGCCTTGGCGGGTGGGGTCCTTGGAGTTGGTGGTCAATTGGCTAAAAGGGTGGAGTCAAAGGTAGGCTCCACCTATACATTTGGTGGTAATTGCACATTTTGGTGGATGGCCTGGCGCACGGTGAACGGTTACAGGGTAAATTGGCCCTGGGAGCTGGTACATGGAAGAAGGAGTTCGTCTTTATTCATGGTGCCGCCGAGCCGGTGGTCGCGGCTGGTGGTAAATTTATGGTGTGGTTATGTTAGCGCCAGGCCGGGGGATTGATAGTTTTTTGTAGCTCCAAGGACTCTTACCCAGGTTAAGCGTTTATTGTTAAATTATTTTAAGTTATGCAAATTATAATAAGTTATACTTGTTGTTATTTATTTGTTGTTTGTTAATAAATACGGCTGCTGTGGCCGATTTAATCCAACCCTTTGGTCTTGGTTTATTTCTAAGGGGGTGGGGGGTTTGAGAGCTGGGGGGCAGGGGTCGAGGCTGGAAAAGAGGGGGAAGGCATTTAGGCCCAGCAGTTTGGGTATCAAAGGTGGTGAGGGGTTCATAGGGGGACCCCGTTATCAGCAATGCCCAGTCAAGTACATAGCAGTCTGCTCAGCTCCTCCTGCTCTATAACATGCTGCCTGCAGATTATACTGCATTGTCAATGTGACAGGTTTACTTTTATACCTGAACCCATATCAGTTGACGACAGTTGTGATGGAATTAGTTCTAGAATCCTGACGTCTTCTGTAGCCACTGTACAAGTCCAGAAGATGCAGGAGGGAACATGACAAGGATCCAGCCAACATAGGTGGACTCACTGCCCTTCTCATTGACTACTCCATGACATACAATTACAGTATTCTTTACATTATTTCTAACCCAGAATATACCATATCTGCCTTATGTTGTGTATGATTCATTGAAGGGGTTTTCTCACAAACAACACTTATCCACTATCCATAGACAGAATAGATGATAAGTATCTGATTGGGGGGTTCAACTGCTGGGACAACCATCAATCGCAAGAACAGGGGTCCCATGTACCCCTGTCTGCTGCAGCTCCAGTCAATTCAATAGACCTGCAAAAACTAGCCATGTATAGTGCTAGTCACTAGCCACTGTAGACATGTGCAACCCCCTCTTTCAGGGATACCCTCATTCTCCTGATTTACTGATCAAACACTTATTCCTTATCCTGTAGATAGTGTTTGCGGAAAATCCCTTTAAGGGGCAGTCAGTTTTGTATTATATATAGAGTCTACTATAAGCAAAATTTCCACTGAAATATTGCTGTAAGGTCTTTCAGTGACATAATGTGTAAAAGTGCAATTTTGCTGTTGAGAAAATTAACTTAGGTGTGGACCCACCTACCGCAGCACCTGTTTTCAGCACTGGGAGCTCTGGTGGGCTCTGGTGGGCTCAGTCATGGCCAGGGAGACCACTGGCCAATCACAGGCCTCAGCTTTCGCCTTGGGCTGTTGACACCAGTCAGGAGGCTAAAAGTGGCTGGAAAACATGCAGAGGAGAACCACTGGTCACTGCAAGGAGAGGTCAGGTAAGATGAGTATGACTGTTTATTATTTTAATGGGCCTCCAATATACTCAGGGGTGTGAAAAGAATAATAGCACTTCTGGTTAGGATCGAACAAGTTATAACCTAGTAACCTTCTCCAGATTGATTGGCAATTGCTCCTCTAAGATCATTGCTGATGTCTTTCCTCCTTGCCATTTTGTTAATACACACCTGAATGCTCCAGACCAGCAAACGGCCAAAACCTCTGGTCATACTTGCTGTTGATTAAATAATTAAGGAAATTTGATTAGCAGCACCTGGCAGCTACTTATCCTCTTAATTCATATGGAATTAAGACCTTGTAAGGGCCAGATATATTTTTTATTATGTCTTGAAAAAACATAAAATTCAAAGAGGGTGTACTTTGTTTTTCTCATGACTGTATATATGTATAATCAGATAATTAATTCATTTTTAATTCCCTACTCGCAGCTTTAGTGACTCGAAATTATATTTCCATTATGGCCTCTGGTAGGTACAATATTAATTATTATATGACCTATTATTAGAGTTACATATGGTTTTTACAGTAGCGACAAGTTTAATACCACTTGTGCCTGAATACAGAGCATGAGGATCTTACTAATGGGTAATAGATTAGGATTCAGGATTTTTAGGCTACATGCACACGACAAGGCTGGGAGGAGGGGGGGGGGGGTGATTTTACAGATTAATTCACTTGTATGCCTTCCGTCCCCTATTGGGGGGTTCCATTCTTTTCCAGAGCCTCAGCCTGCATAGTCATAGGCATGAGGCCTTACACAGATTGGATGGGGGGATTTAACCCTTTCCCGACATCCACAGCACAATTATGGCAGGTGTTGGGTATTTAAATATGGCGGCCACCGGAGACCCGGTGGCAATGGCCGTAATCAGTGCCCGCATAACCGAGACACCATTTTCATGGGCGTTGACATTTTGGGGTGTAACGAGATCCATTGTCATAACAGCCGGGAGCCTATTGAATACTCCCAGGCTTGTCCCTTTACAAGTTCTATTACACACTAGGCAGGCTTTAATAGAATCCTTGCAATTTTACAATGCTTTGCAATACATTAGCATTGCAGTGCATTATATTAGTGATCAGACCCCCTGGGCTTCAAGACCTCTGGGGGGGGGGGGGGGGGTCTAAAAATAACAGTACAAAAAATACAGAAAAAAAAATCAAAATTCAAATCACCCCCCTTTCCATAGAATACATGTAAAAGTACATAAATATAGTAAAACACATGCACATTAGATATCTCGTGTCTGAAAATGCCCGGTCTAAAAACTTATAAAAATATTTTTCCCATATGGTGAGCACCATAACAGGAAAAAAAAATCAAAAAAGCTAAGCTGTAATTTTTTTTGCTGTTGTGCCTCCCATCTGGTCCCGGCAAAAAAAAAAAAAAAAAAAAAAAAAAAAGATGCCTTATATATCCCCTATATACATACATACATCCCTATATATTGTATAGGGAAATATAAAAAATAACAGGTGTCAGAATATGGCGACTCTAAGAAATTGGGGTTAAAACGTTAAAAAAAAAAAAAAACTATATAAATCTGGTATTGCCATAATTGTATTAACCCATAGAATACAGGTTACATGTCATTTGGGTTGCACAATAAACACTGTAAAAACAAAGTCAGTAAGAAAGTCGACCAAACACAGTTTTCCTCTAATTGCACCCCAATCTGATGGGGTGGCACATAGTCTCCCCAGCCTGGCAAATTTGCTATCATTTACACCAAAAACTGGGATACTTTATAGCAGGGGTCGGCAACCCCTGGCACGTGTGCCACTCTTGGCACGCAAAGCTTATTTCCCTAGCACGGCAGCGGATTCCTCACCCAGCAGCTTCGATCGGACCAAACATGGCCGAAACAAAACTGCTATTATTATACTGTGGGGTCTCTTCAGACCCCCGAGTATAATAAGCGGAGACTTAGGAGAAGTGATGAAACATAAAAAACAATGATACTCACCTTGTTCCCTGCACTACGCGGCGGCTGTGCGATCTGCAGGCGCTTCTGACAGCTGACAGGGCCTCAGGGGTGACGTCTGCGTCTGGCGTCATTACGCATAATGACGCGACGTGACCCCAGAGACTCAATCAGCAGTCGCTGACTACAGGCAGAAGCGCCGAAGAGAACAGAGCGGCAGCGGAGCGCAGAAAAAGGTGAGTAGCATTGTTTTTTTATGTTTGTCACCTCTCTTGGTCCTGCACTTATTATACTTGGGGGTCTGAAGAGAGCTATGGGACCTAATACCGTGTGCAGGGACCGCTATGGGACCTAATACCGTGTGCAGGGACCACTATGGGACCTAGTACCGTGTGCAGGGACCGCTATGGGACCTAATACCGTGTGCAGGGACCGCTATGGGACCTAATACCGTGTGCAGGGACCGCTATGGAACATAATACCGTATGCGGGGACCACTATGTGACATAATACCATGTACAGGGGCCACTATGGGACATAATACCGTGTGCAGGGACCGCTGTGTGACATAATACCGTGTGCTGGGGCCACTATATGACATAATACCGTGTGCAGGGGCCATTATAAGACATAATACAGTGTGCAGGGGTCACTATGTGACATAATAAAGTGTGCAGGGGCCACTATGTGACATAATACGGTGTGCAGAGGCTGTTATGGGATATAATACCTTGTGTAGGGGCCGCTATGGGACATAATACTGTGTGCAGGGGCTGCTATGGGACATAATACTGTGTGCAGGGGCTGCTATGGGACATAATACCATGTGCAGGGGCCGCTATGGGACATTATTCTGTATAACGATGTGTTTTCTGCATTAAGGATGTGCTTTTGCACAGAAAACACAGGCATTTTTTTGTGTAAAAATGCACCATGTGAACGCAGTTTTACACTGAAGTAAAAGTTCCAGTGGCCTAAGACTATATCTGCATCCAGATACATAGTGTGTATTCACAATAATGTGCCGCCATACGGTGCTCCTGGACACTTACATTTACCACTAATTGGGGGCTGCACATGGACTTTCATTGCTTTTAATTGGAAAGTACAGGAGCGTCCCAGGAAATAGCAGTAAACGCATGCGTCATAAAGCATCTGGTGGCAGCACTTCTGTGTTATGGTTTGTGGTATATGACTTTAGTTTAGGGGTCGTCAGACTTACAATTATTGACCGGCACTCCGAGTACCTCATCTTTGATTTTTTAATTAAAATCGGCACGCCGAACAAAAAAGGTTGCCTACCCCTGCTTTATAGCTTGACCCTAGTCCAGGTCCTAGCTGCTGTAGGTTTGAGTTTCTGAAGCACGGAGGGCCAGAGATGTGACTAGTTTATTATGACACATGCGTTTCTTAAAAAATTAGGCGCAACTCTTTACTGGACAGGGAATTAGAATATTTAGTGATAGTTTCGGCCTGCAGAGCTGCAGGGAGTCCATGTGCCGCCTTACAGCTTCCTACACACAACTTTGTTGTCCAGAAGGCCTAAATCTATATCCAGGGGGATAATGGTGTTATCTGGGGTATAATAAAGATTATCAATACATTCTATTACATCAATACATTTTATTAGTAATGTACACCCCGCTCGCCCAGAGCCCTGTTTATTACCTGTGTGGAGGGGGGGGGGGGGGCAGTAGTCTTGTTCCTTTATCTCACTGACATCACTGACTCCCCTCTGACGTCACTGATTCCCCTCTACACGGGCTGCAGGTCCATTATTGAGTACAGCAGTCGGTCATCTGCATAATGCTTGTTATGTGTTCTGTCTACAGAGTATATCACGTCTCAAGACCTTCAAGTTTTGTTGAATGACAAGATCTTTGTTGACTTCTTCAACACTTTCCTGAGCCTTCCTGTGAGTTATTATTGAGATCTATGTGTGTCCCTTAAAGGAATTTATTTATAATAATAATAATAATAATAATATAATGAATGATGATAATAATAATATAATATAAATAATAATAATAAATAACAATAAAAATAAAATGCTGCAAAAATACCAGAAAACCTGGAGCTTAGGTGTCTGTGTTCATCAAAAGTTTCTTTTATTGTACATTTTTAATCCCAGTCATGGAACCTTGCTGGGCGGGCCAATGGTCCATGACTAGGACAGAAACGTAGATAAGTCTGGGATGATACAGAAAATGACAATGTGAGAATCAGACTCTGTTCACAGCTATATTGGAGGCTCCTTGCTATACTATTTTTCCAGTAAAACGATGGATTCCTATGTTCTATGTCTTTAAGATATGTATGCAAATCAGCGCTGCTTTTTGCCTCTAGCGCCACCTGTTGGAAGTTGGCAAGAAAAATGTGTCTTTTGTAAATGACTCATATTACAGAAGTGAACATGAAACAGTACAAAGTGAACTGAACATAATGTGCCATCTAGTGTTCATACAGTATAATAAAGTTATTTATTTATTTATTTTAGCTTTTCTTATGTTGGGGTTACATGTATTATTCTGTATTCACTTTTAGTGAAATGCAGGGGTAAATGACTAAAGGAAAGCTTCTATATAAAACACTAACAATGTATCCATATGGACCTGACATGTGCCAGAGTATGCTTTTGGCATATACCTGGGTGGTGTGCATCACTATATCTTTTTCTATACTATTGAAAAGCAAATACATACAACACCTACACTTTATATATATATATACAACACAACATATATATAGATATATATATATATATATATTTTTTTTTTAAACAGTAAATTATGCAACCATATGGCATAAGGTTGCTTATATCCAATCCATATATTCACCTTATGCATCCAGGCATTGCCCGCATAGTGCCATACTAATTTTCAGTTCAAGAGATAACACATACAGTAACCAGTTAGTAAGGTGCATTACCCAGGGTCTACGTGGTGTCAAAAACTCTGCTCACATAAATGCAGAGTTATGCTGCCCTCTGCTGTTCACTTTCAGTTAAACTTGTAATAGTTCATTTGTTTTACTCCAGTCGCTATACAACACAATTCCAAAACCCATCAAATCCCATTAGGTCAAAGGAGCCGACAGAACCGTTATGATGAAATAGGATGGGACCAGTATACAGTACAGTGGGCACAGTATACAATATAAATGGATTGGGTCATCATTGTGTATACTGAATTATTACAGAGAGAGCAGAAAGAGGTAACACATGCATAACCTTATTCTGCCCGTTCTGTTTCCAGGTTTTCGGCCAAACTCCAGTTTTCATCCCAGTTCTCCAGCACTGGGAGCTGTGGCCGCTTCTACCTTCTCACCTGGTGAGTTTCTGGATTCTCATTGTATGTTTGTCTCTCATAGACTTCCCAGCAGTCCTCTACCACCCACTACCTGTATATAGCTGACCGAAAGGTGCCAAGATTGTACTAAACAGACCCCATAACTAATGTCAGGCAGGGCTTGTTTTAGGATGTGGAAAAATGGCCAACTGGCCAAGGTCTCTGTTTTCTTGATGGACCTTAAAATTGACCCAATCTAGTATTATTTATTGGCATATGGTGTCGTTTGGGAACTGGTTTGTAGTATTATGTGGGTACTATTATATAGGGCAGTGTTATGTGGGCACTTTAAGCAAGTATTATTCTGATACATTGTAACCTGGGCAGAACACAGGTAGCAAACATGTCGTGACGTAAACAATGTCCTAGCAATGAGGCATCTTGCATGGTGGTTACAAAATTAACGGTACTTGAAACATGAATGAGGACATTAGCCTAAAGCTGGGGTCTCACAGGACAAACAATGAAATAGAAATGGATTTTTTTTTTTTAATGTCACCATATGAAGAACATTTCAAATGGGATGTTTTGTTGGTGGAATTGTATTTGGTCCCCCGCAGCTTCCAACTTTGCATTGCAAAGGTTGAAGGAAACAGAAACCTGAAAGCCTAAACTAGCATGCTGCAGCACAGGCCACTTTGCGCTTTTTTTTTAATCATGTTCATTTACTATTCTACCACTGCATATTGAGGCAGGTTAGCCACTGGCAAGTCCACGGCAGCCATGGGGGAGTTCACACTACCATTACTAAAGTCCGTCCCTCTCTTCCATCATAGGGTGACAGCAACGAACTTTAGCTGTCACAGAGAACGGTCACAGACTGATTCTGTGTCTGTTCCCATTGACACTAATGTAAACAATATGACGCTAGCTTCTGTCATGTTTGTTTAATTTTGTAACGGAATATAAAGTCGTGCATGCAATATATCTTATTAAGGAGATCTGTTTCCATCTCCATATTCAGCTCTCACACAGAACTCAATGGAGCAGGGAGGGGGAGGAGGAGGCTGTTAACTGATTTATTGCACAATGGTATAGTCTAATCTTGAAACATAGCAGTATCAGAAGGGTTCCCTCCCTCACAGAGAAGCAAAGTGTAGCAGCCAGTGTGCCTTTTCCAGCAGTCTCTTCCTCTCCCTCCTCTCGCCATAGACTCATATATGTAAAAAGGAACTCAACTTTATAAATGAAGAAGGAAACAGATTTCTTTGATAAGATATATTACAAAATTTCTTATATTCACCTGTACTATTCATTTCTTATAAGTTGTTTTATAATCAATGGTAGACTTTAATGAATGTATATAGATAGCTTTAACTCAGCGAGATCTAGCAAAAGGCATCCTAGGTCTTTGCAATCCAGGGGCTCACCTGTCAGCAAGGAAAAAGACAAGGACATTCACATACAACTACTGTAAATTGGCAATAATGTTATCAGCAAATACAACATTAGTGAATGAGGAATATAAAGCGACTCTTTGCTTCCTCCCCCTGCCTTGCAGACAGCTATGTTACATTCACTCATTCCAGACTTCTCATGTGTAGTCCTTGTCACAATTCTCTGACATGCAGAGCTCGAGGTCTAATGGCTTAGTCATCTGGCTGCAAGAACATCGACTTCGGTTGTTTTGTCGCACTGACCTGTGTCTACATTACCTGCTGTGCCGGAAATTGCTGCTAAACTGCAGGGAAAAAGTTATTCCCAGACAAACAAAAAAGAACAAGATGAGGCTCTGACAAGAGGTAAGAATAATTTAGAATGATAGACGTGTGTCTCAGTGTATGACCATAATGTATGGTCCCAATTTCTCACAGATGACGTACGATCAGCAGACAGTAAAGTGACATTTGACCTGCCATGTTGGTAGTAGCTTGTAGTGTGACGCCATTGGCTGATTTGCTGCCACATTAATGTTATAGGTGTGATTTTTCTCTTGCGATTTACTACGACAGCCCCATCTGTTGAGAAGATTGATATTCAGGGCATACCTATAGGAAATGCTAAGGTAGCAATCGCTACCATGCCCTGTAGCCTTAGGGGGACCCAAAGGCCTCTCTACAACTATTATATAGCACATACAGTAGTAAATGACCAGTTATACCGAATCTTTCCCCCAAAAACTATATATCCATTTATATCAAGATATTTGTCTAGATACATGCTACCGGTAGTACTGTACATGTCCTCATGATATCCTGCTACATTACTGCAGCATCTGTCTCTTCTGACATGTGAGACACATTATATAGCATAAGAGTGTATATACACTAAAAAAGCCACTGGAGTCGCTATAGCTAAGACCAGGCCCAGAAACCAGGGGGCCAGCAGGTGACTGTCAGCACACCAGGGCTGGTTGGAAGTCTTTGATCTCCTTTCTGATTTCCTTTGACGGTTGGCAGTCTGTACTTCATAAATTTATGAGTCCTGCCCCCTGGTGCACTGGAGTGGGCAGATTTATGATACACAGCCTTCTACTGCCCAAAAGGAGAAAACAATCCGTTAATGGCCAAGCATATAGTCAAATAGGGATTCTGTGCTGCAAAAGGGGGCATGACTACTATGTGGGGTGCCCTAACAGGGAATGGGAATGACGTCTAACTAAAGCATATGGCATGGGGTAGAATTTAGACATCAACATTAGTTTGCATTTTATATTAGTGCATTGTATAACAGATGAGACAGCTTCTGATCATTGGGTGTTGCATCGTTGTATTGGAAGTGTTCGTGGGAATTCTACGTTTCTGCGCATTTCTTCATGGCTCAAGAGGTGCATATTTTTATTTCTTTTTTTAATATATTGATGATATATACTGTGGTAAAGTCCTGGACGGGGTGTATATCTCGCCTGGTTTCCTCAGCCAGGTGAGATAGAGGAAATCCAGGGTTTAGCTTGCTCTAGCAGACCATAGTCTGCTAGCATTTTTCATTATAATATATGGGCTGTTTTTTTCTGGACTGGAGGGCAGGATTGGTAGTGGGTACTCTCCAGTCCACACCCCAGTCCACTTTGGGATTTGCCCTCCCTAACCCCAGGTGAGGTTTCCTGTGTGTTTTTGATTGAGGAAGAAAGCTCAACACAAAAAGGGAGCTCTAATATACTGTAGAGGAGGGAGAGACCAAACACTCCTGGAGGTGAGCGTTTACGTTGGACCGCTGTGCTCACTACTTTATGTTCACCCGCATGGGGATAGTGAGGTATGCTGTTGTTAGCTAGCGCCGGATAGGCCTAGACGTTTATTATGTTTGGACACTTTTGTTTTGTGCTGGAATTGCCACAATAAAGCTCTATCACAGTTTTAAGTAACCTGCTGTGTGTGAACTTGGTCATTGCCACCCCACCATGCATGCTGATCCCTACAATACATACAGCAAAATTGTCCTTCACTCAGTATTTCTGAAATCTGATCTTATTAGGTGATTATTGAAAAGTAAAGTTATCCAGTGCATTTAATGCAGGTGTATCACCTATTGCAAAACAGGTCACAGACTATTGGACTTTGGCTATGAAACATAAAAGCAATCACATAGCAAATATGAAATCAAGTATCATTTTTTTTTTCTACAAACCTTATCGCTGTAAATTAAAATTAGTCTCACCCTCAGTCAAAAAAAGGATCCATCAGGATTTGTTGGGATAAAGCACAAAATATGACCAGGGTCCTAATATACACTGATGAACACTGATGAATTTCACCGGCATATTATTACAGTCTCTGTCATTTTGCTGTTACCACACAGCCTGTAATAATATCCAGCTTAAATTCATTGGTGTTTCACTAAGGCTGAAAAACCAAGGCCGAAAATTGGCTGAAAAAACTAAGGCCGAAAATTGGTGGAGAAAAAATCCTGCACAGAAGACTTTTTTCCTCCACCGTTTTCATTTTCGAAACAGCAGAAGCCCATTAGGGACCCCATTGACTATAATGGAGTCCGCCAGTCTTAGGGTGTACATGACCTATGAATAGCATAGCCAGCTAAGTTTTACCTTCGGACTTCATTTGCCATATTAAAGTGAATGGATCCATCCAAGTGTACGTATAAATGCCATGTTCAAACATATACCCCTGTGTAGGGCTGACACAATGTGAACCTAGCTTTAGGAAGGTGTCACATAGTCTTTTTATTACTGTCTTTTGATGCAGTTATTTTCAGCAAAATCCAGAACTGGATTAAAAAATAGTAAATATAAAAGAAAGATTTATACTTCTCCTCTTCTCTTTATAGGTCATCTTGTAAATCTATGAACAGATTTATACCCTACTTCATCGATAATAAATATAGTGATGTCACAATTTAGAGAGCATTAACAGTTATCCAATTATATCCTGATAATGTACAAAGTGATGTCACAGAACAGGAATAGAAAGCACAATTAGGCCACATTACATGGAAAGTAAACACTGTGATGTCATAGGAAAGGGTTATTGCTCTTAGTGATGTCACAGTATTTAAGTAATGTGCACAATGTTGTCACAGAACAAAGAAAAGAAACACAGTGATGTCACAGAACAAAAAAAAGAAACACAGTGATGTCAGGGCTAATGGCTTAAAGGGGTTTTCTGTCAACACATTGATTTTTCATACTGATGACCCATTCACAAGATAAGGCATCAATATGTGATCTTGGGATCCCTGGGAACTCATTTTATTATCTGCCGCTGATGAAAATGAATCCGAATTTTGAATATTTTTAGCTGATAAAGCTAAAAGAGTAGATTTTAGTTATGTAGGTGAACTTCACTTTTGTGTCAAGTAGTTTTTACTGAGAGCAGATTGTGGCATGACTCTTGATTTGTGCTGAATATTTTAGTGCAATGGGTCAAACTTCATAGATCTGTTGAGGTCCCTAACCTGTTCCTTCCTAAACTCATATTTTAGGAGAAGATCTTACCAGTTTCTGGCTTACTGCAGAGAAGATTCTAGGCTTGGATGAGCATAATGTTTCTGAACAAGACCTGTACTACTCCCTCATCAGAATATTACGGGTCAATCAGGAGTTGGAGATGGTGGAGGTGATGAAAGGTCCTCTTTAAGTCAAGATAAAGATAATCTATTGACTTTATTGCATCATTTAAGTCCATAAATCTTTTCCTCTATGCAGATTACAATACAATGTCCTTTAATGAACTGGCCTTGTGGAACCCAAAGTTGGCCATTGAGATGTTGAGCAAGCAGTTTCAAAGCAACAGTAAGAAATAACATATTGCATACAGATTTATGAATTATATGAGAAATATGTACAAGAATATATGTATAAATCTTTAGCTCTCAGGGCAGGTGAAGCTAGAGAAGAAATCAGGATAGACACTATAAGACACATCATGTTCTCTTCTTCCTAGAACCTTTCATCTTTTCTCCTAAAAGCTGTCAGAATGAAGTTCCTGACAATACATCTGTGGACTGGAGCGTGGAAGACCCACTACACATTAGGAAGGGGAATGTTATATTACACAGACCATCGACACGACCTCGGTACTATATCGGATCATATTTTTTACTTTTCAACTTTTAGAGACAAAAAGGGACACCAGCTAGTGCCTGCTGTGCCTATTTTGCTGCAGTTGGAGTCCTTTTGACAATGTCAGTTACAGATTACACATAAAGTATCAGTTACAAAGTGCCCAGGGTCGGACTGGGGTGCCTAGGGCCCATCAGTAAGATTAATTCTAGGGGCCCAGTCAATAATCTGCTGTCTTGTTCTTGCCTCTGAACTCTGTGAGCTGGGGATGTGGGTTCACACAGCAGTAGGCTTCAGGCAATAATAGGATGGGGGTAGACTGGAGGCCTACCCTGGCTCAAAGACCCACCGGTGGATTCACTTGCTCCTGAAGCCTGAAAGTGCCGCCCACATACCTGCCATACAAATTGCCTGCTTTATTCTCCCATGTTCTGAGTAATAGTAATAGTTATCTACTCACAGTGTCTTTCCTTATCCTGCTTTGACTTTTTTAAATAAATCACATGAACACAGTGTGACCTCTTTTTTTCTAGCATGGATTGCTATGCAAATGGGGGGTCTCTTACTGCTGCTTTATGTGACTTCAGATTCATCAAATTACCCTCCCACTGCTTCTTATGCGCTAGTTCTTCTGTGAAAATGCCTCTCTGCTCCTCCTCTGCCTTTCACATATGCTGCTCCTTGTTGCATAGTGCTGGAGTGTTGCTTTAATTTTTGGAGTGCAACCTCATCTTCTACATACATTGACGGCATCAAGTAGTAACTGCTGAAGGCAGCTTCCCCACTGCTTGGCACCCTCATTTGTGGATATACATGCCACCTACCATAGCCCCTCATGTATAGTTCATAGAATGTCACAAGTCACTGCCTGTGGTGTTCATACAGAAATATATGCTGTAGCCTTTGAAGATCATATTGGGCCTTGTATTATGGTGCCACTCTGGACAAAAGATCCTGATCTTTGTATACCCCTACACCCTTGTCATAATACTTGTGCCAAATCTATACCCTCTTGTTTGCTAAAAATGCAGTTTTGACAGTGCTGGAGGAGAGAGAGCTGGGCCAACTCTTTCTAAGGATTCTTTTACAGCCTTTATGGTATGCATGGCCTCAGGGACTGTCATATGAACCTATAATTGCAAACCACAATACGCCTAAATGAAAACATATGGCACAATCTTCCTATAGACCCCTCCACATCACCCTGTGATGTTACAACCTGCTGGTAGCACTGATATCTTGGGATTATGATGTATGACGGAAAACATATTATGGGTCTTTTTTTCATATTCATGTTTTGTAGCTTAGCTTTCTTCTGTATTGAACCTTTAGGTCCCTGTACGAGATTCTACATCACCCTGTGCACTTGAAGTTTTTCCGGCAATACTTGAGAATGAACCATTCGGAGGAGCCACTAGTCTTCTGGCTGATGGCGGAGAAGTTATATAATGTACAGACTGTAAAGCAGCAAAAATTCCACATAAAAGAGATACTAAAGCATTTTTTTCATTCGCACAGCAAACCAGGTACATACAGCTCTGTACTCGGCTGTCTCCAGCAGTCTCATAGACAATGAACAGATAGAAGATAACTTTTAAAATTGGCATAATCCCTTTAAGTGGCATTGGTATAACTCACAATTATCTGCATGTGAAAAGCCAATGCTAAGCTATCCTCTTGTGTCTTCAGGTGAAATTACAGTAAATTATGGAAACTTCCCTTATTATAGAAAATGCTTCGAGAGACGAGATAATTATCTACCAGGATTTGTGGGTGTAAAGTTCTCCGTGAACTACAATAGCAGCAAAGTAGTTGAGATTTTAATAATTTCCACAGAGAAGACATATTTTTTTCCTTCGAGAAACTTTTTTGCATACCTTTCCCCAGAAATAGCCTTAAAGGGTTGAGTCTGTGATCAGAACCCAGCATCTCAACCCAGCCTTGCAGATAGATAGGTTAGAGTCCCCTGAATCAAATGATGTTTTCATGCATGCAGGACTTTATCTTCCGTTACAGATAGTGTCCGTCATGTTGATTACATTAGTGTCAATGGGAACGGACACAGAATCAGTCTGTGACCGTTCTCTGTGAAAGTTTAATGTCCGTTGCTGTCATCCTATGACAGAAGACAGCAATGGACATTAGTAACTGTAGTGTCAACACACCGTAACACTTCTATTTTTGAAGGCATTCTTACTTTGCAGCATTTTTCCAAACCTGTCTAAAAATTTTGCAGAGTACAATACCTATAGGGGGCACCAGAGACAGTTTCTATCTTTGGATTGAGGACTAATTTGCATACTTTCTTTCCCAGGGAACACTGCAAGGAGAACCAACATTCTGTGAGAGTCCCACAATGATCAATGCAGTGCATATTTACCATACTCTCTCTCTCTTTCCTTCCAGCAGAGGATTTGCTGCAGTGTAACGCTGTCATCATTACAGAAATTCCCAAGATGAAACTAGTTACCTCAAGTATTCTGATGTCTGCTCAGGCCTTTGTCTTTAAAAGCATGGACGAAAAATGGTAAGCGATGTAGCACCTAGAATCTAGCATCCTGTATTTAGGGCATCATTTTCTATGTTTATTAAGTTGCAAAATGTATCTCTAGTAAACATATTCAGATTTCACACTGAAAACCTGCTACAGTTTACAATACAATGCATGTGTATGGGGCTTTAAAGCCACAACCACATGCCACAGGTTGAGATTTTTAGCCTGGGGATTTGCTGTTGATTTCTGTTAGAACTGGTGGCTATATTTTTCAGTTATCCACTCCCTTCTGATCCTTAGCTGTGTCATGTGACCCTCTGACTCTCCAATTTACAAAGTGCAGTACATAAACTAACAAAAATGCACCAGAATTCTGGCATAATTTGTGCCAAAAAACTGGCATACATGCTTTACACCTCATTTTCTATAAGTTTTTCACACTTCCTAACAGTTTCTGCACCTCGCCCGACTGGTGGGAGACTTGTTATTTATATGGAAAACAGTGTGATAGAAAGTGCACCAAAATTCTGGAAAATGTGGCAATATTTTTTTTGGAAACTAAGCCAACTAATATGTGGTGTAAAATTAGATTATAGTTAGACACTTTGGGAAATCTGATGCAGTCTAAGACCATCTAATCCAACTTTGCACTGTCTAAAATTTAGACAGTATTAGTTTATCTGCCAAAGTATCTTACGTTTGGACAGGAAGTCAGTTTCTGTATTCACTTCTGAGTGAACCTCAATGTGAGTCTCATAGGAATAAATACAGAAACTGACTTACTGGCCACACGAGGTGTTGTGTCACTTGAAGTGTCTTATTGCTGGTCACATGACACAGCTGAGGACCAGAAAGAAATAGATAACTCACAAATACATTTGCTGGTAAGAAAAGTACCTTCACTACAATTTACATCATGTATCTTTCTACAGGACCAGAGAATAGATTTTTTTTGTGGGGGTGTTAATCTACATGTAGCACTTTAGGTTTTGAGGCTCTGCCAGGATTACAGATTTTATCTGCATTATTTTGCCTGGACATCATGACAGAAACCTGAAGAACTTTATTATAGTTAAAAGTGTATGCCATATTATGTATATGTTTTATATATATACTGAATATATATATATATATATATAGATATATATATATATCTATATCTATATATAGGCTCTACCCCAGCAGCTAAATTTACACTGTGAAGATACTGTATATATATGATATACTGTATATGTTTACCATCACCACCAATGCAGATATGCATGTATAATAATGTATAATCACCATACATGTTTTTGCAGGTTTAAAGGATATCAAGACACATTCCCAGAAGCCAGAGATGATTCTGTTGTTCCTAAAGTTCCCAAAAAAAGAAGGCGTCAATTTATTCCCAACAAGACAGTGAGTAGCTTTCATTTTGCAGTACAAATCTTGGTTAATGGTGCCAAAACTACAAAAGAGACAAACTATGAGACCACTATAAGTCATTGTGCTATGGCTGCAGCCAATGCTAGGGGGCGCTACTGCGTGCATACCTATACAACATCCATTGAGTTCAATAGTAGCTGTATAAATCAATCTACAGTTAGCTCCATCTAGTGGTAGTGGTAGGAAGCCAGTATCTATTATGTTACTATGAATTTGTACAGAGAAGCAGAATATTTGGAGCTATGTAAGAGAAATATATTATGAATTATAGTGTGACTGTCATCAGATTAGAAATAATATATTTGGGGAGCTCTCACTGGGTGAAGCACATCCTATGGGGTCACACAGTCTAACCTTTTATAAATCTTACCTTTTATATATAAATCTTTCCTGAGAGCCATGTCTACTTTTCATCAGTTTTTATTGCTGTGTTTGTTTCCTTTATAACAGAAGAGAGCATGGAATATATTGATCTGCTTTGTCCGCAGCTCATGCAAGTTCCTCCGTACAATAACCAATCCAAACACCAGGACAGAATTTGAGATGTTTCTGCGCCAAGAAGTATACAATGATTCACAGAGTAAGATGGGGATATGGATGAAATAACACCAGAGTCTATATATGTAAACTAGTGGTTAGATTTAAGCGTTTGTATGTCATTATTAGGGGACAGTTATCTATCTATCTATCTATCTATCTATCTATCTATCTATCTATCTACAGTATCTATCTATCTACTCTATCTACAGTATCTATCTATCTATCTATCTATCTATCTATCTATCTACAGTTTCTATCTATCTGTCTTCTACTCTATCTACTCTATCTACAGTATCTATCTATCTATCTATCTATCTATCTATCTATCTATCTATCAGTATCTATCTATCTATCTATCTATCTATCTATCTATCTATCTACTATCTATCTATCTATCTATCTATCTATCTACAGTATCTATCTATCTATCTATCTATCTATCTATCTTCTACTCTATCTACGTATCTATCTATCTATCTATCTATCTACAGTATCTATCTATCTACAGTATCTATCTATCTATCTATCTATCTATCTTCTACTCTATCTACAGTATCTATCTATCTATCTATCTATCTACGTATCTATCTATCTATCTATCTATCTATCTATCTATCTACACTATCTGTCTATCTATCTATCTATCTATCTATCTACAGTTTCTATCTATCTGTCTTCTACTCTATCTACTCTCTACGTATCTATCTATGTATCTATCTATCTATCTATCTATCTATCTACAGTATCTATCTATCTATCTATCTATCTATCTATCTATCTACAGTATCTATTTATCTATCTATCTATCTATCTATCTATCTATCTATCTTCTACTCTATCTACAGTATCTATCTATCTATCTATCTATCTATCTATCTATCTATCTATCTATCTATCTATCTACAGTTCTATCTATCTATCTATCTATCTATCTATCCATCTATCTGTCTATCTATCTATCTATCTATCTTCTACTCTATCTACTCTATCTACAGTATCTATCTATCTATCTATCTATCTATGTATCTATCTATCTGTCTATTCAATATAACAATATGATGAAATCATAACTTGTGCTGATGCTGTCTGGCGAAGGTTCAGGATATAGTCCGAATCATTGTACATACCTACCATACCTAAGAATATTTCCAGGCAGAATATCCTTGGCCTTAGTTTGATCTTTCCTGGGTCCCTGGGAGCAGTGGATACACAAGTCCTGATTGTTATACTGAATGTCCATTGACTGACAACTAGCCTGGAAGCTCTCTGGGTCACCAACATAACAATGGGCAGGTTCCGGCTGCAGGCTCCTGGATATACTCACACTTGTATCGGCCTGGTTCCCTAGTCTAGGGCTGTAACTACTGCACTTCAGAGTGTTCCCCGTGGGTCATCCTTCCCAGGACTCTGCTCCTTCTGCCCCACAGCTACCACTGTGATCTGCTAGGTATGAAACTCTGCCACAAGACTAGACTCCATCCAGCTAAAGTGATTCTGGGGGCCCAACCTCTAAGAACCACTAGGAAATAGACCATAGTAGCCTTCAAATTTGGGTGCCTTCTGCTTGACAATATTGTGTTAGAGCCTGGGCCTACTGGAGGATCCTCTGGCACTCTGATGGCCAGTCCTACACTGTCCCTCCTAATAAAAGCCATTGACCTTGCCTCTGTGCCATACACCCACACTAAATAACTAAACTCCACCTCCATGGGCAATGTCATTTCTTGCACACTTGCTTCTGTATGTGAGTGTTGGTTTGCCACATGCATTAAATGGACAGTCCCATAGTTGAACATAACAATGACAGCATTGTTTAATGGTGTTGTGTGCGTCACATTAACCCCTTATAGACTCTCTACTTTCAAACAATTTTTATAAACATTTTCATAAATCTCAAAATGTGTTACGTTCTATTCATCCTTATAGTATATATCAGTAATGCTATCAATGTGTTGTAAATCTTCCCATGACTAATGCTCAGCGCTCATTTGGAGGTCCTTTTCCACGTCATGGCATGACCAGTATGCCTGATGAATCAGAAATTTTGCACCCTAGACATCGCTTAGTACTCAGCCGAATTATTGTTGTCAATTACCTCATCAATGATCTGTCCTTCTGCATTGAGGTCATCAGGTTAGTGCCACCCATTGCAGCTTTGTCCTCTTTGTCCTCCTTTAATGATCTGATCTTGTTGGCCTATCCTAAGGTCCTAGAAAACCCTTTAAAGTAATGTAATTCTGTATCAATGCAAGTTAAAGTGTACATACAGTATATATTTCTATTTTTGTGGTTCAATAGGTTCTTTCGTATGTGTGATGCTGCAGCGGTTTTGGTCACATATGGAATGTATGGGTCAAATGATGAAACACTGCTACGTGCGAAGGTCAACATCATCAGACTCTTCTTGTTCTGTGAAACTCCCCCTACACTTCGGGTAAGAAGAAACACTTTATATTATCTGGGATAATATTGGATAAAAATACTCTTAGAGGGGGTGTGTCTGGCCTAATATTAATTACATTAAAATTTTCTAATGATATAGACTGACGACAAATCTCAGATAACATGCATCCGCTTATCTACCAGCTTGATCACATGTGATTGCACATTTGGTGTCTCCTGTTAGGTAAACATTCTGGATTCCCAACGTAATTTCATACGGGAAATGGCTTTACGTGGCGCAGCAGATCGCTCCCTGTTCCACTCAGCTCTCCTCACTATCTTTCCTACTGTTATCTACTTCTGGAGGAGGTAATGCAGTGCTCATCTGGTGCATCTCCTGTAGTCTTAGCTCAAGAGAGTCCTTTAAGACCATTCTTTATGGTGGTCTTTCTAAGTTATTAATATACTTAGATGGATTTTCTATGCTAAAGATATTGATGACCTATCCTTGGGACAACCGGCACCCCCATGGTCAAATGTTCATAGCAGCCTCTGTCGGCGGAACTGGCCAAGCCATTATACAGAGAACGGAGCTGTCTACTTCCTGTTACATTCACTGTGTATGTTCTAGCACCGGTGGCTGCTGTGAACAGCTGATTGATATGGATTCTGGGTGTCAGACCCCCAGCGATCTTATATTGATGGTCTATCTTATGGATAGGTCATTAATATCTGTACCCCCGAAAACCCCTTTAAACTACATAATATTTTTGCCCTGACTTAAGACGCACTCACTTATACTATCATGTACAAGCATATCAGCTGTCACTCCAAAAGATGCTTTTCCGGACATATACAGTACCTCCCATAGAACTCTCCAATACATGCAACTGTATATATATATATATATATATATACAGCAAGGAATGGGATGCAGCCACTTCTTCCTGGTTCTGCCAGCCAGGTTTTCTAAAAATATCTCTAGGTCGCAGAACTAGGGAAAAGAGGTGTCCCAACCCAGTCCTGACCCTGGTAGAGCAGGAAGCATAGGCTTCCCACCTTAGGCCTGGCTTTGCAAGCTGCAGGGAGCAAACGATGCTAAGCAAAGTGCTAGTTCATCACTCTGCACCCCGGCAGAAGTCTTCCCCAATGACTGTTGTATACCATTGCTTGCCTATAGGTTATAGCAGATATAATATTGTATATGATTGTCCAAGCTAACAAGCTGCTTTATAAGTATTCCTTGTTCAAGGTTCATGAAATATAGCAATACCAGTATACGATATAGCACACCAATACTTGTATGTCTCACAAGATATTGTCTGGTAGTACAGTATGCCATTTCATTACCAAGGATTACAAGTTACATAGAACTGCATCTCTGTGATGCAAACTGAATGATGCATTATAATCTAGAAAATCATTTTGTGACACAGAATTCAGTTTTATGTTTACACAACTATTTTTTTCTTCAAAAATCTAATATCGATAAACATTTCCCATATTTCCTCCCTTGTCTCAGATTCTGCACCAGGAAGGCAATGACTGGATTCTACCGCAAGAAAACCAAGACTGGCCAGCCAAATCCAAACCAGAGTCTGACAAAGGAAACTCACAGCAGAGCTGTATCTCCAGGCAAGTATTTAGGTTGGGTCCACAAATGACAAATGAAAGCAGCAACAAACGCCAAAAACGGGGTGGTTTTTGCGGAGGCTTTCCCTCAGTAATCGGAGCAGGCAGTGAAAACCTGTAGTATAGAATGGTCAATCTGTGTTGCACATCACATCAGGTTAGCTGCCAGTGAGTCTCTGGTTGCTAACTTGCTACAACTATGTCCCATGTGAATTCATCCTTAAACTGGGGCCCCACATTGCGAAAATGCAGCGTTTTGGCAGCGGCAGAAATGTTGTGTCAGAAAAGGCTGCGTTTCACAGTACCTGCAAAATTGATAAGGCTGGGTTCTCACCTGAGTCCGATCCACCTGGGGATTCCGTTCCCCTTTCCATTTTAAAAATGCGGAGAGAAAAGTCCTGCAGGCAGCGCTTTTCTCTCCGCATTTTCTGCCCTTTTTGGGCGGAAACCCAGCGGACACCATTATAGTCTATGGGGTCCGCAGATTTCTGAAGGTAACCGTTCTTTTAAGCGCATTAGGTTTCCGAATGGAAACCCGAACGCAGGTGTGAATTGCAGCATATCAATTATATGGACTTTCTGTGAAAAACGCTGTGAAAAATTACACTGTGTTTTTTTCCACAGCAGGTTTTTAGCAGCAGCTCGCCACATGGGACCTTAGCCTAATGGTGTTATCCAGCCCAGTTTTGGCTTATTTTTATTGTAAATCATATATATATTAGATCAGTGGTGGTCGATCTCTCGCACACTGACCTATCAGCTATTTTATAGGGCTAGTGATGGGCAAATTTTGCGAGATTAGTTTTGTGTTCTAAAAAGGAGATGGTATTATTATACTCTGGGGTCTCTTGAGACCATGACATTGATGTGACTCACGTTACTGCTGAGGTCCAATCAAAGTCCTCGGTGGTGACCCAAGTACAGTGACCTCATGCAGGAGGCAAGTGGATAGCGCTATGGAAGACTAGTCGCTATGGTGGAGCTCTGGAGAGGTTTGTTTTTTCACTCCTTTCCGAGGCCTCTACTTATTATAATAATAATTAGTGTGTGATAAACCCAAAATTTTTGGAAAATTCATGATAAACCTGGATCAGTACGAACTGGTTTGCCCAATTCTAGAAAGAGCCAAGACACTTGTGCAAGTGCTGTAGTCTCATTTACATTGGTTACTCACTGGCTTGTAAGGTTGTGGAAGCCACCCCCTTCTACAACTATGGTCTAAGATGAGTGACAATGGCAGGTCCTCACTCATGATAGGCTAAGTTTGCTTTTGTACTGCTCATGTGCTTTTGTTTTGGTTGTACACTGTAATTCTCAGGCCTTCTTGGATCTGGTATTTTCTAGAAAGATGGTGATTCTTACAAATAGGTTGAACACAATTGCACCCATTGACTGTGCAGTGGATGGAGTTGTTTTTGTGCCACTCAAGTCCATGGTGTGACCCAATGCCTTGTATCCAAATGGGTGGGAAAGTATCCTGCGTCCAAAAGGGGGTCTTCCTGCGTCTTTTGGGTCTTCCATCCAGACCTCCATTGCAACCATTATGGCCACCCTTGCAGAGTGTTCTTGTCAATCTTGGGTTAGAGCTTGGGCTTTACCCAAAATCTAATAGAGTGAACATTGGCATGTGCCTGGAGAAGCAGGACCCGTTTAATCTGAGCGTGGCCCCTACGTGAGCAGGAAAGCTGCTGTATTTTGCTGCGGAGCTGCAACTCCACATGCTGGTAAAGGTTGCTGAGATCTCTACTCGACTGTTGAGAAACTGCTGTCAACGTTTGCTGTATTTGAGCAACTGCCATCAATTCCTGCCGTGTCTGAGCAACTGCTGTTAATTTCTTCTGTGCTGAACAACTACCTGAGTAAAGAATCGGTGTTAACAAGACCTGCGAGTGACTGGCATAGTAAATATTAGAGATGGGCAAACCTCGCCAGATTAGTTTCAGGAATATTCATGAGGTCCCCCCCCAGATTCGACCTAAACTGGAAGTGCTATTATTATACTCTGCGGTCTCTTCAGATCTTGGTCCTTTTCCGGCCTCCTGGGTGACCTCATGATGTTGGCAGTCCCCACTTGACCACTGACCACAGGCCTCAGTGGTCCTTCAAACTCCATACTATAAGAGTAAGTTCACATGTAGGAATTTGGCACTGAATTTGACATTAATTTTTGACGTGGAATCTGCCTTAAATTCCACCTGAAATCCGCCTCCCATTCATTTCAGTGGGACACAGTAGCAGATTTTTTTCTGCTGGCTGATTTTTTTTAGCTAGCGGTAAAATAACCATCCTGTTCGATCTATAGGCAGATTCCATCTGAGAAATCCCATTGAAATGAATGGAAGGTGGAAAATACATCTTGTCTGCTGGTGCAGAATTTGACGCGGAATTTGTGCCTGCCCAATAAAGGCATAATATAGTGGCACTCTTCTCCAAATTCTGCTTCAAATTCAGCATCAAAATCAGCTTCAAATTCAGCGTCAAAATCCTTGTGGGTTTTTGTTAAGCAGAATCCACTTCAAATTGCTGAAGCAGAAATTTTTTGGTTGGCAAATTCAGCGTCAAATTCCTACGTGTTAACTTACCCTAAAAATGATTTGTGGGTGGCACAAATCTTAGATTCTTGGAAAATTTGTAATGAACCCGGCTCATTCCGAACTAGTTCGCTCATCTCTAGTTAATCTCTATATGTTCCATATTTGTTGAATGCTTGGCTGTAACTTGTTTCCCTCTTTCACTTCCCTCTTTAGTGGCATGCATACAATAAATGCGTCCATCTAAATAGTATTTCAGCTCCTCTATTATTTTCTTGAGTTTTCACAGCCAACTAGTTTCCTTCTCAAAACCTTTTCTATAACCCCTGGGCCAATTTCCCACATGGTCGCCTGCTAACAATGCAATAGTCCTGCATAGTTTCATGGCACGTAATAGCAAATGGAATGAGACAAACCGTAGCTGGGTCCCCTCTCTCCAGGGCCACAATAGTAATCTGTGCTACTGGGCTTGATTTAAGAAATATGCCCACTAATGTATAAAATAACAACTGAACTGTACCCAGAGATGTCCAGCAGAGGGCAGCATTGCTATATGTCAGCTATTCCCACCAACGTAATCGCCCGTTCTACAACACAGTCACGTTTTTATCCCAAAGACATTTTCCAGTTTTTTTCTATTGACACCGATGAGTTTAAAAATATACATAAATCTATCTATCTGACATTTTGACTAAAACTCTCATGTCTTGATAGATGATTTTCCCATCCTGAGGTTTACGCTCTCCAGAGGAATCCAACTTTTATTGCCAAATCCGCCAGAGAGACATAAAACAGGTAATGACTCATAGAATATACTGCGCGCTGCATATAAACCACTGTCCAAATCATAGCAACAGGCTGTGCTCAAATATAGACTTTCTATTTTTATCACAATTTGCAGATCATCTGTCTCCATGGAAACTGCACACTCCGCCAACCAGCGCTGCTGACTCCACAAAGCATGTAAGTGGCCCATTAAAAGGCAAGGACAAGTCATCCAACTAGTCAGCCCGTGTCAGTCATAAAAATAGAGTCTACAGCAATTAGAAGGTATTAATAGCACTTGCCAGAAACACAGGGGTAGGTCACACTCCGCTGACTCCTAACCTGTAGGATATTCATTTGGCAGTGACACATATGTGTTATACATGATGGTATAGGGAGGGGATGTTCTCTATCTGCTGATATATATATATATATATATATATATATATATTTTTTTTTTTTACTTTACAAATGACTATAATATACTGTATATATATTAGTCATTTGTAAAGTAAAAAAAAAAAATATATTCTATTATATGTTGTAGTAGGTGGCGGGGGGGGATGAAACGTAATCCATATATTTGTGCTGCAGAGGATGAAAAGGAAATATATATTATTTATATATAATATAACAATATAATATATATATACTGTATATATATATTATGGTCATTTGTAAATTAAAGAAAAAAAAAAAAAATATATATATATATATATATATATATATATATATATATATATATATATGTATATATATATATATATATATATATATATATATGGTATGTACATATATTTATAGAACTCATGGCTTTATATATTTATAGAGCCATGAGAAAATCAAAGTACACTCTCTTTGAATTCTATGGTTTTCCATACTGAGACACAAAAAAAAAACACATGACAAATAACAGTGTCAAGAAATTAATAACTGACAGCCAGGAGCTGCTAATCAAATGCCCTGGGTGAATTGACCCCCTCTGTAAAACGGATGTTTAGGCAGTTTTCTGGTCATTCAGCCATGTTAAAACAATGCCAAGGCAGAAGGACATCAGCAATGATCTTAGAGAAGCAATTATTGCTGTCCGTCAATCTAGGAAGGGTTATAAGTCTGTTGCCAAACAATTTGAAGTCTATCATTCTAGTGAGAAAGATTATTGACATGTGGAACACATTCAAGACAATATTGCCAGGAGTGGACGTTCAAACGAATTCACACCAAGGTCAGATCGTGCAATGCTCAGAGAAATTGCAGAAAACCCAAGAGCTCAACAAGTCTAAGTCTCAACAAGTCTCAGTTAGCATGTTAATTGTTCAGGTTCTTAATGATATAATTGGAAAAATGACTGAACAAGTATGGCTTATGTGGAAGGGTTACCAGGAGAAAGCCACTTCTTTCTACAAAGATCATGGCAGCGTGGCTTAAGTTTGTAAAAGTTGCATCTGAACTAACCAAAAGGCTTCTGGAACTATGGGGTGGACTTACTTTTTCACATCTGGTTTTTCCATTTTGGCTTCATTTTTGCTGAATAAGTAATGAAACGGTGGAATCTGTGCTGTGTCCTTGCTCATTGGAGATTGTATTTAGTTAATTTTAAGATCTTCTAAGATCCAGATATTTTTTTATTATGTAGAGAGGTGTAAAGTCACAGAATTCAAAGAGCCTCTGCCAAGGGTGTCTTCTTTAGTGACACTGGCACAGGTGACCACTCTAATGCCTATACAACAGATACCATCTTTAGTGCCACTGGCACAAGTGACCAGTCTAATGCCTATACTACACATACCCTCTTTTGTGCCACAGCCACAGGTGCCAGTCTGTTGCCACTTACAACAAATGTCCATTTTAGCGCTGCTGCCATAGGTGCTCACTTTAGCGTCTCTTCCACAGTTATCTACTGTAGTTCCTCTGTCACATGCACTAGTGTAATCCACAAGTGTAACTTGAAGCTCCTGAATCTGTAATGGGGCCTCTATATATCTTTCACTGTTTAAAGTAGTGGTATATTTTATTTAGCAGAAGGACCTTTGGGGCCAAAACACGATAGCAACTGCTACAACTTCACCCCCTATAGCTATGCCCCTGGTGCAATCGATAGAGCATCTCACAAAGCCAAAGGCCAACAAATTTTAGTACTTTCTGCCGGAATCTGGCATGTAGTTCCTTAGAAGGGGCTGACAGTTCTCTTGCCAGCACTTGTACAATATATGGCTCATAGGTCAGAGATTTTCTGTATATCCAAGGTGTGTTGTCTCTCTACATTGACTTCAGTGGTGCTCTCACCCACATGTCCAGCAACATATTAGAAGTATCACTGTGCACAAATGAGACTTATATTTGGATATCTTTTCAACCAAAACAGGCAAAGTACAAAGAATATCAATATCACAGTGTGAAAAAGACTGATCGCTTTCAATTTTTTTTTTAAATAAAATCCTCATTTTTAACAATTAACCTAAAATGTTCCATTAACTATTATTTACAAAAGCGTTAGATGTAGCCTGACAAAAGTATGTCCTAGAACAACGGCCAGAAATCAGTGCACTAATGATAGAGAGATCGCTTCATGTACGACAGGGTGTCCATGTACAAAATGGCTTTTCCAGCTGTGGTAATTCATGCCTGTAATAAAGTCATGCTGAGTATTGTATTTCTTTGAAGAGTTGAGCGGCAGGGGTGTCCCCCATGTGTCCGCACAGACATCTAAATGAAATGCCTGCCATTAATACTGGTGTGGCCAACAACTTTGAAAAGACTTTTACAACATTTTTCTTGTATATTGCTATATCAAGCGTACAATGTAAAATAGGTCATAAAATAAAAGAGCTGGATTGGTTTCAAAGGCGGCCGACTAGATTAATAAATTCTATTATAATGAACAAATGAAATATTGGATTTAGAAAGAACAGTCAACAATATAAGAAAGGGTTCTTTACAGTAAGACTATATTCATATGACCGAGTTTCACCTGTACAACTTGCTCCGTGCGTGCGCTGGATTTACCAGGACTCCTAGCACAATAGCTATATATGATGCTAGGAGTCCTTGCCTCCCAGCGACATACTGTCCCGTGGTGAATATAGTACAGGACAGTATGTCGCAGGGAGGCAGGAACTCCTAGAACCATAGATAACTATACTGCTAAGAGTCCCACTCCTGGAATGATGTTCAGGCTGGTAAAACCGGCCAACACATGGACATGGGTGAAACTCGCTTGTGTGAATGTAGGGTTAGAGTAGTAAAACTTTGGAACATCCTACTCCTAGATACAGCAAAGGAAAATACACATATCTAAGCCCACTGAAACTACTCAGGGATGAGCGAAGCGGTTTGTAATGAGCTGAGATTGTAATGAATTTTCCAAAGATTTTAGCTTCGACGGAACCTGAAATTTTTGGGCTTCGCCACCCACAAACTACTATTATACTCTTTGGTCTCTTCAGACCCCAGAGTATAACAGGCAGAAGCAGGTGAGTAAACCCATCTGGTTCTGGATCCCATTCTGTGATCGGGCCTCAGCGATCACTTGGGGTGCGCCAATATCACAACTCTAGCATCTAAGTGTCTTGACGTCGTCGCACCCCATGTGATCACTGAGGCCCATTTACAGAGTATAATAGTAGCAGATATGGTTAACAAATGAAACTGCTCGGCAAACCTCACAAATATTCACAAGGCAAATATATTGCAGTTCGCCCAACATTACTCATTATAAATCTGCCTTTACCGACCCTTGGCAAGTTGAACATTTTTTGCCCTCTTACATGTAAATACCTCACTATATATACTAGTACTTGCCAAGATTTGGGTGGTGATGACCGTGAAATTCTTTTGTGTGTTTTGCTGGTGTTGAAGGCAAAGGGACCCAAACACATATCTTGCACAGGGCTCTGTCGCTGTCCACCCCTGGTGGGAACCAATGCACGACTTCCCTCACTAGGGAGAAAGTGAATTATACACCACGTCTTTCATTCCTGGGTTGCCAAAGCTAGAATCATAATGGGAAACCAAGAATAATCTAGAGTTGGACCTCTGTTTTTCACAATGTATGGCAGAGTTTTATACAGCAGGCGCACATAGCTCCTCTTACATCTCAGTAGACATCCAGTTGCTCATGGGGCCCCCTCTCTATCCATACTAACCCCTATACACATTACCTTACACATCTCCATGGACACATATACAGTACACATTCCAAAATCTCCCCCACAAATATATATTCTGCCTATCATAAGCTGCATTATTCTATACATTTCTTCTTCTTTATATACATATTCATGAAGCCTGCACAGACGATGAACATTTTCATCCACACAATTCCTGCCCACACATGCCACCTGACTGATGTTGTGCACAGACACATATATTAATCCCCCTCATTCTGTCCCACACCTTCTGTCTTGTCCCATTTTAATACATTTTAACACATTAAACTCACAAATATACAGTATACACTATATAGATAAGATAGATAGATAGATAGATAGATAGATAGATAGATAGATTCCACCTGCTACTATGTATCTAATTTAGGCATGCATATTCCAAGTATATTGTGTACCACACTTCACAGCTTATTAGTGAGAGATCTTTCTAACAAACAAGAGATGATGTGTTCAAAGCCATACTTCATCTCCCAACTGTGTTGGATTAAGTGGGACAGTCCCAGATTCTGGGTGTTGTCCCACTGTCCCAGTCGGCATGAGGTATGTCCCGACTTCAACTCATCACCATCCTCATCTGTTTGTTTAGCGATCCTTTGTGCATTTACGGTTCTGCCACACAATGTCTGCTGTGTACTCCGAGCTGGCACCTGAGTAATTATAATACTGATTAATTATGGGCTATTTACTAGCTTAGAGAACCCAAACAAATTTATGTCTGGGGTCCCCACAATCTTAAATTTTAGGTCATGCCCCTCTTTCTTAGAACTACCCATTAAAAAAATCCCCCATCATTAGACCCCACACAGTGTAACACCCACCTTTATTGACCCCACAGTATATTTTCCCCTTTACTGGACCCCAAACAGTATATTACAGCCCCTTTATGGGCCATACATGGTACATTGTCCCCATTTATGGCCTCCACATAAGGCTTAATCCAACAGGACGCACAGATATTCACTCACCCATCCCTGCTCCTGTTTAGGGATGCCTCCACTTCGGTCTCCAGGGGCTTCACGTCCTGATATTGTTTAGCATTTGCACATAGTGCAATGTACCCCCTGTAGGCTGAAGTGGCACGGGCTTGGAGAGGAGCGAGGAATAATTCAATAGGTAGCGGCCTATTAAAATGAAAGCACCTATAACCTCAGAATTGTGTCACCAAAACTCCCCCCCCCCAACAAAGCAGACATTGTGCAGAATCACCCTTACATGGGACAATTATCAGGGACAATCATTCTTAGCAGCAGTTGTTGCCAATAAATGGACTGGCATGAAAATAGGGCCTTGTAAAGAGTCCTTAAAGAAATCTGTCAGGTGGATTTGGGACACTTAACCACCTACACGTCCTTATATACTGGGGGTCTGTTGTGCCAATTCACCCTCTTTTAATTCTATCTGTGCCTGCAATTAAAAAAAACAAACCTTTATACTTACCTAGAGATGAGCCAGGGACATACATCCTCAGCTCAATACATAAGTATCGGAGGTATGGTGCATGCGCGCTGAAGCCGAGGTGTATTGCTCTGGCTTCAGTGAAGAACTGCACCTGCACAGGGAGCACAGCGGCGGGGAGTATAAAGGTTTTTTATTTTTATTGTGGGCACAAATGGCTTTATTACAGGGCAATTTGGGACACCAAACCCCTGGTCCATAACTGCCTGTGGGTGCTTTAGTGTCCCAAATCATCCTGACAAATTCCCTTTAAGAGACTTGATTTAGGAATTCCAAAATTTCCACGACATATTAACCAGCCTTAATGAGAATATGAATGTGAAAAGTTATAATTACATCCAAACAAATAAAAAATCAGCAATATCCAGTCTCGTGTTCCTTCAAGTCCAGGCCTGGACCTCATATCACAAAGTGAAACCTGGCACATGTTCTTATGTTCTTCTGAAAGTTTTCTCTGTTTTTTCAGCCATTGAAGTTGGAGTTGAGCACATGACACTGATAATACAATGTGTCTTAGAGAAGATCTGTACGTTCTGCTCCCACGTCTTGAGATGACACCTACATCTATCAATCACAAAACAGCTTAAGTCAAATTATGATTTCACGGCACAATTATTAACAAGACGAGGAAAAAAATAATCTAAAAGCTTTGTTCTATCCCCATGTTATACATACCAGGGACTTGAACCTGTTATGTGATTTTTGTGCTATAAATTGAGAACTGCACATTTGTGAAGGGGGTTTGGAGAAGATGGAGCGTATGGGTTATAAATGAGGACATTGGGGATTGGTGGGAGGGGGCGGTGGGGCCCAGTCCTGGTTATTTATATCCCCTGAGTACTAAAAGCTTATACAGAGGAACTGCAATGTTAGCAAATAAGAAATTGTGAAGAAAAGTGGGAGAAATGATGCCGAGTATAATCTATGCCACGGGGCCCCTTCTATCCTATGTACATTACTGGTTGGGTCCATTCCTAAATAATTGTCTCAGGCATAGAGAAAGCTTATAGGTCATTGTAAGGAAGACCATACACTCCAGTTAGCTGTCAGCTATGCCTCCTGACCTCTCCCAATACACATGCATGCTTTGCTCAACAGTGCATGTATTTTTAACAGGGATAGGGAATTAAGCCAACTCTAACAATGAATTATCTTTCCTGAGAACAAAAGAATCCAGTTAAAATCCCATATACCCAATCTAAACTCATCCTGACAGCTAATCCTCCTGAGCCCCCTCCATATAAATGCATGCTTGATTCATCCGAGTGTGCCTGTATTTTAAATGGAATTTGCCTTATTCTACTGGAAACAAACAGCAGGGGACAGTCCATTGTTAGGCTGGCCATATACTTTTTTCACTGTCCTTTCCCCCCAATATACATGCATGCTTGGCTCAACTGTGCATGCATTTTTAATGGAGAGAAGAAATTCAGCAAACCCTAGCAATGATTTATTTCTCCTGAGAACAAAATAATTCTGTGAAAATCAAGTATCTTCATTCCAAACTCATTCATGCCAACAGCTATTCCTCCCGACCCCCTCTATACAAACACATACTTGGCTTACCCGAGTGTGCTTGTATTTTAAATGGTAATGTTTTTGCTTTCTAAGGACCAACAAATCATGGTAAAATTTACCATGCCTGAACAACTAATTTGACTAACCGCTATACCTCCTAACCCACATACACATGCATGTTAGCTCAACCAAGTATGCATGCATTTTAAATGCGGAGAAAGAATTACATAGAGATATATAGATTTATACTACAAGGCAGACATACAAGGGGGACATAATCTATGTCTTTCCTGCCTCTGCTTCTATAGTTTAGTTACTAGTAGAGTTGCATTCCTATAGAATCTTGGCCCCTGGGAATTCTCTATTTGTCTCTATGTAAGTGTAGGATACAGATAGGGCATGGAAAAGAAGACCATGTGTTGTCTGTCTGGGTACATTTACAATGTGTTATTCGGTTACGCTTTTGTTTATCCATTTGTTCCTTTCATCTACTTTTCTGCACCTATCTTCTTTCAGTGCAAATGTAACAGTCCAATATTTTGTGTTTTCACAGGATGTTACAGAAAACATTTCGGAGGTCACCATCCCGAGACAGCGTAATGTTTGCTCTAGAATTGCTCTCGTGCCAAACTCCAAAGAACATCATGTTTTTGAGCAGGGCATTGCCCAAATATAGGGCACTGTTATTTGTACCCAGCTTTTAATAATAAACGTAATATTTATGAGCTGACCTCCCACATACTGTACCTTATCTTGTGAGAAGAAAAGTTCATTTTCCGCATCAGGGATTACACGGAAAACAAGATCCTCACTGAACAACATGGAACTTTTTTACAGGTTAATTCACCCAAAGGAAAAGTACTCTAGAAGTGTGATGCAGCCAATGGAATAATACCTGATTTAGGCTGAGGCCCCACGTTGCGGAAACGCAGCATTTTTTGTTGCAGATTTTGCTGCGTTTTTTTGAGCCAAAGTCAGGAGTGGATTTAACAGAAGGGAAACATCTAAGAACGTCCTTTATATTTTCCATTCCTTTTCAAGCCACTCCTGACTTTGGCTCAAAAAAACGCAGCAAAATCTGCAGCAAAAAACTCTGCGTTTCCGAAACATGGGGCCTTAGCCTAAAGTTCCAGTTCTAACTTTTTTTTTTTAACCCCTAGGGAGGCTTAAAATGACAAATACTATATACTCACCAGTGTGTCCAGCCAGGGATCCAGCAGAGAGTCTCCGTTCGGTTCCCGGGTCTTTGTGTACCTTCTGCCTGCACATGAGCGCGTCAGCCAGTGTGCGAGCACCGATGCTCCATGTGAATAGAACATCACTGCTTAGCCACTGATGCGCTCCTATGAGGGCCAAAGGTCAGGTAGGCCAAGGACCCGAACGAAGCTGGATCAGGTGACTGCTGGTAAGAAAGCCTCTTAAGGCTGAGGCCCCACGATGCGGAAACACAGCTTTTTTTGTAGCATTTTTTTGAGCCAAAGCCAAGAATGGCTACAAAAGGAATAGGAAATATATAGGAAGTTCTTATACGTCTACCTTTTGCTCCATCCACTCCTGGCTTTGGCTCAAAAAAGCGCAACAAAAACAGAAAAAGCTGCGTTTCAGCCTCAGCTTTAGGGTGAGGACACAGGATGCCAGTGGTCACCTACTCCTGCATATCGCTTACCCATTGGCTACCATGGGTTAGTGAGACTTCCCACTGCAACGACCACATTGTTTATCCTAACTGTTTAGCACCTTTGTTAACGGGAATGTGCCAGCAAAATAGGACAAATCCAACAAAAGTTTTTATGCTAAACATATTTTTTAGAATAATTTATTTTATTATATTTTTTATCTATATTTATATTATTATAATATGATTTTTTGTTTACATTTTTCATGTCACTATATTTTGTATAAAAAAATACTATATCAAGCAATATTCACCCTGACTACTAAGCCTAATAATAGACTGACATTTGCCATTTCTGTAGAGGCTGTCCCATAAAAATAACATATAACCTTTTCTAATAATAGGTGGTAAATGCCTCATCACTGGAACCACCACTGACCATGAGCAGCACTGACCAGGGGTCCTTAGTCCCCTATTTCAATACACACTGTTGCAATTGGGGTATTTAATAAACTATGTATGACAGTTGTCCGGCGTTTAAAAAAAACTGCAAATCTTTTGCACAGGTCTCTTTATGTGTGACTGTTTACTCTTCTGCTCACTGCTCGCCACTTTTCCAAAAATCTGGTGCGGCAGGCCTCTTCTTGTCCAGCAAATTTACTATTATTTATGCCAGAAACCATTATTGCAAGGGAGACAAGAGTTTTTTGACCATGCTGTTTGTCTGTTCCTTCGGTCTGTCCAGGGACAAAAAGAAAAGTGGTCCATGTACTGATGGATAGCAATGGATTCCAAGGGATCCCATTGACTATAATGGGGTCTGTCGGTGGCCTTTATGGTTTTTATGGACATCGCCGAACGAGAAAGTCGGGCTTGCAGGATTTTTTCATCCAGGATTTCTGCCGGACTCTGCAGCGGAGACACTGAATATAGACTCCAGCACAGATGTGCTGCACAACTGCTCAGTGGCTAAAGCCCTACACTAGGATAGACTTGGAGTAATAGATTTATTCAAGGATTAGGAGACCCTAATACTGAACCAAAGAAAACATCATCACATTCTTAGGGTACGTGTCTGTCTCCTTCAGCACACTTGTCATTGGCAGATGGCACAACGCGGCCTTTTATTGACACCAGCGATCTGTAGAGAGATCGCAGTGGGATAGTATATTGGAGTATGTGCCGGATTAGTCAAATTGAACTCTGAAAGACACTAACAAGCAAAATAATTTAGAGAATTAGAGGGATTACCGGGAGAGCGCTCTCTTGGGGGTCCTGCTAGGAACACAGACTGAGAATGAGACAGTTTATCTGACAGAAGGATTTCATTAGGATTTCATATGATACTTTGGAGCCTGGATTGCTGGAGTAGTACTCTGTAGGGTATAATGATTAGGCTGCCGTCAGGGGTCCGGGAAGGATTAATGGGGTAGCAGTCCAGGAACCTGCTTATTGGAGCAGTGCTATAGAGCTCAGGAAGTATCAGTGGAAGGAGCCGGTCCTATAGAGAAGATTAATGGGCCAGGGTATTAGATCATTTGAGGGACTGGTGAGACAGGACTGTACCCTCTAGAATTCCGAAAAAAAAAACTTATAACTAAAACGTATGAATAAAACATTTAACCCCTGAATGACCATTTAAAAAAATATTTTTTTGCTTTTTCATTGTCCCCAGGATAAATTGCATTTTTATTGTCCACTTTTATGGAGCAGAATGTATTTAATCATTTAGAATAGAGAAAAAAAAGAAATTGTACTTTGGGATTTGTATTTTCAGAGGTAAAGGGGTTTCCAGACTTTATCAATTGATGGCCTAGCTTTAGGATACGTCAACCAATGAAGGCCAAGATGGGTCCAAAACTAATCAGACAGATCAGATGTTTGAAGTGGTAGCGTCACCTACACTTCATAGGCCATGTCATGTCACGTTAATCGCATGGATAGGTTATCAATTGATAATCCTGGAAAACCTCTTAGGCTAAGGCCCCATGTAGCGAACCGCAGTCAAAAATCACTGGAAAATACTGCGGCGGAAACGCATTGCGTTTTTTTCCATAGCGTTTTTCACAAAAAGTCTGCAGAGTTTTCATCTGTAGACTTTATGTCTTTGTTATACCTATACGGAATATGCCAGCAGGTGCTATAAAACGTAGCACTTTCGCAATGTGCGGCCCTGACCTTAAAGAATGTATCCAGTTTTTTAAAACATATGGGCCAAATAACAGCATGCATCAACACAAAACACTTCCTAATACAGTCATATGAAAAAGTTTGGGCACCCCTATTAATCTTAATCATTTTTAGTTCTAAATATTTGGGTGTTTGCAACAGCCATTTCAATTTGATATATCTAATAACTGATGGACACAGTAATATTTCAGGATTGAAATGAGGTTTATTGTACTAACAGAAAATGTGCAATATGAATTCCCCTTACGTCCGACAGCAGCACAATATGGGGTATCTCTGCCCCTGTGTGTTGTTTAGGACAGTGGAACCTTTAATTAGCACCAAATTTAAGGTGCCTCCTACTAGCCCTATAAGAGGGCACCTGAGACCTCCCTCCACTGTGTTTTTTTCTGTCCTGTGTGGGACAGGTGTACGGAGGATGCTCCTCTATGTTCCATTATGGCATTTGACCTTGTTTGGCGCTGTATGAATATCTTCTTTGTTTGGCTCCTCCCCTCGCTGCTGTATTACATTTAAAAGGGCTTCAGTCCTTTACTGGGTGAGCTCGTGGTTACTAGCTCCTCTCTGCGGTTTGCGGTGTCTGGGTTTTTCCTGACGGGATCTTTTTCTCAAGTGACCGATTTAAAAAAGTAAGGTACCCCTTGTTTTTTTTCTTCTTGTAAGCGATGCTTGGCAATCTTCTATTCTACATTGTCATGTGGCTTTTGATGTTTCAGATGTCATCTTCTGCATCAGGTAATGGCGATGGGCTTAGGAGGAAAAAGTCCTCTAAACGTAAATACCTAATGTGTTTGAATTGCAATACTCCTTTACCTGACGGCTATGATTTTACCCGCTGTCGCCAATGCCGCGGACCTCCGTCAGAAGAACCTTCTATAAGAGAGGTTGTCACCTGGGTAAAGGACTATATGGAGGAGTCTCTTAAGGAGATCCGTTCTTCCATCGCCCAGATTGCCAAGAAACCGCGGGTTGAGACACAGTCCTCCCTACGCATCGCTGACGAAGATTATCAGATAGTGGACGAGACACTCTCATCTGACGATTCCACTGAAGATTCCAGCAGGCCGTGCTTCCCACTCGAAAAATTAAGCCGGCTGCTGAAGTCCATCCGGTCTAAGGATCGTGATGTTGACGGGGGAAGCCTCCACGTCCACCTATAGAGGGCCTAGGGTCTTCCAAGTGGACGAGACATTACAAAGATTAATGTCTTCAGAGTGAAAATGTCCTGAAAAACCTCTTGTGGTTTTTAGGAGGTTCAAGGCTTTATTCCCAGTTGCTCAATGGGATCAATGGGGTCCTCCTCCCAAGGTGGATATGGCGGTGGCCAAACTGTCACGCCGCACTATGGTACCATCAGATGATGGATCAAATTTGCACGACGCCATGGACAGGCGCATCGACAATACCCTCAAGAAGGCGTATTCAGCTGCCTCGGCCCAGACCGCTGTGGCGGTTGCGTCTTGTGAAGTGTCAGCCAAATTACGCACTGACCTGGTTCATCTCGAGAGGGACATCGATTCTGGAGTCTCCAGAGATGAGCTGCTAGGGTTTCTAGGCTCGGTTTCCCTGGCAGCTGAATATTTAGCGGAGGCCTCCCACCATCAATTAAGGCTGGCGGCCAAATCTCTGGCACTTACCACTGCAGCAAGAAGACCTCTATGGTTAAAACCCTGGAGAGCTGATTTCCCCTCAAAATATAATTTGTGCGCATTACCCTTTGAGCCAGGTAGAGTCTTTGGCAGTGCCCTAGACGAGATCCTGGAGGGCTTGGCTGATAGGAAGGGTAAAACTTTACCCCAGGCCTTTAGAGGTAGATCTAATTCTGGCCGTGGTAGAGGCTATCCGCCTCGTCGTGGACGGCAGTCCCAAAGAGGCTCTAGATATTCCTCTAGAGGCGCCGTCCGGAGATTCCCGAAGTCTGATGATAAAAAGGAGAAGCCTAGCTTTTGACATCAGGAGCAGTCTTCCTGTGGCCGAGATTCCTGTCGGGGGTCGTCTCCCCCATTTTTCAACTGCTGGCAGGAAAAAATTCAAGACCCATGGGTCCTGCAGGTAATCCAAAAAGGATATGCAATCGAGTTCCTCCATCCTCCTCAGGATCGGTTTGTGTTAACTCGCAGCCTGCCTATAATGCAGCAGACTACATTGGAATGCTCCATCCGAGAATACATTCACAAGGGAGCCCTGGAGGAAGTCCCTTCTCTAGAAGAAGGATCCGGTGTCTATTCTCCCGTCTTCCTGGTACCAAAACCGGCAGACAAATGGAGAATGGTCATAGACTTAAGGTACCTCAACCGCTTCATCAAAAAGAAGCACTTCCGTATGGAAACCATAAAGTCTGTCACCACTTTTCTCCTCCAAGGCGATGTTTTCGTGACTTTGGATCTAAAAGACGCCTATTTGCATATTCCTATTTATCCTCCACACAGAAGGTTTCTAAGGATTGCCGTAGTAGTTTCCGGCCACACGAAGCATTTTCAGTTCACAGCACTACCCTTCGGGATCTCCTCTGCTCCCCACACCTTTACAAAGGTAGTGGCTCCTATAGCGGCCGCCCTCAGACTTCAGGGGATATTCGTGGTGCCTTATCTAGACGACTGGTTGATAAAAGCCCAGTCAGAGTCTGTTCTGCTCCAGCATCTACAGACAGCCGTGTCCCTGTTTCAGAGTCTGGGATGGCTTATAAACTGGGAGAAGTCGGTAACGATCCCTTCAACCCGAAGGAAGTTCCTCGGCTACTTCCTGGATTCAGTCCGCCTGCAGGTCTCCTTGAAACCAGCAAGGAAGGAGAAACTGGTCGGTGCAGTCCGGCACCTCTTCAAAAAGCCGATAGCCTCCATCAGAACATTGATGAAGATCCTGGGCTTGATGTCTTCCTCAGTGGAGGCAGTCCCATGGGCTTTGTGGCACTTACATCCCCTCCAGAAGGAGTTACTAGAGGCTTGGGATCGCACCCTTCTTACATTCAGCAAGAAGATTCGACTCTCCCCCAGGACCCGTCTTTCCCTCAAGTGGTGGTTGCACCTGAAAGATGGAAGGTCCACGGTCCAACCTTCTTGGACCCTGTTGACTACAGATGCATCCCTCTTGGGATGGGGAGCCCATTTGGACGAAAACTCCATGAAGGGAGTCTGGAGCGCTCCAGAAAGAAGGACCTCGTCCAACTGGAAGGAGCTCAGAGCTGTATATCGTGCCTTACTCCATTTCTCGCCTCTTCTCAAGGGAAGAGCAGTCAAAATCCGGTCAGACAACATGACCACAGTGCTGTACGTGAACAGACAGGGAGGCACCAGATCACCAACCCTCCTCAGGGAGGCAGATCTGATATTTACATGGGCAGAGAAAAATCTAACCCATTTATCCGCAGTTCACATCAAGGGCTCCCTGAACATAGCAGCGGATCGGTTGAGTCGGGGTCATGCCGTATCAGGAGAATGGTCACTCAATCCAGAAGTCTTTCATCAGATTACCCTGAAGTGGGGTCTTCCAGGAATAGACCTCATGGCAACCCGACTCAACGCCAAGGTGGAGACGTTCTGTTCCCTTTACCAGGAGGACAATCCCTTGGCAGTGGATGCCCTGTCCATCCCTTGGAGGTCCAGGCTAGCATACATCTTCCCTCCAATTCCAATAATACCGAAGGTATTGATGAAAATCAGACAGGACCAAGTCTCTGTGATAGCCATCATTCCATTCTGGCCAAAAAGAGCTTGGTTTTCCCAACTCATGGAGATGAGTCGAGGGATATATTGGAGGCTTCCCCCCATCCAGAACCTGGTTTCCCAAGGATCTCTGAAGTGCCAGGATCTCTGGAGATTCAACCTGACAGCCTGGAGGTTGAGCAGTCCCTACAGCAGGATAGAGGACTGTCAGAGGCCGTCCTGAAGACCCTTTCTTCTGCAAGAGCAGACTCTACCAATAAGAACTACCAGAGGACAGCCAAGATTTTCATGGAGTGGTGCTCCAAGAAGGGTATTAATAATCTACAACCTTCAACGGCTGATATTTTAAATTTTCTTCAGGACGGTTTGGATAAGGGCCTTGCCCCTGCCACTTTGAAAGTGCAGATTGCGGCCCTCTCCGCTCATTTGAACAGACGTCTGTCTCAGGATCCTCTGGTTGCAAGGTTCCTTAAAGGGGCAATGAGGCTAAAGCCCTCAGTATTATCTCCAGTTCCCCAGTGGGACCTTGCGGTAGTCCTTACAGGCCTGTGCGGTCCTCCATTTGAACCCTTGGAGACTACGGAGCTAAAATATTTGCCATACAAAACCGTTTTTTTGTTGGCTATTATATCTGCCAAAAGAGTAGGGGAACTCCAGGCTGTCTCTTCTAGAGAACCGTACATTGTGTTTTTTGCAGATAGGGTGCACCTTAGATTTTTGCCTGGGTTTAACCCTAAGGTTCCCTCATGCTATAATAGCAATCAGCTAATTTCGCTACCAGTGTTTTTCCCCACTCCAACCTCTGAGGAGGAAGAAAAGCTCCACACCTTAGATGTGGTAAGGTGTCTGCGGATTTACCTATCCCGCACTCAACCGTTTAGGAAGGCCGAAAACCTACTAATTAATATGCAGGGTAAAAACAAAGGCCTCAAGGCTTCCAAGCCTACTCTATCCACATGGATCAAGGAGACAATTAGGTCTTCCTTTCTTATTCAGGAGTTACTCCCTCCAGTTTTTTCTATGGCCCACTCGACCAGGGCTGTGTCGACTTCTTGGGCTGAGTACCGGTCCTTACCTTTGGACCAGATTTGTGCGGCTGCATCATGGTCATCCCAGTTGACCTTTGTCAAACATTATCGTTTAGACGTCCGCAGTTCCCAGACAACTGCCTTTGGTCAGACAGTCCTTGACGTTGTAAGGCGAGGAAACCCTCCCTAGGGGAATTACTTGCTATCTCCCCATATTGTGCTGCTGTCGGACATAAGGGGAATCGTTGATTGTAATGTCAATCTGTATTCCCTTAGTCCAGACAACAGCACAAGGCTTCCCTCCCTAGAAGCTTGTTTCCTTTTACTTTATAATTTACACAGTGGAGGGAGGTCTCAGGTGCCCTCTTATAGGGCTAGTAGGAGGCACCTTAAATTTGGTGCTAATTAAAGGTTCCACTGTCCTAAACAACACACAGGGGCAGAGATACCCCATATTGTGCTGCTGTCTGGACTAAGGGAATACAGATTGACATTACAATCAACGATTAAACCAAAATTTGACCGGTGCAAAAATTTGGGTACCCTTATCATTTTATTGATTTGAATACTCCTAACTACTTTTTACTGACTTACTGAAGCACAAAATTGGTTTTGTAACCTCACTGAGCTTTGAACTTCATAGCCAGGTGTATCCAATCATGAGAAAAGGTATTTAAGGTGGCCAATTGCAAGTTGTTCTCCTATTTGAATCTCCTCTGAAGAGTGGCATCATGGGCTCCTCAAAACAACTCTCAAATGATCTGAAAACAAAGATTGTTCAACATAGTTGTTCAGGGGAAGGATACAAAAAGTTGTCTCAGAGATTTAACCTGTCAGTTTCCACTGTGAGGAACATAGTAAGGAAATGGAAGACCACAGGGACAGTTCTTGTTAAGCCCAGAAGTGGCAGGCCAAGAAAAATATCAGAAAGGCAGAGAAGAAGAATGGTGAGAACAGTCAAGGACAATCCACAGACCACCTCCAAAGAGCTGCAGCATCATCTTGCTGCAGATGGTGTCACTGTGCATCGGTCAACAATACAGCACACTTTGCACAAGGAGAAGCTGTATGGGAGAGTGAGGTGAAAGAAGCCGTTTCTGAAAGCACGACACAAACAGAGTCGCCTGAGGTATGCAAAAGCACATTTGGACAAGCCAGCTTCATTTTGGAAGAAGGTGCTGTGGACTGATGAAACAAAGATTGAGTTGTTTGGTCATACAAAAAGGCGTTATGCATGGCGTCAAAAAAACACAGCATTCCAAGAAAAACACTTGCTACCCACTGTAAAATTTGGTGGAGGTTCCATCATGCTTTGGGGCTGTGTGGCCAATGCCGGCACCGGGAATCTTGTTAAAGTTGAGGGTTGCATGGATTCAACTCAGTATCAGCAGATTCTTGAGAATAATGTACAAGAATCAGTGATGAATTTGAAGTTACGCCGGGGATGGATATTTCAGCAAGACAATGATCCAAAACACAGCTCCAAATCTACTCAGGCATTCATGCAGAGGAACAATTACAATGTTCTGGAATGGCCATCCCAGTCCCCAGACCTGAATATCATTGAACATCTGTGGGATAATTTGAAGCGGGCTGTCCATGCTCGGCGACCATCAAACTTAACTGAACTGGAATTGTTTTGTAAAGAGGAATGGTCAAAAATACCTTCATCCAGGATCCAGGAACTGATTAAAAGCTACAGGAAGCGACTAGAGGCTGTTATTTTTGCAAAAGGAGGATCTACTAAATATTAATGTCACTTTTCTGTTGAGGTGCCCATACTTTTGCACCGGTCAAATTTTGGTTTCATGCATATTGCACATTTTCTGTTAGTACAATAAACCTCATTTCAATCCTGAAATATTACTGTGTCCATCAGTTATTAGATATATCAAATTGAAATGGCTGTTGCAAACACCCAAATATTTAGAACTAAAAATGATTAAGATTAATAGGGGTGCCCAAACTTTTTCATATGACTTTATATATACTGTTTAAATTTGGCACCGTTTATATGATTTATTTTCAGGTCACAGCTGTGACGTTTCGTTTGCAAGCTCACTACCCCTCCCTGTGAGCAGTTCAACATGCAAAAGAAACATCAGAGCAGCATGTGACCTCCTTGCCCCTAGAAGCCACTCATGGAGTGATTTATTACCTGGTCAGATATGCGGAGGAGAGCGATGCTGAACAGACTGAAGAAGTGAGACACAAGACACACACTTTGACACAAAATATACCCTGTGACAGAGAGGGAATTTGCACACAGGGCAGGGTGGAGAAGGGAGTGGTTCACAAAGAGTAAGAACAGGCAGATGAATCATGGGAAATGTATTTTGTCCAATAGCCCATGGGCCCAGTCAGGGTCCTGATTAGAGTTGGGAAAACCTCTGAAGATTTGTTTTGTTTCAGAGTCATTTTGATCCAAACTTGTTTGGATAGAACTTGAAGTGAAATTATTATACTTTGGGGTCTTCAGACCAGAGTATAGATGGAGGCCTATATGGGGAGGCGGTTGTTCTCACCTTCTTCACGCTCTCTCTGGGTCCTCTTCTGCCTCTTCCAGCCACCTAGATGATGCCACGTGCCCTGGGGTCACATGGGGTGCATCAACCTCAGGACCCTCAGCACACCCCATGTGACTGCTGAGGCCCAATCACAGGCCTCATTGATAACCCCGGGGTGCATGACATCACCCAGTGAAGAGACCTCAGAGTATAATAATTACCCTTCCAGTATGCAGGTGACCAACCCCCCAAATTTTCATGTTCAGAGGAACCCAAAACTTTTGGAAAATTCAGATTCAATCCGAACTGGTTCGCTCATCTTTAGTCCTGATACATATTTTGCTTTGGGGCCCTTGATCTTTAAGTTATGGCTCTAGCACCAGGCATAGGACATTGAGAAGAGCATACTGCAATGGTTCACTCCTTGTGGCTCTGTAGACTCCGTGTCCCACCATGAGTCTGGTGTTTGACATGTACATAAAACCTATAATCTGTTTAAAGGACACTTGAATATGGCTACAGAATATACCATGGTTTACACAGAGGCTGCAAATAAGCAAATCTGTGTAGTGATATATAGAAAGGATTGTCTGTGCATTGAAACCTATGTAATCTTGTAGAGATACCATACAGTTACAATCAGAAATAATATGTAATGAACTGAAACTATAAAATTGGATTGCTCAATAGTAGATTCATTGTAAGCTAATGGATATCACAATGCAGGTAGTCACAACTGATTACATCACAATAGTCAAACCCTTGTTATATGTTAATTTTACTACATCACTGATTGTGATTTTCTTGTGTGTCAGTGATGTCATCAGTCTCACTATTATGCATTGTGAATTTATGTATTGCTAAAATCCTGTGTCGTAATCTCATTGTTTGTGATGTTTCACCTTTTAGCAATCTATTTTCAGATTGACCTGTTTGGTTATTGCGCAATCCATGATTCAAAGGTATTATATAATATTAGGAAGAACATTTCTGCTTTCTTCTAGAAACAGCAGCACTCTTGTCCATAAACTGACGGAGCTGCAGTACCAGACACAAGCCAAGATGAGAATGGAGCTGTTTCCAGAATAAACCAGACTAGTTTTTTTATACAACTCCTTTAATTCATGTAGTGCAACTATTCAGTACCAGGGGACTGGTTAGAAACCTGGTTTGAGCCACTAACCTTTTCACAGAGCCATTTCAGTTGGCCCCATAACTCTGGCGATACAAGGTAATCCTAGCAGTCAGATAGTGTTGACTAATCCTAATGATATGTTATCACATAGAGTAGTGACTAAGCGTAGGTTCACACCAGCGCTTGGATTCCGTCCCCGAATCAGCTTGAAAAATGCGGAGAGAAAAGTCCTGCAAGCAGGAACTGCTTTTTAATTGGATTGGATTTCATTTTTTTGGCTTCCCAAGCGACCCAATAGGCTTTCCCCTACCGCTATACATGTTAACGGAAAGGGGTTGCAACAGGCCCCTTTCCAGTTAATGCCAGCCCAAGGTAGGTGACTAAAAATAAAAAAAAATTATTTATACTCACCTGTCCGGGGCTCTTCCGATCGGAAGAAGGATGAGGTTTTCCTGCACTACAGACGTTACTGCTGGGGCCTGTGATTGCCCCAGTGGTCACATGGGGGCGCGCCGACGTAATGATGTCATCGCGCCCCACATGACAGCTGAGGTCCAATCACAGGCCCCAACAGTGACGTCTGGAGCGCAGAACCTCAGTCGCAAGACAGAAGAGGAGCGAGGATACACAGGAGAGGTGAGGTCAGGTGAGTATAAGTGTTTGTTATTTTTAATCACTTCCCCTGGGCCTCTACTTATTATACTCCAAAGTATAATAGCACTGGGAAAGGGGAGGCTCTTGGGAGCTCATAATACTCTGTGGGGGCCACTGTGGGCATATAATACTCTGTGGGGGCCACTGTGGGCATATAATACTCTGTGGGGGCCGCTTTGGAGTGCATAATGCTGTGTGGGGGACGCTGTAGAGCACATAATGGTGTGTGGGGGCCTCTGTGGAGCACATAATACTGTCCCAGTATTGTTTACATGCCGGCGCTGCGCTGCTCACTCACCGTATTCTTGATAACTGCAGTTGTGGGTACAAAAGCTATATCCCTTTCAAGTATCAGAGTTATTGCTGCAGCAACCGTTACTATGAAGAATTCACTCTAGGGAGGGGGCCCAGAAGACTTTAGTTACGCCACTGCGTGTTACACATTATAAAGTTATCCATTACCGCAATGTGGGCACATAGAGGAAAGAGAAAGCATTCATAGGGTTCGGATGATTTAACCAATAACCCGCACACAACATGTGGATGGGTATTCACCTATCATAAGGCTGAGGCCCCACGTTGCAGAAACACAGTTTTTTTTTGTTGCAGATTTTGCTGCAGTTTTTTGAGGCAAAGCCAAGAATGGCTACAAAAGGAATGGGAAATATGTAGGAAGTTCTTATACTTCTCGCTTCTGATAAATGCACTCCAAGCTTTGGTTCATAAAAGCGCAGCAAAATCTCCAACAAAAAAAGCTGCATTTCCTCAATGTGGGGCCTCGGCCTAAAGGTGTTTTCAAGGTGTTTTCAGGCAGAAAGCATCATATAGATACCCAGAGATGGGAGGGTGCAGCAAAGCGAAATTCCACCTGGTATGTTGCCCGTCTGTGCAAGTGGTATGACAGTAGATGATAAGCTATGGCGCAAACCTCCCTTTAGGAAAAGGCCGCTTTGCAGCAAATGCTACTTGTTGAAGGAAGTGCAAATTCATCCAGTTTTGTTTTGATTCTCACATATAACTCATTTCGGGGTACGCAGACCACTTTTTTGAAATAAACATGTGTACTCTCATATAGGGGTTGGGGGAACAACTTTTTCAAGTTTTATCTATCGTTTTGGTTGCTTTAAAGACTTGTTAGCAAATACCAATTTTCAGGGCTTTGTGAGTCTCAGTCCTAGAAAATGTTTAGCTTGAGGATCTTAAAGAGGAACTTTCATGTCCTCATAGATGTGCAGCAGCTGCGGGGCTGGAGTTATCAGTGCCGTTAATTTCGTCACCGATATCTCCCCACTGTCAGGAGGGCGTTCCTCATAGCCTAGCGTCATCGGAGGGGGGGGGGGGAGCTCCTCACAACCCAGTGATGATGCTGAGCTGTGAGGAACGCATTTTCTGACAATGGGAAGATATTGGTGACGAAATTAACGGCACTGATATCTCCAGCCCCAGGGCACACAACAGGAAATCCGACAGTGTCAGCTTTCTAAGCGGTATATAAATCCACATATATGTTACATACAGGTATGCAAGTATGTGCCCCGGTGTCAGAGATATCACTGTCATAGGGGTCAGCCCGGGGTTGCTTCTAGGACCTGATTGGGCCACAGCAGTCACATGGGCACACCGAGTGTCTTGACGTTTGGCATGCCCATGTCACCGCTGAGGCCCAGTCACAGTTCTCAGTGGTGACCCCGAACGCATGACGTTTTTTTTTTTACACTTCCCCTGGGCCTCCACCTATTATACTCTAGGGTCTGAAAAGAGTGTTTTGGACACCGCGAGGAGGTCCAAAAGAGATGAGGGAAGGTAAGTATTAATTTTTTTTATTTTTTTTTTTAACCTTCCCTGGGCCTGAAGAAACCCCAGTGTATAATAATTTCACTTCTGGTTCAATCTAAATTTGTTCGACCCAAAACAAATCTGGGACCTAAGCCAACTGAACCTGAAATTAAATAAATCTTGGGAGGTTCACCCATCTCTATACAAGGCTATAGAAGTGTACTGTCATGGGGGCGTTGCTCGCCTCTTACAGTGCAGGGATATTGGTACTGAAACTAAGACCACTGATATCTCTGTCCCCGGGGACATACCTGCAAAACTAACAGTTCACTGAATTCAGTGCACTGTCAGCTTTGCAGCAGCATGTAACAGGCCGCATGCTAGAGGACATGAAGGGCCCCCGTTAACTAATACCTATAATCAAAATGTAGTAGAACTTCCCCAGGAACCATCTACACTGCTCTTTTTTCACTGCATCTAGATCATTGACATTGTGTAATACAGGAGATACTTATAATCATACATGTTTGTACATAATCATATATCATGCCTCCCAACCATCCCGGATTCAGCAGGACAATCCTGGATTCCAGGTCCTGTCCTGCTGTCCCGGTCGGCAGGAGGTATGTCCTGGTTTCAACTCATCTGCGTCCCTGAAGACTCCTGGAGCAGAGACTTCAGAGAAGATCAGTGAGGAACAAGACTAGGTGAGTATTAGGTTTTTTATGTTTGTTTGTTACCAGGAGGGGGAACATTAAACTAGGGGAAGCTGCAGGGAGACATTGAACTATGGGAGAAGAAGTAGGGGGACAATAAACTGTGGGGGCAAATGGAGGGGGACATTAAACTGTGGGGGCAGCTGGAAGAGGTGTATTAAACTGTGGGGGTAGCTGAAGAGGGATAGTCTACTATGGAGGTGGCTGGAAGGGGACATTAAACTGAGGATGACATTATAATGTGCGGGCGTATCATTTTAGGGAGACTGTAGGGGCATTATACTGTGTGGGGGTACAAAGAGAAATGGATGGGAATGGATGGAGTCAAAGTAGAAGTGGGTGTGGCTAAATTCGCACATTCCGTCCCTCTTTCTATCCTTTGGAAGTTGAGAGGTATGATATAGTAATGTATCTTTCCCTATTTACCCCAATTACTCCAAAGACTGATTTACAAACTATGAAAAATGGAAAATCTCAGTAGCGTTGTGGGCACTTATTACTAAGCATAGAGATGCGATGTGCTCCCAGTTGTCATGGCAGCACTGCCGTCACATGAAGAGGCTGCAAAGGAGTAAAGGGACAGCGAGATATATGACAGCAAAAATAATGACATCATAACTGTAGAATATATAAACTACCCGTGTTTGACAGAGCTTAAAGTTCGACCCTTGGAAATGTACTAGACTCTGAGTACTGAAAATGTGTATAAACCATAGTGACAGGCTGGAAAGTGTGTCTTAAGGACCAGAACACTCATGTTTAGTCTATAAAGGCAGTTGCACTTACTCTAATTCCTATAACTGCAAATGTACTTGTTTGTCCTTAGTCCCTAAAGCATACTCAAAAGCATGCACAAATGCCTACACAGACACAGAAGCCTCCAGGCCTAGGCTGGCAATACGACAAGCTTGGCATTTGCCTGTCGACTGCCTGGGTTGTTTAGCATGAGTTTGCCAGCCTCATACTTCTGTGTTTAATGAAATAGTTATGGAATACGATCACTGTACAATCTGCACTTAATGTCTGCCATGGTTCTGGGCTGGCGGCGGATCTAGTATAAAAATGCCATAGTAGGCAAGTGGCCTTAAAAGGGCTTTCCTACTATAATATCCTTCTTATCTAAGTCAGACAGGTGAATGGGCACACATCTGGTACACTAGACTCTCACAGCCTTAACTCATTCTGGTATCCCCACCAATCACGTGAATGGTGGTCTCGATCTGCTGCTCCATTCAGACAAGGGAACAAATATCCCATTTTTGTGAAGAGTTGGAGTTCTAGCAGTACCTCCAACAATCAGACAGTTATCCCCTTAACAGGATACCCCTTTAAGTGGGACAAACCTGTAGGTTTCACTCTGTGCCCTCTGCTAAAACATTGACTATATACAGCAGTGAGCTCTGGGCGGCAGCTGCATGGGCGACTATGTCATATCCCCACTAGAGCTGTGGTTGTAATGACTCAGATGTGATGAATTGTATGGTCAATGTGGCAGCTATGTTTGTAATGGTGGAAATATTCAGAGGTATGCTGGGCTGAGGATGTTTTCCATTAGTCAAATCAGTATGTCAGTATGTCAGTATGTCAAATCTCATCCAGGTTTTCAGTACACTTTCAGATGTGGATCACTTATAATAAGTGCCGCCAATATTTTTGACTAAATGTCGTAAATAAAGTGCATATTTCTATAATCCTGATATTCCATAACTCTTTAAGGCTGAAGCCCCACATTGTGGAAATACAGCTTTTTTTGTTGCAGATTTTGTATGTGTTTTTTTTGAGCCAAAGCCAGGAGTGGATTGAGCATAAAACAGAAGAATAAGGACTTCCTAGATATTCCCCATTCCTTTTGTAGCCATTCTAGACTTTGGCTCAAAAACTGCAGCAAAATCTGCAACAAAAAAAGCTGTGTTTCCACAATGTGGGGCCTCAGCATAAAAAGAACTTTAGATAATTTATATACAGTGGGAGAGACTATTTAAAGAGGACCTTTCATGTCCTCTATCACCGGGCAATTTATATACCATTAGAAAGCCGTTTTGACGCTGAATTCAACACATTTTCTTTTGTATGTATCTTTCCCCATTGCAGAAATATTTGTGCCTATCTGTGTCACATCCGAAAAGCAGCATGACATCTCATGTCCACATCACAGAAAGGGGCCATAAAGGTTGTGGTGATATCCAGAAGAAGACATGGTTACACAAAAAAATTGCACGTGGTGATCTCCTGGATATGTCTTCCAAAACTTTGGCAAGTATTATCCAAAGTGGGTTGTAAATGAAGAAAGAATTCAGCACTCCTGGAATCCTCGCAAAACAAACTGCGTGCACATAGCCGTTCTGACGCATTTCAGACAGACACTGCCCTTGGTCATAGTAGTTACTACTATAACTAGTACTCTGGTGTCTGCCCTATAAACACATCCAAACGGCTATGTACATGCAGTTTTAAAGGGTTCTAATAAAGGTTCCGTTTTATGAGGATCCCAGGAGTTGGGGATTCTTTCTTCATTTCTATGTCTGCAGTGTTTCCGGCATCTCCATGCACCAGGTAGATCAAGCCAAGTATATCAGGTTGTTGAGGGACCACTCGAAGTGGGTTGTAGTTCTACAACTGTACATAGTGGTGGCAGAGTAGTTTTCAGCCCTTAAAGTTTACCTCCTCTGAAGGTAACAGCAGATGTAGAGAGGCACGACTCCTTGTTGGAGAGTACAGTTGCCTTAATATCATGCACAGTTTCTACTATCTAGAATTAGTGCTCATGCATAATACTTGCAATGTATCATTGCTTGGATGGAAATCAGGTTAGACAGTCATGTATTTTCACATTTACAAGCTTCAAATATGTCTAGGTATATAACATATTGTTATATGTTATTATTCATTATATGCCTTTAGGGTCTGTGCCAAGAATACAACCTAAAATATATCTGATTGGTGGAGGTCTGACCACTTGAACCCCCAAAGATCTGAATGAAAGGAAGATTGGGTAGGCACTCTATTGTCCAATTCAACTCTATGGGACTGCTAGTGATGGCTGATAGCTTGTCAATTTCATATTGATAACTGGGGCAGCAGCGCGCCTACGCAACCTCCTCTCCAATCAAACAAGAGTACAAGAGACCCCTGTTCTTGTTATTGGCAGGGGTCCCAATGATTGGACTCCCACCGCTCGGGCACTTATTACCTACAGGTGACAAATTGTGAACTTAGCAAACTCCTTTACATGTGAAGATAACAGTAAAGGCAAGTAACATATAATAACAAATGACATAGACATATCTTGATCTTGTACTGCTAGGTCAATGTAAAAATGCAGCGGGGCAAAGTGGAAAATATTCTTTTGGTCCCAAAGGTTAAATCTGGCCCATAAGAGGTTACAGTAAAGTGTGAAATAAACATATGCTATGTAGGGGGATTGTGCACCATACAGTTGGGCTCAGCTTCCGCTCTCACACAGTGGCAGTTACAATGTGGAAGAATGAGAAGGTGCCTGCATTCCAGAACACTTCCTTCCTACAGATATTTTCTGTTATTTGCCATTGTGTTGCCCATAAATCATGCTATCCAGTCAAGGAAAGCTGACGGCGAGGATATTTTACCCTGGACACCTGTATTACTGCAGGCTTACCGACTGGATGACTTCCCTTTAGTCTCCATTCTCTGAAAGCTGAAGCTGAACAGAACATTATAGTGACATGTAATATATATTCTATATGATGTAAGAGGCAATATATCTTTCACTGCATGAGCATTGTATACTAGCGGCAATCTTTGATACAGGAGTGACAGCTCACTTATCATTTGGTATTACATTGGCGAATTCTTTTCAGCAAAATGATCCAGTTGTATTGTGCATGGCTAGCTACTGAATAATTATCAGTACCAAATAGACCTGAATCTTTCCTTTTAAAGGAAAGGGATGCTTTGGACCAAAGGTGGGGGTCTTAAAAAAGTAAGGTGACTCCCCAACTAGGAGTATTGGTTAGACAAACCGCTGTGCATGGCTAGAATTATATTCAACAAGATAAAAACCTGCATACTCACACTTGGGGCTCATGCAAAATGGCAAGAAGCAATGATAAGGTTGCCATAGAGAGGCATGGGGCTCGTACCTCCATATGCATAAGATTTGATACTGAGGCATACAGAGGTTTTTCCATGTTTCATCTGGCTCTTTAAGTATGGAGTTCAGGAGCCCATTTTCACTGAGAGCCTGGGTATAATAAGTGATAACTGTGGATGATGGAAGGGGATGTTATCCCTATACTGTGGCATCTCTGTATGCACTATCCCTATACTGTAACATCACTGTGTGCATTATCCCTGTACTGTGACATCACTGTGTGCATTATCCCTGTACTGTGACATCACTATGTGCATTATCCCTGTACTGTGACATCATTGTGTGCATTATCCCTGTACTGTGACATCACTGTGTACATTATTCCTGTACTGTGACATCACTGTGTGCATTATCCCTGTACTGTGACATTACTATGTGTATTATCCCTCTACTGTGACATCACTGTGTGCATTATCCCTGTACTGTGACATCACTGTGTGCATTATCCCTGTACTGTGACATCACTGTGTGTATTTTCCCTATACTGTAACAACACTGTGTGCATTATCCCTGTACTGTGGCATCACTATGTGCATTATCCCTGTACTGTGACATCATTGTGTGCATTATCCCTGTACTGTGACATCACTGTGTACATTATTCCTGTACTGTGACATCACTGTGTGCATTATCCCTGTACTGTGACATTACTATGTGTATTATCCCTCTACTGTGACATCACTGTGTGCATTATCCCTGTACTGTGACATCACTGTGTGCATTATCCCTGTACTGTGACATCACTGTGTGTATTATCCCTATACTGTAACAACACTGTGTGCATTATCCCTGTACTGTGACATCACTGTGTGCATTATCCCTGTACTGTAATATCACTGTGTGCATTATTCCTGTACTGTGGCATCACTATGTGCATTATCCCTGTACTGTGACATTACTGTGTGTATTACCCCTGTACTGTGACATCACTGTGTGCATTATCCTAATACTGCTTTGACATCACTGTGTGCTTTATCAAAGCATTGTAACATCACTGTGTGTATTATTCCTGCACAGTGACATCACTGGGTTCGTTATCCTATTACTGTGACATCACTTTATACATTGTGTAACAAAGACCAAAATAATCTCTGAACTCATTGCTTAAAATGTTCATGGTAGAGTGGGGCCCCTTTACAAGTTTTACTATGGGGCCCCGTGGTTACTTGTTACTCCCCTGTATCATTTATAGTGCTGGTCTCCTCATACTGGGAAGAGATACCTTATAGGTCGCCTAAGGCTCCTGGGCCTGGTGTGACTGCACCCTCTCAAGTTACACCCTTGCACATCAAAGCTTGTTTGGCAGTGCACAGAGACTGTATAACAATATTTCATTATTGCATGAAGTGACTGTGAGTAGCTAGTACTAACAGCCAGTCAGTCTCTACCAATATCTATGGGGCTGACAACAACAGCCAAGTATAACACCTCTGCTCCATGCAAACTGCTACTCAATGCATAACCGCAGTCAGACCCCCATTATAGTGATCAATTGGGCCCCCAACAATCAGATATTTATTACCTATCCTGTGGATAAATAATAAAAATCAATGATAGGAAAACTTCTTTAAAAGGGAAGGTTGAAAGGTCACTGTACAGAAATCCTCATTGTCAGCCTTTAGTGGATTTTGAGGTTCCAGGACTATTTGAGACTGAGCAGCTCTTTCAGGATGTTTGCGGCTACTGTATAACACCCTCTATTAATATGTACCAGGTCATATTTCCTCCTGGTTACATTGCTTACTTGTCACCTATGTGTTTCAGTCTGCATTGTATACAGCAGGAGATGACCACAGTGCGGACTAGCAGGTGCCGCTTCCTGTCAAAGGTAGGAATCACACCTTTACAGTATCTACCCTAACTACAGCTCATCAGATAGCATGAAACTAGGATGAGATTAGGATGTGAACCTCATAAGGGACTGTTCACATGCAGAGATATTTCTGTGAGCGTATACCATTTCCATGACCAGGGTATTGCCAAGTCGCCCGCTCTTCTCTGTTTTCTTTACCTAAAATAAATACTCGACACCGATGTTGGATTAAATTGGCCACAGCAGCCAGTTTATTAAATAAAATAATTTAACCATTTAAATGCCACAACAAATATTCCCCAAAACACAGTAAATAACCCGACCCGACGACGGAGGACCTCGAGGCCCCAAAACCCAAAATGTTAACCCCATACTTCCTGAGCACCAGCTGTTACCCCTAGCCATTCCACACCAGCTCATGGGCACCTATTTAAATAAATCTGCTCGGTGCTCTATTTCCTAAGGCCATAAAGCCCTTAATACCCTTTAACCCTACCGGAGCCATCCAGCCACAGTCCAAATGGTCTGGGGAGTCCAGCCCCTACTGCGGGGCCCTCCCCACCACGACCATTTCCGATATCCCAGCCTCGAGGACCCCCTCCGCCACAACGCCCACCGATGACCTCCTTATCGGCGGGCGTCCCGCCACACCCCTAGAGCCGTCTCAATGCCCTGCTGCAATCCCAGGCACCACATGTCAATACCCACGGCGTTCAAATGAACCCCGTCCCTTCTCCAAAATGCACCCTCCCCAGATTCCAATTCACTATGGCGCACTGAGACCGCTCCATTCCGTGCCATAAACCTCCCAATTGCCCTATTCACCTTAATACGGGCTTTGTTCACACGTTCCACCGACCGGGCCGCCCTCCACACTTTCCTTGGCACAATATCCGACCATACTGTTACCAATCCCGGAAACATCGCCCAGAGCCGCAATAAGTCGAATTTGATATCGTTAATCAGCTCCCGAAAAGGGCGGACCCCCAAATCGTTACCTCCAACATGCAGTACCAGTATGTCTGGAGGTCTATCCAGCCTCACGAAGCGATGAAACTCCGCGAGCACCCTGCCCCACACCATCCCCCTTAAGCCTAACCAGCGCAACCGCACCTCCCCCTCGCGCAAAACCCAACTGCCTACCGTCTGGTCGCACCGCCGCCCGCACTGCGCCCCAGAACACAAAGGAATGGCCCATCAACCAAACCAAGCACGGCTCAGCACCTGTAAAACATCAAAAGCAACATAACAATAACAGGCTCCAGGCACTAACACACCCGTTCGAACAAAAACCCCCTCTTCCTAACCCACCTACCTGCGGACCTCCCCCGATACAAAATGTGTTTTTGTTCAGACCAGCCCCCCCAAACGGACATATGACCTAAAACGCACTGATTCCCATCGGCCGATGCGCTGAATTACGTCCTCCCCCAAACCCCTCCGGGCCGCCTCCGTAGCTGCCCCAATACGGAAGGAGTGACCACTAAAATACTCCTCCCCCAAACCCAGATAACACAAACATCGCCGAAAAACTCCCAAGAATTGAAACCTGGACAAAAACGACCCATCCTCATGGACCAGGAGGGGGCCTGTCGCCCGACCCCTGTCCGAACAATAAGACCTCAAGCAACTAACAGGACACATCAAACACCCTGGCACCGCAAACAGCCGCACCGCACACCCCCCGGCCTTCCTGGTCCGTCTTCGAACGCCTTAACCTAAACTCCACCCTGTCCTCGTACAGGCTCACATCCTCCCAAAACACACCCCCCGGACGAGTCCGGGATCCACTCACCAATTCCCCCAACCGCAAGGCTCCAAAAAAGGCGAGCGAAAACGCCGCCCTGAACAGCAAGACCTCCCACGGGCTCGCCCCCACCGTCCCCAAAGCGGAGCCCAAGCCCAGCAGTATGGAAAAGGACACCGGTCTGTGCGTGTCCTTCGCCTCCTTGAAACGGCGCCAACCTTTTACCGCCTGCCGCACCAGAAATGACTTCGTAAAGTCCGGCATCCCCCTACTCTTAAACCCGAAGGTTAAACCCGCTAAACACGTTTTCAACCTAGAAACTGTCCACCCCGACTCCTTACAATGCCCCACGAACAATAATAACGGCATCTCGAAATCCTCTGTCTCCACCCCCAAAGAACCCAACCACTGCTCCTACTGTTCCCAGGCTTTCGTATAGGCCGCCCATGTACCGTCCACCAAAGATGCCCGAATCAAACACTCTGCTGCCCGACCGGCACGGTCCACAACTCCGTCGGCCACCGCGTGCCGTTCTCGTCTGCCTCCGGCACCAACCTCCTGAAACGATCCCACTGCAAACGAGAGAGGGCGTCAGCCACATCATTCTGCACCCCTGGGACATGGCCCGCTACAATCCAAACATTCAACCTCAAACATTCCAACACCAATCGCTGCAAAACCCGAACCACCGGCGGCGACGCAGTGGACAACCGATTTATTGCCTGCACCACCCCCAAGTTGTCGCAATGAAAGCGAATCTTCTTATTACGGAAAATTTCCCCCCACACTACCACCGACACCAGAATAGGAAATAATTCTAACAAAGCCAGGTTCCTGACCAGCCCCCCCCGAAACCCACTCGTCCGGCCAAGACCCTACGCACCAACTACCCTGAAAATATGCCCCAAACCCTACGCTCCCGGCCGCGTCCGTAAAAAGATCCCATTCCCCTGCTACCACACCCTCCTCCATCCACAGTGACCGCCCATTATATTGTTCTAAAAACGAATCCCAAACCCGCAAATCTTCTCTCAACTCCCACCCCAACCGGAAAAAATGCGCCGGAACGGACACACCAGCCGTTGCCGCTGCCAACCGTCGAGAAAACACCCTCCCCATTGGTATAATCCGGCACGCGAAGTTCAATTTGCCTAAAAGAGACTGCAATTCCCTTAATTGCAGCTTTTTTAGCCGACATGCCCTCTGAACCTCCGTCCGCAACCCACATAACTTATCCTCTGGAAGACGACACTCCATACGGACCGTGTCAATGGTAATACCCAAAAAACTGAGAACCGTCGCCGGACCCTCAGTTTTTTCACGCGCTAGTGGCACCCCAAAATCTGCCGCCACCCGTTCCACCGAATGCAGCAAGACCGAGCAAACGGAGGAATCCCCCGGACCAATGCAAAGAAAGTCATCCAAGTAGTGAATGACCGAGGCCCACCCAGAAACGTCCCGGATGACCCATTCCAAAAACGAACTAAACTTTTCGAAATAGGAACACGACAATGAACAGCCCATTGGCAAGCAACAGTCGACAAAAAACCCGCCCCCCCAAAAACAACCCAACAAGTGCTGACTATCTGGATGCACCGGCAGCAGCCTAAATGCCGCCTCGATGTCAGTCTTCGCCAACAACGCCCCCTGCCAAAACGCCGGACCCAGAAAATCGCCGCATCAAATGAAGTATACTCCACCGAACACAACTCGGGGTCGATCCCGTCATTAACAGACGCCCCGTTTGGGAATGACAGATGGTGAATAAGCCGAAACTTATTCGGCTCCTTCTTTGGGACCACCCCTAAAGGAGATACCCGCAAGTTCGGCAAGGGAGGCTCCGGAAACGGTCCCGCCATGCGCCCCAGGTCCACCTCCTTCCTCAGCTTTTCTGAGACCACCTCCGGATGCTCCCGTGCCGACATCAAATTCCTAACCACCCCTGAAACCGCCGCCTCAACAAACGGTATCCGAAAACCCGACTCGAACCCCTCCGACAACAAGGCCGCCGCCTCCCTATCTGGGTACCTATTTAGAAATGGCGCCATCCTTTCCAGCCGCACCGGAGTCGTCCCCCTTCCCAGCCCCATCTGAACCCTTCTGCTTGGAGCGGAAGCACCGGTTGGCTCCATGGGTGCCCCCACAAGAGGAGCACTCATGCTTAAACTTACACTTGGAGCCGAACTTACACCCCCCTTCATTAAATGAGAAACAGAGTCGCTTCTGTGCGGCGACCGAGCGCCCCGAAGACTCGGGGCCCCCGGTCCCCCCTGGAAAGGACGGCCCCGCCCTCGCTTGCGCCATAATCCTCAGCCATAACCCAATGTCTTTATGGTCCCAGCGAATGCTGGACCGAACCGCTTTCCGCTGACGAAATTGTTCGTCATACCGGAGCAATGCCTGCCCCCCATACGTCCTATGCGCCTCCCCTATTGCGTCCAAATAACAGAAAAGCGCCGAACAATTTTCCGCTGCCTTCTCCCCTATGACACTTGCCATTATGGCGAACGCTTGCAGCCAATTAGCAAACGTCCGAGGAATAAGGCGGTACCGCCTCTTCCCCTCCTCCTCCTTCTTTTCTTCCTTCCTAGGCTTGTCCAAATTAAAGCGCTCCAAAGGCAAAAGCGAAAATATATCAACATATTCGCCTTTCCAAATGCGCTCCCTCACCTCCTGCTTCAAGTGAGCCCCTAAAGGCCCCTCAAAGCAGACATATACTTCCCCCTTCGCCGCATCGTCTAACCGCGGCGCGTCCCCTTTGTCCTCACTCTGCGTTTGCACCGACACAGACACCCCCGACGCAGAGGAAGCCCCCCCCTAGCGATACCGCCGGCGAACTTCCCGCCCCCCACGCCATCGCTGGGGACGACGACGTCCCCCCGCCGCTACCCGCTCCCCGCACCATTTCCGCCAACACCCCCATAAAGGCTAACATACCCCTGCTTAGCTCCTCGCGGTTCCCCTCTAAACCCCTCCCCCCTGAAACCGCTAACAAGGGCCCTGTTACAGTAGATGAACGCTCACCTGGGCGCCTGGGTGCTGTGAACCCAGCGGCCGCTGAATCCTGGTCCTGTCGTCCTGTAGCCGTCTCACTGGGGCCCTCCTCGCCGCTATCCACGTCGGGCCTCCTGGACAAGGCCTCCGCGACGCTCCGCCCCCCAGCGCCCGCGCTGTGGGCGCCATCTTGGGCTGATGTTGCGCTAGGCCCAGCCTGCTGCTCTGACGCTGAAGGTGCCAGCCCCACTTCTCCCCCGCGCACAGGGGCTGCACCGGAGATCCTCCTGCGCACCACAGGCCGAGCCGGAGTCACCGCCGCCGCCGGAAGACCCACCGCTTCCAATCCCAAACTCCAACGAGGTCAGTGATGCAGGAGGGGCGACTCCCCTCCCCCGCTGCGGGTCCCGCCGTCGCCGCGGATTCCTCCCGGCCCGGGACTGCCGCTCAGCAGCGCGCCGAGCGGTGCCCTGGACCAGAGGGTCCCGTGAGGGGCTCCTAATTCGGCGCCGGATCCGAGGGGTCTCCTCGGGGCTGAGGCGTGCCGGAGGCCTGGTCCTCCGCGGCCGTCTTCCAGAAGGAGAGGGGCGGCTAGCCGACTCTCCAGACCCCTGTATCAATCCCTGCAGCTGGGATTGCAGCCATTGCGGCCCCCTACGATCCGCTTCAGCCCTGAGCTGGGCCAGCATATCTTCAACCTCAGACATCCTGGGCAAGCAAGAAAACCGCAGAGGTGTGTTGGCTTCACTCACTCCCTGCTTTCTCTAAAGTGGCGGGAATCTTCCCGCCTTCACTTTAAATACTCCCTCCCCCAACCCCCCCCCCTTTCCCAGTTCCCTCCCCTACGCTTCCTCTAAATGGCCAACTTAACCCTTTCCTGTACCCTCAGCTTATGCTCCTGGCTAAACTCCTGTCATGCAGGCCTCCCCTTCCATCCTCGGTCCGGCCTCACTTATATCTCAGTGGGATTGTTTCTGTAACATGCGCAGGGATTTCTGTACCAAATCTGCAGCATGTGAACTTAACCTAGAAGTATATCACTAAGAACTAGGCATATTATGTCCTGTCCTTTTATAAACATCTCTTCACTTTTTTAATATTGTGTTGCATACAGCAAACAGTGCCACGCATGTAGCAGAGCTGAGATTTTCATTTGGCACAACCAAGGCCACTTTAACCATAGGTGCAACAGTGCAGCCGCATCGGGCCCTATTGTTGCAGGGGCCCCCTCAGCCGCCATGGATCAAGCGGGACACTCCCACATTTCGGGTGTTGTCCCACTGTTCCAGGTGCAGGCAGTTATTTCAACTCTATCTGTGCCTTAGGACAGATAAGCACCGAGCCGCAGACATTACAGTCTGAGTATGCAGGTCCGTGGGAGCGCGGTTCGTGAGTATTCATTTTTTTTTTTCTTAAATGTAACATTGGTGGTTAAGGGGGGAAGGGGAAATTAAGTTATGGGGACATTGGAGGGGGCCACTTTCAAAAAGTTTGTACAGCGCCCCCCAATGCATTAAAATGGCCCTAGGCACAACTCATGGTAATACTGTGGTATGGTATTTTGTTTGTAGATTTCCTGTATGACTAAAGAATCCTTTACCAGGCAGCAGTCCAAATATGTTTGGGCCATTGCTAAGCTGGTAACACGTCCAGATGTCCACAATCTTAGGCTAACTGCACACAACAGCTGCTGGCCGTGCTTCCGCAACCCCATTCATTAAATGAATAGGGGCCATGGACGTAAGGCCACAAAACCGGATAGGAATAGGACCTGTCCTAAGTTTTGTCGGCCCACACTGATGTCATGTGCGTGGGCCAGCAGAAATGAATGGGTCAGTGTGCTATCCGGGAAAACACACATAGCGCACTAAACTCATCCACGATCGTCTGCAAGAAGCTCACCTTGTGTCCACCTATACACCTGGGTTCCAGGCAAGTCGCTATTATCTTTTTTTTTTAATAATGCAACCTTAGGCTCTGTGGACACTGCATTTGGCATATACGCTGGGAAAAGCTCCTGACATATATAAGTCAAACATATCCATAGCTCACTCATAGATGAATGGCCATCCTGTAATAGAGGAACAGTACAATGTCCTCTAGGACATGAGCTGCTCTTACAGAGTGACTCTACTATACAGCTTATAGATTAAGGCTCCGAGACAGGAAACCTGCTCTATGACACCCTTATGCCCATCTTGGCATAACTCCTTTAGGCAGGGGGCCCCATGTGGTATAAACGCCACAGAAAAAAACGCAGTGTTTTACAGTCCCTGCATAGTGGATGGGATTCTAGTGATTCCCATCCACACACTATGGAAAAATACACGCAGCGGAGGCACTGCAACTTCTAAAACCACTGTGGTTTTGGAAATCACAGTATGTCCATTATACCTACGGAAGCACCGTACCTATAGGTATTATGGAAGCAGAAAGTCCGTAGAGGAAACCTCTGCGGACTTTCTGTGAAAAGCCCTGCGGGAAAAACCGCAATGTGTTGCCACTGTGCATTTTTACTGCGGCCTGCTACGTGGCGCCTTATCCTTAAGGGTTGAGGTCAGATGTTGTGAAATGCAGCGTTTTTGGCTGCTCTGTAAACCCAGTGTAGAGAAATTGCTACATTTTACAGTCCCAGCAAAATGAATGAGATTTGATTTACTGTTATTCACACATTGTTGAATAAAATGCCATGGAAAATGCAGCATTTCCCAAAAATTCATGTATTTTTGTAAAGCACAGCATGTTATTTTACCTGCAGAAATACTGCGTTTCCCCCATGTACCTATATGGGGGAAGGCAAAATTGAAATGAAAAGCGGTTTGCTGCGGGTTTTTTTCCCCCCCACTGTGTTATTTATCTGCTTTTCACTACCTGTGGCCTTTGCATAAGCCTACATTCACATGAACGTGGTACAAAATGGCTGTGAAAAACTTCCAATTTACATGGCCATTTTGCACTCAGGTGCATTAAAGTATATGGTCATGTCAATATAGGCTACGGGTGGATTCACAAAGTCAGATTTTGCAGCAGAAATTTCTGCAAGGAAACAAACATGTTTTTCACAAAAACAATGCCATTTTGATCTATGGATGTAATTTCCAGTTGAAAAAATTTCTGCAACAAATCGGCCTCCTGTGAATATCCCCTAATTGGGGTTGCATGAACACCAAGCGTGTTAGCCATAAACTATACCAAACCCATAATAGCAATGCAAATAAAGATTGGAGCGGACACAAAGTTATATAAAAAAACATTTATTAACTTAAAGCTTTATTAAAGTTAAATAAACATAATCCTAGACTGTATTTACCAGAAATACAACATGTCCATATGTACAGATGTCGAGCTATAGGCTTCTGCCCACACTCCACACAAGTCCAACAAGTGTCTCTAATTCCTGTTTGCGGAAAAACTGCAGCCAGGAATGTGTCACACATTATACATTATTTCCTATTTCCTCACATTGTTCTTGCTATAGTAATTGGATAACATTATTACTAAAATACTTGGCAGGCTTCGAGCCCCAGGCGAAAACCATTTCCAGATGATTGACCAATTACTCATCTATGCCGCCATTGAAAATAACATTTTCTTTCCTGTCGGTCGGAAAAAAACTAGAGCTGGGGGAGGATGTGGCACTTAGCAGCCCAGACACATTGTACAAACACAAAGGATAGGGATCGCAATGAGACTTCTAGACTCCTGGAGAAGATGGTGTCAGTCCCGTAAATACCCCACATGCGAATAAAGGATTTTAGGCGTTTGCTTATGTAAGCACCGTCACATCATGGCCAATAAGAATTAGGTGCCATGGGATTCCTAGACCATTGGTTTTATTGTCTTCTCTTTTTCTGTAGTATTTGGGTCAAGAGTGGACTCTCTTCGAAGGCCTTCGCTCTTCAGTCAGTGCCCCAGGCCCAGAATACATGGTGTGGGGTGATGTCATGAACCAGGCTCTAGGTCAGTCTGCAGAGCTCAGGATCTCAGTGATGTCACTTGCATTGCATTGTTCCTTCCCCTTCATGTAAAAGATAATTTTAATTTCCTAATAGATGACTGTGTGAGGAGTTGCTGGTAGAGGGGAGATTTTAGGAAGCGTGGGTAAGAGTCCTTTTCCATTAGTGTTCTAGTCTGCTCTTGTGCTGCGTCAAAACAGTTTCGACAGGCGCTTGCTACTTGCTGACGTGTGAATTCTCTGGTTTGGTGATCAATATTGACCTGCAAAGAAGAAAGCAAAAGACGTCATGTAATGAATCTATGTAGCCAAAAATTCTACAGCATGCAGGGTTACAGATGTAGCAGAGCTGAGTTTGTCATTGATTATTTCAGTGCGGTTGGTTTCTTTGCAGTTCTCACATAGTGACAACACTATGACAAACTCAGCTCTGCGAGCATAGAATGTAACTCATAGGATAGAACATTCCAGAAATTCAAACGCATAGCAGAGCTGCAACAGCGAGCAGCGTAGTGAGCACACTATAGACCAGCTCACATAAATGACTTTAGACAAGCAAATCATTAAAAATTCCCTTCTAAACTGATTGTGTGAATCCTAAACCGAGGAAATCGATTCTGTTTCTGACTTCTTTGCTTATTAATAGATTTTTTTTTTTCAATTGCTCTGCACTCTAATAAACAAAGCGAACTTAAAGGGAGTCTGTCAGCAGAATCCAATATATCAACCAAGCCCTGCAGATAGATAGGTCAGGGTAATCTGACTCAAATGGTGTTTTCCACTTGGGATTTGTTGATATGCTGGGATCTGGTGACAGACTCCCTTTAAGAAGAAGCTACTATGCATTAAACTTAAAGTCTTGAATGTACTCTGTTGTTCCCTGTTATCAGCCATTTCAGTCATGGAAGAGTAACTATCCATAGGTCTCACTATTACATATGGATGATGAATGACTGAGCTGGCTGTCTTGGATATTTGCAGCTCAGCTGCAGAATCCTTTTTGTTATCACAATTCTAAATATAGCTCAGTTTCCTACCTCTCGAGGGGCTCCGGTCTGCAGGAATTCCTGAAATATGCATTGAGCTTTGCCAGGAAGTTTGTTCACTGAAGGCGTCTTTTTGTAGTCTTCACAGGCTACCCAGAACTCCAGGTTTTCCTCGCTGAATTCTGTCTTCAGGAAAGTGCGAAAGGCTGACAGTCCATCTATAGGGCAAAGGGCAGACATTTAGATAATGACTGTACAGTTCCTTTAACCTGTCCCCTTAGGGTGCATAGATCCTGCATTATGTTCTACCTCTATATCCCCAACTGGTCTTCTGCATATTAAAATAATGTACTATAAAATAAAACTAAATGCAACATACTATGCTATTCTGTAATACTGTAATATAATATTATGTATAATACTATGCTATTCTATAATATTATGTATAATACTATGCTATTCCATAATATAATATAAGATATAATAATATAAAATTATAGTAATAAAATATAAAATATGCTATAAAATTAATAGCATATTAAATGATGTTGCACCAATGCAGTCTGATGCTTCTGTGTGCAGGTTGCACTCACTTATCTACCTTAACCTCACCTGCAAAAGTCTCTCCCCACCCTACATGCGGATGTGCATAAATCTCACCTTTGCTGCTAAGCAGTTGGCTGAATGATTCTTTCCATTTCATGGCTTCTTTTGTGCAATTTCTGAGGAGAGAAGTGAATAAAGTTGGCATTAACAAGCAAAATTCATAATCAACCAACAATTCTGCCTCTACGTAATGGACAGGCTATGACTTGTAAGGATATGAACATCTGCCCCGCACAAGAAGGTAAGAGTCAGCAGCAGAGCTGACAATTTATCAGATACGATTTAGCCTGGGGTGCAGCATATATCTTCAGCTTGCATGCATGCTACAATATATATATATATATATATATATATATATATATATATATATATATATATATATAATTAATTCATTGCGTTATATATGCCCCGTGTACTGTACACTACACATGTGTTACCTTCAATCTATTCAATGGAAATGCTACAACAAAACCTACACCATCTGCAGCTGCAAGCTGCAGATAGAGAATAAGACTGCATGCATGCAGCAGAATATGACAAATGCAAATACACATTTATTTTGCCCCACATGACTGATATACATATCCATTTACAGATAAAACCTCATTATGTTTTGCTTTTGATCATAGTGATCAGATCGATCGAGGCAATTGGATCCTTAGTCGATCAGATCTTTCATCTTATGGTAGCATAAAATTGCTGCTTGCATAAAAGAGACATAAAAGTCATTATCTTACCTGTGATTGTCTTTCTTCTTATACAGGTTGGATGGCATGAGCTTGTGCCCGACGTCTACTTTGTGAATTAAGGTGCCAATGGAGGATCTTAGTTCCTTTGCCTTGTCGCACAAAAAGGCATCTGGATTAAAGGAATTCAAGTACATCATTGTCCACTGCAGGGCACAGAGTCTTCTCAGTGGTTGCTGGCAGCTGAAAGCTTCTCTATTGTCCTATTAGGTATGTCTGTAAATCCCTAGTACATGATTGTTACACTGACTCCCTGGCTGAAGGATCCTGCCTTATATCCGTGTGTGCACCAGGCACAGCCCACTGGTAGGAGGATCTGAATGTAAGATACAGGGGAGGGGGGAAAAAAAGCACAAGAGGCTGAAACCTTCTCCCACGCCTGTTGTGCCAGGGCAGATTGTACTGTGTTATATGAAGAAGAGATACCCTACTTTCTGCCGTTCACTGCGGTGCTTTTGTAGATGGGATTATTAGAGGACAATGAGAACATCAAATAACCTGAGAAGAAGAAGAATCCGGCCACATCATATAGACAATCATTATATAACTCTTATTATAAGTTCTTTTCCAGGTCTGAGAGCCAAGACAACTTCATAGAACAGACAGAGACAGTCTACAAAAGAAGATTTTGGCATATACCGGCTCTCTTATGTGGTAGAAATACGGCTAAAACGTCGCCCATCCAAAATTTGTGGGGGTGTCCTAACATTGAAAAATATTGGGGGAAGACGTACTGGGCAGATATATAGCAGCACATCTGATCCTTTTGTTTTAGGGGAAGATAAGCCACTTCTAGAAGTTTCTGGCTGCAGCTTATTCCCCTTATCACATTGAGAACACATTCATGCCCAGATGAACCAAGCATGCATGTGTATGGGAGGAAGGTTGTAAAGAATAACTATCAGTCAAAGAATTGTTTGGGTAACAGCTATCTGATGTGGCTAGCTTAAAGGGGTTTTCTGGGATTGAGATATTACTGTCCTCTCTTAGGATAGGTCATGAATATGTGATGAGGGGGGGTCCGACACCCAGGACCCTCACATATTAGCTGTTTGAAGAGACCACTACATTGGGTAAAAACTGAATCCTCTTTACTGAATACCAAGCACAGCGCTATACATTGTGTAGGGGCTGTGCTTGGTATTGCAGCTCAGGCTCATTCACTTGAATGAATTAGGCTGCAGCTGTACCATGTGACTTATGAATGTGATGTCATCGGTACAGGGAATCAGTCACAGCACCATTCAAGCAGCTGATCTGGGGAACCTTCACCTATTAGCTATACTAAGGATGGGACATCAGTAAATTAGTCCTGGAAGACCCTTTAGGCTAAGGCCCCACGCAGTGTAATTGCCATTGACAATAAAGCTAAGTCCATATAGAGTAGTGAGAGGCAGTGTACCTGGAAGGGACTATCGCCACAATTGATCCCCAGCCACCAACACTATCACTGCTGTGTAAGTGACTTTATTTACTGGTCACGCGGCTTTGCCGTTACCATATGATCGAGATGAAATGAGTTGGTCCTCTTGCTTACAGAGCAGTGAAAGCAGCAGCGGTCAGGGACAGCTATATGCAGCTATAGTCTTATCTAGGTACACCGTCTCACACAACCCATACAGTGAGACCTCTTTGACACAACCATCCAAAATTGCATTAAAAAGTGGTTTTCTATGGAGTAGTCAGTGTGCATAATATATGGTGGAACGGAGAATCAGTCATAGGAAATCTGGACTGGTTAAAAGTGTGGTTTTCCACAATTGGTGGCCTTTTTGAGAAGTTTTACCTGTAAATGATCTGGTATTTCCTTTTTGTTTAGTCCATGATAGTTTCTAATAAGTGTGACGATCTATCATTCTCGTTGAGAAGTGCCCCCTGTAGTCACTAGTGTATAGTGACTGTTATGGTATGGTCTGGCACCATCAGGGCTTTCACTTAAAGGGATTTTCCCACGAAACGAGTTATCCCCTATCCATATACTATCCAATGAATAGGGAATAACTTGCAGATTACAGGAGGTTTGTCTGCTCAGACCCCTACTCTCCCATCAGGAGAATGGGGACTTTTGTACCTTGTTCTGAATGGAGCGGTGGCCGAGCAACATGCGCACCAGTCCATTTAATTCAATGGAAGTGCCAGAGATAGCCAATGTACAAAGTTTGGCTATCTCCAATGCCCCCATTAAAATGAATGGAGGGATGCCTCCGCTGCCCGACAAAAGTCCCCCGTTCTCCTGATCAATGGGGTCTGAGCTGTAGGACCATCACTGATCTGCAAATTATTCTCTATCCTATGGATAAGTGAAAGCATGCAGTTATGCAGGCTACTGCTTGGCTAGAAATAAGGCAAAGCCCAAAATCAGTTAGCGCCCCATCAATGATTGCTGGCAGGGGCGTAACTTGAGAGGGTGCAGAGGGTGCAGTCGCACCAGGGCCCAGGAGCCTTAGGGGGCCCATAAGCACTACAGTAGTCAGTATTGAGATTGCAGCTTCTAACTGGCCCATAAACCAAGGAGACCCACAGATTACTCTAACCACACTAAGGTTGATTAAACTCCTTAGCACCCGTAACATCACTATCAAGAATTCGCTGTAGGGATGAGGTTGGAGGCCCCGGAGAAAAGATTGTACTGGGGCCCACAAGACTTTAGTTACGCCACTGATTGCCGGCACGCTTTGTGGCAGCAGCCTAACGCTTCATGCATATGACCACAGTTTTGGTCTGTATCCTATCCATTTTTACGGATCAGTGAAAACTGATAGCATACTGTCCCATTCATTTCTATGGTCCCATAAATATGTCCATAGTTTTCATGTATCAGCGTCTGGATCACAAAATATGGAGCAGATCCAATACTTGTCCATTTTTGTGGCTCAGTCCATTCCTTCAAGTGTATTGGTTTGTGAAAAACACAGATCATACAAAGATGCTAATCCGAGTGCCATCCATTTTTACAGACTCTTACACGACCTACAGTCATGTGCATGAAGTCTTACAGGTAACCTGCTATATCAGAGAATAGCCTTCAAATCATTGTAGCAAATTTATAAATCTGTAGCAAAAATATTGTAGTTAAGCAAAACTGCATTTTTGCAGCAAATACAAAACAATAGCAAAAAAATTTGAGCATGTAAAAACCCCTATTAGTCAAAAATTAGAATTTTTTTTTTTTTACTTTAGTGATGCCAACTATTTTACAAAGGACTGTATGGAAACTAGTAACCGGAACTATATTATCTATAGTGATACTGTCAGGGGTCAGTAGTGTAAATGGTGACCGCTTTCATGATGAGAGTCAGCAAAATGGATCTTATTGATTAGATTTCGGGTGACGTACGCAATGACCAGTTTCATTTCACCAGATGTGAAGGGCATTATACTGTACCCAGTGTTGCTGCCATTACCATAGATAGCACGTAGAAACTTCTTATCCTACTAGATAAGGCCTGTGACAATGGGAAGTCTCTTTGTCCTTTGTCCTCCTCTCACTTTGTCAGTGTTTTAGGATATGTTTATTTGCATTCCTGCATTTGTCTCCAATGTGTTTGAGAGGAAAACAGAGGAGTCAGCCCACTAGGTGGTCTTTTGAAGAAAATCCCAGTAAAAACAATCTGATCTGACATGTTCTTACATGCTCTGTCAGCAGACTGCCAGTCTCTGCACATCACATCTTGTATAAATAGCATTCACAGTAAAAAAAAGTCATAAAAGTAGCCAAGAAATAAAACAGAAAAATAAATATCACAATAATGAAATGTATCTAAATATGTTGCAGATGTAGCGTTGGTTAGCTTGACTTTCTGCAGCATGATATCTTAACACGGAAAGCAGCAAAAGTAACTAAAGAGTTAAACTCTGCGCCAGAGGATTGTTAAAGGGGTTGTCTGGCCCCAAATCAATTTTTCCACTGGATGGACTATCGGACATCATAGAAAATTAGGACTGGATTCACACACAGTGGTTAATTTGCATGGCCATTATATAGGTGCTGGAAATTAAGGTATTACGCCAATTATATGGATTGTAAAATGTGTTTGGGTTGCAAACAGTCAACGGCTGTACGCACCTTATAGACTTAAAGACATTGTCCTGTATGTTTTATTATGGCTTATGCTTAGGCGTAGATATTGCTATAGACGTAGTTGACTTCCTCCATAACAGGAACGTATCGGTCAGGTAAAAGCAGTTGGGCTATTCCTATTGACTTACTACATCAGGGGCATAGCCAGGATTGGGCCATCAGGGCATGTGCCCCTAGTGTGCAGTTTCAGGGGTTACTGCTAGCAGGCAGCTTTCCTTGGCCACATTTTTTAGTTACAGGACTAGGGCAGTAAACTGAAGCTTTGCCCCAGGTGAGAGAAAGCCTATTTACTGCTCTGTTGTGTCAGTGGGTTGCACCACCAAAAATCCTTTTCTATAACTAGCTTAGCTTGAAAAGATGCTAAAGTTGATACAGTTGTATTTTCACCAATGGTTCCTCGTTGTCTCAAGAAGGTCCTTTCTACCCTCCAGCGCCAGTCTGGTTTTGTGGGCACAAGGTCTTTGAAGAAGGCTTCTGCAGTGTTAGTGCATAAAGTTCCTTCAAAGAGATCCTTTTACCTCCTCTGCCAAGTCCAGCTCTTTGCATTATTTAGTAAGTGCTGATCCACTGATTCCGGCACAGGTAGAAGCTTTTTCTCTAGCCTCCACCATTCCTGAGCAGTAAGTGCTGTTAGTTTTGGTGCCTGATATGCTGTTTAGGCTCTGTACTGTCAGGAGGGCGGTGTTAGGCAGGAGCAGACAAGGGGTGTGATTCTGAGCTCTTATACTGGCTGCCTCTGATTGGAGCTCTGACTTACACCCCCTTGCCTGTTCCTGTCTGACACCGCCCACCTGACAGTACAGTAACATATCAGGAACCAAAACTAATTGTATGAATTGCTCAGGAAAGGTGGGGGCTAGAGAGAAAAACTCCAACTGTGCCAGAATCAGTGGAGAAGCAGCTATTGAAGTTGGTGGAGGTGGTGAAGGGTCCTGTTTAGGGCCTTACACAAATGACAGTTCCATTTTTCACTGACCTAACGTCCATGAAAAACAGACGTGCTGGTCCGTTTTTCAGCCTTACTCACATGACAGTGAACAGTGCTTTTTCAATGGATATCACATGGCTGTTTTAAGACCTATATAAGTGTGTGGGTGTCTATTTTTGCATTTGTTAAAAGAGCTCGGCTATTTTTTAAAATGGCCATGGGACAACCATTCATTAATTTCGCTATTATATCAATAAGGCCTAAAGGTAAGGCCCCTTGCAGATAACCGTGGGGTTGCCGCTGGCCGTAATTCAACGTCACAGCTGGTGCACGGGCACCACACGGATCTCATCCTTGTCACACCCGTGCACCGGCCGTGCTTCCGTGGCCCAATTCATTCAATGAATAGGAGCCACGGAAGCACAGCCACAAAACTGGACAGGAATAGGACCTGTCTTGAGTTTTGCGGCCCGAACTGACGGCCCGCGCACAGAACCGTGTAATACACGATCATGTGTGTGGGCCAGCAGAAATGAATGGGTCAGTGTGCTATCTAGGAAAAACCTGGATAGCACACTGAATTCCACCACAGTTGTCTGCAAGAGGCCTACAGTAAAGGTATCAATTCTTATCATAACATTACCTTAGGGAATTGCTATGTATGCGATCGGCTGGCATAAATACATATAAAACATTTACTATAAAGCAACAAATGAGCTCAATACATCGTAACATCAGTAACACAATAGAAGTAGGACACTGATGTGATATAACACAAACCTGCCAGCCTGTGACATCACATTTGTGCCATTAACATGCTGGATCATGACATGATTGATGGTGTTCAGTACAAGCAGAATATGTGCTATAAAGTTTGGGTAATGATTTCTAATTCCATTCCCCATAAAGATTAGATGCCACATAAGTTCTGCATTTTTGGGTCATGCCGGTCTGAAGCTTTTCTCTGTAATTAAGCCTTCAATTGATCTGTGAAACGATGACGTCTAAGATCTCTCTGTCTATCTAACAATAGCTGGCGGCTATGAAGGCTCCCTGTGTGTGCATAAAATCTGATAAATGGAGCAATGGCAGGAATATTATCTGTTATATAACAGTGCCCATGACATACATAATGCAGATGCAAAACTACTCTGTGACAAATCCTCTACACAAATGCGGAACCGGTGACAGCCAGGGGCATTCTTAGCCTTCTGCTGTATGGTGCAGGGACACAAAATGACACCTTGTAAGATGCTGGTTCTGCACCTAAAATCACAGTTGCAGACCATATTGGCTAAACTGAAGACTTTACTGTCTTTCTTCAATGGTCTCAGGCTTACTCACACTTATAGGCGCAGAAGCTTTTCCGTTACAATTCACTCTAGGTGGCACTGTACACCAGGCGGTTTTTGGTCACTACTAGTAGTACAGAACACTAGAACAGTCTTTTTATACACTGCAATTGTATCTCTGTTCCTTGCCTTCATGTCAACCCCTTACACTTACACTGATTGCCGAGGCCAATAAGCAGCCTAAGGAAAGGAACCATGACCTCACTCACATACATCGCCTGTGACGTCCAGTGTCCTTTCCTCTGATTGGCCTCAGCAGTCACATGCGGCAAGGACGTCTACCGAAACAAGACCCCTGGACACTGTAGGAGACACCAGAGCACCGGGGACAGGTGAGTATGTTTTCTTTTTTAATCTTCCCTGACCTCCTTGCCAAAAAAGGTTTATCCTGGACAATCCCTTTAATTTCCCCTGCAATGGCACTTCAGGTAAACCGAACACTTACTATCAGGTTTTCCTTAGCTCCAGGTTTATGCAAATTTTTCTAGCTTATGAATCTATCAATTTTCTATCACTAAGCATAGCAATGTATAGGTGTATATACTGAGAGGAATCCCAGTTTCCAGCAAGAGTGATTTCTTTCACGTTCCCCGGCCTCCTTGCCAAAAATGGTTTATCCTGGACAACCCCTTTAAGCATTTAGTGAATGGATTTTATGTGTAATGCAGGACAGGACGGATCCTCCAAGGGTGAAACAGGTACCTGGCAACTTATTCTTACTGGGAGGAAGAACGGGTGCATGTTCAAGTGGGGACTGAGCACCCTGCCTAGTTGGTATCCAGTTGAATAAAAGGTCAGAACTCCAAGGATTGGTCTTCAATTCTTCATATATTTTGTTTTATAGTTTTATTAAGAGCCACAAGATACCACAGAAGTAGTTGTATACTAAAGTTCAATGTTTTGGGTAAAGACCCTTCATCAGAGATAGAATTTTGAGTAATGCAGATGTAGCCATTGCACTTGTATCCTGGAGCCCCGGAGGCTCTGAAAACTCTCCACCACATAAGAAGTAATTATAATGGCCCACGGTAACAGGAAGCCATGGTACAGATTTTGCATTGAGGTCCTGGAACTTCATGCTACACCTCTTGGCCATGTGTTGTCATCTCTAGGCCATCTGGCCGGAAACAAGACCATATTACATTATGCAGAACAGGATTCCGCAGCCAAAATTCTGCCGTGTGAATCTAGCCTTACAATATTAAACAATGACTACAATGAGATTCTAGATTTCAACTCACAAAACACCTTCAGTCCTCTGACAAAACATTTCCTAACAGGAAAACCCAATAAAGTCAATGATGAATAACTCATTTTGAAGAACTTACAGTAATTTATATAACATTGTTGTGACCGCACATGTTATATCATATTGTGTAACAATCCACCACCTGTATCGCAAGATTTGGGGCGAATCTGCGGTTATATTGGTTTGGTACAGCATGTCCTCGCGAGAAGCAAAATTACAAGCATGGGCTCATGCAGACTGATAGCAATATCATATTTAGTGTCATGGTTTGCCCTAATTTAGCACATTTGCTTCAGGCATTTTGGCTCCGAGGATCCCACACAGGTAACAAAGCACAATGGGGCTTCTGTATGCCCTAAAAAAATAATTATTGTGTTAATGAACAGTCACATGTAAAAAGTACGATAATAGACTTTAATACTATAATAATATATTCATTTCTGTTTCTTCACCGACCATGGGCAATTATGTGCTTAAAAAACCTTCCTTAGAAGTATATACTGGTAGCAGATACTGTGCGAAAACCACCAACCACCTGCACAAAGTTTTATAGAAAACACGGGCACCTAGGAGATTACGCCAAAGTTCATCGGAGGATGCTCCATGTTACGTAATCAGTAATAACCAGGGGCGTATTAAAGGAGAATTACCCTGAAATCTGAGCTGACCCTGACTACATAAGATAATGCAGGATTATATACCTACATAGTGTGTGTATGAATACATAGTATATCAGGTGTCTTAAAGGGAACCTGTCACATGGAAAATGTTGTCCAAACTGTAGGCATCATGTTATAGTTCAAGAGGAGCTGAGCAGACTGATATATAGTTTTGTTAAAAAATTTCCACTGTAATTTGTCATTTATTGGTCTAAATCTCTTTCTTAGGAGTCCAGTGGGCGGTCCTACTCAGTTATACTGGAACCTTTCTCTCTTTGTTAATCTGTTCAGCTCTTCTTTTTTTATAAGATGCAGATTCAACCACATTTTTTATGTGACAGGCTTAATTCAACGAGTATTGGGTTATATAGGTTTAGATTGTAATAACCAGCACATCAACCCTGCCCTGCAGATAGATAGGTTAGGGTCACCTCACCACAATCTAATGGTGTTTTCCCCTTGTGACTGGGTGCCTCCATGCCGAGATATCACTGTTTTAGTCAATATGCAAATTGAGTTCTTTGAAGCAATGTAGGAGTTGCCGCTTACCTCTTTGGAGCAATGGCAGCGCCCTCATTACACCAAAGAGCACAACTGAATATTGATAAAAACAGCAATATCTTGGCAACTTAGGCAGTGATAAACCAGGGGAAAACACCATGTGATTCAGGTCACCCTAACCTATCTATCTGTGGTCCTGGGTTGATGTACTGGGTTGTGGTAACAGACTCTCTTTAAAGCGTATCTAAACTTTTGGACAACTTTTGATTTTCTGGCAGTATTTATGTCATTAATACATTTTGTAATATACTTTAGTAACACATTTTGGATTCTTTCTGTGAAATCCTGCATCTCTTTTCTCTGTCCCTTGCTTCTGTATTGAGAGCTGTTCCTGCCTCTCACTGAATGTTACTGTGTACAGGAGTGTAGAATATTTTTATGTAGCTGTATAATATATATATATGATGTAAAATTTCCAATCCCGACAGTGTTTTCAACCAGTAATATCTCTGGAAATAATTTAGTTAGCATTGCAGCCTTAGTGTCATGTGAAAGAAGAGAATCTCCTCTTACCTATGGCACCAAAAGTTTGTACGTTTAATAATGTCGGAGATATAAGTGTATGAAGTGACCCTCCCCATCCTCATTTTCTCTACATATTACACAGCCCCCTACTCCATACACAGTAACATTCAGAGAGAGGCAGAAACAGCTCTCAATGCAGAAGTAAGAGGAAGAGTGAAAAATGCAGGATTTCACAGAAAGGAGCCAAAATTTGTTAATAAATTGTATTACAAAATGTATTAATGACACAAATACTGCCAGAAAATCAAAAGTTTAGTTACGCTTTAATTTTGTTGAGATTTGATGCATGCCATGGACACATTCTGTAATTTTTTCAATGTTGCCACTTTGACATTGTGAAGGTGGCCATGTATCTTCAATAGCTACTTGTTTGCCCAACACCTATCCTCCCCCTCCCTCCACCCCCCCATGGATACTCAGTTTGGCCTGGACATTTCCTTTTCATTAGAAGGATCTCCTAAACACAAGCTGAACAAGGTTTATCTCACTCCCAGCGATCATCTGAAATATGCAGGAGGACATGGCAGCAAATGTTCAGTTCCACTATAGCATCACCAATTGGATGTCCACATGCTGCAGAGAGAGGGCTTGATGTTCTTAATATATGGTGGTCGCACTAAAAATGTAAAAATTGTGAAATATCATATTAATGAAATGTATTTGTCCAGAAAGTAGTATATTGTTTCTAGGATTCAAGTGAGAAGAAAATGACAGAATTTTAATTAAATATGATGTAACGTGGTCAGGTGTGAAAATGTCCTACTCTATAGCAAGGGGTGTTTAATATGGCTTATGAATGTGGCCCCATACAAAATCACAAACGTACTTAAAACATTATGATTTTTATTTGATTAAGTGTCGTAATGTCATGTGAGATAAGTATACATACGCTCTCGCTATGTGTACGCATGCATAGCTTCAGAGTTATGGTGGTGTGTAGATTCAGGTGTGTTATCTTCCAGGCACACATAGTAGAATTGACAGCTTCAGATGTTACATGTGCTTATGGTGCCAATTGCAACCACGGGTGTAGCTATAGTGGGAACAGAGTTAGCAATTGCTAGTGGGCCCTGACGCCTGAGGGGGGCCCTGTTACATGTTTTGCCTTGGGGCCCAGCAGCTTGAAGTTACGCCTCTGATTGCAATAACTTCCATCAAACCAGATCTTCATGCATGGTGTCTCAAATATAATCTCATGTATCCCACTAGCTTCATATTGCCCTCTCTTCTTTCACTTGGGACCTGCTCGACAACTTTAAAAGACTGTCTGAACGGGCTGCTGCAGAATTAGGATTATTATGTGAGGACTTTTTTGCTTAACAATGGTGGCGGATATCATGAAAATTATGCACTGAACTTTTTTGCTCATTGGCTTTCATTAGTGTGTGTATTTAATGGCCCAAAACAAATCTTCTTCTAATGTAGCCCTGCTCTATAGAATCTGCAGTATATGACTATAAATATAGTATAAACAGCCACTGTATGGTTGTGCTGTATTTGCTTACATAGGCATGTCCATAAATTAGACCTCATTGAGGAATTACGTACATAGAGTTTTATGTAAGCAGCATATCCATATACAGTGCTGACCCTGAAATATTAGCGCAGGGATAAAATCTGCAGTGCTTGTACACATATCATCAAAGCTTCAGTATTCTTACTGCTAAGTAAAGAAGACCCCAATGTATGTACCCTAAGAACAAACGCATCAGACATGTTAAATTCTATTTGTCCAATCGTTCTTTGCAACAACATCTGCTATAAGGTGAGTGTCACAAGGTCCCCAGGTTGACAGGTCCAGAAGAAATAGAAGAATAATCTATTGTGTATAGGTGCTTTTAGATCTACCATAACTCATATTTTGAGCCGCCTTGATGCTAGAGTTTCCTCGGCTGGGCCTTAGCTCTGACACAATAATGGGACCAAATATTGAGTAGAAGACAATACCATTTGGAGGTGACTTGTCACTAAGGTCAATGCTTTATGAGTTCATTCACACATTACATATTATATTTTACTGATGATATGTCCTGTATGTGTAAAGATAGCAACAACATTTATCTATAGGGACCTTCCAAAAGGTGGCGCTAGAGTAAGTTTTCCTTTTTCCACCAAGGAAGACTTATTTGCATATTCTTTCTCCAGAAACCTTAGCAGGGTATATATGGTCTAATAAGTCCCTGCACACCGAAAGGTGGCCTGCAAAGGCATCTACGTAAGGAGACATGGTATCCCTTTTGATGGCAACCAAAGTGAACAAGAACATCTTGTGTATAGATGGAGGAAGGTCCATCAGAATCATCTTCTCTGGTTGCCCAAAGAACCCCAATCTGACTCACAACATATTTGAGATAAAACCAGCGATTCTGTGAGAAGTTAAGACTGTCATCTATTAGGTGACTGCTGGCAGCTGTAATAGGCCACCTAATGCCCTGGACCAGTTCCAGCTATGTCCTCAACTTCTTGCCAAGGACAGCCTTAGTTGAACTGAACACGATGGTCCTGACCTCTCTTCTGCATCATGTGCCATAATATACAGGACAATTCCAATATCCCGCCTGTTAGAACAATGATGGCAGCTGTTGTTTTACAGTTTAAACCAATGTTGTAGACAATTCAGAGAACCTGCCGTCCATTTCTACGTCCGTAACCAGTATTGCTTGCAAACTTGAGAAAATGGACTATTGCCATGCATGTCTGAGGACATAAGAGGGCATAAAGACTACTGAGGGAAGGAGAGTTAAAGCATATTATTTCAGTTACATGTAGGGAACTGCCATTTCTACTAGTATATAATGTATCTGGCTTCTTTGCCCCTGCAGTTTGGCTTCAGAGACCCCAGGCATTTAGTGCAAGTTTTGTTTTGTAAATACAGTGAGTCAGACACATGTGAGGCAGAGCTGCTGGGGGGAGAGATGTGAGCAGAGCTGCTGAGACAGACATGTTATGTCTGGGGGAGTCTAAGAGCCACTTGTTCCTCTTTACTTCACAGTATATAGTTAGGTATGTGTTACCCCCTATATACTCACAGGACCTAGCTAGTAACCGTAGTTAGGGATCCATATATATATATAGTTCAGGGCAGTGATAGGTTAGGCTTCCGAAGGCCAACTAGCTAGTTAGAGGCCCGGTGGCACTAGTAGTTTAGCTGGCAGGTTAAGGACTCAGTGTTAGGGTAGTCAGGCCTGCATCTACTGCCGTCACCGTCGCCCTGTTTGCTGCCTGTGAAGAATCTCACCACCATCATCATCATCTCCTGATCGGCTGTCTGTCATCTCCTGGAAGAATCCGAGGATCCACAGTCATCCACAGGGGCCCCTGCATCTCTTCTGTTGCCTGGAGGTATTGTGCACTGGACTCTTGCTATATATCTATATATATACCCGGGTATATAACCTAAGACGGTTGAGGACTTGCTGGTTGTTGTAGTATTGCTGTGTTCTGAGTATATTGTATGTATGTATTATTACCCTGTTGATTCTTATAAAGCTACTGTTATAACCTTATGTGGTATCTGTATGTATTCTTCAGACTGTGAGATTAGTACAGTGATCCTTGTTAAGGCTACTAACTGTACTTCATGGGTAAGTCCCAGGAAGAGATCCTCCCTGTAATACAGAGGCTCTATCCTGGGTGGAGGCACTGATATATTTCATATATGTTCCCACTCTTCCCTTCAGCGAAGGCTTCAGGTCCCATTATACACACAGGTCAGCGCCAGAGTCTGTTGCGGGAGGGATAATACTCATACCCCCCCCAAATAGGGCTACATACATTTATGTTAATCCTGCTCATGAGTCAATTAAAACAGATATTGTCTCAGAGCTCTGACTTATTCAGCTTCAAGATCATATCTAAGTGTTTGCGTAATTTTACTTTTAAGCTGTTACAGAGGCTTTCCTTAAAAGAAAATTCACATTGAACTATAATCTTTGTAGAACTGATTATTGTAAAGCTGACCATACAGATTAATGACAACGGAACCCTTTGTAGGGACCAGCCAACCATCTAATGTATTTTACCTTGACAACAAATGCAGGTGAGAGAAGGATCAGGCTGTTGGACTTCAACATGCTAGATACTTTTGTTTGCAGGGAAGATATGATGTTACAGATGGTGCAACGCATTGTACGGTCCTCATCTGTATCAGCCTTTGTATGGGTCATTGCAAACTGCATGGTTGGGAGTAGAAGCCTCTGTGGTTACAGTGGCAATGATCTCTACCAGATCCCCTGCCACTCTCTCTAGGCTGATATACTGCTGAGTTGGCATGCAGGGTATTTGATGGTGGTAGTAGTGTTCCCCTGGGACACATCCTAGTAGTAGTAAATCTCCTGGGGCCTGATGGTGGTTGGAGAGCCCATGATGGTAGGTGCAGGAATGAAACTCAGGAGACAGAGTTTGCAAAATGTAAAAGTTTTTTTTACTGAAAAAGAAGCTATAACCAAACAGCTTTCATATACTGGAGGTACAGGTCTTAGAAGCTTTCCACTGAGGCTGGAGTTGAACTTTCAGATGGTATTTACAGGTGGCAATCTGTGTCTCCCTTGCGGAGGCAGTCTTCTTCTTTAAGAGTGTGTCCACTGTGATTGGAGAGGTGGCCGCACATGTTTGGCTATCCATTCACTCCCTTGTGAGTCCAGAGAATAATGAAATAGTTAGGCTCTGCTATTCTCACAACTCTCTTAGAATTTTATGGAGAGAAACCCCATTCATGAGATGGGAACACCTCATTAAGCATTTCACATTTGACATCTGTCTTATCTTAGATTTTTCATTAATTGGTTCCTATGATAAGGCAGGACAACTGAAATGTGCATCCTACATGTGAACAGAGCCTTAAACCAGCCATAGACATTACATTTTCATTGGCTGAAATGGCCAATTCCGACTTTAATCTGCCAAAAACAGACCAGCCATGCTGGATATTATCAACCAACTATTGGCATAGTCGGTCACTTTTGCCCAACCATCTACCAATTTGCACAGACCCACTGAGATTCTTTTTTTTCTTAAAACAACTAAACAATTTGTAATTTAGTTGTTAATGTTAATGGTGGGATTATTTTTACAAAAGGTCCTATTATCCATCGGAAATCCACATGACGGGCAGCCTTAGTGCTCATGCTCCAGTTATTATTGTGCTGGATTTCCACAAATGCTACCAGTAATCTGGTGTATTATATTATTTTTTTTAGCTCACTATCCCAGGCGTGTTAAAGGATAAACAGAGTAAATTATAGGTTTTGGGTACATGTACCTGTTGTACTGTTCCTCATGTCCAAACATCCACCCTAGAACATCCCCTGCAAAATAAATAAACTCTCCCAGATTGAGCATGACTATAATGTTTATATATAGCGAGCAGATCATTATCATATAGAACAATGACAACACCAACTAAGGTGAGAACAACAGTTCTACACGAAATAGAATCCAAACTTGCTTAAGGGGTTGTACACACATGCTTGGGATGTGAAGGGAATGCAATAGAAGACAGAACAGTGTGATCTCTGCTTTCACAATGCTTCCCACTAGCGTATAAATCAATAGTAATAAAATGAACAGAACTTAGATGGGATTTGTTCATGGACTGAGCACAAAACCTACATTTTTTACACAATTTCAGGAAACCTACAGTATGTTCTTTTAGAAGTCTCTCCAGCTGTTGTAAAAATGTTTCCCAATAGTTAGAGCAATAGGTGGAGAGCACAGTCTTAAAGGGATTTTTCAACATTTAAAAAATTTAGGGAAGCAAATCAGAGTATAAATCAAAGAAAAAATGCATAAGGGTGGGTTCACACTTGCGCCGGAGTCCGTCCGCCGCGAATCCGACTGAAAATTTCAGAAAACTGTATAGGGACTGGATAGGGAAAGGTTTGCGACACATTGCTTAAAAACCCATTCATTTGAAGCCAGTTTTTTTTGTTGGAAATAAAGTCCTGCATGTCCAACTTTGTTTCCAGTGAAAAAAAACGGCTTCGTAGCGCAGAGGGTGTAAGCTCACACCCACGCATTGCTTTAAAAACCCATTCAAATGAATGGGTTTTTAAGCAATGCGTCGCAAACCTTTCCCTATCCAGTCCCTATACAGTTTTCCGAGATTTTCAGTCGGATTCGCGGCGGACGGACACCGGTGCAAGTGTGAACCCACCCTCACTTACCTTTAGAGGTTTCTCTGTTTCATTTCTCTCGTAGCCCGTCACTGCCCCCTGCAGTCACATGTCATTCATTTACACATTACCAGTGGGGCCAGTGATATACTTTTATTTATATTTGCTGACCCTCAATTGCGGATAAAAAATATTGTTGTGTAGTTTGTGTTTATGGAGCCTTATGTAACATGTACCAATGAGTTCAGCGAGGTTGGAAGATTGACTTTGAAGATCTGCTCAGATCACTATATATATATGCATAGTACGGACTTCACTTCTTGGCCCATAAGATATCTCAGATGTGATTTATAATGACACCCTCTGGGTCCATGAAAAGGTTGTGCAGTGTGCAGGTTGTCTTGTAGAACACTTGATAAAGTCAAGATGTTCCAAGGGAAATAAACCTCAATGTTCTCTTTTATTTTCAACGGTATCACATTAGAGCACTTGTAGAAAAATTACACTTCTTCTGAAAATTGCCTTATGGTTACCAATTTCTTATTTGGAAAACTGAGAAAATAGTCCTAGAGCAAGAATCAAAGTCGTGATAAGATACACAATGTTCGCGGTTATATTTAACCATTGTTCTATATCCTGAGCTGTAATTTACTATGAAAGAGCCTGGAAACCTGTTTCTTGGGAAAACAAAATCTACATTTCATTTACATAACTACTGTTTATTTCTCTCCATCTGTATATTGGTCAAGTTGTCATATTAACTAACCCCTACAATACCTATACGTGTATATGTATGTGTATATAATGTGAGTAGATTGGATGGGGGTAACTGCCAAAGCATATGGCAGCTCATACAGAGGATTGGTCTTAAGAACTGGCTGCTTAAGGGGTTATCCAGTTTCATCAAATAAATGTTGTTTGTATACTGAAAAGCTCTACAATTTTCCAATATAATTTCTGTTGTAATGCTTCACGGTTTTCTAGATCTCTGCTTTCTGTCATTCATTATTTACTTCCAGTGAATAAAAATCAGTCCATGGTCTTCCGAAAATCGGCAGAGGAAGTAGTTCTGCATGGAAGACTTTTCCCTCCACCTAACAGACCCCATTATAGCATTAGTCGTGGAACGGCCACAATTTTATTATCCCAGACAGAAAGAACACATCAGTAGGGTTCATACTTAGCCCCTAGGTTTTCGACTTGCTGTACATATATGTCAAGATGGTGCATGCCATGTTGAAGGGAATTCGTGCTGTCCTCATTCTGTGTTTTTAATGTGATCATATCACTGGGGGGTGGGATTGGCATTGATGTCATTTATTTGAGCATGAGGTTCTTGGCTTAGAAACAATGAGATGCACTAGTGTAGCCAAGTGCATTCAACTACAGTATACAGTTCTATATGTCTTTCATTGACTAATGAAAAATACAAGGTTTCTGCATACAGTTATATTGCAGTTTAGTGCATGTTTCAGTACAGCTGGTTTGCAGGATTCTGATCGATCCCAGCCAAACGTGTGTCAAAAAACACCCTTTGTGTGAACTCAGCCTCTATATACACCTCCTGGGATAGCTATTCAGTGACCAGCGTACTATTACAACACATAAAGCCTACACAGTATATTAAAGATAACATGTCACCCCCCCAGAGGGTCTCCAGCATTGTCACATCGTCTTTATACTTTTGTAAACATGAAAATATGAGGAGCCACATGGATTTCTGAACCAAACTGGTGGTATGTGAGACAAGCAAATGTGAGGGGTTGCCTAGATCAAAACCATTCCTTACCACCTACAGACTAGACACATGGCTGAGCTTGTTACAGTAGCTGTATACCTCCATATACTGTACACAGAAGTGGAATGGTGGGTTCAACCAGATGAGAAAGAGAAGTAAGAAGAATGTACCAAACTGCATTTCATGCAAATCTTTCCAACTTCCCTCTCAACGTTGACTGGTGTAAAATAAGGTATCACTACTAAATGTGAGTCTATTACAGAGTGTTGGCTGTTCTATGAGAAGTGTAGCAATATGTTTTACAGTAAAATGATGGATGCCCATGGGCCCTCTTAACAGTCAGTGAAGTCTATCAGGTGCAATTGGTGCTTGTCATTTTATGGATCCAGCATTGCGATCCATTTTTTGTTCCTGTGACACCTATGTGAACCTATCCTTAATGAGATGGATGACAAATCTGAAGTAATTCTGTTGTGAAATCTCTTTTCTTACCAGCAGATTTGAAGTGTTCATCGCAAGAATAAAATCTCTAGAAAACATCTACAGCAGTCCTGAGCATGCCCTGAGTATAAGGCCTGGAGCCGGGGCCCCATGTTGCGAAAACGCAGTGTTTTGGCCATGGCGGTACCTGTACCGTACAGTACCTGCAAAGTGGATGGTATTCTGGCTAATCCCATCCACACATTACAGAAAAAAATCTGCAGAGGAAAAGCTGCGATTTCAAATACGCTTGCATTTTTGAAAATCGCAGCTTTTCCTCTGCAGATTTTTTTTCTGTCAATGATACCTACAGAAATGCTGGTGGTTTCCGTATAGGTATAATAGGGGCAGAAAGTCCACAGAGGAAAACTCTTTGAAAAATGTTGCAGAAAAAAATGTGATGCATTTCTGTCGCGGTCTTTTCTACAACATTTTTTTGCTGCGGCTCACTACATGGGGCCTTAGCCTAAAGGGATTTTCTGGCCCAGGATCTAATAATTGTCTAATATGGCCATGTTAAAACAAGAACCATACTCAACCCTAGACAATGGCAGCTTCTCCGGTCCACATGCTCTGTGTCCTGGTGTCTCGGGACACAACAGAAAACATTGTGTGATGCACATCTAACTAATCTGGAGCTATCTCATCGCTGGCACTAACAATGCAGTTTTCTCGACATATTGGGGGAAATTTATTATGCCTTGTATGCCAGTTTTCTGGCATAAAAGAAAGACCTGAAAATGTTGCAAATTTTTGGGTCAGATTTTTGTGCAAAAGTTTACAACTTTTTTCTTTTTACACCACCTCGCCAGTCTTCATAAATATTATCCATCCTAGATTTCTCCTGTTTTTTGCACATTTGTGCTGTTATTTTAATGGTAAATAGTGCATTGAAAATTAGTGTCTTTGTAATATGGGAGTCCATTGCATACTGTAATTCTCCACAATATATAGGGGGTTTAGGGGGTAGCAGTTGCACTTGGGCCTTGATGCTACATTAGAAGACACCAATATTATAGCACATGGAACCTATTTCAGAATTTGCATTGAGGAACTTCCAGTACCACATCTGATCTCTGCGTAACACGTACATATGCACTAGAACTGCTTCTTTAAACAAATGACAGCCATCAGTCACAGCAAACTGTGACAAAAATGCATGTATTAACACTTCATTGTATCACTGTTTTTGGAAGAGTGTATTCGATGCACCACATCCTGTGCCTGTGAATGGGCCCTAATGCTGTGAGGTGGGCACTTCTTTTACAATTCATATAATCTGTGCAGATTCCCCCAGGCCAGGAAAACTAAATAGGGATGTTACACATTCATTCGTATTGTAATGAGGTAACACTTCAAGACCATTTTGAGTAGACATTGACACTCTTTCAGTCTTCTTGCAATTGGGGAAGTCTCACACTGTAAAACCCACTGGAAGGACGCGTATTTTATGCAGGTGAATGCCAGTGGGAGGTTAGTATTTGACAGGTTAGTATTTGACAGAAAGTCCCAAAATGAGGAAAGACAGGCTGGACTGAAAAGGAATTTGTCAGGATGATTTGGGACATTAAACCATACACAGGTCCTTATGGATAAATAAAATAAGCTTTATACACACCCTGCCTCTGTACTCCCTGCACCAGTGCAGTTGTTCACTGAAGCTAGAGGAGTGCGACTCAGCTTCAGTGCGCATGCGCTGTATCTCTGGCACTTGCGTAGTGAACTCAGGTGTACGTTCTCAGCATCACTGAAGAACTGCACAGGCACCAGGAGAACCAGAGATAAGTCCGAGAGACTCATCGGACTCATCTCTAGGTAAATATAAAGATTTCCTATAATTCTATATTATTACATAGGTTCTACATGTGCCTTTGTATGGTACCATCATTAGGCCACTAAAAGCAGTGGGGGGGAAACAGTATTTTATGTAATCCTACAAAGGTAAAGTATATGCCCCTAGTATTCTATATGCCAAGACTATGGATCCATACAAAAAGGTCCACACAGGTATTACAATAATGTACTTACAGACTTCAATAGAAACTTCAAAATTTGCTAGGACTAAAATAAAAAAAGAACTCTCAGTCTAATATGTACACTTTTTTTTATTATTTTATATATATATTTTTTTTTTACAAAAATGTTTGACCAGAAAATAAGAAATGTGTGCGGCATGCAGAAAATGGATATCAGGAGGTCAGTCATATGCCATTTACAGTATTTCTGTATACATATCTGATTGTTCTTCGGATACATGTAAAGAAAAGGCCATAATTCAAGTAAAGACGCTCGGATTCAACATATAATATTACCCTTACAATACATTGTAATTGCGTTACATGGAAAGAAAACGGGGGATTCCACTGCATTAAAGTTGCCTTAGACATTAGATATTTGTTGGCTGAATGACGGTATATTCTCATCCAAGATTTTAACTTTCTTTGTTTCCCCTGTAAAAAAGTGGTAGATCTGTCTAACAAGCATATAATTGTCCGATTTATCGTAGAAATGACAGGCCGCAGATGTATGTTACTGTAGGTTTACGCCATTTTACTTAGTGACTGAAAGAAAGTGTTGATATTTTATCATTATGTAGTTCTAAGATCCAATATTTTGTTCTGATTTATATCTTAATATATCTGTATCTGTTTTTCTGATGCAGAGCTGAAATCTCCAACATAGATACAGAGTTAAATAAGAAATTCCCACCACTAAAGGAATCTCAGGAACTTATTGCATGTTTTTTTTTCCTTGGGGTTGCTCAGCACAGAAAAATGTGACAAATAGATATATTTGGGTTAGAAAAATATTTAAAAAAGCACCAGACCAGGACAGCTGGAGAATCGGTAACATAAGTATTGCTTGGCTTATTTTTTAACTTACTTTATCCAATATCCCCAATGGACAAACCCTTTAAAGGGAGTCTTTCGCCAGATCCCAGAATATCAATCTATCTCCACAGAACAATAGGCTAGGGTCAAACAGAGTTTTCCATTTGTGGGTCTGGATTGACATGCTGGGTTGTGGTGACGGGTATTTTATAGTCCCTTGGCCTTTGTGGAATAGAAAAAACTGCTTAAAAGGATGTAAAATAATCCATAATAATCCATAATATCTATATAGTAAACTGATAAGCTCCCCCTATACAGAGGGATAAGAAATGGCCATAAATAACTGATCAGTGTGGGTCTGACAAACGGCGCCTGCAAGGATCAGCTTCTCGGAGACACTTTGGACGCCAGTGCTAGTGCTGGCCACTGAACAGAGTGCGGAGCCAACTGCTTCTGGCTCTGTGCAGTGTATAGTACAAGCATATATCAAGACAGGCCATAAATAAAATTTCTGGACAATCCCTTTAACTTCTTTGTGTAGAATGTGAATATGCTAATAATATTGGAAATATTAATATTTGACTAAAACCCTCAGTATTTGGATAAACTCAGTTTCAGCATATTATAACTATTATAATTTGTCTCCAACCCACACAGAAAACTCTTAACTGAAGAAGAGAGAATTTTCTTCACATTATTTTTTTGTCATATATATTTTTTATTTTTACATCTTTTATTCTTTTATTGTATACTTGTGACTCTTTTTTTTTTTTTTTTAAAGTCTTTTTAATGTAAAGATATTTTTTTTTGCTTTGCAGTCACAGCTTTTCAAGTCCTATTACTGTAGTTTTTTTTTTTTACTAGCCAAAAATGGAAACATCTGCTGAAACTGGAACAGAAAAGAACGATATGTTGTGGGTGAAAATTTCCATTCTTAGTCTGGTTAGTCATGGTTTCCATTTTTAACTACATTTCCACGTTGGTTACAAGTAGAAGAAGACAAAGCTACGGAACCATGTGGGTTCACTCTTCACTACACATTGAAGACTGATATACATAGAATTCACAAGTATAGGCCTATTAAAGTACGTTTAGGTGTAGGTTACTCTATGGCGGAAGAGGAATTCATGGATTTATACAGAGTATGGAGGCTAGTATGGAGTTGGTATGGGAAAATAAGAAAGTGCACAAGGCTTTAGCATTATATCTATGGATATTAGATGAAATAAAAGCTGATATTCTGTCGCTTTGTAACATTCCGACACTACACCAGTCGGTACTGACAGGAAATCACTTTACATCGCACTAGACAGGTTGCTATGGTTGCAGTTAAAACGCACCAGTGAGCAAAATTGAAAATGGAAGTTGACAGCGGAAAATGTCCAAATGCAATTTAAAAAGCCTATGGATAACCGTACAGCCATATGCAAGAGAATGAAGAGCAATGAAAGAGTTAACACGACAGGAACAAGTTCACATATTTTATACAAGGAAGATTACACAACCCTATAAGTGGCATCTTTAGCAACCTTTCCTGGAATACTGTACATTAGTCATGTCAACCTCATCTTTCTGTGATGCCACTACATCTACAACAGATACCCAGAAGGAAATATTAGACAACATAGAATTTCCTTGTCACAGAACCAGGCTTTTCATGAGGGACATGACATGTTTTGGAAGACCTGGATCACACCCAACTTAAACCAGTTAAGCTGATCATCCTTGAACTTGGAAGTTACTGACAAAAAGTTACATAGTAACAAAAGCTTAAACAAAAGTCATGACAGCCTTTGACATGGCCAGTTTGGACTTTACATATTGCCATTCGATTGGGGACATGCTGGGGTAAACGGACAACAATGGATTGTATTTATACTGTATAATGGTCCAGCTCTGATACTACAGTTAATGCTTTTCTTTCATAACATTTTGCCTCTTACAGGTTTTGCTTTCAGCAGAAACCAAAAAGTCACAAAAAGTAGCATTGACATCTTGAAACATGGATATGCTCATAATAAGGTGAGCTGAGGCCACTTTCTCAGGTAGAGAGAAAGAATCATAGATTTCAGATGAGGCATTCAGAACAGGCTGCAGAAATTTTTAGATGAGAGCCATGCCCCCTATGGGTATGGACATGCCCCCTTCAGGACATTGTAATGCTCCTATGGGTATGGCCACACACCCTTTTCTTAAGCACAAAGCCTTTTACAGATGTGGACGGCATATAAAGTGCCCAGGTCACACATGAAATCCCCGTTTGGAGATTTGTCTGCTCTTCCGTGTGTCCATGAGGTCACCCCTTTTTTTTGGAGCCTCCTGGACATTACAGGAGAATCGGCAAGTATGATCTAAATGTATATTGATGAAATACTATTTTATCCTATACTATGGACCCATTGCAAAATCTGTACCAAGGCCCCACAACTACCACATGCTATTTATAGTGCTTGTGACTTCTCATGTGACAGACAATCCCAGTGGGATTATTTGAAGCTCCTTTGCCCCAATGCAAAATCTGTAATGCATTTCATCTCCTTATATGGAACAGATGGACCCTTTAGGGCTTCCTCAGGCTCCAGGGTCCAGTTTCGGACTGATACACCAGAGTACCAAAGTAAACAGCAGAACACAACCAAATTTTCAGGGTACTATGGTTTATTTCAAAAAGGTTGTTGGAGTTTGGGCCCAAGAAACCTCAGTCCAACACTGCCAGCGTGTGCTGTCCCTAGACAAGTCTTCAGGGTTCCTCATTCCCAGCTTTGATATCCTCCAATATCAAAGCTGAGAATGACTACACCTGTTCCACCATCTATAGCTAGAGGAACACTAAACATAAAATGTACAAAAAACATCCCAGCCATTCCTCTCATCTCCTTTCTTTTGATCCTGTTTTGAGAAATCCTGTTCTGTAGTATTATCTATCCATTATTAACATAATTCCGTATTTTCTGTGTACTTTTTAGATACAATCTATGTATTATTGGTGCTTTCAGTGCTTGAAGTGTTTTTGTTACCTTGTGATTATACGTCATACATTATAGTTGATGTGAACATCGGGAAGCTGTGACATTGGAGCAGGGACTCTCGGTGAACATTACAAACTGACGTCTTAGTGAGTTCTTTTTGTATAACCAAGATCTAACACTGGATTTGTCATAACCCATTGTGTTATAATGATGGTTACCTGTGGTTTTATACAACTCTGCAGGTAAACCTGGAACACTATGTCAATTGTCAAGTTTATATTCTTTGAAAAACCCTACCTGTATACTGGTTCACATCAGGACACCTTGTTATGACAGCCCTGAAAAACATACAGCTATGCATTCAACACAACTAGAAACTAAAAATAATATATACAAGTATATATTTTGTATCATGGATGTCAATGGGAACATATCAAAACATACTGTGGATATGCTTTAGGTGGTCTGAAGAAACTAACTGCTTCTTCTGACATGGTGGAGAGATTCTTCTGGAAATAACTCCCACCTAAACAAGCACTTTCTATATATTATATGTGGTCCACAGATCTCAAAGAGGAGCCGTCCCATCCACACACGGTCTACCAGTCAGTCATGTGCATGGTGTAAAACTGTGGCCATACACATTACACTACAGTTGGAAGAACCTGTTGATCTTGGCAGGACCCACCAACCATGTAATGTGCACTGGATGCTCACATGATGTTTAATAGACCTATGAGCAAAAAATGATCAGGAATGTTGAACTCCAATGCGCAATCCTTCAATTTTCATGGAAGATAAGCCACCATCAAAGGATTCTGACAGCACTCTCCCCATTCAGAATACATACCCACTCAGTCAAGCATTCATGTGTATGGAGAGGTCAGGAAGAATAACTATTGGACTAGCAGGCGTTTAGGGGACAGCTATTGAATATGCATGGCCACCTTAAAAGTAATCTATCAGGTAGGCAAATCTGGCATATCAGGCCCCGCTCCTGGTGCACTTGCAGACTCATTTGCATATCCATAAAAAGATTATCTCTGCATTGCTTCATTGGTTTGTGTACAGAAAGAAATGTTTCTGAACCTATTAAGGTCCTCTACACAACACTGTTATTGGTTTGGGAAATGTTTTGGACCTGATGGATTCCCTTTAAGACACTCTTTGTACACAGGAACTGGCATTAAGCCCTAAAAAAAGTTGCAAGTCAGAATTCTTGCAACTTTTTATGTTCCACGCCTGCGCCTTTTTCTGCAAAAGGGTATGGCAGGGCATCAGCTCCATAAGATTTATCATCATTGATGCCAGTTTTGTGGTATAAATGATTTCAGAAATCTAATCCAGCAAGGAATTTCTGTTTAGGGCCACGGAACATGATAAGACTTGCCCCCCATCACAAATTAGGGGCATTCTCCGGCAGGGCAAAGATTATCCAGGCTTGTAACGTGCCAGTCTTGATCAATCAGCGCTATGTTTCATACTATAGCAGGTCATTGATAATGGATGATGATACACCTGATTGTGACAGTGGTGGGATTAGCATTTTATGTCACTTTTATGAAGCAGATGGAGCTGGGAAAATCGAAAAACAATAACAGGTTGTTATAATGCTGTGGTAGCATCACAAGCTGCCAGTGTTACCATAGTTATGTCTCCAGGTAGGGTCTATACACAAGAGAGAGCCAGGAAAGTGTATAAAGTCTTTCCTGGCATACACAACCTTGTCTGGAGTCCATCTTGTGTTGCAATTATAGTCAGCAAATGATGACATGTTACGGTACAGAAGCCGTTGTGCTATCATCACAGTCTGTCCGAACAATTCATCACATAAGCAGCTAAGAGCAGCTTGACCATAACATCACTCCTGGAACAACATAAATCAACAGAAAGGTAGTCCTGGTCCAATGTACGATCACTTGATGCTACATATCTAAAAATAAAAAATGAAGCAACGTCAGATAGTCTTGATACAAAATATTCAACCATTTTGTATATACAGTTCCTAATCACACTGATGTGTTTCCATGGTTACAGACTTCAAGCCCTGTGTAGTCAGATCCTGCAAGATCAGATTACACAGGGTTTGTGTGCACAGTATTTTTCCCTGATCTTCTCTTGCACCCATTATGTGCTTTCCATGTTTAAAATCTGATAGAAAAAAAAATTAGCTAGCCTTTACTACATGTGCAAAATGCAAAACGTAATCATAAATAATTATCTTGGGTTATATTCACACCTGCATCAAGAGCCTCTGCAGCAGATCCCATAATATATGACAGGTAAAAGAGTGCAGGATTTAGTACAATTCTTCCATCACAACAACAGTGTCTTTGGTTCCATTGTGTGATGGATTAGGTCTTTTATTGTAGTTTTCATTTGTAAGATAAAACATGACACAAATGTGAGCAGAACCTAATACGAGAAACCTTTCCAAAAGCAGGCCCTCTAATTCAGATCAGACTGCCTTTGATGGTACTTCAGTACCATGGTATATTTTCTATACTGGCCATTTCCTTTGATAAATTGTCCAGTATACCCTTCCAGGAGGTCATATTTTTAAGCAATTTTAGATTAAATTTTATTTAGACCTAGAATTTTATTAAGATTGACAGAAAATGTCCATTTTCACAGACCCCTGAATAGACTAAAGTCTATGTGGGATCTGTGAAAGCGGGTCCCAGATGGATGCAAAATGGTTGTAAAATAATGGACCATTTTGTCAGGTTTTCATGTTTTTTTTTTATTTTACTTTCATGTGAATGTAACCTTAGCCCAGGTTTATACATCACATATTAGTAACAATGTTACCTGTCCTTATAGAATAGAAAAAGATAAAGTTCCCCGTACACTTTTAATAGTTGCCAACATCTGTTCTTCCCAACTCCCCCATACACATTCACTCTTGGTTTGGCCAAGCATGGATGCATCTTCAATGGGGAGGGAGAGTAAAGTGCTGTCAGACACCTCTGGCAGTGATTTTACTCCTGGAGGAACTAGAATGGTCATGAAAAAAATCAAAATGCCCAATCTATACAAAAAAGATTGTGTTCTATTACTGCCAAAATCCCTAGGCTTCGCTGATTTTTCTCTTACATATATGGGGACCTTAAGGAAGGGGCTAGAAAGTCTCAGATAGTCACACATTACAATTGCTGCTACTATGATGCAACTTAGTATTTCCCTGTAGGAAAAAAAATTGGTAGTCAAAAAAGTTGACTGGAGACCCCACAGCAAAGATTAAACTGGGTACCAGTTTTGGTCTACAATTTTACTAGCCAGTTGTCACCATGTAGCCACTGCCGTCTCCTTTTTCTGAGAACACTTGAATCAGGTCTAATTTTAGTGGCCATAGCCATGATTGTCCTGATTTCCTTACAAAATACCTAGAGATTGGATACATCCAATAGCAAGGACATAAAGAAGAGGTGTATATTAGGCTGGGTTCACACTTGAATTTTTTTGAAGTATGTTTTATTTTTATCTGCTCCAAGCTGATCGAATACAATTGATCACAATTTGATATCAGTTTGCATCAATATCCTTTACACCATTTGACCTCAATGGTTAAAAAAACTGATGCTTACAGATCCTGTAAAACAAATGATTTTGGCACCATTTTGAGTCCCATAGAAATAAGTAGGATCTTGCAAAACAAGTGTGAACACATCCTCGATATTGTATATTGCACAAGCAGAATATGAGGTATATCCATCCATTTGGATTGTGCTCATTATGTACAAACAGAAAAGTAATATTTTTGAGTTCCTTTTATAAAAACAAGGGAGATTAAAAATGAGGTTACTTAACCAAACAATGCGAATATAAGTCTAAGGCCAGGGCTCCGCATGGCGTAAATGCCGCGAAGAAACGCCGTGGAAAAAATTGTGGCATTTTACAGTCAGAGCAAAGTGGAAGGGATTCTAGTGAATCCCATGCCCACTTTGATGTAAAAACTGGGCTGTGGACACTGCGATTTCCAAAACGTTCCTGCCGCGGTTTTTCCTGCAGCGCTTTTTTGCTGCGGGACGTCATGTGGGGCCTTACCCTAAAACTACAAAACTAAAGCATCACCAGAACCCAGCATGTCAACCCAGTCTCGCAGATAGATAGGTTAGGGTCACCTGAATGAAACAATGTTTCACCCTTGTGAATCGCGGCCTCCATTGATATTGTTGATTTTGCCAATATGCAAATGAAACATTTAGGGCAACGAGGGTGTTGCCATTGCTTGAACCCTAACCTATCTACCTGTAGGTTGATACACTGGATGATGATGACTCCCTTTAAAAGGATTCTATGGGTGCCTCAAATACCTACTATACTCTACAATATAAATTCAGTCCCTAAATATTAATCTTCAGGACTGGATTGATATGTCCATAGATAGAGAGGTCTATATAAATTCTAATCTATTGGAACGGGACTGTCCTATATCAGAGATTATGACGTGGTGCCAAGATATTAAAATATTTTAGAATATTTTTTTTAATGCAGAAACAGTGCCATTCCTGCCCATGGACTGTGTCTCGTATTGCAGTTCGAACAGTGTATGGGGTGAGATGCAATACCAGACACAGCCTGTAGTTACAAGTATCACTGTTTTTACAAAAAAAACAGTATACTAAGAAATTAATGAACTGCACGTCTTGTTTAAGAATCCATTTAAGACGTGCAGTAAATGCTTCATATAAACAGTAAAGAAGGTGCTATAAACATAAATCGGATTAGGTTTCCGTTCGGGGGGAAGTACCCAAGCGGACGCCCCAAACGGAAATCCATGCGCAGATGTGAACCGGGCCTAAGTATGCATGTTTATAGGGAGTCAGGGATTGAGTATGCATGGATATTAGGAATCAGAGGAGATAGCTATTTCATGTGTATAGCCAAGCCATCCGCTTTCTTCTTTAGGATTTCTTCATTTATGACTGGGTACAATTAAAAAAAAATAATAAAAAAATTAGGTTATGCTTATTATCTACTCTAAAATATTCTAGCGATGCAAACATCTAAAATTCTAAGTTATGGACCTGAATAACCCATTCATTTCTCCACTATATCCCATCCCTAATTCTTCTTATAAAGTCACCAATTAAGACATACTAAGAAATCTTTTTCTCCAAAGACACAAGTATCAGATAACCCTATTCTTTACATGCACTCCCTTAATCTCATTTCATAGAAATCTACAAATTGTATTACGCTGTAGTAAATTTTCTGCATATTTCCATTTTCTTGGAAAAAACAAGACTGTGCATAGCTTTCATGTGGTGATTGAGATCAATCCAGAGCACCATGTACCTCATTATCCTTCATTTAAGTAATAGAGGATAATGCAAGATTGGCATGCTGAGGAACATAGCACCCAACATGACAGCACAAAGCATACAACCCAACCAAATACTGTAGACTTGTGTATCATTATATGGTACTGTGCAAACATTTTAGGCAGATGTAGCAAAAAGTTGATATTTGTCAATTCTGAAAATAAAAATCTAAAGCCTATCAATATTTCATGTGAGCGCCCTTTGGAGGAGGAGTCCTGGAAGTGATGATCCGGCCCCCACAGAGCCCTGATCTCATCATCATCCATTCTGTCTGGGATGACATGAAGAGACAGAAGGTTTGGAGCAAACCTACATCCACAGAAGATCTGGGCTTAGTTTTCTAAGATGGTGGGAGCAACCTCCCTGCTGAGCTCCTTCAAAAACTTGCAAGTCTGCAAAGTTTATCGAGAAGAATTGATGGAAGGCAAAGGGTGGTCACACCAAATATTGATGGGACTTTGCATTCTCTTTTCTTCATTTTGTCAATTGAAAAAAATCAACTATTAACCCTTCTATTTTTGAAAGCATTCTTACTTTGCACACCTGGCTAAGGCTAGATTCACACCTGCGCCTGCTCTCCGCTGGGGGATTTTGTTCCATATTCCGCTTGAAAAATGCGGAGAGAAAAGCGCTGCAAGCTGCAAGGGGAATTTCGCCCTTTTCGGGCGGAAACCTGGCAGACCCCATTATAGTCTATGGGGTCGGCAGGTTTCCGCAGGTAACCGCTTTTTTAAGCGGATTAGGTTTTCTTTCTGTGGGTCCCCAAGCGGAACCCGAAACCCGAATGCAGGTGTGATCCTAGCGTAAAGCTTTTGCACAGTACTGTATATTTTTATAGTAGGGGTGAATTACATCTCACTGTCACTGGTGCAGCTTTCTTTTTTACATATCAACTGCTGAAAGATGATATTTACTTGTGCAGTCACATTCCTTGGAGATCACACCCGTACAATGAGCGATTTCCTAACATATAAACACGTCAGGCTAGTTAACCTAATTGATGACCTAAAGGGAACCTTAATTAATTTACCTCTATGTAATAATCTGTAATGTGAATCATCCCTGCACTAACGTAACGTTCTTAGAAAAGAATTTTCATTTCTTTACTTTAGTCTTAAGAGCCAGTGTTTCCTTAGAATGTGAGGCTCCATTGTCTGTGCGGTAAGCAAAAATTACAAGCCTAACGTCCAATAGAAGCCCCGGCTCACTTGTCTATTGAAGTCTATTCCTATGTGACAATGTGATAATTTAAAAAATTTCAGATGTACAGATTCATACCATAAGTGAAAAAAAAGTTTAGACATTTTGCTACAGTTATGAGAATGAACAAATTGAGAAGATATTCCATGTAGTGGATTTGGGACCTTTCCATGTTTTATATCTCATCTCCCCATCTTTGTCTTGATCTTCTCTCCATCTCCTACTATGTAGGGTAGATGATATTTTGTTCTACACATCCACAAATAACTTAAGGATAGCCAGATGATGATGAAGATGAGATGTGTCACATTGGCAGTGAAGATGCTGTATTGTCTCAAGCAGTCATAACGGAATCACCTCAGTCTTCCTGGCCATAGTGCAAGACGGTCCTTCTTGGGATGGACAACTTTGTCTCTGCAGCCACTGGTATGACTAACAAGGGCTCTTCTGGGTGTGGCTAAGGAGGTCATTATAGATTTGTGAGCGTAGAAACCTTGGGTAGGAATCTCTTTCCATTAGGCTGCGCACTCTCAGTTGGGCAAGGTCGAAACAAGACAAAGTTGGGTGCTGAAGGTTTCGTTTGGTCAATTCCCGGGTTGGGTAGTCAATGTTGACCTTTTGAATAACAAAGAAACGTATGTAAGTCTAAGCTTAGGGCAGTATAAAATTATTGAGATTATCCAGAATTAGAAAAACATGGCTGATTTCTTTTCCAAACAGCACCACACTTATTCACAGGCTATGTATGGTAGTGCAGAATAATTAAAGCAAATAGATCTGAACTGCAATACCACACACAACCTGTGGACAGGGGTAGTGCTGTTTCTGGAAGTAAACAACTATTTTTTCTAATTCTGTACAACCAATGTGATTAAATATTTCATTTTCTCCACTATTTAAATGTATATCTAACTATTATTATGTCATCAAAACTATTTTTATAACACCAATAAAAGATTCTAATGATATGAGCTGGCTGTTACACTCATGATAGGTGTTGTATATGCAAATGGTGTTGGAAATTCTTGATTATTTCCATGGCCACATCTAAACATGTGAACAATAATTTATGGTTTATGCCGTATACCAATCATGGTTCTGTAATAGTCTATCATGGAGGCTCACTTTCTTCATATCCTTGCTTAAAGGGCCAGTAAATATAAAGTCAGAAGTTTATAAAAGTGTTGATTGTTTATAAAAAAAAAAAAACAGCTACTTAAGCAAATATTTTTGTTTTTCTCAGAACTAAAAATATGAAATTTTTGAAGCTTGGTTTAAAAATTTATCTTTTTCATGGAACTGCGCCACCCTTTTCCATTGGCTGTGTTTGGTATTGGATTTTAACCTTATTCACTAAACTGCTGCTAAGCTACAATACCAGATACGATCTAGTGGTGTTGTTTCTGGAAAAATAGGCTTCATTTTCTCACATGGTTGAATTTAATATAATTAGTTAGTATGATAAAACAGTGTATTTTGTGAGTTTTACTTTTATTGGAACAGATCTTCTTACAAACATTTACTATGGACTTATAGGGAACCTATTGCTATACACAGGGCATGCAAGGCATATTCTATAATACTAGCCTATGTTGTACTATATAGGTAATTTAAAATAGAATACTTTAATGGGTTTCCCCATGAATTCAACTATATTTAAATTTAAAAACAATTAAAAGTTAAACATTTTTACACATTTAAGTAATTAAAAATTTTGCAGAGTTTCTAAGATTTTCTCTAACTATCTTAGTCATGACCATCTTTTGTCTTGATCGGTTGCCAGTGGTATACGACCATGAAGGCAGGAACTTTCTATGGTCTGGGATTTGTCAGAAACTCAGCCATGATTTCCTTTTTGTGGACAGGTTATCAGGCAAGGACACTACATGTATGAGAAGATAACCTGGCCACAATAAGGAAATCATGGCTGGGGTTCTGACAAATGCCAGACCATACAAAGTTCCTGAAGTCATGGTCGTAACTATTGACAACCTATAAAGAAAAAAAATGTCATCACCAAGATAGTTAGAGAAAATCTTAAAACTCTACAAAATTTTTAATAATTTTTTTGCAATTTAATTGTCTAAAAAATTAATTATTTTTATGTCCATAGAAAAACCCTGTTAAATATTATTTTTAGAAACCTATTTTCTATTACTGCATTTACAGTACACTGTGTTTAAGACGTATGGGTATGTGCAGCCGAAGGTCCCTTTGGACTCATTATTATTGTTCTGTCTTTGGGTCATAGCTGTGATGACTTTTCAGATAATTATTTTGCCCATAATTCTGTGCACGTCTCTCCCATATTACACATGCAGTGGACCATGATGGAATGTCGAACAGCTCATATAATTCACATTATATGTATTCACCACCCATAGTTTACATTATACATTTGGAAAATCTAAATCTATAGACCTCCGTGCTTCTGTAGTTGAAGATATACCAATGAAATTACATAAATCAAATTATAATTTCCTAAAAATTTTTTTTATAATACTTGGATTGTGTCTGCTCAACTTTCTAGTCAATTACTGAATCCTCTCAAAAGTTCCTGCCAGTGTCTAGGGCTACAGCTTTGCTTTAGTTGAAAATGAATGTCTTATGATTCATGTGAGCTAATTCCAATGACCTACTCAATGTCTGATTCACCAGTGCGGTATAGAAGGAATATGCTTAAGGGAATGTAATGACCTTATGACAAGAAAATGTTGCTCAGTGGCTATTTTTAATATCACCAGCCATTTTAGTGAATTATTCCAATGGGTCATGTTCTGTTTCATGATTTCTTTTAAATTCATATTTGAAATACCAGGGCAGAACAAGACAAAAATAGTTCTTGATCACCAAAGTGCAGATACAGTAGTTTTGAGAACAAGAAACTTTACGAACCTTTTCAAACTTTATATTCGGTATTTCCTAATTATTTACCTAATTATAAAAAAAACATGGAATCATTGTCTTACTTAAAGGAGTTCTCCGGGAGTAGGTCAAAAAATAAGAACTAAAAAATGTCAGTGTACTTGCCCTGATGCCTACATCCTGTTGGTAGGATGTAGAAGCTCATTTTGTCTTTACGGGTATGATTGAATAAAAAAAATAAATGGTGGTCGCCACTGCTCTTCGCTATGTAACACCTGTCATGGAAATGTTCCCTGCCGCTGGCGGGGAGGGGGAGGAGTCTGTAGTAGGGCTTGGCCAAGTCAGGGGGCAGGTTCCTGTTCAGGCTATTCATCAGGCTGACCAGAATTCTGAGGCAATGATCATGGCTGTACTAATACCAGAAGATGGCGAAGGATCTGAGGAGAGAGGTTGTGCTGTTCCACCATCTTCTGGTATTAGTGCAGTCATAGTCAGTACCTCAGAAATCCTGTTAGGCTGATATACTGTCTGAACAGAAACCATGTGGTTAAGACCAACCACAGACTCTGCCTCCTTCCCTCCAACAACAGGGAACCTGTCCAGGACAGGTTTTACATAGAAGAAAGAGCAATGGCAGCCATGTATTTTTTACCACCATCATTCATTTAATTTATTGGTCTATTCCTGAAGAACCCCTTTAAAGTGGCACTTTCACAAAAAAATGTATTCTCTGGCCTGTAAGTAAAGTTACATGATGTAAATTGTAGTAATTTTCTTACAGGTGGCTCTAATGTGAATTTTCTATTCCATTCTGGTCCTCAGCTGTGTCATGTGACCATCACTCTATCTCTCCAATTCTTTATTTATTCCTAAGAGAGTCTCAATGTGAGTCTCATAACAATGAGTAGAGAGACTGACTTTCTGTCCATAAAAAAGTCGCTGTATCAGTTGGAGAGTCAGAGTGTCATTCACATGACATAGCTGAGGACCAGAAAGGAGTGGATAACAAATACAGCCATTGGTAAGAATATTACTTTTTCTGCAGTTTACATCAAGTAACTTTCTCACAGGGCAAAGAATTAAAATTTTAGTGGAAATGCTGCTTTAAACACTTTGGTATTACAACAAGTTGGCTTTTGTCTTTACCTCTCTGGGAGCTTGAACGTCAATGAATTCCTGGAAAATACGACGAGCTTTTGCAGGCAGTTTGTTTACTGAGCGAGTCTTTCTGTAGTCTTCACAGGCCACCCAGAACTCAAGGTTCTCCTCACTGAATTCAGTCTGTAAGAAGGCACGAAACGCAGAGCGACCATCTATAGAATAATAAAGCCCACTATTAATCAGCATGTAATAGAACACATATCCACTTTTTAGCATATTTATTGAACCTCCATAAAAAAAATCATTCAAGAGGATGTCTGGGTGATTACATATGATTTCATAAAAACAGCCCACTGATTTCAGTAGAAGCTGTGCAATATTTCATTTCACCTGTGGTGGCGCTGCAGAATAATTGAACACTTAGTGCCACATTCCCCACAGATTACAAATGATCACTAGGGACCTAAACAGTGGGTTCTGAAATTAACAGCACCAGGGGGCTAGAGAAAAAATTCCAACTGGGCCAGGATCAGTGGAATGCACCTATTGAATGATACAAAGCACTGGAGTTGGTGGCCATAGGATATGGAATAAACCATGATCGCTGGAGGTCTGAATGCTGGAACCCCCAGCAATTATAAGAATAGGAGTCCACAAATAACCATGTAAACAGATTACATGGCACCACTCTTCACTTTTAGTAATATATATCACTCCCAGAGAAAGGAATGGAGCAGTGTCTGAGCATGCCCACCATTTCCCTATTCAAATGGTGCATTAGCAGACCCTTGCTCTTGTGAATGCCAGTGGTACCCATAGGGACGGGAACATCTCTCCTTGAGGAGAGCACCAGTGAAGGTGTGTAGAGTTTTGAATTGCCTTTTGCCCTCTACTAAGCATCTACATATCACAAGGCATTATAGGAAAAGTAGCTGATACCCATAGTCAACCCCCCCCAGCTATCAGTCACTTATCCCCTACTTATCAGCCACTTATCTTTAGTGGGAAAACCCCTTTAAGATGTCCCTACACATCAGATGTATGTTGGCTGAGCCCTCAAATTTTGGCCGCATAATGTACATGGGGGCATTCCAACTCTCCCCGAAGGAAGATATTGTGGAAGATAAAGTTTGCATCCTGGACTTCAACATGTCCCATGCTTTTGTCCTTGAGAAGATAAGTCACCACCAAAGATGTCTTGCAGGGACTTACACTACGGTTCCTTTTATGTCCCGCCTAGCCATGCGTGCATGTATGTGATGGATTTGGTTGAATGTGCTCCACCAGTCTTAGGACCTCATATTTCGTGAAGGTACATCTTCAGGATCTCACACTTCACTTTTGTCATGGAATAAGATCACAAGACACTGTAGAATTTATAGAAGGTAAAGGAAATCTGTACCCCAGTATTGACCTATTTTTTTTTTTGTTGCATTTATTACGCTTTTAGAATTGCAGTGGATCCCCAAGCGTGTGTGTAGTACACTTATGTGTCTCTATGCTGCATAAATATATCAAAGATGTGAGTTAAGTCCTGACCTGAAATATTGCACTAATATCAGCCCACGCGTGGTACAGTGCCATAAATAGTAATAATATCAGCTTAACACAAGATCATGACTGTTTATTACTCTATGACTAGTGTCTTCTTCATTATTCATTGACACACATGGGAAAATCTTACATTAATTAATTTCTACAATCTATCTCTGCCACCATAATAACATCAGCCTAGTCATTTATAGAGATTTATAATGGTGCCACAGTTTCATTACAGCACACAGCAAGGCCATTATTGTAGCTTTGTTATAGTTGTATGCATTCCAGTTTCATTAAGACGCAGGCAAAACAATCCATCCAGGATCCTTACAAGCAAATATGTAGAACACACTTTTCCTTCCATTTTCCACTGCATGTTCTCTGTACTTACATTTATGAGACAAGAGTAGATCGAATGAGCGAGCCCACCGCCTGGCTTCTTCTGCAGTCAGTCGTCTGTGGGAGCGAAACAGATACTTAAGCCTTGACTGGTTGGTTCTAGAACACAGGGAGCAAGGAGAGAACTTTCTACGATAAGAAGATACTCAGTTACATAGTATATAGGAAACAGAAAAAAAATTTGTGAACCCCTTGGAATTATCTGGAATAAGTATTAAATTTGAGGATACATAAACTTTTCTTCTGTTCAGTGACGCACTGCACTGTACCACTTCCTTATCGGTAAGCTTGCTGAGAAAGCCATCACTAAAGGTGACCGCATACATTAGAAGTAATGTAATAGTCAAATAACAGGTAAATGAACGATTAACCATTGTTTTGCCAACACAACCATACACATTGCTGCGTACAGACTGTACATGTTCAATTTCGCCTGGTGAGGATCAAAAGATCTTTCTTGGAATGTTCCTTCATAAAAACAACATCCATGGATGAAAGATCTTTGGTGTGAACAAAAGATCTCTCCGGCTTTCATATGAAAATTTTGAACATGGACAACTTTTTCCCAGATATTGACAGTATGTTACTTGGCTAAAACTATTGTTCATTGTTAAATTTCACCCAACTCAGGGTTGACATTGGTCATTTTCACAAACTGTAGTCTTATGTGTATGGCTACCTTAAAGGGTTTTCCTGGCTATATACAGTGTCTTGCGAAAGTATTCAGCCCCCTTGAACTTTTCAACCTTTTGCCACATTTCAGGCTTCAAACATAAAGATATAAAATTTTAATTTTTTGGTGAAGAATCAACAACAAGTGGGACACAATCGTGAAGTGGAACGAAATTTATTGGATATTTTAATCTTTTGTAAAAAATAAAAAACTGAAAAGTGGGGCGTGCCAAATTATTCGGCCCCCTTCAGTTAATACTTTGTAGCGCCACCTTTTGCTGCGATTACAGCTGCAAGTCGCTTGGGGTATGTCTCTATCAGTTTTGCACATCGAGAGACCGAAATTCTTGCCCATTCTTCCTTAGAAAACAGCTGGAGTTCAGTGAGGTTGGCTGGAGAGCGTTTGTGAACAGCAGTTTTCAGCTCTTTCCACAGATTCTCAATTGGACTGGACTTTGACTTGGCCATTCTAACACCTGGATACATTTATTTGTGAACTATTCCATTGTAGATTTTGCTTTATGTTTGGGATCATTGTCTTGTTGGAAGATAAATCTCCGTCCCAGTCTCAGGTCTTTTGCAGACTCCAACAGGTTTTTTTCCAGAATGGCCCTGTGTTTGGCTCCATTCATCTTCCCATCAATTTTAACCATCTTCCCTGTCCCTGCTGAAGAAAAGCAGGCCCAAACCATGATGCTGCCACCACCATGTGTGACAGTGGGGATGGTGTGTTCAGGGTGATGAGCTGTGTTGCTTTTACGCCAAACATATCGTTTTACATTGTGGCCAAAAAGTTCGATTTTGGTTTCATCTGACCAGAGCACCTTCTTCCACATGTTTGGTGTGTCTCCCAGGAGGCTTGTGGCAAACTTTAAACGAGACTTTTTATGGATATCTTTGAGAAATGGCTTTCTTCTTGCCACTCTTCCATAAAGGCCAGATTTGTGCAGTGTACGACTGATTGTTGTCCTATGGACAGACTCTCCCACCTCAGCTGTAGATCTCTGCAGTTCATCCAGAGTGATCATGGGCCTCTTGGCTGCATCTCTGATCAGTCTTCTTCTTGTTTGAGATGAAAGTTTAGAGGGACGGCCGGGTCTTGGTAGATTTGCAGTGGTCTGATACTCCTTCCATTTCAATATGATCGCTTGCACAGTGCTCCTTGGGATGTTTAAAGTTTGGGAAATCTTTTTGTATCCAAATCTGGCTTTAAACTTCTCCACAACAGTATCACGGACCTGCCTGGTGTGTTCCTTGGTCTTCATGATGCTCTCTGCGCTTTAAACAGAACCCTGAGACTATCACAGAGCAGGTGCATTTATACGGAGACTTGATTACACACAGGTGGATTATATTTATCATCATCAGTCATTTAGGACAACATTGGATCATTCAGAGATCCTCACTGAACTTCTGGAGTGAGTTTGTTGCACTGAAAGTAAAGGGGCCAAATAATATTGCACGCCCCACTTTTCAGTTTTTTATTTTTTACAAAAGCTTAAAATAACCAATAACATTCGTTCCACTTCACAGTTGTGTCCCACTTGTTGTTGATTCTTCACCAAAAAAATTAAAATTTTATATCTTTATATTTGAAGCCTGAAATGTGGCAAAAGGTTGAAAAGTTCAAGGGGGCCGAATACTTTCGCAAGGCACTGTATATTGGTGACCTATCCTGATATCAAATCTGTGGGTGTCTGACACCCAGGACCTCCATCGATGAGCTATTCATAGCAGCTGATACATAAAGAATGGAGAAGAAGGCAGACAGCGCTGTTCTCTATGTAGTGGCGGAACTGAGTCACTCCAGCAGAGGTCCCAATAAAATGAATGGGTGGTGATCTGCAGTACCTGGTCTGGCCACTACACTGAACAGAGATATCTGCTTCCTGCTCCATTCTCTGTGTATCAGCTGATTGGTGGGGGATCTGGTACAGATGACCTATGAAGGGAGTTATGGGCCCCTTACTAACAACTTTAGTCATTATACACTTATCTTGGAGTTAATAAGAGCATTTTATGACTCTCATTTTATTAACACTACTCGCATTGTAAAATGTATTTTTGCATGTTGTGCAGTTAAACCTTGAAGGGACTGTTTCATCAGACTGTTTAAAGGGACTGTTTAATGGCTTCAAAATAAGATGACACTTCCTGTTCTGAAGTCACAAGACATCTCATTATCACAGGAAGGATCTTAATGAAATACAAGCAGATACTGGTTCCTGAGGCTGCTCTACAGCATATCTCTAAACTATTGTTTAGAAGTGTTAATAGTTTATTTTTCTCAATTAAAGAGAGTCTGTCAGCAGGGAAATCAGTATTAAACTAATGACAGTACCTTGTAGGGTAGTCTCTACACTTTTCATTCTGTATTGCAGCTCAATTTCCATGAAAATTAGTGTTTTATTCTTATGCAAATGGGTGGCATCTTACACTTTTGACTGCAGTTAGAGGTGATTACCTAGAGCAAAGAGTGAAGAAACGCCCCAAAGCCCTTTTCAGCTCATTTGCATAAAACACTGAATTTTATTAAATTCAATATGAATATTCAATATTCTAAATCCCATCAATATGGTGTGGTTACCCTTTGCCTTCCATCACTTCTTCTCAGTACACTTGTAGACAGTGTTGAAGGAAGTCGACAGGGAGGTTGTTCCCGCCATCTCGGAAAATTAAGTAGGCTAAGTAGGCTTGCTCCAATCCTTCTGTCTCTTCATGTCATCCCAGACAGACTGGATGATGTTGAGATCAGGGCTATATCTGTGGGGTCCATATCATCACTTCTAGGACTCCTCCACCAAATGGCGCTCACAACAAATATTGATGGGATTTAGATTTCTCTTTTATTCATTCACTTTGAATCTTATTAATTGTTGACAACTATTAAACTATTAACACTTGTATTTTTTAAGCATTATTTGTGGCATTTTTCCACCCCCTGCCTAATACTTTTGCACAGTACTGTGTACTTATTCAGCAGTGTTATTATTTTGCTTTTCTGGTGCACATCCTATCTGTTACATTGTTTAGCAGTAACAGTATTTTTAGTTTGTAGACATGTGTAATTTAATTACTTGGAAGCACATTTTAATTACAACTGATCTCGTAGCTACAAAGCTGATTTAGAGGCATAATCTGATTCCTGGCCAAAAATGAGTATTAAATCTCTGATATTTGCTGTGATATGTGCTTTGGCTGCTGTAGCATTTACCAAATTGACTTTTGACTGTACTGTGCCTCTACACAGGAAAAAGTTTTTATGTTTTTTTTTTTTTTAATACAATGAAACACCCAATTATTTTCATAGTCCGCCTTCTAGTACAAGCATCATCAACCCCAATATGAATTATTGACAGTGACCACCACAGTTAATTTATTATGAAACTAGATCACAAGGTCATTGAGACAGAAAGTGATGTCATTTGATTGGCAGATGCACACAGGATGACGTCATTTAGTGCAAAAGGTGGCATCACAGAGGAAGATCAGAAATTATCATGACATGTATCTGTTACATAAGCATCATGATGACAGTCGGCATACCCCACGTGACTACTGAGGCCCAATCACAGGGCTCAGTGGTGATCCCAGACACCTGACGCCACCCAGGAGGCCAAGAGAGGTGAGGGAAGTTGAATATAAATGTTTGTTATTTTGTCACCTCCCATGGGCCTCCACTTCTCTGAAGAGAACTCAGAGAATAATAATTTAATAATTTCAATTCCGGTTCTATGCGAACAAGCTCAGACCAAAACGAACCAGAGGATCGATTCGCCAAAACCCAAGACAAAACGAATCTTCAGATTCCCATCTCTAATACCAACCCATGTGCCATCCATTGCATTCTTACTGACCCTTACACTGCATATGGTCATGAAACTAAGAAACCTATGATTTCTCACATAACATTTTTTTGGAAAAAAGTCACTGAATTTTTGATGAATTTTCCAGAATCAGGCTGGATTCACGTTGGAGTCTCTGTAGGAAACTCCGTCTCAGATTCCGCTTCAAATCAGCGGAGAGAAAAGTCCTGGGTTTATGGGGTCCACAGGTTTTCGCGGGTAACTGCTTTTTAAGTGGATAGGGTTCCCATGGGAACCTGTACGACGGAAACCTGAATGCTAGTGTGAACCTAGAGTCAAAGCCAGAAGTGGATCCAGCAGGGAGAATTCTAATGAAATGTATCATATCGTATAAAGCCTTTCTTTGGATTTTTAAAATCTACTTCTGGCTTTATCACAACTACATAAATAACTGCAACAAAAATACAGTGTATGACGTTGAACCCAGCCTAATCCTATGTATTGCTATTAAAGGTTCTCAGGCAAATCTGTAAGAAGCTGAACGCCCCCCCCCTAGAGACACATTTTATTGTTGGATCACTCTAGATAGTAATGAGACCATTTCCAATTTCACATCATATTAGGGAAACGCTATTTGAAAGTCTCTGTTCTCTAATATATTCTGCAAAATTTCTCTACTCATTTCCCCAGAGCATTTTCTAGCAAGAAAAAATAGAGCATGAGCTATTGCATTCTAATATCACAATATACTGAGCCTATATTTACGTTATATATATATATATATATATATATATATATATGTACAATGTAGCTTGCTTAACTTTATATTTGGATCTTGCAGTTATATTTCAAGCTAGATTTTATGAGAAACTACATTTTGCAATAATCAATAACATAATTTATGCTATAGTATACACTGATACACAGGCTATTATGACAATAGACTACTATGACAATAGGCGCAGGCTATTAGCGCTATCAGAGTATTGAAACAGCGCACATCTATAGCAATACAGTTATAATATCAGTGAACAAGTCTTCAGCTTTAAAGATGCATATTAATATATACTGTATGTGAATGTCGACAAGGGAACACTTACTTTAGTGCCTGGTTGTGTTTGGCATCATTTTGTAAAGATGAGAAATCACTTAGAGAGTCTGACTTCTGTGAAAGGCAGCTAAGGTGCGTTCGGATTCCTCTGCTCCTGCTAAGAAAAGCAATGGAGAAAGTGAGAAAAATACATCCGTATGGGACAACATGGTATACCAATAAAGATGTAAAGAACACAAAAGCTATACAAGGTCACTCTACGCACATGTGGATACATTGGGGGACTTTATTAAGCCCTGCACTCCAGAATTCTGATGTCAAAATGTTCCAAAATAGGGTTTTGCTACTTTTTGGACTTATTTGCCCAACAATTTTGCAACTTTTTCATTTTAACACTGCTCACAACACTTTTAGGCTGAGGCCCCACATTGCAGAGATTTGCTGTGTTTTTTTGAGCCAAAGCCAAGAATGGCTACAAAAGGAATGGGAAATATATAGGAAGTTCTTATACTTCTACCTTCTGCACAATCTACTCCTGGCTGTGGCTCAAAAAACCACAGCAAAATCTGCAACAAAAAAAGCTGCTTTTCCGCAATGTGGGGCTTCACCCTTAAAAAGGGACTGAGAAAGGCAGAATGCATAGCCTTTGGAGCAGATGTACACCAGACTTATCAAATGTAGCTTTTTAAAAAAGTTGCAAAAATTGTGACATAGAAAGTGAATTTACATTTCAGGACCGAATTTCTAAACTTACTCTAAATTCACATCCTCAAACCGCTAAAACAGTGGTTACACGTGGACACAGGTGGACTCCATTGCCTATTATGGGGTCCGCCACTTTCAGTATGAAAAGTGCAGGACCTTTCCCTCAGCTGATTTTTGACGGTTTCTGTGGCAGAGTCTCCAATGGAGATGTGAACACAACCTTAAAGGGGTTGTCTAGGGAGTTAAATTTTACTTACTGGCTGTTTCCAAACACCTAGTCACATGATCGGACCCAGGACCGGGGTCACTCTGTCCCCTCTTTCTTCCTCTCACATTTTCACCAATAGCACAAGTAACTACCTGTAAAAACAGGGTCCCCTAGGTTTAGCTTGAAAAATAACTGGAGGAAGTAAGTAAAATTTTACTCCCTGAACAACCTCTTTAAAGATGCAGCAAAGTTATCAAAAATTGTGTAATATTTCATAAATTAAGCTCAAATTATAGCAATGCAGAGTTCAGCAAAATTGACGTTAAAAATGTCCCTCATAATAAATCTCTCCCCCATTGATTCTTATTGCTATATTATCACAGTTTTGTTGTGTAGTCACCTGTATTTGTAGGATTCATAAAGATTAATTCAAAGGAAGTCAGATTATTGTTTGGTCAGGTCATGCAGAGACAATGATAGTGACTCAAGGGCTGATGCTTGTAGGACCTCTACAAAGAGCATCACTGCCCAGGGTCCACCATGGCTGAGCCCCCACTCTCTAGGTTGCCTTTATGGTACATACATCCTTGAAATTCTCAGCCCAGCAGTTTTGTTTCATTAATAAAATCAGGACACATGTATCCTGACGCAAGTAATATTTCCACATATGTAGTTATATGGCAGACGACGCAATTGTGTACTGGACACATGCTGGTCTGCAGGTTTGCCATTCTGCAGGTTTGCCGACGTCTTCACTTATCATAGTGAAACATTTATTGATCATTGCCTGTTCCTTGTTACCAGCAACTCAGTAACCCGCAAAACCATACTGCAGGGAATAATGAATAAATGTCTCATTATCTTAAGTGAAAACACCGGCCTAGATGTGTCCAGCACTGGGTCATGTCCATAACTTTAGGCTCTATTCACATGATAGAATTTGGAGAAAATTTTGGGTGGTCTTCCACCTTGGATTCCTCTACAAGTTCCATCCCTGTGTAAACAACGGTGGAAAGCCGAAACCGTGGGGTAATCACTAGTAGTTCTATCTAATGGGTTCTTTGCCTGAATCAACCACAAAATCCACAGATGATCAAGTAGGATACTTCTTTTTTCAGGATCCCAAAAAAAAACAAAGCATCTGACACTGCCTCCAATTTCCCTCAATATCAGCTGCAAATTCCTCCTTGTGAATGACCTCTTAGGCCTTAGACCTTATTCACACATCAGTGAATGACGTTGTGCATCCATTTTGCATCTATTCCGCTCAGTTTTTCCATTTATGATGGCCGTTGTCATATGTTTTGCAGTCGTTTTTAATGGGCCATTTAAAAAAAAAAAAAAAAAAGATGAATTTCATGGGTCTTTCTTTTGACCCAACACACTGATCCATTATTAACTAGCGTAGTTTTAGCGCCACTCCATTTTATGTAATTAAAACAGATCCATTGATATCTAGTGGATCTGTGAACACAGAGCCTGTCTGCTTTTTTATCTGACCATTTTTTCTGTTTGCCAAACCAATGAACATGTGAATACAATCATTCTTTCTCATTATTTTTAAAATAGCAATGTGAATAAGACCTTAGACTTCCCATGGAAGAATTTTCCAGAAGCTTTCAGCTTCAACTATAATTTCTGGCTTCAGTAAAGCATTTTGCTAAAACCATTGAAATGTACTTAGCAAGTCTGCAATACCACCCTCTTCGCAAAGCAAATACAAGGCACAAGCTTTTGATGTTGCCATTGCCATTCTGCCTACCCCTTTCATCCACCTTCTTGTTCTATAGCGGATGACTACAATATAAGCTGTAAATGCAGTTATTATAAATATACATTTCCAACTCTTATTAAAATTCTACACTAAAAGAAAATCAAGGCACAATGGGGGAAACAAAGCAATTTTGCAAGTATCACAAGAAACAAACAAGCTTAAAATAATGAATCCAAAACCACATTGTAACACAATCCAGATAACTAGTGATGATGACGATGTAACAAAACATTCCCACAGTTCAATGCAAATCAATGGTGTGAATCAGAGGTGAGCAAATAGGAGAAAGGAGAGAGAAGGAAAGAGAGGAAAGTCCTAGAAATCCAAATCTACAAGGAAATACAGAAAGCTCAAGTATGAGGTGGAAAAAGAACCGATGCATAAAAAAAATCCATCATGTCGAAGTATGATGTATATTGCTATATGGGTCAGCAGAATTACTTTTAGGCTGAGGCCACTAATGGCAGAAACGCAGCTTTTTTTGTTGAAGATTTTGCTGATTTTTTTTTAGCTAAAACCTAGAATGGCTATAAAAGGAATGAGAAATATATATAGGAGGTTCTTATACTTCTCCCTTCTGCTCAATCCTCTCCTGGCTTTGGCTCAAAAAACTGCAGCAAAATCTGCAACAAAAAATGCTGCATTTCTGCAACGTGGGGTCTCAGCCTTAGAGATATATTAGATAGATAGCAGATTTATATGGAACATTGACGCTATGTTCACATTTGCATTGGGGTTTCCGTTCTTCAGGTCCGCTTGGGGACCCGAAAAACGGAAACCCATTCCACTTAAAAAGCGGTTACCTTAGGAAACCCGAGGAACCCATAGACTATAATGAGGTCTGCTGGGTTTCCACTTCAAAAATTCGGAGAGAAAAGTCCTGCTTTCTCTCCTCATTTTTCAAGCGGAATGGGGAACGGAATCCCAGAACGACTATCGAGTGCAGGTGTGAACCTAGCCTGAGCAAAGGTTGAGGTTGTGTCCTTTAGGCTAAGGCCCCACATAGCAAATCACAGCTAAAAAATTCTGCAGAAAAAAATGCAGCAAAAATGCGCTGTTTTTTTCTGCATATTTTTTCCTGGAGTTTTTGCTGCATTTTTCTCTGCTTTTTTTCCTTCCCTTATTCAATATAGGATTCCACAGCTAAAATTGACATGCAGAGTTTTTCAAAAATGCATGTGTTTTTGAAAACCCAGCTTTTCCACAGCTCTTTTTCTGCAGCGGAAAAAAAAACTTTTCTTAGGCATGCAATTTAAAGGCTTGTCTGAGTCTTTGGGCAAATTTTAAAAAAATATCATATTCTCAGGATAAGCCATCAGTATCGCTTTGGAGGAGGTCTGACACCCAAACCCCGCACTAATCTGATCAGCAGATCCTGCTGCCTCTGGGTGCTGGTGCCAAACACAGAAGGTACTGTACCCTGTATAGCAGAGCTGTAGTACCCTGGCATTACTACTGTACCCTGTATAGCAGAGCTGTAGTACCCTGGCATTACTACTGTACCCTGTATAGCAGAGCTGTAGTACCCTGGCATTACTACTGTACCCTGTATAGCAGAGCTGTAGTACCCTGGCATTACTACTATATAGCGGATTGTGCTTTGTGATTCTGATACTCAAAAAGTGATTGAATCCTCACTGATCTGACACTGATGGCTCATCCCGAGGATCCTCATCATTATGTAAATTCCCGACATCCCCTTTAAGTACCACATCTAAAATATGTTTCTTTGTGCTCTGCAAGATATTGATGTATTCTTTCAGAAGAGGAATATAGAAGATGCCTTGGGTATTCTCACATGAGTGATGTAAGTACATACACAGCTTAAAGAGGACCTTTCATGTCTTCTGACGTTAGCAGTGTATATACTGCTAGAAAGATGACAGTGTGCTGAATCCAGCGTACTGTCATCTTTGGCAGTATGCGCCCTGGTGCCAGAGATATTGGTGCCGTTAGCTTTGACACTGATATCCCTCCACTGTCAGAAAGGTCAGCCTTACAGCTCAGCGTCATCGCTGGGAGGATCGCCCCCCTGAAAGTACTCTTCCATAGTCTTGTAATGTCAGTGGGGCGATCCTCACAACCCACTGATGATGCTGAGCTGTAAGGCTGACCTTTGTGACAGTGCAGAGATATCAGTGCCAAAACTAACTGCACCAATATCTCTGGTATGGGGTAAATACTGGCAAATCTGACAGTGCGTTGAATTCAGGGAACTGTCAGCTTTCTAGAGGTATATAAGACCACTAATGTCAGATGAGATTAAAGGTCCTCTTTAAAGGGATTTTCCAGGATTAGAAAACATGGCCGATTTCTTCTTCCTAGGAAGTGACATCACATCACTCCTGACATCACTTCCTATGAAGAAGAAAGCAGCCATGTTCTCTATACCTAGATAATCCCTTTAATAGCAAAGACCTGTTTACTACAACTTACAATCAGCCGTGTCAGGCTTGATATCTCTTATTAGTGCAAATCTAGAAGCCATGTCTGTATGGAGAGGGGCTTGTACAGCGACCAGGCAGAAGATCTAGTGATGGTAAAGTAATGTATTAGTCATATATGTACAGGATTGGAAAGGATTGATTTGCAATGATCCATAAAGGCCAAAAAAACAAAACAAAAACCTTCAGACAGTATTATTTTCTAAAGAAGAAACTTTGATGTGGATTTTCCGTTCACAAAGGAGTTAAATGAAGGATAAATCCCTTGTTTATAAGAATTGTGGTGGAGGCGATGACATAAAATTACAGCTGCTTTCATGTTGCGTTTTGCAGCATCTGTTTGCCGTATGTGCTGGGAAAGATCCTGACACATACTTTAAATGTATTCATATGTCCATATACAACAAAGGAGGCTGAATGAGGGTCCTTTTGGACTTGGGGAAATCCTTCTGATATACAGTTGTGCTAAAGTTTACATACCCCGGCAGATTTTTTTGTTTTTTGGAGTTTTTTCAGAGAATATGAATGATAACAGAAAAACTTTTTCTCCACTCATGGTTAGTGGTTGGTTGAAGCCATTTATTGTCAAACTTCTGTGTTTTCTCATTTTAAATCATAATGACAACCAAAAACATCAAAATGACCCTGTTCAAAAGTTCACATACCCTGGTGATTTTGGCCTTATAACATGCCCAGAAACCAAACCACGGTCAGGTAGAACAACCAAAATTTCGGCCACAACTGCCTGGAAAATTGTTCGGGATGCAAAGAAAAACCCACACATAACATCAGTTGAAATACAGGACTCTCTGAAAACTATCGGTGTGGCTGTTTCAAGATGCACAATAAGGAGGCACTTGAAGAAAAATGGGCTGCATGGTCGAGTTGCCAGAAGAAAGCCATTACTGTGCAAATGCCACAAAGAATCTCGCCTTCAATACGCCAAACAGCTCAGAGACAAGCCTCAAAACTTCTGGAACAAGCAAATTTGGAGTGATTAAGACAAAAATCGAACTTTTTGGCCACAACCATAAATGTTACATTTGGAGGTGTCAACAAGACCTATGATGAAAGGAACACCATTCCTATTGTAAAGCATGGAGGTGGATCACTGATGATGTGGGGATGTGTGAGCTTGAAAGGCACAGGAAACTTGGTCAAAGTTGAAGGAAAGATGAATGCAGCACATTATCAGCAAATACTGGAGGCAAATTTACACTCATCAGCCAGGAAGCTGCACATGGGATGTACTTGGACGTTCCAACATGACAACGATCCAAAACACAAGGCCAAGTCGTCCTGTCATTGGCTACAGCAGAAGAAAGTGAAGGTTCTGGAGTGGCCATCTCAGTCTCCTGAGCTCAATATCATTGAGCCACTCTGGGGAGATCTCAAGCGCGCAGGACATGCAAGACAGCCCAGGAATTTATAGGAACTGGAGACTTTGTGCTAAGACGAATGGGCAGTTTTACCACCTGAGAAAATAAAGAGCCTCATCCACAACTACCACAAAAGACTTCAAGCTGTCATTGATGTCAGAGGGGGCAATACACGGTATTAAGAACTGGGGTATGGGAACTTTTGAACAGGGTCATTTTGATGTTTTTGGTTGCCATTATGATTTAAAAAGAAAACACAGAAGTTTGACAATAAATGGCTTCAACCAACCACTAACCATGAGTGGAGAAAAAGTTTTTGTGTTATCATTCATATTCTCTGAAAAAAGGCCAAAAAAACAAAAAATCTGCCGGGGTATGTAAACTTTTTAGCACAACTGTATACCTCCATGGACAGTACAGAAGTAGCCTACCTTATATTTTACTGTAAGCAGGCATTGCTTTATATCACAGCAGGGACCTACAATAGCTATAAAGATGTGAAAGGGAGCAGTCGTTGGCTCCAGTGTCTATGGTCCATCTGTAAAACTCATTTTGTGGCTACATGCAAATATTACCTGCAAATTCTCAATACTGGTACACTTGTATAGCCTGTCTCTGTTCCTAGATGGCATCTGAGCCATGTACACCATAATAAACTGGGTATTTTGTTAAATAACCTACCCAACTTGTTACATAGACACAGACAGGTTAAGATATTGTGCGCTGCCTATCTGTATGTAGTTCAGTAAGTACACAGCTCATTCATGTGTGTGTTTGTGTGTAGGGGGCGCTGCAGGCTACAAGGGCAAAGAGTTATTTCTATATCTCTGCTTACCACCTAACATGAGCAATACTCTTAATAATTAATCGTTTAGAATTAATGATGTCATACAACTATTTATTATTTTGGAAGGTGAAAGTTATATATTTAATATATATGTTTAAGGTTCAGATCTGCCGATCTCTGAGCATTGGTCCTATATGTTTAATGGGTCTCCCAACTCTCTTTCAAGTTTTGATGTCAGGAAAAAGAAGATTCAAGTATGTAGAACCTCAATAAGCCTGATTCTTTCATTCTAAGGCATGATAAGTCACCCATAGAAGTGTCTGGCAGCAGCTTACTTCAGAATACATGCATGCTCGACCAAACAAAGAGCTATACAAGATACAGTACTATGCAAAAGTTTTAGGCAGGTGTGAAAAAATTGCTGCACAGTAAGAATGCTTTAAAAAATAGAAGTGTTAATAGTTTATTTTTGTCAATTAAGGAAATAAAATGAATGAACAAAGGAGAAATCTAAATCACATCAATATTTGGCGTGACCTTTTCCCTTTGGAGGAGGAGTCCTGGAAGTGATGATCCGGCCCCCACAGATATAGCCCTGATCTCATCATCCAGTCTGTCTGGGGTTACATGAAGAGACAGAAGGATTGGAGCAAGCCTACATCCACAGAAGATCTGTGCTTAGTTCTCCAAGATGGCGGGAACAACCTCCCTGACGAGCTCCTTCAAAAAGTGTCTGCAAGTGTACTGAGAAGAATTGATGGGAGGCGAAGGGCAAAGGTCACACCAAATAGTGATGGGATTTATATTTCTCTTTTATTCTTTCTCTTCATTTTGACAAAACTTAACAGTTCTATTTTGTATTCAGTATTGTACTGTATACAGTATTCTACTTTACAGCATTTCCACACCTGCCTAAAAGTTTTGCACTGTACTGAATGTGACCACCTTAAAAAAACAGAATAGGACTATCGGAGGCCATAAAGTTAGAAGCAGTTCTAATGACTATTTTGTGACACTTGGCGCAGTTGTCACCTGTATTATTTTGAACAGAACTGACGGTAAAACAAGAACTTCCTAGAAAATATTCTTGGCCTTGCCACAAAGGATCATTGTCGTCAATGAAAACCATGAAATAAGTATTTACAATTTGTAGGAGTTTCTTCCATCCCTAAAGCCACATTTTTGCCTGGTAATACATAAATCCCCTATGATAAACAATTACAGCTTTCATTAATGCCTTGTGAAATGAAACAACATGGAGGGGACAAATGATATATTACAGATGTGTTAATATAGATGAAGAACGCTTAGAGATTATCAGACCAGAAAGAGATGTCTATGTCCATTGTCACACTCAAGTTTAATTGTTCTCATCAAAATGAAAGCAATTACAGCTATTATCTGGTATGTCTATGTGTATAATAATGGGGATGAGGCACTCACAGGAGGGGATGCATCAGTTATACAATGATGGCCTAACCTAGGGCTGGACATACACATATGTGGCACAACAGCTCCTAATCCCCTCATGTATGTGCACACTCAGCTCAGCTCAAGGAACAGCACATCTCCCCAAGACTAAAATCCGTCTGTCCAGTCCTTACCACCCCCCTTCTCCCCAACATTGTGGGGCAAGTGGGAGGACCCCTATACATTAAAAGGTCAGCTCATCCTGGTAAAATCAGTGGCTTGGCCCACAATCATCTAATGTCTTTGGTCAGCTTAAGGAGGTACCCTTTCTTGGACATGTTATACATATATACATATATTAGAAGCAGGGGCATATCAAGTAACCATGGAGCCCCATAGCAAAATTTTTAATTAGGCCCCATTCTACTATGAGTTCAGAACCCTAAAAGTGTATAATTATTTTGGATTCCTTTACACACAGGGATAAAGTACCTAATGATTTTATAGTACAGATAATGCACACAGTGATGTCAGAGTGAAGGGATAATACACATTGTGATGTCACAGAATAGCGATAATGCACTCAAGTATGCCACCAAGTAGGTAAAATAAACTCAATGATGTCATAGTACAGGAATAATGTACACAGGGATGTTACAGTACAGGGATAATGCATACAGTGATGTCACTGTGCACAGATAATAAAAACTGTGATGTCACAATATAGGGATAATATACACAGTGATGTCACAGAATAGAGATAATGCACACAATGATTTCATAGTACAGAGATAATAAACACAATGATGACACAGTACAGGAATAATGCACACAGTGATGTCACAGTACAGGGATAATAAACATAGTGATGTCACAGTACAGGGATAATAATCACAGTGATGTCACAGAACAGGGATAATGCACACTATGATATCATTGTACAGTGATAATTCACACACAATAAGATTACTATGCACAATGTGACATCACAGCATATGTCACATGCAGGCCTTATGGTGTGTCTGTAAAGTATTGGAGTTGTGTTCAGTTTTCCACATCCACCTCCATCATCCATGGTTATCACTCATGGCACCTTAAGTCTCAGTGGAAATGGGCACCTTAGTTGTTGGTCCCCATGTAGTTATGCCCATTCTAGAATGGTTTCACTGGTTCTGTACCAATGCAGTACATTTGCACTACAGATCACAGACTGGAGGGTATCAGGATCCAGGCAATGTAGGCCAAATCAATTACAATTTACTGCTAAAGAAAGTCGAGTCTCCCGTACAGAATTGCAGGAAGTATCAGTAATTATAGCGTATGCATCATCAGGGTTTTCAGTGATTCAGTGTTTTGTCTCCATGGAAGTCAGATCCTACATTCCTCAGCTATAGCATTTTCAGGAAGGAGCTCATTTATTCATGATGGTAATGGTAAACCAGGAAATGCACTCATACCTGGAGACACAATATATACAACTGTGTGCTTAAGGAATATAAGCTCCATAGCATAAGATTTTCTTATTCCCCCAATGAAAACGCCCTAAGCTAAATGCCACTGAATTCTGACTTAATTTGCACCAAATTCCTGGCTTCACGCTGTGTATATTGTTTATTGTGTGTTTTAGACACACAAGATTTATCGGCAACTAGTGTGTATGGGGAGGGAAATGAAGAAAAGGGGAAAAAAAGACGGTGGTAATGAAATGAATAAAATAAAGACTTAACCTTTATTAATGCAACACTAAAAATGTAATTTCACAAGGAACCCAAAAGGAGGGAGAGATAGCCAAGAAAGGGTGGTTGGACCCCTATTCACCACCCATTACGTGAGAACCATGACAAAAAACAGCTATGTGATTCAAATGACCATGTAAGACTGGGTTCACACCTGTGCCGTCGCAGAAACAGCCGAAATCAGCGGCGAGAAAAGTCCTGCACAGAGGACTTTTTTCTCTGCCGCTTTCATTTTTGAGACAGCGTACCCCATTATAGTCCATGGGGTTCGATAGTGTCCTCATGTAAACGCTGTTTTAGCGATCTGACTCTCCATAATTCAAGTCCCTGGCTAACCTGAACAACAAAGACCATGGCGCTAGTGTGAACCTTGCATAAGTAGTGCAAATTGTTCTATGTAATATAATTGTATGTGACTAAATTATAAACAATGAGATGGCGATCCCATACTAATGCTGGACAGATATATTGAAATACCCAGAAACTGATCCCAAATTAAAAAGGTAGTTGCCTAATGCACTAAAAGGCTGTCCTTATAGAAACCAACAAATAGATACCTCACTACTAACCAGACAACATAACAGCATTGAGCAAACTGAAACAAACAAAGAGATATAGTGTTTAGTATACACAATGTATTTCCATACTGCCAAATGTACACATAGTATGCCGGCATCTAGCACAGTTAACGCTAGGTTCACACTTTTGTTTGCGTTTCCGTCCTTTGGGTCCGCATGGGAATCCGAAAGACAGAGTCCTGTCCGCTTAAATAGTGGTTACACACGGAAACCCACGGAGCCCATAGACTATAATGGGATCCGCCAGGTTTCCATACAGTTTACTCCGGTTGTATACTGAAACTAGTGGAGAGAAAAGTCGTTGCCGATCTTAGGCGGATTCTGCGGCGGAGTCTACTATAGAGACTCCAACGCTAATGTGAATCCAGCCTTACTGATAAATGCAGATGAGCAAAGCTATAAGCCAGACCTGATAGAGTATAAAGCTGCCAGACAGCGGGGGGCTGTTTGCAGGTGACTATGTTTAGAGCCCGCACCTGAAGTGTAGCTATGGACCTGGCCTGAATGATTCCAGAACCGCCATAACAGTGCAGACTCTTATGGTGGCTCTGGCGTTGAGGGATGATATTGTGGTGCACGTTTGTGCAAGGACCTTCCTGAGTCACATCCCCCATTCCACACCACACGGAGCATTGAAGGCCAGGGCAGGGACACCTTGCCCCACGGTTTTCTGGCGTGAGTTATAAAGGTAATGGACACCAGCTCTAGTGTAAACTTCCAATCTGTCAGAGAAACGCGTGGGTTGAGGCTGGAGTAATAAAACCATGGAATGCCCTACCCCAAGACGTAGTAATGGCAGATACCATATAGGCATTTAAAAAAGGGCTAGATAGTTATAATTCATCTAACAAAAAATTATAGGAAGTAGATTTTACGTGATGACAGGTTGATCTATGGTTTTATTCTGATACTTTATTCTGAAATTTTAGAGTTGGGGAGGAGTTTTTACCATAATATAGTTTATTTATTGGCATCTTTATTTTAGTATTGGCATCTTTATAGTTTTGTAGGAGTTTTTCCTTCCTCTGGCTCAATGCTGTAATAATATAGATTGAACTCGATGGACCTGCGTCTTTATTCAACCTTTTTTGCCTATATAACTATGTAACAGGTGATAAGTTATTATTGTGGGATAACGGTTGCGAAGAGTCTTGACTATTTAACTAATCCAGTGGATTTAATGTTAGTCATCAAGTCTACCTATGTTGGGTGCAATAATCCCATATCTGCAGCTATTCTACATGCAGAATGCTACGTCTGTCCAGAATAAGGCCTTATTCACATGTGCACAATTTACGCAGATATGCTGTTCAAATTTTTAATGGATGGCATATGTATTCTTGTATTTATTCAGACATCAATTGTATTTAACGGACCATATGTCTGCAGAAAAAAAAACAGAAGTATGTTTATTTTTTTCACTGATACGGATGCATCACGAAGGCATTACATCAATGCAGGTCTATGGGTCCGTGAAAAAAAAAGGGTTTCGCTACTTTTTGGACTTATTTGCACAACAATTTTGCAACTTTTTCATTTTAACACCACTCACAGCACTTTTAGGCTAAGGCCCCACATTGCGGAAACGCAGCTTTTTATGTTGCAGATTTTGTTGCGGTTTTTTGAGCCAAAGCCAACAATGGCTACAAAAGAAATGGGAAATATAAAGGAAGCTCTTATACTTCTTCCTCCTGCTAAATCCACTCCTGGTTTTGGCTCAAAAATCCACAACAAAATCTGCAACAAAAAAAAAGCTGCTTTTCCGCAACGTGGGGCCTTAGCCTAAGAGACATTCAAAAACTTCAGAAATATTAAAAAAAAAGGATAAAGCACGGACACTCCATGACCCGCAAATAACCAAGGTGGATTGTTGTCTGCGATTATCATAAACATCACACGTGCACAAAATGCAGAAGTGTGAATATGTCCTAAAGCATTAATAATGACTGAAGCACCAGAAGAGGGCATACCCTGCTCTGGGACCTGCATGAACTATACCAACATTTAGAAAACAGGAATCTACCCCATTTTAGAAAACAGGAATTTGCTAGTAAGGAGACATGACAGGGTAGACATAGTCCAGGGAATACTAATCTGAGCTCTGCATTACTGGGTGGAGACTGACTATAAATATTCTGCTGTGTAATCTTTGCTTCCATTTTTACCCTTGGTTCCTGTTTTTATCAAGGACTGGCTTCACACACAGCGTTTGTGGTGCATTTGCTGTGTAAAGTCTTATTATTTAACAAAGGGATCTGCCTCAAAGTGAAGGAGAAAATGATGGGAGCAAACATGGCTCCTTGGTGATGTGTGATCCCCACCTTAAGAAGTTAGTCCTCCCTATAGTCCATTGACATGGCCTGCTGAAGTGCCTATATGTATACACAGGGATATATATAGTATATATAGTTGGATTCTGGTGAAGATAACATGAAAGTCGTTTCTTGCGTTTATGGCAGGTTACAGGTCCAGTAAGGGTAAATTCACACATGCCGTAATTTCTGTGACTGTAAATCCATTCTATTCATCTTAATAAGGTTGTTTATGCACAAAGCACTTGTTTTATTGCAAGTCCTATTCAGATGTATGGGACAGTGGCAGAAATTTCTGCAGCAAATCTGCATAGAGTGAATTCATCATGCTGGAAAATGAAGTCAATATTGCAAAAACGACAATAAAACTAAAGACAAGTGTAGCAGAACAGTTACCAAAATATGTCAGCGGGTATCTGTAACCCAACAATAGGGTCCTACATCCTTGTCTGTTAATGCAGAAATGTGACGATGATGTTAAGAGGAAAACACAGGACTTCATTAGGCTAAATATCCCGGCTAATGCTGCCATCTCACCCCTATCCTCGCGTGCTCTCACACAGATGGCCACAGATAAGGGTCCTGGTGCCAGAAGGAGATTTGTGATTTCACAGCTTGTGCCCTCAAATCTAATAATCTCTTTCTATTAACCCTTTCAATTATTAGGGTTTTATTGAACCTAGAATGGGGCCAGCTATCCCTTAGTCACAAACAGTATACAGATATTAGTCCAATATTGTCCTTTGAGCCTGGACACGAAATTGGAATATATTGTAAAATTAACCCTTTTCCCTCTTAATCCCATCATTTCAACATACATTATTAAAATTTTGGATTATTCTCTATGAAATTCAGTAGAATCTACCATAGCGCACGTCTGCACGTTTCTCACAGGTCATTTATAACAAATCCAAGGTGCAGGGCCAAGAGGAAGGCTGAACCCTCTGCCCTGTGTGTATCCTCTATGTAATGATCTGATCACCACTTTATATTCACATCTCCCCCGAGCCGCCGTGCATTATACAATTACAATAAAATACATTGATTTGTCAACATCTTCTGTACATCAACCCATTGACTTAATCCCGCGCATGAATTTCTATGCACCAATGAATCCCTCCGGCTTTGCAGATTTCGCAGTAACTACACACCAGAGACTGCTATTTCCTACTTTGCATAACTAATGTTCTTGCAATTTTAATGTCAGATCAAAGATTTTGCGGATGACTTTGTAAATGTGTCTCATCCTCCGGCGACCGCCTGTCATCCTTACAAATGGCTGTTTCCCTCTCAGTTTACTTTTTGCTCCCCACACTGCAGTATATGATAATGCCATGACTTGCACGGAGTGAATACCGCAGAGCGTCCTTTGATGTAACCATTGTTAGACACAGAACAAGCTCTTGTCAGCTATGGTTCTCATCTCGCTGCCTGCTACTATCTGTAAAGAACAGGTCTTATGGATTGTATAGATCACCACAATGTCTATAGCTGATGTATCACCCTATAGATGATGCTTCTATAACCAACATAACGTGCACAGTGGGAGATCAGAATTTTTCCGTCAATGCAGAAAATGACAAAACATTGGAGTCTGTTAAGCACGGTCCCTATGATAATAACCCCCTCCCCGCATGACATTAACTAGCACTGATGTATCATCGCTTCTCGCTTCATTTGCAGCATAAACCATAATTTACATTGATTGCCGTATCTTTCAGCATTTTGCACATGACTGTGGGTTTAGGGAGTTTATGGAGAAGGTGACGGGGGAGATGTATTGTAATGCGAACAGCATCAACAATGTGAGGGTTGGGACAAAACAGAACGGGAGAAGTGAGTGGGGTCTCGGAGATGATGATGATTCTTACCCCAGATTAGACCCACATGGCCGTGGCAGTTTTTCTGTTCCTTGACCCCCCAATGCAGAATCCATATCATCGGTTGAACGTGCCGGACAGCTCAAGCTGAGAGAACGAAGCTTGGTGCTTTGATGCATTATCCAGAGAGTATAGACCCCCACCTGATAAATAATCCAATCCCCCCTACACCAAGCCTCCTGCCCTCGTTTATGTGACGGCTCAATCCCAGCCCTGGTAATCCAGCCAAGGCGTCTGTTCAAGCAATGTAACACATGTTTTGATAGCTGCTTGGATATGCTACCATAGCCCCTGCCATCCCTTGCATTGACTGATGCTGAGAACTATTCTGCCTGCATGGGTACCAAAACACTAATAGTCACATGATGTCTGTTCTAAGCATAACCTCTCCGCCTCCAATACCCCTATTAACCGTGCTTCTACAGTCCCAACCTCTGCAGTGAATGATGGAGCTCAGGAATCAGATCTAAGGATTATTAACCATCTCAGGACTGTGCTCAAGGAGATGGGAGTGTAGCTGCACAAGCATGACTTCAGATGATCATTGCAGACAATTATAGGAAGTCGCGCTAGTGGGTGCAAATGCTGGAAAAGTAAGACGGATAGGATTAGAAGCAGAAAAACAGCTCACGTCCTGGGGATTAAATAGAATATATGTGTCAGAGGCACAATGAATGCAGTTTACACCTTTGATGTGTGATTCCACCGTGTTCAGAAATGTCTTGCTGCGTTCTCTCTGCTATATTCGGTGCAGACGGCAATAAATTTACATATGTTTATAATTTAGAGGAACGGAAAAGCAAAAATTCTGGATATACAAAAATGGACAGGAATCTAAGAGAGGTGACAACATGAAGGATTTTTCTAGGATTAAAAAAAAAAAATCAGGAAATGTAATAAAATAAAAAATAACCTATAGTTACTTGTTCATTATCCTGCCAGTCCAACAACCAAATTCCTGTGATACCTTTGTATCACTATCCATGTGGCTGCAGTAATCATGTGCATATATATGATGTCATCACTGCAATCATTGTATAGTGGCTGTGCTTGATATTGCAGATCAGGTCGAGTCAATTGAATGGGACTGAGCTGCAATATGACCATGTGACCAATGGAAATGATGTCACTGCCTGAGAGGAGGTAGTGGAGCTCACCCAAGCACTGCAAGCTCTTCAAACAGATGATCGACTGGGGTCCCGGGTATCAGACTTTACCAATCTATCCTAAGAATAGGTCATCAATATCATAGTCTCAGGAAACCACTGTCAGTAAATGGAAACTTGCAAAGTGTTGGGACTGCAGGGGATTGAAAAGGTAAGGATAGTCAAGGTTGTGGCTATAGCGGGTGCAGAGGTAGCAAACACAATCGTCCCTGGAGCTTGAGGGAGCCCAAAGACACTAGTAATATAGATAGCACATGATAAATGTGGGGCCCTTTACAGATTTTGCATTGGGGATTAGGCGCTTCATGTTACAGTCCTAGACGTCTTCCTTATGGACAGTATTATCAATGGTGTTGGTAAGTGATTAGCAGATAACATTCATCTACACGCACTGGTGTAGGTATAGGGGTAAAAAGGTTGCAGTCTCACCTGCTCCCTGGCACCTGAGAGGATCCATATGTTACTCTTCCAGATGTATTGTATGTATGTATCAGTATTATAAATAGCACATGGCCAGGGGGCGTAACTATCGGGGTAGCAGCGGTAGCAGCTGCCACAGGGCCCGGGACATTACTGGGCCACGCAGGCCCCCCGATGCTTTTTTTTTTTTTTTTTTTAATAGGCCGTTACCTGCTGGAGTAACCCCAGCAGGTAACGGGCCCTATATACTTATCGTTCCCCGCTCCTGCTCACACCCACCTGCGCTTCCGATTCTGTGGAGGCGGCTGTGAACAGGAGCGGGGATCGGTATGTGAGGCCGCGGGCTGAACCCCACAATCGCTGCTATCATTATACTCCGGGGTCTTTTCAGACCCCAGAGTATAATAATCGGAGGCCCAGTTGAGGTGAGGGAACATAAAAAACAACGTACTTACCTCACCTACGCTTCTCCAGGCTTCGGGCCTGTTTGGTGATGTCCCAGACGCCAGCTGACGTCATTTTGCGTCGCGACGCTGGCCCGTGAAGCCGGCCTGATCCAACATTGAAGAAGGCCGAAGTAACAGGAAGTGGACCGGAGCGAGGAACAGGTAAACAGCATTGTTTTTTTTATGTTTGTATCCTCCCCTGGGTCTACGATCATCATACTCTGGGGTCTGAAAAGACCCCAGAGTATCATAATTGTTCATGGGTGGTCCTCAATGGGGCATAATACTGTGTGCAGGGGCCACTATGGGGCATAATACTGTGTGCAGGCGCCACTATGGGGCAGAATACTGTGTGCAGGGGCCACTATGGGGCATAATACTGTGTGCAGGGGCCACTATGGGGCAGAATACTGTGTGCAGGGGCCACTATGGGTCAGAATACTGTGTGCAGGGGCCACTATGGGGAATAATACTGTGTGCAGGAGCCACTATGGGGAATAATACAGTGTGCAGGGGCCACTATGGGGCAGAATACTGTGTGCAGGGGCCACTATGGGGAATAATACTGTGTGCAGGGGCCACTATGGGGAATAATACTGTGTGCAGGGGCCACTATGGGGCATACTACTGTGTGCAGGGGCCACTATGGGGAATAAAACTGTGTGCAGGGGCCACTATGGGGAATAATACTGTGTGCAGGGGCCACTATGGGGCATACTACTGTGTGCAGGTGCCACTATGGGACAAGATACTGTGTGCAGGGGCCACTATGGGGCATGATACTGTGTGCAGGGGCCACTATGGGGCATACTACTGTGTGCAGGTGCCACTATGGCACATAATAGTGTGCGCAGGAATGTGTTTTTTTTTGGGGGGGGGGGGTTGGAGAGGGCGGCTGGGGCAGCGGTTCGGGGGGGCCCCATGTCAAATGTTCACCTTGGGGCCCAGCCATTCCTAGTTACGCCACTGCACTTGGCATGTGGGGTACTGTTACAGATTTTGCATTTAGGCTCAGGAACTTCATGTTACACCTCTACCTACAAAGAATGAAAATTTGCGTATGTGCTGGGATCAGATGGTGCAGTGTGAAAAACCTGCTCTAGGTGTAAATGCCGGGGGTTCCTCCTGCATGTATACCCTTGCTTCTATTTCTCAAGCCTACGGGTTCAAATAAAAATAACTATGTATTCTCTATTTACACGGCCATGTTTTGTCTGATGTCGTGATTGACCATACTCTCTTCATAAAGGCGGCGCTTATAACTGCAGGGACTTAGGGTCTGGAAAGGTTAAGCATTGAAGAAGAATGTATAGGCCCAGCTGTAATTGGCTGGGGTAGACTCTCCTAAGTGGTAAATATATATATACAGTGTATATATATATATATATATATATATATATAGTCAGTAGGCTGGACCTGTTTTACATAGTTGCCTACCTGCTTTTCCCTGTTTGATTGTTTGTATCTGTTGTAGACTGTTTGCATTTTTAGTGAAGAACCAAATTTTTTTTTTTAAATTTTGTCTCCTTTAAATTCCAATGTAGTGCACTTGAATTTGGGGTGCTTAGTGTTTACCTGTCCACAGTTAGCTATTGTCATGGAAATGTGTGGTAGGCTTCATGAAGCAGTTGCGAAGCTGTGGTCGGTCTGCACTTATAAATTACATACCTAAGCCTAAAAATCTGTAATACAGTAATTTTTGCAGTGATTTCCATAACCGTGGCAACATGTTTTTTTTTTTTTGTTTGTTTTTTTGCAGTTTTGACACAATTACACTATGCCTCTGTGTCAGCCGAGGACAAATACATGACCTACTTCCCCTCCTTCCCCCTGTACTTCTGCATGCGTTGCCGCCTCCTGGCTTCTAATGGAAAAGGGGGTCATCAAGGAACTCAACTAGTAAGGATTTCAAGAGGGGAGACCAAAATGATTACGGAAGGATTGAATTAAAAATTAAAAGTATTCACAAAAAACACAAGGAGGCACACAACTTTCATGCTGAGAAAAGTGCCATGGCAAAAACAGTGTATTGTTTCAAGTGAATAGTTAGAAATTTTCTGCTGCTATGTCTGAAGGCAGGATATGATAGAGGCAGAGAAGTCGAGCTCTGAATATAGCCCTGTCTGATTTGGAGCAAAATTCCCGTGCACTTCTGGACACTTGCCCTCAGTTTTTGAAGGAACTCAGCAGGGAGGTTGTTCCAAACATCTTGGAGAACTAAGCACAGATCTTCTGTGGATGTAGGCTTGCTCATATCCTTTTGTCTCTTCATGTAATCCCAGACTGACTCAATGATGTTAAGATCAGGGCTCTGTGGGGGTCATATCATCACTTCCAGGACTCCTTGTCCTTTTTTGCTGTAATAACGTCTTTTTTTCTTAATACCATTTGCTGTATGTTTGAGGAGGTTGTACTGCTGCAGAATAAGTATCTGCCTGTATTTCTCAGCAGAATGCAGATTGCAGAATTGCAGTCCCAAATTACAAGGAACCTCCACCATACTTCACTGTTGCCTGCCGGCACTCTCCACCCCTTTGGTGAACAAACTACCTTCTGTTACAGCCAAATATTTCACATTTTGACTCTTTATTTCAGAGCAACTGCTGGCATTTTTCTGCATCCCACTCGCTATGTTTTCGTGCATAGTTGAGTTCCTTGTTTCCACATTGGAAGTATGGATTTATGGCTGAAATTCTTCCATGAATTCAATGAACCCCTTCTGGCCAGAATTCTTCGAACAGTAGATGGGCGTACCTGGGTCTCACTGGTTTCTGCCAGTTCTGAGATGATGGCACTGCTGTACATCTTCTGATTTTGAAGGAAAGTAAGCATAATGGGGCACATTTATGAAGGCCGGCGCTACTCACTTCACTCTTCATAGTCCCAGAGGGGGTGGTGAGTTTCACCTCATATATAACGCCTGGAGGGAAATACAACTGGCGTACATTTCCCCTGTCATTTATGCCAGATTGAAGGTAATTTTCTGGAAAGTGGTGAAGGCGGCACAGATAATAAAAAGTCACAATTTTTATATAAAACCATGTACAAGATGTACATAGTAAATCTGGGCCTGCTGCACTAAGTTTCTGTGGTCGAACCACTGCGTCCGTGGTCCTCAATATTTCCAGTTTCTTGGTGCTTCTTTAAAAGAGCTTGAACAGCACATCTTGAAAGCCCAGTCTTCTTTGAAGTCTTTGCCTGGCAGAGACCTTGTTAGTGCATATAACTACCTTCTGTCTTCTTGCTTTGCTCAGTCCTGTCATGGTGTATGACCTGTGACATGAAACTGTCTACCAGAATCTGAAGTTTGTAGCGGAATTTGACTGTTCCTCACCCAGTTTTAAGCCTCCCTCTTAGATAATAACCGTGTTTCAACCTACATATGAAAATGATGATCATTATCCCCTGTTTAGTATAACTGGATATACCTGACTATAATCCTATAAAATATCTGACCTTGTGCAAGTGTGCCTAGAAGAATTGATGCTGTTTTGAAGACAAAAGGCGGTCATACCAAATATTGATGGGATTTAGATTGCTCTTCATTCACTTTGCATTTTATTAGTTGACAAAAATAAACTTTTTCTGGAAGCATTCTTACTTTGCACCTTTTTTTTCCACACCAGCCCAAAAGCCTTGCATAGTACTGTACGGTTTCATTATTGTCCGCAGCACATCCCTATTTCATGAGAGGATGAGATGACAATAAACAATGATTGTAATGACTGCATAAAAATGTGATCAATGACAAAAGAGATTTTCTTATCTGACACGTTAACAGAATCCTTTTGATCATTTAGCAGATCATAGGGGGGTGCAAAATGCTCTTAATATCTGCGCTGTGTGCTATAAATTAATATTTCTAGAAGACAAGAGGAATATGGTTAAAGAAATAAAGTCATAAATGACAAAAATTGACACCTTTATTAAATATACAGAAGAAATCTGGAGGTTTGGGATCCACTGGGGTTGGGAGTCGGGACTGTGTATAATTGGGGCACACATGCATTTAACCTATTGGGTTTAGGAGACAGGACTATCTGTATAATTGGGCACACGTGTATTTGACATATTGGGGTTGGGAGTAGGGACTATCTATATAATTAGGGCACACATGTGTTTTAACTGTTTAGGTGTACTTCTTGTGTATATTTAATAAAGGTGTCTTTTTGGTCATTTACCAGACACCCGAAAGATGGAGCGCCTGTCCGCTTAAAAAAAGCGGACACCTGTGGAACTCATAGACTATAAGGGAGTCCACCGGGTTTGCAGGACTTTTCTCTCCGCTGATTTTAGGTTAAATCTGCAGTGGAGTCACCTACAGAGACTCCAACACAGATGTGAACCTATCCTAACCTTTATTTTGTTTCCCTGTGTGCTCTGAATTAGTGCCAACAACTTTGACAGAAAATCTGCAGCTGCATCCCCCTCCTCCCTGTAGTCCATGTATTGTTTTACACATAGGACAACACCTTTAAAAGTCTTCTGAAAAAGTTTTACCTTAAGGTTGCTTTCTATGTAATGTCTATAGAAATTTGAACTTTAGTACAACATAGCATGGTAACGTAGTATATTTAGCTCCTTTATGTCGACTTTTTAGTAATTCATTGCCTCACCTGATGTCTGGACATTGTCGATTCTCTACTGTTGATGTTGATAGAGGCAAACAATCACATGTGGGACTAGTCACAACCACGAGGGGCGGAGGGAGTGTATCTCAGGTCAGATGTGGAGCATAAACATAGTTGATGCCAGGACAGGCAGCTTGGAAGCAGGTGCCATCTGGTGAGGACAAGTTAAACATTACAAATTCCCAATGAACTGAACAAGCACCAAGTGTTTATTAGGTTTATTGTGTTAGGATTAAACCGAAAGGAAAAAAAAGCCTTAAGCATTTGAGAAATTGCTCACAGACTAAGGTCATTTCATACAATAATAGGCCAGAGAAGTGGCTCTTATGTAGGCCAGACATAGAAGAAATAAATTCTTAATATCTGTTTAATCAAACTGCTTGATGCTCAGGGTCATAAACATTGGACACAGCTCAGTGCAGAAACTGCAAGGAAGAAAACAGCTTGTTTACCATAGACCAGAGACCCAACTATGATCTCACATATGACTCCAACTAAGAACTCAATTGTCAGTGTTTGGTCTGACATATGAAACTTTATTTTTCCCCGTCATCCTAGACTGCCGCAGCCCAGATAGAGGGAACTGGTTGATGGGAGTAGTAGTGGCGGATGCTGTGCCACCCAGCTCTCCCCAGCTCAGCTCCAAGGCCGGACACCGATGAGGGGGTCTGCTGTGCTACCTGATGGTGGTGATAGTAGTAGTTTCCCCTGGGGCGCTTCCAGTTTGAGAGGGGACCTCTCTACTCTGAGCCGATGTGTTGGTGTTCGGAAGGTCCCTGATGGTAATGCAGGAAAGACTCAGGAAGGCAGTTGTGCAGATGAAACACAGTGAAACAAGCAGATTCCAAATGGGGGTTGTAGTTTCCCACTGTTAACCTGTCCCAGACTTGGTCTTGAGGGGATGCCCAGTGATGTTTAGGCTCTAGTGCTGTATTCTACTCCAACAAGTCTATCTCCAAAACTCAGCTACCTCCAGCAGCAGATACAGGGGGCTGTACTCCAAGGTAGTCCTAGCTGGGGACTGGTTATCTCTTAACAGAAGGTTCCGGATAACACCTTCTGGCACAGGACCTCTTTTCTCCTCCTGCCACAGTGTCCAAAAGTCATACAGCTGAATTCACTGTCTGTCTTTATAAGAGCCTTGGGCTCTATCTTCCTCCTCAGGGGCTGGATGAAAACCATCAGGTCTCAGTATCACAGAGCTAGCATAGCCTGTTGCCACAAACTGCTAGACTGAGACTCCAATGGTTCCCCTGGAGTCAAAAGTCTCATCAGACCGCGCGTGGCCTTTGATAGGCGAGGGCTATACCAAGTGTGAGGGAAAAAACAGTGGGGAAATTAAGAGGGAAATAACAAAGGGGAGATCTGCAAATAAATACATGTAACATAGAACATAGAGGCAAGACATACAAACATACCCAGAGGCACAAAGACAAACACAGTTAAAGCAGGAGCACTCTGGGAAGCTGCAATACCACAGCTGAATGTTGAACTGACCATTGAAGACAGAGCATCACTGTCATGAGCAACTTGAGAATACACTTTACAGATACTATCACTGTAAACTGCGCCAACAATATGATAACAGAATGGTGCTGTCATACCGTTACCATTGACCACACATTTCCCAGATTTTATCTTTTGTGTATACAGTCTAGACACTTAAATGGAATCAGTAACCAGAACCCAGCATATCAACCCAGCCCCGCAGATAGACAGCTTAGGGTCTCTTAAATTAAACAGTGTTCTCTCCTTATGAATCAGTTCCAAGGTTGACAAGATATTGCCATTATGCAAATGAGTTACAGTATTTGGAGCAATAAAGGCATTGCCACTTACCTCTTTAGAGCAACAGCAATGCCATTATTGCTCCAAAGAGCTCATTTGCATATTGACAAAAACAACATCTTAGCAATGGAGGCAACAATTCACAAAGGGTAAACACTGTTTGATTCAGGTGACCCTAATCTACAGTGGGGAAAAAAAGTATTTAGTCAGCCACCAATTGTGCAAGTTCTCACACTTAAAAAGATGAGGCCGGCCTGTAATTGTTATCATAGGTAGACCTCAACTATGAGAGACAAAATGAGAAAACAAATCCAGAAAATCACATTGTCTGATTTTTTAAGAATTTATTTGCAAATTATGGTGGAAAATAAGTATTTGGTCAATAACAAAAGTTCATCTCAATACTTTGTTATATATCCTTGGCAATGACAGAGGTCAAACGCTTTCTGTAAGTCTTCACAAGGTTGGCACACACTGTTGCTGGTATGTTGGCCCATTCCTCCATGCAGATCTCCTCTAGAGCAGTGATGTTTTGGGGCTGTTGCTGGGCAACACGGACATTCAACTCCCTCCAAAGGTTTTCTATGGGGTTGAGATCTGGAGACTGGCTAGGCCACTCCAGGACCTTGAAATGCTTCTTACGAAGCCGCTCCTTTGTTGCCCTGGCGGTGTGCTTGGGATCATTGTCATGCTGAAAGACCCAGCCACGTTTCACCTTCAATGCCCTTGCTGATGGAAGGAGGTTTGCACTCAAAATCTCACGATACATGGCCCCATTCATTCTTTCATGTACACGGATCAGTCGTTCTGGTCCCTTTGCAGAGAAACAGCCCCAAAGCATGATGTTGCCACCCCCATGCTTCACAGTAGGTATGGTGTTCTTTGGATGCAACTCCCCATTCACTCTCCTCCAAACACGACGAGTTGTGTTCCTACCAAACAGTTCTACTTTGGTTTCATCTGACCATATGACATTCTCCCAATACTCTTCTGGAACATCCAAATGCTCTCTAGCAAACTTCAGACGTGCTCGGATATGTACTGGCTTAAGCAGGGGGACACGTCTGGCACTGCAGGATCTGAGTCCCTGGCGGCGTAGTGTGTTACTGACGGTAGCCTTTGTTACGTTAGTCCCAGCTTTCTGCAGGTTCATTCACTAGGTCCCCCTGTGTGGTTCTGGGATTTTTGCTCACCATTCTTGTTATCATTTTGACCCCACGGGGTGAGATCTTGCGTGGAGCCCCTGATCGAGGGAGATTATCAGTGGTCTTGTATCTTCCATTTTCTAATTATTGCTCCCACAGTTGATTTCTTCACACCAAGCTGCTTGCCTATTGCAGATTCAGTCTTCCCAGCCTGGTGCAGGTCTACAATTTTGTTTCTGGTGTCCTTCCACAGCTCTTTGGTCTTCACCATAGTGGAGTTTGGAGTGTGACTGTTTGAGGTTGTGGACAGGAGTCTTTTATACTGATAACAATGTCAAACAGGAGCCATTACTACAGGTAATGAGTGGAGGACAGATGAGCCTCTTAAAGAAGAAGTTACAGGTCTGTGAGAGCCAGAAATCTTGTTGTTTGTAGGTGACCAAATACTTATTTTCCACCATAATTTGCAAATAAATTCTTAAAAAATCAGACAATGTGATTTTCTACATATGTTTTCTCATTTTGTCTCTCACCTATGATGTCAATTACAGGCCTCTCTCATTTTTTTAAGTGGGAGAACATGCACAATTGGTGGCTTACTAAATACTTTTTTTCCCCACTGTATCTCTTTGCAGGGCTTGGTTGATATGCTGGTTTCTGGTGACAGATTACCTTTAAGGCTGTGTTCACACTGTCCTTCGGAGCCTCTATTTGTAGAACTGTTAAGCTAGGTTCATATCTGCGTCGGAGTCTCCGTTGGAGACTCTGTTGCCGAAACCGGTCAAAATCAGTGGAGAGAGAAGTCCTGAACGTATGACTTTTCTCTTCACCGGTTTCAGTATAAAACTAGGCTATGGGGTCCACAGGTGTCCACTACTGTTTAGCTCTTCGTCATTCCAGTTAGGGAAAGACCTGAACGACAGAGAGCCCAGCGCAAGTGTGAACCTAGTCTTAGATTTACAGCAGTATGTTTACCAATAAAATGACAGAAAATATTATTTTTTGCTGTTTACCATGTGGTGAAAAAAGCTTATAGGTTTTTTATGTTTTGCCACTCTTGCACAAAAATCATGTTTTCTGAAAAAAAAAAAACTGTCTTTGTACTTCTGCATTTTGTTCTAGTTATACAAGGGCTTGTTTTTTGATTTGTAGTTTTTATTGATACAGTATTTTGGTGCACATATAATTTATTTATTCATTTTCATTCATTTATTTTTGGGGAAGAAGGAATGCAAAAGCAGCAATTGTTTTTTGCTTTTTTGACAGGAGGCAAGAGCCCCCCCCCTTCTGTCATGCTCCTTGGCTCCTATATCACAATCAATAGCAATTGATCACGGCTTCAAAGGAGTTAAAGTGACATGCTGTGTATTATAGCAATCATGCTGGCACAGAGGCGGTACAGTTATAGCTGCATTATAGAATGGCGCAGGTCCTTTCAGGATTCCTACGTCAAATAAAGGTAATATAAGTGGTGTGAGAATGCAAAATGTGAATTCTGCTTTATCTGTATCATGACAAAGATGAGTAGCAAGCAGCACCTGAACTTCATGCACTCATTGCCCAGGGGTTTAGATAACTTTCAGTCTACCGCTACAGATCTTCTCATGCAGGTAGAGCAGAATGTCCTACAATAGCTTCATTTTTAGTTTTTTTTCTAGTTTTTTGTGACACCCATAAACAGCACAAACTGAAATACCCTTTATATTGCTATTAACAGGGGGGGGAAGGAAGAAATAATGGGTTTTCTTTTGAGACATTTTCATTTAAGGCAAAAACACTTAAGCAGATCAAGAGCATTTCCTTGAAAACTGCTGGAATGGGGGAAAGAATATTTTACAACCTTCCGTAAGCTTTTAAGACCATTTATCCAATTACTCAAACATCCATTCAAAGGAACTGTATGAAAGTAATATTAGAAATTTCGATTAGTAACAGCTATTCTATTCTGTAAGCTCGCTGGAGCTGTTCCCAGAAAAATATAGTAATATGTTCAAGATGTATCAACATAAAACTTGATAAAGTTCTATATCGTAACCATGGAAACTAAAGTTATACTTTCTCCTAACAAGACTGTATATAAAACTGCATAAAATCAGATACTGATAAAAGAAACTAAGAATGTGACTTGATTTTAGGAGATGACTGCTTACTGCTGTGTGTATCTGCATCATTAGCCAAGGACGCCAAAAGTTCTGTGTGAGCATGAAATAAGACGTCTTTATAGAGAATGTAATGAGTTGTCACTCTATTATATAAGTTTAGCATAGAATGGCCAAATACATGCCATGAACAAGACCAGTTTTGACAGGAGTGCTCATTTATTTAGATATAAACCACAGTAGACCATTTGTAAAGTAATTCTTCAAATGTGGACAATCCCTTTAAGTAGATTTGAAGACCTTACTTATCTGCCATTTCTGTGTCCATGCTTGTAGCAGTCTTAACACCTAATGTAGCGCCCCAAAGGGAACACATCAAAAGATGGAGAATGTGTTTACTTGTCTGTGTGATATTGATGCCACTGTGTGTATGTGCCTTTAATTGAGCAAACTGGGCTATGAGTTTAGCTGATGGTACGACCCATGACTTAAGAGCCTCTGTGGAGGGAAAGGGAGAAGACAGTTGGCCTTGTCCTTCCTCAACTAGGAGGAGGAAGTGAGTGAGTGCTCCCCAGCTAGGGAGGGTGTGAAGGAGAGTGTGAGACAGGTGTGCCTGGTTAAGCAGACCTCCAAGCCAGCTCAGAGACGGTCAATGTCCTTGTGTCAATTTTGTTTCGTAGACCTGCATATTTTTGTGGAAGTTGTGTGCAGAAGAAGGCTTTAAGGATCAAGCTATCAAGTTGTTACCCTCAGATCGGACACGACAACCATTTTTGGCTCTGCACCCCACAGCAAGAGCACTGCAGACACTTTTGTAGATTCAGAGACTAAAATCACAATGTTCAGAGGAAGACTTCTCCAGCAAGAGAGACAGAGACTGACACTGGGAAGTACCATCTTAACAATCAGCACCAGACTTGGACATTTCTAAGAACTGTACTGGCAGCATCTGGAAGAAGTTGTTTGCTTTTCCCTTATTTTTTTTTATCAGTAAACCATTAATTTGTTCATTTGCAATCTTGTCTCCAGAGCCTAATTCCTGCACCTACCATCATGGTACTCAGACCACCATTAGGCTCAGGACAGCTTACCATTGCAACGTGCCTTGGAGGAAACCGTACTACCAACATCATACAATCTGAAGGCCCCCTAAGCACTGCATTAGCCTTTAAGGAGCGCCAAAGGATCTGGTAGGGATCCTTGCCAACCTCCTGGGCTGCTGCACTAATATTGATAATTCTTTAAAACATCGCCTGGTTCCAGTGCCCGTTCTGGCGACAGCCATGTCCAATTGCTAAGCAACTATATACGCTTCTGGTCCTGCTCTGCCTTCCATCTCCTGCCACAGCCGGCAACCTCCATCTCTGTCAAAGAAGATGAAAATATTTATTTCCAAAATAACTAAATGAAAATCTGTTCCCAGGCAAGAAACATACTTATAACGGGTAGTGCAAAAATAGTTACAGCAGTGTTCATTACAAGTGTAATAGGAAGTAGCAATGTCATCCAGACATACAGTAGATGGTGAAAATGAATGAAGCTTTGACAGTAGTCCAGAAATGGGCATAACACATGTGCACCCTGTATAGTTTCACTGGCGTCCATTAGGTAAGGGGGCCCATTTTTCCCTTAACGGAGTTGCCTCATGAAGTCAACAGCTCCCTATTAAGAGATACTGACATTACTGTATATGTACTGTATATTCTAAAGCCCAGAATGGAGTTCTAGCAGGATTGAATTTTCCATGTATTAGATGGATGGCCCTTTATCTGAATGGTCATCATTTAATAATACATTTCCCCTGAAGTGTCTGAGTCAGGGGTAATGTCTGGTCAGAGAAGGATTCTCTGACAAAACCAGACGCGTGCTGATGAGATTGTAACTGTAAGAGACCTAGATAATGAAATTGCTTGGTCATTGGAATATAGATGAATAAATCGCTTTTCAGTCCTACAGATGATCACTACTAGTCGCTGGATTAGGTAAGTATAATTCACCTTTATTTTCAATAACAGGGCAACGCGTTTTGAGCCCTGGTTTGGGCTCTTTAGCAAATCTCTATAACTGAAATTAGCAGTAAAAAAATACTGAGTGTGCACAGCTATTTTTGAAAACACAGTTCTTGGTTAAGAGTTAAAGAGGTTTTACACTTCTACAATCGATGGCCTATCCTTAGATCTGCAGGTGTCCTGGTACTGAGGCAGTGCAACTTAATAGGGCAGTGCTGCAGTACCTACACTCGTAGCTTCAGTTTCTAAGGCGAGTTAGCAGCACAGTGAGTGCTGATGATCTGTGGGGGTCCTAGGTGTTAAACTCCCACAGATCTAATATTAGTATTGGATAGGATAGGCCATCAATTGTAGAAAGTTGATAACCCCTTTAACTAAGAACTGTTTACAATTATATGGACTTGATAAAGAAAAAGCCGATGCAGGGTTCGAAATATGTTGTCCTATGGGTATGGTGAATCTTACTTACCTAACCCATGGTCTAGTAGTGATCATCTGCAACACCAAAAAAGATAGTGGGGAAGGCTTACTATTAGTGTCTAACTTTTAGACAGTGAAAATTTAGACAGTCCTAAACTGTGCCAGATTTATCAAAAGTGTCTGATGGTGTTTCATAAATCTGGGGTATTGTCTAATCTAACGTTATACCCCTTAATAGTTGTCTTAAAAGTTCTTGGAGCATTTTTGGTGCATAATGAAATTTAGACCACACCCTTTTCCCACAAGGCCACATCCCTTTCCCCAATAGGCCACACCATTTTTCATGCAAGTCGTAAAAAGTGATAAATGTGGCGCACAGCATGTTAGACAGTTTGTAGACCCAAATTACACCAGAATCTGATGCATTTTCCTTGATAAATCTCCACCACTGTTTTATACCTGACGGGTACAGGCAGTGGCGTAACTAGGAATGGCTGGGCCCCAAGGTGAACATTTCCGCAGAAGGGGAAGCGCAGGTGGTGTGAGCAGGAGCGGGGATCGGTAAGTAAATAGGGTTAGTTACCTGTTGGGGTTACTGCAGCAGATAACGGCCTATTAAAAAAAAAAAAAGCATCGGGGGGACTGCCAGTCCCCCAAATGTCCTGGGCCCTATACAGCCACTACCGCTGCTACACCAGTATTTACGCCACTGGGTAAAGGTGACTGTCTCCTAAATGTCATCTGATGCTAGGTTCACACTAGCATTCGTCTAAAGCCATCCGCTAAAAAAGCGGTTACCCATAGATACTCACAGACCCCATAGACTATAATGGGGTGTCCATTGGGTTTCTGCTGCTTTTATACTGAAACCAGCGGAGAGAAAAGTCCTCCATACAGTTGTGAATCTAGCCTTAATGAATCTAGTGCATGTGAACCCGTCTTCCGGTGAGCCCTGATTGGGGCGGGGCTTCCTCTCAGGAGAAGCTCCACCCAGGCAGGGCTTCAGTATTTATTGATTTGTTCCCACATAGAGCAGGAAATTTTATGACTTTTTACCACAGAATTTCTCCAAATTTTTCAAAATTTACTACACATGTTTTTTACGCAAGGAGGAATGTTTTCTGTCAGCTCTTGTATAATATCCTGGGAAATCTGTATTTCCCGTCAGACAGCAGCCCTAGAATTGCTGTTTCCTGTTTATCAATGACTGAGGGACTTCTCTTATGACTAAAGTAAATCACAGTCAATGTCATTTTTATCTGTTTTATCCGTATATATTGTAGAACTGTGATACCTCTGGGAAAGCTGTATACTGGTGTCTGCAGATTATTACACAGACCCGGTCTCTGTGGTAAATCATGTCTTCCGTCATCTTGTCTATTAGGCAGGGTAAATTTTTCACATCCATTTTGTACCTGAGGGGTGGCCATTTTCACGGATACCTCATACATTACAGTATATGGAGTGATGCCTGAAAACAGACAAACGTGACATGTGAATAACCCCATTCACAGACAGTGAAATTACACATGGTCGATATTCACTATTGTATGAATAGAGGGTAAGAGGCATTTCTCTCCGGCATTGCTGTCACAGTCTGTGACCAGAGAATTTGCTCCATTATTGCTTCACTACATATAAGCACCTCAGATACTCGGCTGAGCTCAGTTATATCATCTCTGAGGAGAATGAAGCAATTGCTTCTTCATTTATCTGTTGCTCACAGAATATCTCACAGGTTATGTGAGCTTGTAAGGTCAGTTTTCTGTGGTAACTGTGGAAAATGCTTCATATTAGCCCGGTTTACTGCTGGCTTATGTGGGATGGAAGAAGAAGTATATTTTGCCTTCCTCAGAAGAGAAAGAAATTATTAATACGAAAAAACAGGGTGTCTTGAAAGGACTGTGCTATATGTGAATCCCTCTTAAGCTCTGAATATGATAAGAGTGGGCTAAGGAAATGAACAGCATCATAAGGGTCTTATTTCTAATATGGAGAGCGTTTATCATGGTCAGAAAGACCCCATGACAGCAGCTATGAGACCCCGCACCTCTGATAATATGTGACTGCAGCTATGAGACCCCGCACCTCTGATAATATGTGACCGCAGCTATGAGACCCCACACCTCTGATAATATGTGACCGCAGCTATGAGACCCCGCACCTCTGATAATATGTGACCGCAGTTATGAGACCTCGCACCTCTGATAATATGTGACCGCAGCTATGAGACCCCACACCTCTGATAATATGTGACCGCAGCTATGAGACCCCGCACCTCTGATAATATGTGACCGCAGCTATGAGACCCCGCACCTCTGATAATATGTGACCGCAGCTATGAGACCCCGCACCTCTGATAATATGTGACCGCAGCTATGAGACCCCGCACCTCTGATAATATGTGACCGCAGCTATGAGACCCCACACCTCTGATAATATGTGACCGCAGCTATGAGACCCCACACCTCTGATAATATGTGACCGCAGCTATGAGACCCCGCACCTCTGATAATATGTGACTGCAGCTATGAGACTCCGCACCTCTGATAATATGTGACTGCAGCTATGAGACCCCGCACCTCTGATAATATGTGACCGCAGCTATGAGACCCCACACCTCTGATAATATGTGACCGCAGCTATGAGACCCCACACCTCTGATAATATGTGACCGCAGTTATGAGACCCCGCACCTCTGATAATATGTGACCGCAGCTATGAGACCCCACACCTCTGATAATATGTGACAACAGCTATGAGACCCCACACCTCTGATAATATGTGACCGCAGCTATGAGACCCCGCACCTCTGATAATATGTGACCGCAGCTATGAGACCCCACACCTCTGATAATATGTGACAGCAGCTATGAAACCCTGCACCTCTGATAATATGTGACTGCAGCTATGAGACCCCGCACCTCTGATAATATATGACTGCAGCTATGAGACCCCACACCTCTGATAATATGTGACAACAGCTATGAGACCCCACACCTCTGATAATATGTGACTGCAGCATGAGACCCCGACCCTGATAATATGTGACAGCCGCATGAGACCCGCACCTCTGAAAATGTGACGCAGCAGGACCCCGCACCCTGATGTGACCGCAGCTTGAGACCCACACCTCTGATAATATGTGACTGCAGCTATGAGACCCCGCACCTCTGATAATATGTGACTACAGCTATGAGACCCCACACCTCTGATAATATGTGACTGCAGCTATGAGACCCCACACCTCTGATAATATGTGACTGCAGCTATGAGACCCTACATCTCTGATAATATGTGACTGCAGCTATGAGACCCTACATCTCTGATAATATGTGACCCCACACCTCTGATTATATGTGACCGCAGCTATGAGACCCCACACCTCTGATAATATGTGACTGCAGCTATGAGACCCAGCACCTCTATTAATAGGTGACTGCAGCTAAGAAACCTGCTCTAACAGACCTAGCACTTTGCGCCAAATCTATTAAACCATTTGTATGAGTCTAATAATTTGTAGAAAAATTATGCACCATTTTGGTGGACACTATAGATAAATCTATACTAATAGGCAGAGGTATCTGCAGATGACAGAATAAGCTATAGTTGTTAACATGGCATCGCATATATAGCAAAATACTTCCTCCATGATGAGTTCAGTGATTCGGGTTACTCCATGGCTTCTTTTACCTTCACTAGAGAAATGATATTGTGGCTGGTGCTTTACATGCTAATTTGGACTGATCCCTTTATTGCAGTTCATGCTTATGACGCTATTCACAATCTTATTAAACCTAAGGCCTTATTCACCTAGCCGTGCCTTTTTTCACAGACCTAAAGTCCATGGAAATCAATAATGTCTGACTGTGTTCGTTATTTATTCACATGGCAGTGAATAATGGCCATACGTTGGCCGTTTTTGAAAAGGCCATCATATGGTCATTATAGAACCCATGAATCTCAATGGGTCTATTCAAATGGCTCTATCCATATCCATTTTGATGGACAAAGATACCATTTTTTTGATGGCCATAAAAAACGGAATGTCAAAAAACCGGCCATGTGAATATACACATTGAATTGAATGTGTCCTCAATTTTGTGAATAAGCCCTAAGGTTCCCACTTGACATATCAGTACCGTGCATCGGGGAGGGCACCTAAGTCCTTATTCACAACACAGTGATATACATCTAAATGACCATCGTTTTTGCAACATCTGTCCCAATATTCAATGGATCCATTTTTAATGGATGTAAAACGGATTGATGTTCTTTTTACGTCCATTACAAACGCATAAGTGGGTTGGGGCAAAAACGAAAGACCAATGAAATTCATCTGCTTTTTTACAGACAGATAAAAACTGATGCCAAACAGATGACACTCAGCCATCAAAAACGGAAAAACAGCCGTTAGATCTGTCATGTGAATAAGACCTTATAGGGAGTGGGTCACCAGTATCCAGTCCTACAGATAGATAGGTTTGGGTAACCTGAATCAAATGGTGTTTTCATTTGCTGAGATATTGCTGTTTTGGTCAATATGCAAATGAGCTCTTTGGAGCAACCAGGGCATTGCCACTTACTTTTTGGCCGTTTGACCGTTGCTCCATACAGCTCATTTGCATATCGACAGAAACAGAGATATCTCAGCAACAGAGACACTGATTCACAAGGGGAAAACACTGTTTGATTCCTAACCTAACCTATCTATCTGCAGGTCTGGGTTGATATGCTGGGTTCTGGTGACACACCATCCTTTAATGCAAGATGTACTATGCATTAGGTCAGGGGTAGGCAACCTTCGGCACTCCAGCTGTTGTAAAACTACAACTCCCAACATGCATACTTGCTCTGCTGTTCTTGATACTCCCATGGAAGTGAATGGAGCATGTTGGGAGTTGTAGTTTCACAACAGCTGGAGTGCCGAAGGTTGCTGATCCCTGTATTAGGTTTATAAGCAATGGCTAAATGGGGAACATTTGATAGTTTTACATGTCCCCTTTTTAATGGATCATCAGGGACTCATGATGTGTAATGGCACATCAGGATCTCCACTAGAGTGTCCATAAGAAAAAATATGGAAAGATGCAAAGTTAATTTCATATCCTAATGGAAAGCAGTTACAAGATGAATGCTCTAAAGTTCTTTTTGTATTAAATTTGCAGATTTCCCTAGTTACTGAGACATCTGACAACATCTCTGGATCTACGTGTATATTACAGGTAAGAAGTTCACAATACTTTATATAAAAATGTTTTCTGTAGGGAATTTGGTGAAGTTCCCATAAACCCGTCAGATGAGGTATCAGTCTTGTGGTCTGATCAAATCCCAGGAACATTTGTTGTCAGGACTACTCTAGGTTACCAGTAGATAATATTTGCCATGGTGTAACTGGTTTTAGTAAATGACATGCACTGTCCTATTACTTTAAAATAACTGGACCTGATACAGAAAATTACTATATTGAAAGTTATACTCTATGCACAGTGGGCATCCAACAGCAGAAATCCCCATTGATCATGAGAACAAGGGTCCTGTGTGACCAATATGAGTGGAGAGGTAGGTCACACATGAGATTGTCAAAAAGAATTCAAGCACTATCTCCATCAATCCCGGAGATTGAGTGGAGTGGCAAAATGCAAGCATCACCTGCGACTCCATGTGGGGCACACAGGACCCCCATTCTTATGATCGGTAGGTCCCATCATTTAGACTCCCACCTATCAGACCCGTCTACTATACATCTTCCTACATAGGGGTCTTAGGTTATCTTTGTCTTTCCTCAACTGCCCTAGACTGCAGTTTGAATTTTTAGGAATATATATTCCGCTCACATAATGGATATCTGTTCAGGGTGTTTTTTTGCTTGTATTGCTTTGGTCTGAGCAACTCTGTCAGTTATTGTCATGCATTGTCAAGTTTCATAACCCATTCTCTTGATGTTTAGGCCACAGGCAGCACATTGTCATTCCTCTGAAGAATCTCTGGATAGTCACTGCTTCATGCTTCACATTTAGGATGAGGTTCGGGTCTCCTATCACAGTATTTCACTTTCTACTAAATAACACTGTTTAAATTCTCCAAAAAGTTAAAATTGTGTCATGTCTGTTTCTACTGTCATAACCTTTTATGCACATCACAGTGTTTTGTTTATCTATATATAGCTGTCACTTTTGTTCTTCTAAATTGTTTCAGGATGGCTGCCTTTATAGAAAATGTAGCTGGGACCAAGTAACAAAGTAAGGCTCCATTCACATCATGTTTTTTTTTTTTACATCTGTTTAGCAGATCTGTTTAATGGATGCAAAAAAGAGCGCAAACCTATGGCCATCCCTTTAAAAAAAAAAAAAAGATCCATTAATGTCCCATATTATTTTTTGGTGATTTTTTTATTTTCCATATCATTATCCATATTTTTTTTAAAATCTTATATTTTACATTTTTTGCTCTGGTCAGTAAGTCTTATTAGAGACACTTCCTGTTCTGTAGAGATCACCTTACGGCAATTATTGCATTATCATCACAGGTAGTGTTACGATGGACTGTAACACCTTTGTATACAGATGTAGCAGAGATGACCTGAACTTCAACAATTGGTTAAACTGCTGCAGCTTGATATCTTATCGCAGAAGAACAACAAAAAAACAATGAAAAGCCATTTAAAAAGTTTTTTGTCATCTTCTGTGATAAGATATCACACTGCAGGAGTTTAACCAATTGCAGAAGTTTGGGTTAACTCTGCTACATCTGTAGATAACACATTTACAATAGATAACCATTTATCTATGGTAACAGTGCACCTTCTTTCCCTCCCATTACAACGGGTCAGACCATGCCCACAACACTAACCATAGAAGTCTATAACTATCTTCTTTTAACAGGTTTCTATGAACTTGCCCATGTGGCTGCTGTAAAGCATATCCCTGAATGCTCTCAACAGCAGCTTAGGCTAGATGACTCTCCCCGTAATCTCGTACAGTCATGTATTTGGACACAAAAAAAGATTTGTATACTATGCCACTAACTGCCCCTACAACAGCACATAAAAGGTGTAGGAGCAATTTTGGTGGTTCTAGATTCCCTTTTGGGGTTCTTTACCCTTCTTTGTGCAACTTATGAAACTAAGAATCAGAGGATACTTAAGATGATCTTCAAAGCCATCGAGGCAAAAATTCCTCTAAACTGGGGTGAGAAGCATCATGGTTGCTTATTGATGGCTCTTATAAAAGATGTACGCCAGGCAGCACTGCCAGCTAGTTATGCTACCAATAGCGATAAATGGTAGCTTCTTTGTCATTCCGCACCTTCATTGTCATTGATCTTGTCCTGCATTCGCACTTTTAGTTACAATTGCTCAGAAATAAGGACTATTATCATTCAATAGTAGTTGGCTACTGACTTGACCCACCCTTGCCATGACTCTGCTGGCGGCTTTTGTCTGGGTTGATGGCTTCTGTAATATTCACATAGACATATGGTCTCCCTATGTGGGCTCAGCAGTCACTTACAAGAAATAATGTAACTATGATCTACAGCAAGTCCTTATTTTATCCTCATATAATTCCCCTGTATATTTTCACTTGTTTCTGTCTCCTCTTCATTACCCTTCTGGCTGTATTCCCCAGCATTCCTCTCCCCTTGCCCTTTCTCTCTTCTCCAGTTTCAGCTTCTAACATTCGATGGCTGGTCTTGCGTCACTGAATAACAATAGACAAACAGCAGCAGCTAACGTAAGCATTGCCAAATTAGACAGTCAGATCGGCAGCGGCGTGTTTCTACACAAAACTCAGGCTGGGAACAAAGAAGGAAATGTTTAATGATTACATATCTGCAAATCCTATTCTTCCTCAAATTCAAATAGTGGGAAAAGCTGTCATCTCGTGTATTATACCAGAAATCTGACTTACAGTATGTTTCATAAAGTACATTATAGTGCAATAGAAAGCAGTGTCATTGAGTTCAGCTATTGTTAGCATGCTGGAAATCAAATACATTTTAATATGGTGTAAAATTATTCAGTTAACGTCTCATGCACATGGCAGAGCTGCATGCACAGAGAATGTATGGCGGCACATGGAGTCCTTGAGGCACTGAACAGCCATAGCCATGTGCTGCAAAAAGGTGCCTCTGGGTAGACATGTGTTCCAGAGTTATTCTCTCCTAGAAGCAATACTTATGGGTAAAATAACCCTGTAATACGGCAAATAAAAGTATAATCAATGTAAACTGAAGGAATAAATAATTCTCATTGCCACCGTGGTTTTTCCTGCAGTGCTTTTTTGCTGAGGCCCGCTACGTGGGGCCTTAGCCTTATACAGTAGATTTTTTTTTTAGTTGGTCATTAAAGAGATTTTGTAGAACTTCAAGAGGACTTTTCATGTCCTATAACATTGTGAGTGTTATATTCGGATGCAAAGCTGACAGTGCGCTGACCTCACTTACAGTGAAGTCCTCGATGGTCGCTGCTCAGAGCTACTCCGCTTCTATAAAGCCCAGCCATCGAGGACTTTACTGTCAGGTCACGGTCAGGTAGGACACAACAAGGTCACGATTCTGTGGATATGCCATAAATGTCTTGGAAAAACTACGGATAGGATAGGTCACCAGGGTTAGACTCTATTCAGATCATATTTTTTACATCTGTATCTGGATCTGTTTCTGTTTGTTTTTTTAATAGACACCTAAGTATGATATACGATGTTTTTGTGTCCTTCAAAAAGAAAACCCGACAGAAATTAATCCATTGATGTCTATGTAATTGGATGACCATCCATTTGCATCCATTTCTCACCTGACACCCCCCACCATCAGCTGTTTGAAGTAGCAGCGACATCCAAGTGAGTGTTGCTTCTACCGCCATTTTAATCAGTCACATGGTCTGTTTGCAGCTCAGTCCCAATCAAGTGCAACATTAAACTATGACTGTTGAGGAGTCAGATAACTGGTGTAAGTTGCTTCATGTCAGGAGGAAAAATTCCTTCCCTACTCTGAATTCAACAATAAATATAAAACCCAGGATCAACTTCTCATCTCCAAAAATCTAATACCCATAAACTGTAATATTTTTCCATTCCATAGAGGTATCTGGAACTTGTACAAGGAATCCAATATCACAACATCCTGTGGCAGTACGTTCCATAGCCTCACTGCTCTTACAGTAAAGAATCCCAGTCTACGATGCTGGTGAAATGTTCTCTCCTCTAAGCGTAGAGGATGTCCCCTTGTCACTGTCAGAGAGTTAAAAGATCATTAGAAAGTTCATGCATTTGTACATTGTTATTAGATCTCCCTGTAGCCATCTTTTTTGTAAACTGACAAACCCAAGTTTGTTATAATCTGTCTCTGTACTCCAATCCACCCATTCCCCTAATGATCGTGGTCGCCTTTCTCTGCACTCTCTCTAGTTCACGTATGTCCTTTTTGTACACAGGGGCCCAAAAATGTGCACTATAGTCTAGGTATGACTGTGTGTGGTTGATTTATATTAAAGCATAACTAGATATTTGTCATCTATGCCTCTATTGACGCATCCCATGATTTAATTTGCCTTGGCAGCAGCTACCTGGCACTAGTCGCTAAAGAAAAGCTTACAACCCACCAAAATCCTCAATTCTTTTTCAGTGGCAGACTTATCTGGTATTTTACTAAAGTTACTAAAAATGATTTATCCTCTAGGATAAACTGCTGAGACACCCAACAGGAAGTGTTTTACTCCCAATGAGAAGTGAACGCAGAACTCTCCACCTCCCCTTTCCCACTTCATTCACTTCAATTGAGCTTCCAGAGATAGCCAAGTGCTGAAGTTTGGCTATTAATAGTGTTCTCAGTGGTCAAACCATCCGATCCTATGGATAAAGGATAAATAATTTTTTTGGCATGACCCCTTTAAGTATATAATCATACATTTTATTTCCTCAGCCAAAATGCATGACCCTACAGCACATCAATGTCATTTGCCAAGTTTCTGCCCATGCATCCAGCTTCCCCAAATCCCCTGTAATGTTCTGCTGTTCTCCTTAGTTCTTATTACTTTACAGAGCTTAGTGTCATCTGCAAATATGGAAATCCTGCTCTGTAAACCCTTTATAAGGTCATCTATAAACATTGAAAAGAAGAGGACCCAATATACTGTATATGGATTCTATCTAAGGAGAATTGACTTATGTCTGCAACATATGGCGACATACAGAATGCAGGACAGGTCTGAACTGTGGAAACAAAGGTTACTTATGTTTTGTATTCTAAGATGGTGCAATAATGAAGACTGTCCATTACAAATATGTACAAAAATACTCAATAATCTAGCAAATAAAATGAAGGTCTAGTAATCTAGACCTTAGGCCGGTTGCAGACGACCATGCTGCAACTGGCCTGCCGTGAATTAAAAGCACGGGAGGCACACGGGGGACACGGGATGTCCACTGTGCGCCGCCTGTGCACGGGCCGTGCTTCCACGGCTCCATTCATAAAATGAATAGGGGCCATGGAAGCAAGGGCCGCAAAATAGGACAGGAATAGGACCTGTTCTATATTTGCGGCCCAGACTGTCGGCCCACACACGGGACAGTGAAATTCACGGTCGTGTGTACGGGCCCATAGAAAAGAATGGGTCAGTGTGCTATCCATGAAATACACGGTCACGGTCGTCTGCAAGGGAACTTAAGGTCTATCTAGTAATAATGCCCCAAGAACTATAAAAAGAGCCTTGACTTCAAGAGTTAAACATTTAAGGAATTAAAATTAGTAAAGAAGCTGTAAGTTTAATTGATGCCCTGGGGTGAAAATACAGACACTGAAATGAGAGTCAAAGCATTAGCAGAGTAATTAAGTGGAAGTCAGCCCAGTGAAACAGAATGATAATGAATCAAAAGTGGGTCTTGAACTCCAAGGAAACATCATGGAAATTTCCAAACACTTCACTGCTACACCTGCAATACCTGCTATTCTCTAATGATATGATTTGTGCAGGAAAGTTCCTCGTAAGACCTGTTTGAGTAAGGCCATGTATATGTGGGAGAATCTACACCTGGGAGCACTTAACAGGAAGTTGTGTCGTAAGTAATCTCTTGTATTGCTTTCCCCTTTCTTCCCTTTCCTCCCATCTGCTGGCATTTCTTCTAAGAAGTTTCAATGACGTTATCTTTTTTTCATTTCCTTCCATAATTCTGTATCAGTCTTCCCAAGAAATGCAGTCAGGATTCTTTCCAATTGACATGTTTTTTTTCTGTGTTTCTACATAATCAATGAGCTCTAAATTTCGAGCATGTCTTATCTTGTCAAGTGTTACAATAGAAGATGATGACATTTGAGAAGTTTTGCCATGTGGGTTTTTATACTGTAAATCAGTAAAGTTGCAAATGATATCCAGATGATGATCCAGAAATAATATTAATAATAGTTTCTGGTATTTTCCTGTTTGCGGGATGGAGACAAAAGTACCATTTGTGGCTTACTTAGAAAATTACCCCTCTTCCCACCACCACCACCTTTCTTTCCACAGTGTCAGTCAGAAACAGTTCCCAAGAGTTGTAGGGCGCAAGGACAATGTCACCTGAATGGCATGTAAAATACAACATACAATGGTCTTTTCTGGACAATTGTATCTTGAAACCAGACTCAGCATGCAATGCTTGGTCAGAGGGTCCAATAAATCATCACTGGTAAAAGTGTAATACCTGCACTGACTGGCTGACTAGTAGCGCCTCTCTACAGTATAGTGCAGTACCACATGATCTGTACTTCACTTACCTGTGTCAGGATGAGCTGCTCCTTTGGACACCAGGGGAGAACAGCTCCATCATAATTTTTGGGTGCACTGTGTATTCTTTTCACGACCCTTAAAAAACCTTACTTTTCTAATTTTATTTTTTTTAATCCTTATTTTTATTTTGGGGTCTTTGGAACCAGTTAACTAGTTTTCCATAGAGTTAAGGTCTCAAGTTACAATGGTTTCAACAATGGTCATCCCAGAACCAATGAATATTGTAACTTGAGGAACCTCTGTATATGAATCATCCCCTTTCAGTAGACTGTAATCCTATCTGTATAGCTGCAGGCTCTCTATAAATATGAAAAGAACCGCTCAGTCACCTAAGAAGTCCATCTACAGTAAAACATTAAAGTGAAGATAGAAAGTAGGGTAGAGATGGGGGTAGGAGAGGTTGCGACAGTATCTCTCCCTCTCATTGTGTATTACTTTGCATGAAGTGGAAAGAGAGTGGGAGCCAAAGTGGTGGGTTCATTAGGAATTTTCCAAAAATTTTGTGTTCTGCCAAACCTTTCATCAGCCGCTACTTATTGTGGTATTGCAACAGATAGCTGCCGATAAATTTTTACTCACTTGTCCAGGCTCCTGTCCAGGCCACCTTCCTTTGCAGCCTCTAGGCGGCGCTGCACTTACTGTACGTCACAACGCTGAAGAACGCCAGGACGCTACGTATAGTGTCCTGGTGTTCTTCAGCATCGGCAACAGCGCACCCTGGAGGCAGCAGCAGAGGGAGGCCTGGACAGGTGAGTAAAAAGTAATATTTAAAATAATACAATAGGTAGCGGCCTAACATATACTGGGGAGGTCATATACTGTGTGCTTCTGTGTGTGTAAACCTAGTGGGGGAGTGTAAAAAAAGGTGGTCATATACTGTGTCTGGGCTATAAAAAGGGTCATATACTGTGTTGAAGGTACAAAAGGGGGTCATAAACTGTGTGGGGGGATTATATACTGTTGGGGTAATAAAAGTGGGTCATACACTATATGGGTGCGATAAAAAGGGGTCATATACTGTGTGGGGGCAAAAATGGGGGATATATACTGTGGGGGGGCCATAAGAAAAGGTTCATATATTGTGGAGGCCATAAAAAAGGGGTCATGTACTTTGGGGGGCAAAAAAGAGGGTCATATACTGTTTAGAAATGGGGACATATTCCTTGTGGGGGCCAGAAAAAGGGGGTTATGTATTGTGTGGTGAGCCAAAAAAAAGGAGGTTGTGTATTGTGTGGGCCCAAAAAAGGGGTTGTTATACTATGTGAGGGCCAACTAAGGAATTTTTTGATCTGCCAATGGGGGGCATGTCCTAATTTAGGGGGGCTGCAGCACGCAACCAAAGATAGTCGGATTGGGTATTTTTTTTTTTTGGAGGGGTAGGGCGCCTTTCTATAGTTGGCCTCAGGTAGCAGAGAGTCTTCAGTCCACTGTCGGCTTTCTAGCAGTATGTAATGCTCTGAGGACATGAAGGGTCCTCTTTAAGTGCAATATGTATATAGTGAACAGAGCACCCAAATAACATGGCATTTTATGGCCTTCTTAAAAGTGAATTTCTGTTTGAAAACACAAGTCCTACCTTACCTTACCTTATAGGGTTTATTATACAACCATACTAAATGCTACATGGTTAAAAACTTGGGCTGAGTGCACCTTCCTCACCTAAAAGGTTAGTCATATATTAAAAATGATTAAGCCAAAATGGAAAATACTTGTGTGAGTGTTATCTAACCTAGAGGAACCTAATTCATAGCGACAAGTCCAGATTCCTCTCCGCTTGGCTGCTGTGTCCTTCCCAGAGGGATTCATTATGACAATAATTCTTGCTGTGTAGCGGTGTGATAAAAGACATTTTTTGCATAGTTGCCACTGAATGGAGGAGAATGCATGCCTTTTTGTTTTATTTCAGCAAATGCTTACATTTTGGAAGGCTTTCTTAACCTCCTTTCAGCAAGATATGATGCCTAGACATCAGTGTATAAAATATACAGCTATGGTATGACAGGCTAACCTTTAAAAATATCCAGAGCTCTGCGTTGAATGGAAACATTGCCAACTTGCGTATCTGATTCTTTCTCCTTTGCTAATAGAAATACGTAACTCATCAACATCATCGTGAAAGGTCATATGGTTGTCTACCCAGTACATTGTACTATATATGCTCGAACTAGTATTCCTTTTATAGCAAATTCTGATAATCCGATATCTTCTAGATTTAATTTTATTAAAGTATCAGGAATTTAATTTTAGATGGATTAATTTAAGTAAGTTATTAAAAAAAACACCTGGGTGGGGCCACATTGAAAGACAGTGGAGTAGGGTATGTATGTTTTATTATGGCATCTACAATTAATATGTGTAAATGATCAGAAAAGTAGCAATAAAAGAAAGATGGCCACACAAATTAGACTTAGGTCGTCAGAGCCCACTCATTATGGCAGAACTGGATGACCATCTGACCATTTGGCTTATGTTGTGGGAAAAAGGGATTGAGCATGTTGAACTTCAACAAGTCTGATCTTTTGTTTTCAAGGGAGATAAGCTGTCACAGGTGCCGGAGGTGTTGGGCACGCTCCAGAAAACTAAGGGTACATATACATGGAGAGTTCAGGAGGAATGCAAGCAATAGGCCAGTAAAGGGGACAATATTTGGTATGGGGGCCAGTTAAGGGGCAATATACTATGTGGGGCCAGTTGAAGGGGGCAATATACTTTGTGAGAGACAGAAGATTGGATAATATAGCTGGGGGCTAGTTTAAGTGGACAATCTATTGTATGGAGACCAGTTAAGGGGCAATATACTGGGGCAAGTTTAAGAGGGCAGTAAACTTTGTGGAGGCCATAAAAGGGGACAATATACTGTGCCGGCCTAGTTTAAGGGGGTAGTATTCTTTGTGGGGGCCATTTTAAGAAGGCAATATACTTTATGGGAGACAGAAAATGGTATAATATACCTTGGGCTAGTGTAAGGGGACAATATATTGTGTGGAGGCCAATAAAGAGAGCATTATACTGTGTGGAGTAGTCCTGTATAAAATATAGAGGAGTGCAGCATAGGGAGCCTGACATTTTACTGAACTATTACGGTTCTGATTTTTTGACCTGAAAATGGGGAGGGTACCATTGACAGGGGGTGTATCCTAAAAATTTTGATTAGAGGGGGCCCCCAGCAAAATTGTGGCAGGGTCCCTCAGAATGTCAAGTGTACTCTTGATCACAAAATACTAAGAAAATAGTTAGGCCATGGTATAAAAAATGAGCATGCCCTATATAAAATGATGTAATTTTATGATGCAAATTAAAAAGATAGTAAAGGAAACTTTTGAAGTCTTCCGTGTTTTTACGGAGCAAATCCATGTTTCCTGACTAACAGGAAGAAAGAATACATCTGTATATGCACAGTAGACCATTTTTTTCCCTTTTATATTGTGCATGCAAATCTATGTCAAACGTTGCGTATTCTCATGTTTTTATTGAATGTCACAGTTTTTGTAATTTGGGCTTCTTGTGAATGTCTTTTTGTCTATCCAATTTACATAACACCTTGTATAAATAATACTCATTGATTTCCTCCCATGTGCTTACATAACCCTTCCCTGACTGTTACGTTTTACTACTTCCCTTAGGATAGATTACTCAGCTTTCAGTGCCCAGGAAATGAAGTGACTGCAGTTAATGGTTCACATTCTGATATACTAGAATTTCCTTTTTTACAAAGAAAGGATCCTTGTGTCACTTTACCAGTGAAACATGATTTTACAGGTATTTCATGTTTTTATTTGCATACTGTTGCTTTTGCTAGTATTAGTATTTCCTAAGGTACTGTGTAAGTATTTTTTGATGATTTTTTTGCCAGTTATGCCCTGACTCTAACTGTGTATATGTATAATAAATAAAAATTGCCTGAACCCACCAATTTCAGCTGGACCAGCTGACTATGGTCTCGCTATCCTCTTGCTCTTAAATATCAGGGAAAGAAGGATGGGGTATGATGGATTACTAAGTGGACCATCCTTTGTTCCCATACAAGAATCAGGCAGCAGATTCTCCTCTTACTATGTAAATTAACATGCATTTTTAGGGTATGTTTGCATGGCTGTGTGAATTCTGCCTACCATCATCTTTAATGGAAATCCTAGGGTGCTTATTATTCCACACGTTAAAGACCCAATTTGCGGCCCTGGAAATGCACCCCTCACACAAACTGTTTCTATGACCAAACACAGTCTTCTGAAACAAGCTTTAAAGGGAGTCTATCATCAGACCCCAGCATTTCAACCTAGCCCTGCAGATAGATAGGTTAGGGTCACCTGAATTAAATGGTGCTTTGCCCTTGTGAATCACTTCCTCCGTTGTCAAAATACTACTGTTTTTGTCAATATGCAAATGAGCTCAATGAGTTCTGTGTTTACAGAAGCTGCCATCTTGTGTCTTCCTCCAACCCATCGGTCATGTGATCACATTATACCAGGAAACTGCAGGAGCTGCTGGGTCCTAGAGGACCCACATCAGCTCTGCAGTGAGTGCTAGGAGGCTGTTACTCTTGTAACTGGGGCTAACATATCAACCCCAGTTACAGGGTAAATCAGCAAAATGAGTTCTCAATGAATACTGCGTATATAGTACTGAATCAAACAGTTTTGCATTGTAAATTGGTGCCCCCATTGCCGAGATATTGCTGTTGTTGTCAATATGCAAATGAGCTGAATGAGTTCTGAGTATACAGATATCGAAGTCGCCATCTTGTGGCTTCCCCCTGTCCAGCAGTCATATGATCACTGGGTGCCATGGAACTGCAGGGGTTGCTGATCAGCAATGCAGTGAGTAATAGGGGGCTGTGCTACTCCTGTAACTGGGGTTAATATATCAGGCCCAGTTACAGAATAAATCAGCATAAAAAATATGTTAAAATAACTCCCAAAGATCTATTATGACCTTATGGGGGGCACAATGTGTAAGAAAATAAAAAATAAAAATGAATACAAAATATAAAAAAAATAAAATTAAATAAAAAAATACATTTACCACACCCAGGTACCAGCCCTCCCTCCTCCCACCAAAACTATGTGTCACCTATATGAAAATAACCGTAGAGGGAAATCTCTTTTATTATCATTTTAAATTATTTATTATTAATTACATTAATTATTTAACTATTTAAATAAAAAACTGAAAAAATTGTTAAAAAAAAGACGTTTTCACTCCTTTTTTATTCCCAAATTAAAAAAAAAAAACATGCAAAAATAAAAAATTACATAAAAACAAAGATCTGTGTATCACCAAACAATGCCAAAATGTGTTCAGCCATGAAACAGGGACAATGGCTCGCTGATGGCATGCTTAAAATATATTTTATTAAAAGAATTGTATTTCTAGTGATTGTCTCTCAATGACTAATTACAGACCAAGATATGCAGCATGGCATATAATAATAACAACAGATTATCTGGCATCAATTAGATGTTTCTGGAAAAACAAGATGACCAATGAATGCCAGATTATCAGACGTTCTGATCCAATGTTATTTCATTCCTATAGTTAGCTCTGCAGTGAGATGTCTCACCAACCACTGTCTGTCTATTGCCAGCATAACAATATATTATGTATAAATATATGATAAAAGGACGATAGGTATAATGGTTAATTTACAATGTAAGTGTTCTTTGAGTCTCACATGGAACCTAAGGTTCCCATACACCTTATACATCAATAGTCAACAGCTGTGCTTCCCAACTACCTCATACCCAAATATGCTCTGTTCAGCAAGAAGGAAGAGAGCAAATGCTAGACATCTCTGGCAGTGGGTTATCTGCACTGAAATTTAACATGTCCAATTCTTCCTTCCCCTCACATCATCTTCTAGGAGGATTAGGAGACCTCCATGCACATAAAACAACTGCAAGTCCAGTCAAAGTCAGCAGGTTCCTCTGACTTCTCTGTTATTTGTATGTGGGCCTTAAAGGGGTTGTCCAGCATTGTTTATTTATGGTCTATCCTAAGGATAGGCCATAAATATCTGATCAGTAGGGGGCTGACAGCCAATCACTCATTCAGAACAGTGTCTTGGCCTGTACTGCACAGTGCACAGAGCCAGAACAGCTCCCTGACCTGTGAAGCAGCCTGGCACTGTTACTGAAGCTCTGCTCCCACTGACACCAATGGGCAGGTTGCTATCTGTTCTGGCTCCTTGCACTATATAATACAGGGCCCAGATCCAGAACAGATAGTTCCCTATCCATTGGTGTCAGTGGGAGCAGAGCTGCAGTCACAGTGTCACTGTATAGTACAGGGACTGGATGCACCCCCAAAACAGCTTATCCTTGCAGAGGCTGGTTGTCGATTCCCCACTGATCAGTTATCTATGGACTATCCTAAAGATAAAAAATAAATAAAAAAATCTTGGACAGCCCGTTTAAGGTAAAATTTAAATAGCATAGAGATAAAGCATGACACTACTAGGGGGCCTGGAGAGGCCAGTTCTTGTGCTATTTTAGTTACCCAGCAGGGCCCATTTCTATAGTAAAGACGTATTTTGTTACAAAGCTTATCTACTTCCTGTTCTCAGCTTTATGACATAACTTAAGACAGGAAGTGGAAGTTAACCCTGAACAACAGTGATAGGCTGCTGACTTGTAATGTCTTGCCTGAGAAGTTATCTTGCACAGGTAAGCCTTGTTTATTTTTTTGATGTTTCCATAAGACATTATTGAGTGCATAAGTCGCAGTGAACTATTCTCCCCTAACATGACTATGATTCACGGGACAACAAGGAATACTACTGTGCTACTATGTAGCCGCAGGTTATGAGATACTTGATGTCTTATTGCATAATATAATAATAATAATAATCTGCCCTGTGATATTTGCTTGAATTTAAAGCTAGACATGGACAGAACAAATATTATCAATGATTCAAAACTTTTATTAACATTAATAAAAGACACTCATTATTGACCATGGAAATGCTTTACAGATTAAAGTCTCAGTAATGGAGGTTCATGATGATCATGACCAAAAAAATAATCTCCAAATGCCCTTATAGGACATACTGTGCCAATGAAGGTAGGAAACCATAACTGAGACCTCTAAGCAACATCAGCACAACATCAGGTGGCCATTAGGTCCTTTTATATTGAACAATATTTGGCCATGATGAGTGCAAATCGAAGACATAACAAGTCAATAGGCTGAAAAGGACTTTCACACTGCCTAATACTGCATACTATGGGGCAGTGGTTAAGAACCACATACCATACCATAAGAGCACTTGTTCTTCCCATGATCAGCCTGTATAAAAGGGTCTTAAAGGAGTGTTCTGGTAACATGAAGATACCCCCTATCTAAAGGATAAATGGTAGCTTTTCACTCCAGTTCCACATGAAGGGCCAGGTTGGGCAGCGTGCATCTCTCCATTCATTTCAGTGGAACCACCTGAGATAGCTAAAACAGAATTGTGCTATCTCTGGTGGTCCCATTGAAATTAATGTAGTGGCATATGCTGAGCGACCTACAAAGCACTCCAGTTCTCATGATCAGTGGGGGTTCCAACAGTAGGACCTCCACAGAACAGCAAATCTATGCGATAGGGGGTAACTCTGTTACCAGAATACCCCCTTTAACAATAGCATATGATGAGGGGGTTCCCAGGAGTTCTATGCAATTATCTTGACTTTGGGGGACCATTAAGCGAAAAATAGAATATCCAGGCTGGACATAAGCTACACCTAACATAATATTGAACGGAACCGACATACAAATTAAAATAAACTAAAAATAAAGCCTAATGCAAAACCTGTAGCAGGCCTCCAACCTACTGAGTTCTCTTTATAATACTGGTGTCTTCTTATGATGCAGAGGGGTCTATGGCTACCATTCCCCCCTCAGCCACAGGGTTCAGTTGCACCTGCCCATCACTACAACCCCTATAGCTATGGCCTCAATAGTGAGAAAACACATGGTGGCTCAGTGGTTAGCACTGTTACCTTGCAGGTTCAGATTGAACCAAGGACAACATCAGTTTGGAGTTTGTATGTTCTCCTTGTGTTTGTGTGGGTTTCCTCCCAAACTCCAACGACAACCTAATAGGGAGTTTAGATTGTGAGCCCTATATGGCGCAGTGTCTGGCACAATGTCTGTAAAGCGCTGCAGAATATGTTGGTGCTATACAAGTAAGAGAAAGAAATCATCAGACATGATCACTATGTAATGGGCATGATATGTCATTATGCCCCGACCCTGGCTTCTTTTATTCTTTTATTGTACAGTCAGGAGTAGGTCCTAGTTGTATGTTCATAGTTTTTTTTTTTTTAACATGACACCTATGATTAAGCAATTTTGCAATTACATATTTTTATAATAAAATTTGCATACTTGAAACGGTTAAATTCCATCAGCATTTCTAAATGGCAATAAAGGTTGTTATTCTGCTGATGTTTTGATGTTTTGGAACAGATCGGCTGCTAAAGAGTGGGAGCTTGAACTACCAGACAAAAGCAGGGCTTTGTATCAGAAATAACACAAGAGGATGTTAATGGATATGTACTGTAGACAGACAAGACCCAGGGCCCATGTGACATACAGGCCGGGACAGATTTAGTGGGAAAAAAACTGAATAAAACCGGATTGAGCTGCACCGCTGGGGGATATTTGTTTAAATGTTATCTACAAAGTACAGCTTATATTCTAATTTTAGAGGTTGATATATGACTTCTGACCCTAAGGTCATGAAAAAAGAATCTGATCTATGGAATTATGGCACAGAAGAGGACAGCAATTGACTTGGTGAAAACAGGCAAATATACAGTATATATGCAGCAATATATTCATAAGACTGATATAAACCCTGAGTCCTTGCTTAAAGGGGTTGTCCAGTTTTAGCAAATAAATGTTATTATTTGTATAATGAAAAGTTCTACAATTTTTCACTATATTTTTATTCCTCACGGTTTTCTAGACCCCTGCTTGATGTTTTTTATTGTTTACTTACAGTGGATAATAATCACCCATTGATCATGTGATAGGCAGTCCATGGTCATGTGATGAACACACAGGTACACAGCTTCTTACAAGACAGATGTTAGGATTGCCCGTAAGTAATTCCCAATAGCGGTTGCTAGAGAAAGGGAAGAGAGAGACAATGAGCCCTAAAATAATAATAATAATAATAATAATAATAGTCCTTTAATAGTCCCACAATGGGGAAATTCAGTGTGTTACAGCAGCAAAGATAAGCAGATACAAATACAAATACAACATGTACTGGAATGTTCCAAGGTGAGAGGCATTACATTGATAGCAGACAGACAGATAGGACGTACCGGGGGGGGGGGGGGATTTAACAGGCAGAGAGATGTTTCAGTTCTCTGTGTGTAATGATCTCCGCTTAGGTCGGTGTTGGTTGTACAGCCTAACCGCGGTGAGGAGGAAAGACTTCCGATAGCGCTCCTTCTCACACTTAGGGTGGAGCAGTCGGTCACTGACAGTACTGCCCAGCGCGATCACAGTCTCATGCATGGGATGGGACTTCTTCTTCTGCATGGAGCTCACCACGGACAGTATCCTTCTGTCACCCACCACCTGCACTGGGTCCAGTGGGCTCCCCAGGACAGAGCTGGCCCTTCTAATCAGCTTGTCAAGTTTATTTCTGTCCCTGGTTGATATACTGCTCCCCCAGCAGGCCACTCCAAAGAAGATGGCTGATGCCACTACCGAGTTGAAGAAAGTCCTAAGAAGTGCCCCCCGGATTCCAAAGGCTCTCAGCTTCCTAAGCAGGTAGAGCCTACTGTGGCCCTTCCTGTACAGGACCTCCATATGATCTGCCCAGTCCAGCTTATTATTAAGGAGCAAACCCAGGTACTTATAGGTGTTCACAATCTCGATGCCCGTCCCCAGGATGTCCACTGGTTTAGGAGGGCATCTGCCTTTACGGAAGTCCACCACCATCTCCTTGGTCTTCCCCGCATTAATCTTCAGGTGGTTCCGCTGGCACCAGTCCACAAAATCCCGGTTCAGTTCTCTGTACTCCCTGTCATCATCATCTGTGATGAGACCTACTATTGCAGAGTCGTCAGAATACTTCTGTAGGTAGCAGCTGGATGAGTTGCACCTAAAATCTGCAGTGTACAGTGTGAAGAGGAAAGGGGCGAGAACCGTACCCTGAGGTGCCCCCGTATTACAGATCACGGTACCTGAAACACAGTCTTGGGCTCTTACGTATTGAGGTCGATTTGTGAGGTAGTCTAGGATCCAGTTGGAGAGGTGGTGGTCCACTCCAGCAAGGCCCAGCTTGTCCCTCAATAACCCCGGCTGTATGGTGTTAAAAGCACTAGGCCCACCCTGTGTCCCTACCTAATTGCCGCAACTGTCCTAATTGCAGGGACAACTGAATGACAAAACCTACTCTAGATAAGTGATACACAGAACAGGACAAGACAACTGCAGCAAAATCTGCAACAAAAAAAGCTATGTTTCTGCAATGTGGGGCCTCAGCCTTAAAGGGATTTCCCAAGCTAATAATAATAATAATAATAATAATAATAATAATAATACATTTTATTTATATAGCGCCAACATATTCTGCAGCACTGTACAACTTTAAATAATTAATGACCTATCCTTAGGTCTGACACCCAGGCCCCAAGCTTATCAGCTGTTTAAAGAGACTGCAGCATTCTGGAAAGAGCTGCACTCTCTTCACTACTTTTTAATCACACTGTCATCCATTTGTTATTGCATTCACTTGAATGGAACTGAGCTGTCATCAGGTCTTGTGACCAATGCAGGTCAGTTTTAACACATTGGTGGAACCAGTGCAAATGTTTCATAAGTGAGCCCCCCAATCATCACTTACAAACATACCTGACCTGCACAAACTATAATGCCCCCTCAGTTGCCCTCACATAATATAATGCCCCTTAGTGTCCTTCACACAATTTAATGCCCCTGCAGTGTCATCACACATTAAACTGTCTCATCAGATGTTAACCTGTCCACCCCAATGGCCCTTCAGGCATTATATTATAATGTCTCCCTCCAGTTGCCCCCACAGTATAAAGTTTCTCTCCTGATGCACCTACAGTAAAATGTCCCCCTCCTGCTACCATAGGGCCTGGTTCAAGTGTACCAATTTGCCTTATGGTTAAAGCGGCCCTAGACCAATTAATATGACGTCACATGGCTTCTGAAGCTAAAGTGGCGCTCAGTGAGTCAGCCCCCATCTTATCTTCAATTAAGAAGTCCCAGAAAATCCATTTTATTATATTGCACCTGCGATTTGGCTATTTATCCATGACTTAAATCAGGCATGGCCAAATGCAGGCAGTGGAGGTCCCGTAATTGCCCCTATTAACTTACCTATACCCGTTCATGCTCCTCTTCCTTTTCATCCAATAGGGGGCACCCATGAGCTGCACATTACGTCATCACAGCATGATGTGCGGTGCACAGGTCCCATTGAAGGCTGAAGAGGGAAAAGGAGGCCGCGAGCAGGAGCAGGGAGTGGTAAGTGAATGCAGCCTGGTTCTCCACGGTTCTGCCAATCCGGTTGTTAAAACTGGAACATCAGAACCAGGGAGATATGGTGCCGCTGACCCGGTTATGCTGGTGCTAGAGCTTGTAGGCCACAGGTCACTTTGCGCCTCTGGTCTACAAGGTAAGTACCAATACTTACCTGTCTTCTCTCTGGCGCCTCCTGCTTCTTCCTCCTATTAGGTCAGTACTTACCTGTCTGCTCCCTGTTCCAGCTCTGTCTCCCTGCTCCGGGCGCACTGTTGTGACGTCATGCGCGCCTGGAGGAGGGAGACAGAGCAGGAACAGGGAGCAGACAGGTAAGTACTGATCTAATACTGCTATAGGGGGGACCAGTGAAGGGGCTACTGTATGGCCCATACAGTGGCCCCTTCACTATTCCCCCCATACAGTGACTTCTTCATGGTTCTCCATACTGTATGCATGGCGACCAGTGATGGGCCCATTATATTGTGTGGGGGCTAATGGTCGGGCCCCACACATTTTCACCTCACCAAATCTGTCCCTCCTTGAAAAAGGTTTGGACACCCATGACTTAAATGGAGCTGTCTGGTAGTACCAGACACAATCTATGGATAGGTTTGATGCTGTTTCTGAAAGATAGCAGCCATATATTTTTTTTATCCTGGAAAATTTAATAAATTGATGTCTCATTGCTTTTAATTGTCTATTTCTTGAATCTAGAGAAGAACATCCTATCATAAATTGTATTCTACCATGATCTATATATAGTGTTCTAGGTTCATCAACTTTATTAGCAATACTGCGTAAAAGGAAGACCACTATATCTAAAAATTAAGCTTTCATGAGTCACGGTCACATTGACCGGAGTTTTCTTCAGAAACCTTTTAAAATTTTTTATATGTACTAGTACATGACTACGCTAATATATTTCATAGAAAAAAAAATCAGCGGATGTTTTCGGTTTAACTCATTGTATACAATTTGGGAATATACTTGTATTTTATTACGATAGTGAATTATTAAAAACTGCTTCCAAGGTCAAACACTTCATTTACAGGGAAAATCCTTTTTCGTATCCATTGAATCTATAGTAGTGAGCACTTAGTGGACATCCACATGAAGCTAAACATGATAAATGAATCATCCGAATACACCGGCTCATGGACAGGAAATAACTATAAAGAAAGTGGATTTATTATTCTGATGAAAGGGTGGAATACCTCTGAATAACCAAGGACGTATTTCCCTGGTTTCCTGTCTGCTATTGACAATAATGGCTCTTATTGACATCAGTACTTTACTGCTGAGTATTGGCCTCTCTAACCTTACCATAAATGTCATAAATACTGTACAGATATTTTCCTATGACCACTTCAGGTCTATTAATGTAATATCTTTATCAAATAACCTTTGATAGTAAACAACCTTGCCTAAACTAAAAGTACTAGCAAATATAAGAAACTTTGTAGTATATTTTATCAGAAAAAAATACCTCTTTCTCCACTTATCAGGCTCCTCTCCTCCTCTATTCTGCAATACTGCATGGAACGCTCACTCTTAAGGGTGGGTTCACACTTGCGCCCGGCAGTCCATCCGCCGCGAATCCGACCTAAATGTCGGAAAACTGGATAGGCACTGAATTGGGAAAGGTTTGTGACGCTTTGCTTAAAACCCCATTCACTTGAATGGGTTTTTAAAGCAATGAGCGGGTGTGCGCTTACATCCTCTGCACCACGAAGCCGTTTTTTTCGTTGGAAACAAAGTCCTGCATGTCCGACTTTGTTTCCAATGAAAAAATTGGCTTCACGGCGCAGAGGGTGTAAGCGCACACCAACGCATTGCTTTAAAAATCCATAGAAGTGAATGGGTTTTTAAGCAAAGCATCGCAAACCTTTCCCTATCCAGTGCCTATCCAGTTTTCCGACATTTAGGTCGGATTCGCGGCGGACGGAGTGCTGAATCCACCCTAATTCACTAGTAAAATCCATATGCAAAGAGGAGATGGATTATCAACAGATTGAGAGATCAGATTACAGGTCTGTAGGGAAGAAGGAGAAAAGAGGGAACAGCTAGAGGAAGACAGAAGCACAGAGATGCGTTTGAATGCCCTAGTAAGTTTTCTATCTCATTCCAATGCTGGATTCACAGCTATACTGCTCATCACTGAAGTATAATGTCCTCCATGCTGCTGCTGTGGCTTCTGAGGGTACGCTGCTGCAGAGAGATAGGAGAGCAGGATCCCCCTTTGTGCTGTGCATAGGAAACATCACAACTAGTCTCCAGCTAACTCCTCCCCCTCCCCTTAGAATTCTATGTGTAGCACCTGTAACCTGAACTTTAAGGGTATGTTCACACAACATAGTTTGGCACTGATGGATTCCTCCTCACAATCTGCACCAAATTCCACTCTCACTCTGCCTTCTATTGTTTTCAATGGGAGGCAGAGATCAAAGCAGGGAAAAAATAAGTGTCCTTCTCAATTTGCCACAAATTCCGAGATGGGTTCAGCCACAGAACCCACATGAGCCACACCTCTGATTAGAAAAGAATGTTTTGGTATTCCAGCTCCAGGACAATGGTAATATATTAAAAATCTGTTTATTTAATCCAAAAGTTAAAAGACATGCTGTGCACCACAAGACATACTATAAAGCGAGCGCGGCAGCATGGCGAGCCCCCCCTCTGCTCATTTATCTCAGCTTAATCAAGTGAAAGTGGAAAATCGAAGGAGCGGAAAGTGAAGAGGAATTTAAGGCAAAAGTATTCCAGTGTACAAACTCCTGTGCAAAGATTTTATATGAACCAGAGAAACCCATTTATTTCATATAAAAAACAAAACTTGAATCGTGACATTAATGTGTCTCAAAAAAAACAACAGCTGTCTGTGCTGAACATTTGCTTATAGAAGGAACTTTATCTACAGCAGTCATCCTATGACTTGATAAAACATGAAAGTGCTAGCATCTTGTAGTCAAATTACCATCAAATAGTCAAGAGATTGATAGATCTTAGACATGAAAAGCTACTTAAAATTCAAGAAATGCTGATAAGCACGTTGTAGAAAACCCTTATGTATATCATTCCTTCTGAAATGGCAACACACAGATTTATTGGCTCGGCTCATTAAAAGTGCCTTATTTTATCATTCCATTAATATTTTTTCTTATGTAGTATATCACTGACATATCCACAGTCCTGTACACACAGTGTGGTCACTCACATTAAGAGACAGATTAAGACTACCATAGGCCCTGGGTTGTATGAAGATTGTGGCCTCCCCAAAAGGCTAAAGTTTTCAGGATCTTTTTGAATGGGCTGGTTATCAGCTGAATGTTCATTCATAGCAATGTTCATTCTCCATCAGCTTCCAGTGTTAGGTTGGGTTTATATATTGTATATGTAAAGCATACAACATGCACCCAGCATTCTGCCAACTCAAGGATTAGATGGGTGTAGCTGAAGGCAGTTTTATTTTTAATGGCCATGGGGCACAGGAGTAGGCACATACCACCCACACTATGATGTTGCCCTCTTGTTTATGGGAAGACTAGTTGCAGGTACAAGTAATGCTTCGTTCACACCTGCGCTTGGTGTCCGTCCGTTGCCAATCCAGTGAAAATCTCGGCGAACTGGATTGGCATCGGATACAGACCGGTCAGCGACGCATTGGTTAAAAGCCCATTCATTTGAATGGGTTTTTAAAGCAATGCGCGGGTGTGCGCTTACACCCTCTGCGCTGCAAATCCTTTTTTTTTTTGTTGGACACGAAGTCCTGCATGTCCGACTTTGTTTCCGACGAAAAAAAAGGATTCACAGCGCAGAGGGTGTAAGCGCACACCGGCGCATTGCTTTAAAAACCCATTCAAATGAATGGGTTTTTAACCAATGCGTCGCTGACCTGTCTGTATCCGATGCCAATCCAGTTCGCGGAGATTTTCACTGGATTGGCAACGGACGGACAGCAAGCGCAGGTGTGAACCCACCCTAACACTCTACTGCCACCATAGGCTACTTTTAAGTGGCATACACTTGTTAAAGTTGGTGAGAGATCTGAGTTGCCATGGGCCCCCTAGAAGCCACGGGCTCTGGACAGCCACCCAAAAAGGCTACTACTCACATTAATCCTCATGCTCATCCCCAATGGGATTCACAATTTAAAATCCCTACTTCAAACTGACACAAAATAGGGACAACATTAAAGGAAACCAATTAAATTGACAATACATCTTAGCAGTGTACCCTTTTAATGGCTGTGAGCTGATACCATACAACACGTGTGTATACACAAATGGGGCGAGAAGGCATTGACCTGTATGACCCAGAGATGATCTGATCATTCAATGCAATACAATAATAATAGCAAACAACTGGTTCATTTCACAGCATACAGCGCCTCCAAAGAACTGCCATACAACAGCGTAATTATGACAGTGACAGACATTTGTAATGCGCTTCTCTCACCAAGGGGCCCAAAATACAGAGAGCATTGTGGAGTGGGGGAGTTAGTGATTGCCGTACAGGCGCTCATCTCCAACACCCACAAGGCTCAGTTGTTTTACAGGAAGCCAATTTACTTATCAGTATATTTTTGGCATTATTGAGATTATTATTATGGAGGTTATTAAATGGGCAGCACGGTGGCTCAGTGGTTAGCACTGCAGCCTTGCAGCGCTGGAGTCCTGGGTTCGAATTCTGCCAAGGACAATATCTGCAAGGAGTTTGTATGTTCTCCCTGTGTTTGCGTGGGTTTCCTCCGGGTACTCCGGTTTCCTCCCACACTCCTAAGACATACTGATAGGGAATGTAGATTGTGAGCCCTAGATGGGACAGTGACTAACAATGTCTGTAAAGCGCTGTGGAATATGATGGCGCTATATAAGTAAGCTTAATAAATATATTGACAGTATATTTGTGAGTTTTGCACCCATAGAACCTCTCTAATCTCACCACATTGAGATGTTACCTTAAGGGCTCATGTATAGGATAATTCCATATACTGTATGCATCCTGAACAGCAACACTCTAAGTCACGATGGGTTCATATTTGAGATCCACAGGCACTCCGTGTTCTGCTATATGATGCATCTGTTAGTCTTTCTTTCCTAAAAGAAAAACTGTAGCTAAACAAGCCTGGAAAATAGTGACACTGTTATATGGTATGGCTGCATTATTTTCTTGCTATAAGGTGGTTTTATTTATTTGCACAGTATGAAAGGGTGAATTATATGATCTCTACAGTAGTGTTAGTTATATTTACAGTATGGCAGATTTTACTTTGTACACTGTATGGTCGTGGAAACCAATTAGACTCAGCACATCATGTAGGTAGAAACTTTTTTTTTATGTAAGGATAAAATCTAAAGTCGTGATCAGTGAATAGACAATCACTGTAAACATTGGGGGGAATTACTAAAGAAATTTTATCAGAAAACTGGCGTAGAAGTGACGCATCTCTGGAGCTCAACCTAGAATTGTGTTACAGATGAGCCACAATGTCCCATTTCGGCCCAACGTTTAAGACAGTGGGTGGCTAGCATAAATTTCAATTCTGGCGCATGGGACCTCCTAAGATGCATCAAAATTATTAAGAAATTGGAGCTTTTTAATAATTTTTGTGTATTTCGAAGGAAACAACCAGTCTTAACAAATTTGCCCCACTTTGTTTCAGATTTCAAGATACTTTAGGCTGATGCTTTCAACTAACATCTATGTCTCCTGACTTTTCCCATACATGTACATACCTGACTCAGATGGGTGGGCATATTCTTGATATAAAGAGAACAGTTAAGCGTCCATACACATTAGCTGTATGTGAGCCAAGCCCCATGATTTAGTGTGACTGGCTGACAATCTAATGTATAGAGGGGGCCTCCTGACTTTCCCATGATGGCACATTTCGAGGAAGAGAAGGTTTGGCATGTTGGATCTTGTTCTCTGCCAATCTGATCTGTATGTGCTGGCGTGTATAATGGAGGGTTGAACAAGTGTTTGGCCATCAGATATACAATGTCTATGCTAAGGCACTGCAAGACCTTTTAAGAAAGGGCAAAAAAAACTGCCTCAATTTTTCTCCACCCAAACTTCTTCCATTGGGTGACAGTCAGTAGGCCGGCCATTAGATGGTTGGCTGGTTTCACCAAAATTAGCAGAATTGGCCAACAATTATGTAGTGTGTTTAGCCCAATTTCCTCATTATAATAAAGCATGCTTGATGCCAGAAAGCCATGGATTTTTTGATTCTGTGTTTACATGAAATATAGGATTATGAGCTTCGGACTAAATTGTATACTGAACCTTGCTGTTTTCCTATTGCCTACATATGGTCCACCACATCCGTACACTGAGACTATTTGGCACACAAGAGCTAGATCTTTCATCTCAATGTTTGGTGATGTCATCGATGCTTTATATATGCATATAACCTTATAACCTGTACCCGTTATATTTAGAAAATAATATGACAATTTTCTTTGGAAAAAACTGTGAGCCAAAAATGATCCTAAACTAAAGAGCTGGATGTGACAGAGGATGTACCTCATGGACATGTCTTTCCAAGGAAGCTTTGAGGGTTTTATTTTCTTAACTGGTTGTTAACAGAAATTTAGTCTTCACTCACTTTGTTCTCCCAATTTCTATCCTTTGACCATAAACACTTCCGCATCTGTTATTTTCATTCATGCCGTAAGAGCTGCAATATGGAAGACGCCAAGCTGTTCTCCTGACCTTGAAATTCTATTCACTGGACTCGTGAATCCACACAATAATTGACATGGTTTTATTATAAAGAAGGATTGTAAGATGAAGTATACCACAATGTGGAGGTGGTGAAAGAAAAGGACTTTGAATCACAAGGTGTTTTTTCTCTCTCGGCCACCTACACAATATGCCAGCTTGAAAAGTCACACAAACGTTAATCTTTCTCAATCTAACCCGTACTTGTCAGTCATTGGAAGGAGTAATAATAGAAGCTCTAATATTAGATTTGTTTCTCCCTGCCTGGGACTTGTTAAACTAAAGATCATCTGAATCTGCAGCTGGGCCCGTTTTTTGTCAATAATATTTGACTTCCTGGTGGTCACTAGAAGACCAATTCTAACACTTATTACATTTAGCACTGCAAGATTTTTACTATGAGTAGGTGTAGACCATGCAGTGCTGAGCAATATTGAGAATCAGCACCAGGCAAACATGGACAGATACCAAGGTTCACTGGGCTCAGAGATTCTATGACTATCTGAGAAAATATGTTCTACACTGTCTAGCCAAGAGTGGATTAGACAGGGGATTCACAGTGACACTGGAGGCCAAGGGCACACAGACACTTTGTGCTAGCTCTGATGCAGTCCAAGTGTATCAAGTCAAGGCCAATCTCATGTATTGGTGCAAGGGGTAAAGAGCAATAACCACTTTTAGCACCATTTTTTTTGGTGCTTAGAGGTATTGTAACTCAAGTCTCCACATTGGTACAGGGTATCCTGCTAGCCTAAGATGAATTTTGCTCAGGTTAAAAGACTTATCATATAGCTGTATCATAATTTATGCCAGAAATTTATTTATGAGGAGGTGTGAACATTGTTTTAAAAGAGGAATACTCTCTACTGGCTCAGGGGTTGTGAAGACTGACGTTAACAATGCCAGTCTTCATAAATCTGCCCCATTGACTTTAAAGGCCCCTATACACATTAACGCAAAGTCAGCAAGACTGGCTGAATATCTTATGTACACTGTGACCTTGTAACTTTCCCCCAAAAGATGATACGGGTGTCTGCAGATTACTCTAATTTCATAGGAAATCAATGCATCCTCAGCCAAGCTGAGCTTACAAGTGAATGGATGGGGATTGGTGAAAAGGCTGTCGGGCAAACAAGTGTTCAACCAACAGCTATTAAAGATGTATTAGAACTCTAAAATGTACCCCTCCTTTAAACAAACATTGCATAAATCAGTATTGTGTGTATGTGAATAATAACACTATTTCTGTTCATTAGATGATTTGTATTCTTCAACATTTAGCAGTTTTCTCCTTTGAAGACTATCTGTAGTTTGCATTTGTCTTTGAGCTGGTACTTACTGCACACAGTAAGTAGAGGAGAATCTCCTGTATAACTGTCTCTCTGCCACTCGGAAACAGCTCCAGAATCATGCAGGACATATACAGAGAAATACTTACAGGTAATGCTTAGATTGTGATAGAAAGTGTCTATCTCCAGCATCAGACTAAGCCTGTATTTCTGCTGCTATCTATCTCTCCCTCTGCTCACTCATCCAATCCCTTCTCCATAGATCTGTTTAGACATGTGTATTCTAAGTCTTATGACCTGCAGCCTGTCTTGATATAGCAGAATTTATATAGTGAAATTAGATTTTCAGTGATAACATATATAGCAAAAATTCTTATAATTATCTATTCTACTGATTTATGCAAAGGTTGTTGACAGTGTAAGGATGAATTTTTGGTATAAGTGCATTTGTACCACAGAGACCATAAAGCTTTCTGCCATGCACGTGGCTATGATTGCATTATGGCTCCAGATCAGATCACAATCTAGTCCGTCTAGTCCTCCAATAATAAGGCTGGGGCTACAAATCAAATTTAAAAAGTTGTGCCATTGCATCTGTGGTCCTATATACCGCTGTGTATTATAGCTCCATTTTATTTTCATTGCAAAAAGCAGTGCCAATAGTGGAAAATTATATGGTTTTATTATCTTTTTTTAGATGCACTTTTTTATGTGCATGCCAATTTTTTCAGTACCCAGATCTGTATTGGTACTTTCTTTAGCTCATAGAAGTCAATGGACAGAACTTAAAAGCCCATGTTCCATTTTTGTACAGTTTACATGTTCATGTTTGTTCTGTTTTTTTTTTTTTTTTAATCTGTGTTTCAGCAACATTAAAAAAAACTGTAAAAAAAAGTTAATCCTTTGACAAAAAAGAACAAATATAAAAGCCATATAGATAACTCCGAACACAATACAGAACACACATAGTTACGGCCAGACAGACTTTGATTCAGATGTGAACATAGTCTAAATAAGACCAAATAAATAAATTCCCTAAACAGTGTGGATTTATTCTGTGACCTATGTAACTTATTTGATATTCATATGTCTTTTCACCTTGTCATGAACATACATCAGTCAGCTGCAGCTTGCTTCCATCCAGAGAGCAGTGTTTGTTAGTTACCTTTGTTACCCTTGGACACCACACAGAAGCCTGTGTAGATATAAATGTATCCATAACACAGCCGGTTAACGTTTTAGATGATCACAGCAAAGCCTGAAACCTTCGTAGTCAATATGTAATCTGTCATTGTGTTTACACTCACTTCCCGACATACTGATTTTGTGCTTTGTGCTTTGTACTTAGTACGTTGTTTCTCCATAACTCTTTCTGTCTATGGTGAACATCACTGCGCCAATAACATCTAATGTTTATCAGTTCTTTTTTGCTTTATACAAATTATTATTTGCAGGGCATCAAGTTTGCTTTGTATTCAGGTAAAGGTTCAGTGCAGTACATACATCATGTTTGCATAGTTGTTCTCCATACCTTATGCCTAAGTGTTTTGTCAAGCACTGAGGATATGACTTTTATGTATAATTCATTATTTGAGTACGTTCTATTGTTTCTATACTTTATATACAGGAAAAGTCAAGTCTAACAGCAAACCCAAAATGCTGTTTAATTCTTGCATTGCTTGCTAATGATTTATAATGTAGGGGAAGGGAACAAACTTTGTAATAGTGCCTGTCTGTAAGTATTACTCCTGTCTTTACTTCTTAGGTGAGGTATGGTTCATGTTCACTACACAAGCAGTGTCAGTTTACATTGAAGTCTAAGGAGAGGGTCGAGAAGGAGAGGGACAGGGATATGAGGCCGTCTACAGCATTAAATGAGTCATTTCTGTCGGGAGAAGGTTGGATAGTAATTCCTGATAATGCAGCTGTGTTGTAAAAAAAAAAACTGTCTCTCTATAGTGCAGATGTCTCTCTGCTTTGAGGAGCTCTGCTTTTGCTCCCCCTTCCATCTCCATAGACTTCTATTGTACAAATTGGATTAGTGGCAGAAAGAGGCAAATAAGTAAAAAAAAAAGTATATTAAAAAGCTTTTTATCTTCAATAAAAAAAAGAGTTTAGTGACAGTTTAAAATCAGCATCAATAACTGACAGATCTCTCATTAAAGTGAACACTTTATGGAAAATGCAGCATGTTAACACACATGGATTAGCTACTCAGTGTCCTATCCACATCTGATTAAACTGTAAATTCACAGCAAAAATCTGAGGAACAGCCTTGATTTCTTCCATAGTTTATGCATCTGATTTTTCCATCTGAAATAATTGAACTACGTCTATGGCCAGCTTTACCAACTACTATAGCCATTAGGCACGTAGTCCTTTAAAGCCGGTCATGTACATTATATAGGTATCAACTGAATGACTATCTCTTTTGAACCCCAACTATGTCAAGTGTGTATGTGTTCTGTATGGTGAGAGGGGAGAAAGCTGCTGCCAGACTTCTGTAGTGGCATCGTATCTCCCATTTCAGAACACAAGGATTGTGCAAGTTAAAAACCAGCATTCCAATTCTTATCTCCCCCAACATCTGCTGTTGGGGGAAAGTTGTGACACTCCTAAGTAGTGCGCACACTTTAGTTAATTGTCCAATTCTGTCAAAATTGGCTTAATTGACCAAAGGGCAGTGGGCTCTCTCTGGCTCCGATCTCCATATTTGAATATTTTAGTCGCATTTGCTAAATCATTCCAAAAGGAGTCTGTCACCATGAAACTCAACATCAAATCAGCCACAGTGCATTGTAGGGGACATTATGCTGAGCACCCTCATATCTTTAGATAGTCCAATATATGCACAATTTCCTTGAAATATGTAAATGAGGCTCAAGTGCAATGGGACATACTAGAGCCCCCTAGGGCTCCGGCAGGGAAATGCCAGGCAAAGGGTGGACACAGATAATATTTTAGCACATAGCACTATCTAAAAATCCACCAGAATTCCTTATCCATGAAGTTCATTAGCCTAGGCATTTACCTATAATATAATGGAGAGTATAACTATTGTTAAGGTGAGTCCTCGGACATACTGGGGCTCTGTGCAGCAGCACAGGTTGCACCAATGGCATGTCCATACCTGCACCAAGTGCATGCACAGAAATTCGACAAGCCATGTCATAGCTGTAGTATAGGAATAGGTTGTCAATAAAGGTACATGAGTGGTGATACAAACCTGGAGACCAAGTCCTCTGACATGTCCCCTTGCATATTTCTAAAAGCAGCTTTTTCACAGTAACTGTGCATTTATTGGACAATATAAAAGGTATGAGTGGTCTCAGCCCCTACTATACACTGTGGACAGTGAAAGGGTCCCTTTAAGACAAACTTGACATTTTACATTGTAGTGCCCAAAATGCCAAAATTTCAACCTCAGCTAGCTCCTCAGTGTAATACAATGTGCAGTATTGAGGTGTTATTGGTTGACATTAACATGACTATATTATTATGTCTATCTTTAATAGAATCAACTAAAATGTTACATTTCTGATGTAATATCAGTCATTAAAACCTACCGAGTGTCTTCTTACAGTATGTCTTATTACAGTAGCTATCTATATTTGAACTTTATTTTAGGAAGAATCTGGGAACAAATGGCTGGTGATGCGTCAGTGTCGTAAATGTATAACTGTCTCTTCTACTGATTAATGTCTGAAGATTGTAACATTATTTAATACTTTTCCATATAAGTAGAATTTAAGCAGGAGCTTAGGTAAATCGGCCTCATCTGATCACTGCTCATCCCTCACAGGGAACGTCAACTCCAGTATGATTTATCTAATGGAATTGGCTGATCACCAGTATTGCAGTTTCCTACCTTATTTGCCAGCACTGAAATACAGGTCAATGTCAGTATTGGCAGTGGTATTCTAAGCTAATCCTCTATTAGAATTCTGGCACAAAGTCCATTCCAAAAGTAAACACCCACACGCAACCATTCTACAAAAAACATAAATCGATCTAATAGGGTAAACACTGTCTTGAATAACAAAAATGAAAGACTGTACAGTTATATGGTTACTATTCATTTAACAAACTATGTATAAAGCACAGGTGGTTATAGGAAACTTTGTAATATATCTTATCAGAGAAAAATGCTTCTTTCCTCATCCATTCTTGCTTCCTCACTGCTCTCTCACTCTGAATTCACTGCTACGTCTCAAAAGATAGTCTTTTAGCTCAGTGAGGGATCAGATTACATGCTGCCCATAGAAGTCTATAGTAGGGGAGAGAAAGGAGATGCTGGAGGAAGACAATTCAAGCTCTACACACCTTCACTGGTGCTCTCCTCAATGTGAGAGATTCTTGTCCCTAACCCACTCATTGCCTCCCACAAAGCCAGCCAGTTCACTTTGCTCTGTACTGATGAGGGACAAAAATCCTGAAACAGCGCTGTATGCAGATAAGTGAAACTGGCTTGGCTAAAATCCCTTTTGCTGTCTCAAGACTCGGTGAGTCAAAAGCAAATTGAGGATCTGTTACATCCAACAGAGGGCGCATGAGCTCCCAGCTCCTTTCCCATAATGCCTTGTGATATGGAGGAAGACAAAGGCAGAGACACACAGAGAGGAGTCTGCAGCTTCTGCATCAGGGTTGGTTCACACTAGCGTTCGGGGACTCCGTCCCTCATTCCGCTTATAATAGGCAGAGAAAAGTGCTGTAAGCAGGACTTTTCTCTCCGCCGGATTTGGGGCGGATCCCATTATAGTGTATGGGATCCACAGATTTCAGTGGGTAACCGCTTTTTAAATGGATAGTTTTTCTGTTTTTCGGGTCCCAAAGCGGACCCGAAGACAGAAACTCGAACGCTAGTGTGAACCTAGCATCAGTCTGCAGCAAGTGTTGTATCTCACCTCAGTATTGGATTCTACAGCTACAATGGTACTTCTCTATATTGTCCTCCATTCTGCTGCTGCTTCTCTTTGTATGAGATAGAGATAAAGGAGCATTGTCTCCTTTTCTCTGTGTGCAGTATATGGGAGACATCATAGCAACTAATCTCCAGGGACAACTGACGAATTGAGACAGAGGCTGAAGATGGGTGAAATGGTATAATACAAGTCACTTGTAACATCTCATTCATATGGTAAGGTATGATTCAGCATTCCAGAGCCTGATGCTAAGACTCAAGCCACTGCTTGGCATTTTGACCGCTGTTTAGTTTGTATGTGACTTTTGAGTCATGAAACCCAAGATCTTGGTGAATAGCTCTTGTAATGAAGATCTTCCAGAGGAAGTATTGAACCTGTTGAGGACAGACAATTTTGTTTGTCAGGCACTTCAACGCTTGACAGTCTCATTCTGTTGTCTTGCCAGTCTAGTACTTTGCTCTTGAGCTATGGTTGTTCTTAGATGTTGGTGATGTAACTAAAATTAATCCAGTTTCTTGCCATTATGGATAATTTTTTCATGCCGCATATTGATCTCAGCTTAGATAAAACACGAGCCGTGAACCACTTGTCGAGGTCTCTGAACCAGGAGAACTGTTTCACACTGAAGAGAGAAAAGACAGAAACAGATTAAAGATGAATTATAGAAGAATATTATTTTTTTTTAAAAAGTACCCAGTTCTTTCTTCAGGTTTTTAAAATGAACTCATTTTATTGCTGATTCTTAGTTTTAACTTATCAAGATGTAGAACAGACACCAAGGATTTAGAAGTTCACATTAAGCGACAAATACTAATTCTACTAATGATATGGTTAGAGAATATTGGCCAATTTTGCATTAGAGTTAAAGGGCCAGATCAAATATTTATGGCCTATCCTAAGGATATTCCATAAAAACCTACATTCTGAACAACCTCTTTAATCTGGCCATATGCAATAGATGATTGTCGGCTGAAGCCACCAATTTTGGCATTACTGGCCAACCATCTAATGTGTATGGAGACCTCTACACTTTCCCCCTGTGGCTGATGTTTGGGAGATAAGGATCAGGCAGATGGATTTCAACTGCCTGATCCTTTTGCTTTCAGGATAGACAATGGCTTCCTCCTCTCTCCCATTCAGTACACATGCACACTTAGTTGAGCTGAGCATATACACACATGGACAAAATTGTTGGTACCCCTCGTTTAATGAAAGAAAAACCCACAATGGTCACAGAAATAACTTGAATCTGACAAAAATAATAATATATAAAAATTCTATGAAAATGAACAAATGAAAGTCAGACATTGCTTTTCAACCATGCTTCAACAGAATCTTTTAAAAAAGAAAACTCATGAAACAGGCCTGGACAGAAATGATGGTCCCCTTAACTTAATATTTTGTTGCACAACCTTTTGAGGCAATCCCTGCAATCAAACGATTCTTGTAACTGTCAATGAGACTTCTGCACCTCTCAACAGGTATTTTGGCCACTCCTCATGAGCAAACTGCTCCAGTTGTCTCGGGTTTGAAGGGTGCCTTTTCCAGACGGCACGTTTCAGCTCCTTCCAAAGATGCTCAATAGGATTTAGGTCAGGGCTCATAGAAGGCCACTTCAGAATAGTCCAATGTTTTCCTCTTAGCCATTCTTGGGTGTTTTTAGCTGTGTGTTTTGGGTCATTATCCTGTTGCAAGTCCCATGACCTGCGACTGAGTCCAAGCTTTCTGACACTGGGCAGCACATTTCTCTCTAGAATCCCTTGATAGTCTTGAGATATCATTGTACCCTGCACAGATTCAAGACACGTTGTGCCAGATGCAGCAAAGCAGCCCCAGAACATAACAGAGCCTCCTCCATGTTTCAGGGATAGTGTTCTTTTCAAGATATGCTTTATTTTTCCATCTGTGAACATAGATTTTTGTCTCATCTGTCCATAAGACATTCTCCCAGAAGCTTTGTGGCTTGTCAACATGTAGTTTGGCAAATTCCAGTCTGGCTTTTTTTATGATTTGTTTTCAACAATGGTGTCCTTCTTGGTTGTCTCCCATGAAGTCCACTTTTGCTCAAACAATGGTGGATGGTGTGATCTGACACTGATGTTCCTTGAGCTTAAAGTTCACCTTTAATCTCTTTAGAAGTTTTTTCTGGGCTCTTTTGTTACCATTCCTATTATCCTTCTCTTTGACTTGTCATCAATTTCCTCCTGCAGCCATGTCCAGGGAGGTTGGCTACAGTCACATGGATTAAATTTATTGTCCATAGTCTGGTTCAGGTTGTATGATGGCTGTGGTAAAATCCTCTAAATAACACAATTTAACCTTAATGGTTTCCTATGAAAAGAGACATTGCAAATAACCTTGCCACCAGAGAAAAGTCTAAAGATAAGATTTTTGTGAAGTCACAAGGTTATTTCCAAATTTTTTTCAAATAGTGAAAAACTTATTAGATAAATGGACTCTGCGCTCTCCAAATGCAATTCAGATTAATTTATTCATAGATGCAGAAGATATTCCGAAAAAAAAAAAAAATTGGTAAACATTTTTGACCCATTGGACTTTATAAAACCATCTGTATAAAACATTAATATATGCATAAATTAATACAAAAATAGAATCAGAGGCATGTTGATGCAAAAGAGATTGGATTGCAAGGATATAAACAGTATCATTCAAAATGAATATGCATGAACATAAAAGGAACACAGACTTCTCAAAATGTCCAAATCCATGCAGAATCAGAGCCAATACTTGTGCTGTCCATAAAATAGTAATTCTGGAGCGTATTTTTCTTAGAACTTTGTAATGTGCTGATCCTCTCGTATTTCTTCTAGGGCTGTAAGAATTAGCTTAGACGTACACAGTGACTTAGAATTACTCAGTGGCTACAATATTCCAAATTGCTCTTTTTTTTACAAAACTGAACAAATGGAGATTACTCGGGCAAGCTAAAATAGCCTCAGAATTATTATTATTTATTTATATAGCACCATTAATTCCATGGTGCTTTACATTTGAGGGATTACATACAGAACACAAAATATACAAAACAGACACAATGCTAACTGTGACCAACTGGCACAGTGGGATAGAGGGCCCTGCCCGCAAGGGCTTACAATCTATGAGGGAAGAGGGATAGGGACAGAAGGTGAGGGGAGAGGCTGTACAGGTTTTGGTGTGGTGACAAAATAAAAAAAAAATTCTCCTTTTGCTACCGCTTGTGAGCCTCCTTGCTACTTCTGGCACTTTCCTAGTGACGTCAAGTGCCTGGGGTCATGGCTGAGGTCCGTGACTGGGCCACCAACAGTCACATGGGCATGCTAAGCATCTTAGGAACCCTGACAGTGTTATACACTATGTTTTATAGATAGGTTCCTAGGAGCCCTGACAGTGTTATACACTATGTTTTATAGATAGGTTCCTAGGAGTGCTGACAGTGCTCTATACTATGTTTTATAGATATCTCCCTAGGAGCCCTGACAGTGTTCTACACTATGTTTTATAGATAGGTTCCTAGGAGCCCTGACAGTGTTCTACACTATGTTTTATAGATAGGTTCCTAGGAGCCCTGACAGTGTTCTACACTATGTTTTATAGATAGGTTCCTAGGAGCCCTGACAGTGTTCTACACTATGTTTTATAGATAGGTTCCTAGGATCCCTGACAGTATTATACACTATGTTTTATAGATAGGTTCCTAGGAGCCCTGACAGTATTATACACTATGTTTTATAGATAGGTTCCTAGGAGCCCTGACAGTGTTCTACACTATGTTTTATAGATAGGAGCCCTGAGAGTGTTTTACTCTATGTTTTAAGCCATTTTAAGGTGTGGCTCATACAGAACTTGTTCGACCGGAAACAAATCTTGAACCCGAGCCACCAGAACCCGAAATGAAATGAATCTTGAGAGGTTCGCCCATCTCTACTTATAACAAACCCCTAACTTGCAAAATTCACAATTGAGCAACAGTTAGCAGTGTTTAACTGGGACACCGCAAACATTTCCAGGAGTAATAGCAGATGAAAGGTACAGTGAAAAGTTCTTTCTAGGAAAAGATTAACAGAATTTTTATTCATGGGAAATACAAGTACAATATTTACCTCTGCTCCACTATGCCATAGAATTACTGCCCTATGACATAATATTTTCCTGCCTTCAATATGTCACTTCTAATATCTGACAGTGTTTCAGTAATGATGACTTGGTAAGTATATGATAGTCAGGTAATGGATTATTCATTATGTACATTTATAACAAGCTCATTGTAGAAGATAGAAAGATCTTCATTATGTCCTGGGTTTAGTAGGAACACTGTGTAGGGCACATATTGTCAGTAATTCAATGTACCAAAAGTTATTCGTTGCTAAATGCTTTGTATTCCTGTGACTCCTTATGATAAGGTAGTGGCTCAAGGTCAGGCTGTGTGTTATAGTGGAATGAGTAATAGATACAAAGATTGTATTTGGTTTTGGTACATATTCTTCTATTAGCACAGTGCCCAGATAGTAATAATGTGATACTGTCATAAGAGGCTAAAGAGATCTACATTGATCCTTGTGGTGTCTACAGGACATACTGATTGCTTTGCCGTTTAAGCACTGGGCGGCTCTGAAATAAATAATGTTACACAAGAGAGCTCTTATAAACCAGAGAGCAGGAATTAGATGTTGAATCCCTAAAAGATGACAATTCAAGGTCAATTCTTCATTACAAAATGGGAATCAATATAAAAAGCATAAAGCGGAACTAATAATACGCTGCATGAACCTGACCTAACACTTTGTGTTTTTTTTTTTTTTTTAGCAAATTATGTTTTTTATGCATCAAATGTGCAGCGACTTTTTAACCTGGTCTTACACTTTTAAAAGGTTAAGGCCTATGCACAATCATGTTTGGGTTTTCTATCACCCAGATTCCAAGTGCAACGTTAATGCATCTATATCAAAACATATTGTAATACATGCAGCTTAAAATATCGCAGTATTATTGCAGTATGCTTCAACAGACTCTTTACATCAGATTGAGAGCTCTCCAATGCAAATAGGACCTCACATGGGAATACAATGCACAATACAATTCTATACGGAGATCAGAAAACATCACAAGATTCATTGGCCAATTTAGTTTTGGATCGAAGTTGTTCAGAGTCGAAAGTACTTTTAATGCATTTGAGAGTCTCTTCAGATCCCGCCGTATAATCAGTGGAGGCCCAGGGGAGGTGAGTAAAATTATAAACACTGATACTCACCTTCTCTCTAATCTTCTGGGTTACCTCAAGGCGTCCAGTGTGCGTTCCCTGTGTCTTTGGAACTCTTTGGTCCTCTTCTGTGTCATCGTGGCACCCAAGAGACCACTGAGGTCTGTTGCATGGGACACCCCAACATCGTGACACGTCATGCTGTCAGCATGCCCCACATAACCACTGTGGCCTAATCACAGGCTCTAGCAGTGACATCACAGAAGAGGCCCAATAAGGACCAAAGACACCAGGGAATGTGTACTCGATGCCAAAAAAGCCCAGGAAAGGTGAGGGAAGTTGAGCATCATTTATTATCTGCACTTCCCCTGGGCCTCCACTTATTATACTCCAGTACCTGAACAGACCCCAAAGTAATACTTGTGGGTGTCGAACCCCAAAAATCCCTCTTTCAAAAACTTGTAACAAATCTGGTTTATGATGAACCAGTTCGCTCTCTCTAGTTTTGTATTGTCCTCTGTATTACAGTCCAGAATACTTGCACTCCGGTTCACACAGTACAGTTGTGGTATATTCTTTTTTAATAACTAAATTATGACTTTTAGGAGTTTTATTATCCTTTTTTATACCTAAATCATCAGGCACATGCACCTTATAGGAAAGATACCTTTCCTGCATACTGACATGCATGTATCTGCAGCTGCCCATGCGATTCTCTGCTGGAGGACGGCTGTGATTGACAGTCCCCCTCCAGCCAGGATCAGAGATAACGCCGATCCTATTTTTTTTGCATTGTGAGTAATACAAATTGCAGTGCTGGCAAAGAAATGGGGCTCCTTTGTCCTGTCCCTGACATGCCTGGCAGTGCTATCACCAGGGTTGACTGGGTAATCGTGACAGTTCTAGGCCACATAAAGGTTCCCAGAGCTGTCTATTAATACCTGTACATTTTACATGTGCACATGACATATGACAGCTTGGTATGGTTAAACAATAGTTAAAAGTAGTTTTAAAAAGTTTTTAAAAGTTTTTTTAAGTGTTACCTATTTAGAGAGAGTAAAGAATTTCTTAAAACAAGGAAATAATTAAGAAAAATCACACAACAAAAATATATAAAAAAATTAATTAACTTTATTTAATTAAAGGAAAGGAAACAGAAAACTACAATAATACAGTATCGCTACAGTTGCAAATAAAAAAGACATAGCACCACACAATAGGAGAAAAGGGAGGAATAACCATCCCTAAACAACACTATTGTCTCCTAATAAGTCATGAATAACCCTACAACTAGCGTGCCTTTACACCTGATACAATAAGCAAAAAAAAATAGAAAAAATAAATTTTTTTTTTGATAATTTTTTTTTTTATTATTTATCTTTTTTGCTTATTGTATCCCTACAGTACCTATAAAGCTGTATCCCTATGCTCGACTTGACCCAGACAATAAAGGTATACGCTCTAATAATTTTTATAGTAAACAACATAAGAAAAAATAAACTAAAAATATGGTAGAATTGATTTTCTTCCAGAAATAGTAGTTACCCAAAGATCCTTAGAAAATTACTCCTGCCCTAAAAACAAGGTCATGGCTGAAGAAACCGGAGGAGACAAAAACTGACAAATTCTTTTTTTTTTTTTTTTTTTTTTTTTACTGTTTTGTAGGTAATATACTATATTAACATATTTTACTTCCTTTTAATAGAAAACAGGCTCTAATGTTCTCCCAAGCAATGATCTAACTGAACTGTTGTCAGGAAAAATCCATACACATGTATGGATTGCAACTATGTAGAGCTGTAGCAGTTGCCAAATGGGGTAGGGGTCACTTCATATGGATGTATTTCCAGTTTTATACCACATAGAACAGTGAGTCTGGTGTTGCATGAAAGCTGAATACTGAGATTCTCACCCTTCATGTGCTACCAAGCTTGCAATTCTGGCTATAAAAAATAAACAAACAAAAAAAATTGAGATATCACTAGTTAAAGATACAGTCAGGAATGTTACTTTTTATATGCAGCATGAGAAAACTGAAATCTGAAAACTGTGATATCTCCATTTTTATGGCTAGAACTGTGGTTTTGACAGCATATGAAAGGTGAAATCTCAGCTTTCATACAACATCAAAACCAGTATAAGGCCGGGACCCCACGTGGCATAAACACCGTGGTTCATCTCCGAAAGAAACGCAGCGGAAAATACAGTGGCTTTTTCCAGTCACAGCAAAGTGGATATGGGATTCTAGAGAATCCCAAACCCACTTTGCGGGAAAATACGTGGTGCAGATACGTTGCGGTTTTCGAAATCGCAGCATGTCAATTATATCTACAGAAACGCCGGCGGTTTCCCTATAGATAGATATAATTGAAGCAGAAAGTCAACAGAGGAAACCTCTACAAACATTCTGTGCAAGAAGAACCACAATGCGTTTCTGTTGCAGCTTTTCCCGCAGCGCTTTTTTGCTGCGGGACGCCAAGTGGGGCCTTAGCCTAAAATCAGAGATACAGCTTCTTAAAGTGATCCTCCACCTTTTGGCAACTGCTACATCATCTTTACATACTTGTAATGCAATTTAAACAGATTTTCCCTGGCAACAGCTTAGTTGGAAGAGTACTAAGGAGAACTTTAGTGCAGATTTTCTATTAAAAGGAAACAAAGTGGGTTAATAAATTATATTACAAAAATGGCAACCAAACACTTCCCTACACATAGTAAAAGAAATGAAATGACACTTACACTTTAAGACCACAAATGGCTTAGTAATTAGGTTTTGCTCAATTAGAGATATGTATATACTCACTGTATAGATAGGGAAGCAGATATATATGTGTATATGTATACTGTAATGTTTTTTATTACCTGGCATCCTATACCCCTCTTCTCTGACCACCAGCACCACCAATTTCTAGGACAAAGTAGTTCCACATGACGTGGCCCTTTCCCAGAGCTGCTGCCACTTTGTTCCAGTGATCAACAAGGGTCAAAGCGTTTTGATCGGCATTGATCATAGTGATAGTGATCTGTTTGTCCTATGGCAACCCATTTAAAAAAGATAGTGAAGAATTTTGATGAACACAGGATACAAATAAAAAAAAACACGCATAAAAATTCAAACACCTACCAAGCTGGAAGAATACATGGCATTTACCACTATGTATGTTATATATTGTTTTATATCTTCAGTGGGAACATGTAATTGGATAAACGTGCTGGATTAATAAGACACTGGATCTATTATATGACATATTGTTTCCCACTTGTCCTTAGTGCTACACCAGTAAGATTCCACTGAGGTTGTTTAGGTGGTGTTTTGTACACAGCCTATGAATGATACCTATTGTGACCCATTTCCTGAATGGATGATTGACAAGGGAACTCCTAACAATATAGCTAAATCATCTGGCAGAAAGCCCTGGCTAAGGTGTCCATAACCTCACATGTGGTATAAACCGTGCATCTATCAGCTCCAAAGCTTCCTCCCTTGAAACACTTGTCATAACAGTTTTATACCTCTTTTGTCCTGCCTGTCCCTATTACCTAGCCATGTGCCAAGGTAATATGGCACCCCACTGCATCAATAGACATTGTACAAGTTGTGTACGTGACTGGCTTTCGGACAAGGGAAAGCATCCCAGTTTGTGGCGAAAAGATTTATTTATCCTGAAAGTCTTCCAAGTTCTAGTCATAAGTATTATTATGTGAATGGAGCAGAAGACCAAGCTTTTCAATACACAAGTACCCATCTTTTAGGACTAGTCAGAGAGGCCATTGAATAGATATGGTGCCTCCCCATCACCAGTGTTCAGCCAACAGAAACGTGACAGTGCCACCTAAAAGTTCTCATGAATTGAAACATTCATTCTGATTGGTAAAGTAATGTTGTGATTTAGAGGAAGGAATTGGCAAATGTATGTGCTGGTTGGCTACACTATGTCTCTTTCAGTTATCAAAAAATTGGATACAGATTTCATATCAGTGACCAAGGGGCAAAAGATCCAAACAGCTGCCTACAGGTGGGTTTGTCTCTGGTTTATTTTAAAGGGAGTCTGTCACCAGAACCCAGAAAATGAACCCCCCCCCCCCCCCGATAGATAGGTTAGGGTCACCTGAATCAAACAGTGTTTCCCCCTTGTGAATTGTTGCCTCAGTTGTCAAGATATAACTATTTTTGTCAATATGGAAATGAGCTCTTTGGCACTATGAGGGGATTGTTCCTTACCTCCTTTATGCAGTGATAGTGCCCCCTAAAGAGCTCAATTGCAAACTGACAGTGATATCTTTGTGATATCTTTGCAATGGAGGCATCGATTCACAAGGGGCAAATAGTATTTGGTTGAGGTAACCTAAATCTATCTGCGGAGCTGGGTTGATATTCAGGTTTCTGGTGACGGACTCCCTTTAAGGCTCTTCAATGAGAACATTGACTCTCACAGTAGCCCCTTCAATAGGTGGCGCTAGAGAGACAGTTTTCTTCCTTCTGGAGGGACTGCTAATTTGCATACCTTTTCCTAGGGAGCACTTTGATTGTAAGGTTCTATATGCCAGCTGTGGTGGCCTCCACAAGTTGAATCCCCTCCCTGAGAGTATATTGATAACAAAAAGAAATAACATATATTTGGATGCCAAAATTATTGAATAGCACTCTATGGGCATTGTATTATGGTCCTTAAAGGGGATGTCCAGGGAGTTGAAATTGACTTACCTGGTCCGGGGATGCTTATGATGGACATGGGGTTTCGACCAAGTCCCAAACCCTAGGTCAAGTTGTGAACCGAGAGCAAGGCAGGTGGTTTGGACTCCGCAACCAGAAATGAACGCACACGCGGTAGTTCAAGAAAAAAAAAAATATTTACTATAAGTTAATAAAGGCTAGTTAAAGGTAAAATGACAGGGCTAAAGACAAGCAAAATATACAATATAGCATGAACAATTTCAAGGCAAATTCTGCAATGGTTTCTACTTTTACTCTGTCCACTTCTGCAGTATGGACACTGAATGAACAATATACTCAAAACTATCCCTAACTGACCCTGACATCACATTTGGGTGCACCCCCTTTTCCCCAGTGGTCCAGGTGGACTGAGAGCAAGGCAGGTGGTTTGGACTCCGCAACCAGAAATGAACGCACACGCGGTAGTTCAAGAAAAAAAAAATATTTACTATAAGTTAATAAAGGCTAGTTAAAGGTAAAATGACAGGGCTAAAGACAAGCAAAATATACAATATAGCATGAACAATTTCAAGGCAAATTCTGCAATGGTTTCTACTTTTACTCTGTCCACTTCTGCAGTATGGACACTGAATGAACAATATACTCAAAACTATCCCTAACTGACCCTGACATCACATTTGGGTGCACCCCCCTTTTCCCCAGTGGTCCAGGTGGACTGCTTACAGTCCGTAGAAGCGCGCGGTGGGGCCCAAAGTCGGTCCTTTCTTTTATAGTGAAGCGTCCTCTCCTCACTGTTATCAGGATCTTGGGAGAAATGAAGTCCTCTTTAACAGGGAAACCCAATGAATGCAATGTAATCCAACAGCAGATTCCACTCAGCACACTGACAGTCCTGCCGAATCCATACACTGAGCTGGGATGTAAGCCGGGATTTAGCAGGTGCTGTCCAGTACATCAACAGCACTGCGAGTCTCTATCTGTGGTATCCATATACACAGTCACAATGTCAGTCTCACTGATCAGCCACTGAGCACAGTTCCTTTCACGTGGACTCACTAGTCCTGTTGTCTCTTTACACTCTGTTTGTCTCTGGACCAAGATACAGCTTAGCTGTACAGAAAAATCTCCACACCAGTTCAATACACTTGCCAAGATGGCTGCTGCTCTCTGTCTCGTCACTTCCTGCTTCTCTGCTCACACTTTGTCTGCAGAACAGGCAGGCTGACATAAAAGGGGGGGGGGGTCTCACTCCAGCATCATGTCACAATTACAATGGCTGCTGTCTTAAAGGAACAGAATCACAGAAATACATTCAACATTAACAGTTTATACAGACAAATGAAGCTTAGGACAACATTGGCTGTCTCTTACATATTCCCCCCCACTTTAAGGTTGGCAGTCCCTGCCTATGACTGTATATCCAGAGGGTTGTACTTTTATGCACAGAGTGGTAGTATACCGATGTATGGCAGGCCAAACAAACTCATCCTGCGCATACCGAACAGGGGCAATACCAGCATTTGGCCTAGTGGTCCGTCTGAGGACCGGTGGTATATTATGGGGTGCTGCAGCTATGGGCTGAGAAGGACCAGCGGATTCCGCACCAGAGGGGGCACAGGCCGGAGATACAGTAGTCACAGGTGGAACATCCCCAGGAGCAGGGATCGGCCAACAATCATCCTCCTCGTCGGAGGCCCATTCCGCACCTCCATTCTCTGACTGTGGGAGCTCATTCACATTGGCAGGCCCATTGTGATTTGTCCCTTCAGAATGACACAGGCGCAACATATTTCGGTGAAGTACTCGAACACAATCAGTTCCTTCTTTCTGGACCTGGTACACTGGCCCATTCGCATACTTGCGGCCAACAACACGATACGGCAAAGCCTCCCATCTGCTTTCCAATTTCCCTTGGGGTTTCTTGACACGAACTAGCACCAGGTCGCCTGGTTGCAATGGTGCTTCTTGCACTGGGGTCTTATCAGGATGGGGATGTTCTTGCAGGCGCTGCCGCACCAATCGATGGATCGTCTCAAGTCTCTGCCGATGCGCCCGCACCCAAGAGGTTGGATCCCTCGGAGGGAACCCATCCACATCATTCAACTGTAATTCTCCTATACTTCGCCCAGACCGCCCAAAGAGAAGTGTATAAGGAGAGTACCCCGTTGTAGAATGGACCTGATTGTTATAGGCCCACACCATTTCAGACAAGAACTGAGGCCACTGTAACTTCTTGTCTTCCTCCAGAGTCCGCAGCATCTGTAGCAGAGTTCTGTTGAATCTTTCACAGGCCCCATTTCCCTGAGGGTGGTATGGAGTCGTGTGCGACTTCTTTATCCCGTAGATACGTTGAACTTCTTTCATTACGTGTCCCTCAAAGCAGGCGCCCTGGTCGGAGTGGATGCGTTGGGGGCACCCATATACTCGAATGAAATCTTGGCACAGAGCACCAGCTGCTGACTCAGCTGTCTGGTCCTTGGTGGCGGTTACCACCGCAAATTTGGTGAAGTGATCCACCATTACGAGGCAATACTGGTGTCCGCTATTGGATGGGCCCACCATTAGATAGTCTATCATGACGATTTCTAAAGGTTCCTGGGTCACGATGGTTTGCAGGGGAGCTCTCTGTTCTATTGCCTTATGGATCTCACAAGTTCGACAGCTGCGGCATACTTCTTCGACCATTTGACGAAGACCAGGGCAGTAAATCAGTCGCTGTAACCAACGAAAGGTCTTCTCATGACCAAAATGTTCATTCTTATTATGAGCCTCAACTGCCAACGAGCGAGCCAGTTCACTAGGCACCACAATTTGGTATCGAATGTCAATCTCAGAAGGTAAATAGACCTTTCGGCATAGCACTCCATTTTTCATCTCCAACTTTTCCCACTGACTCAAAACAGATAATATCTCACGTGTCAGTCGTTCTCTTTCCTCTCTACAGGGCTTCTGGCCTTTCTCAACACACTTGATCATCTGCGCCAGCCCCTCATGGGTCTGTTGTATCTGTGCCCATTCCTGTCGTGAGGGACCAAAGAAAGGAGCCATTTCAGTCCCCTCCATCTCAAACTGATTAGTGGCGGTCAAGGCCTGTGAAAATCTGCTGAAGTCGGGCACCTCCACATGCTCCAACTCATGATCCACGTCTTCTGTGGGGGTCTGGGCAGTTACCCTAGAAAGTCCATCAGCATTCTGGTTCTCTGTCTTGGACCGATACTTAATGCGGTAATTGAACGTAGACATTCGGGCTATCCACCTCTGCTCTAACGCCCCGAGCTTGGCATTTTCCAGGTGAGCTAGTGGGTTGTTGTCAGTCAGTACTAAAACTTCAGCACCGGTCAAATATTCAGAGAATTTCTCGGTCATGGCCCATACCAGTGCCAACAGCTCCAATTTAAATGAACTATAATTCTCGGGGTTTCTTTCAGAATCTCTCAAAGACCGGCTGCCGTACGCTATGACCCTCTCCTGGCCATCCTGAAGCTGGGAAAGCACTGCTCCAAGACCATACAGGCTTGCATCTGTATATAGCTGGAACGGCAAGTGGTAATCAGCATATGCCAAGATTGGGGCTGTTGTCAGTGCATCCTTCAATGCCTGGAAGGCTTGTTCCTGTTCAGGTCCCCACTTCACGGACCGGTTCTTTGGACCACCGGATGTGCCTCGTAGGAGAGCATTAAGTGGTGCTGCTACCTTGGCGAAATCCTTAATAAACCGTCGATAGTAACCGGCTACTCCAAGGAACGCCCTCACTTCTCGCAGGGTAGTCGGTATCGGCCAATCTTGAACAGCCGCTATCTTGTCTCTTGATGGTCTCACCCCTTCTCCTGATACGCGGTGACCCAAGTAATCAATTTCAGATTGGAACAACCGACATTTACTGGGTTTCAATTTGAGCCCATGTTCCCGCAATCTTCGAAATACTTGCCCCAACTGGTGGAGATGGTCTTCAAAGGTCGCAGAATACACTATAATGTCATCCAAGTAGATGAGAGTGAACTCAAAGTTGAAGTCACCGAGACATTTCTCCATCAACCGCTGAAACGTTCCGGGTGCATTTGTCAACCCGAAGGGCATCCGGTTAAATTCGTATAGTCCCATGGGCAAGATGAATGCCGTCTTCTCCTTGTCTTTTGTGGCCATCGGCACCTGCCAATACCCACTAGCCAGATCTAGTGAGGAGAAGTACCGGGCTCTCCCCAGCGCTGAGAGAGACTCCTCAATCCGTGGCAAGGGGTAGGAATCTCGTACGGTGCAAGCGTTTAACTTCCGATAGTCTACGCAAAATCGGATGGACCCATCTTTTTTTCTTACTAACACCACAGGAGCCGCCCAGGGACTCTGGCTTTCTTGGATGATCCCACCCTGTAGAATCTTAGCTAACAGTTCTTTCACTTCCTGATACAACTGGGAAGGAATTGGGGGGGGGGGGGGGGGGGGGGCCTGTTCTCGAATTGCACGGCCATTCCATTCAGAGGTGGGTTCCTCATCTTCTCCCATGGACACAGTTACGGTCCACTCATCCCTTTCAGTCGGCTTCAGCTGCATTGGAGTTACTTTCCTTACTTCCTCCGGAGTCACATAGATGTTAGCCAGCAGCCTCCCTGGGGTCAGGTCCACACTCTGGTCCTGAGTGTTTACACATCGAAGTGGTACTCTTCCATTGCGAACTATTGCCAAGGAACGGGCCACTAGCGGATCAACACCTCCTTCGGCTGCCTGCAGTGGTTCTACCAACACAGCTATGCCCTCTAGTTTCCGACAGGTGCCTACGGGCATGGACACTATTGTCTCCCGACTGGGTGGCAGTGTAACTTTTGTATGCAAAGGAACTGAAATTCGAGCCAGAGGACGCTGTGCATCTGAACTTTTCTGTAAGCCACATGTCCGGATCAGCCGCTGGAAAGCTGTTTGAGTAGGCCGATGGGTGGTGGTTTCTTTCCAATAACCGTGACCTTTCTTTTCAAAGAGGATCTGATCTAATTCTTTTAACACATTCATCCCCAAAATGACAGGGACCTTTACTTCATGTGACTCCTGTACCACCACAATGCCTTTCCTACCTAGATCTTGGCCACATACCCGGACATTCATCCAGGCCACTCCCACGACCGGAACTGGTAACTGGTTAGCTGCGACCACTCGTACGAATGTATGGGGATCATATTTCACATGTTGCCGGAAGTACCGTTCATAACAGTCTCTACTCAAGGTCGTTACTTGGGAACCCGTGTCAATCATCCCGGTAACCGGAATACCCTCCATTTCCACCTGTATGACAGGACTTGCAGCGATCAGGTCATCATCAGGGCATTCTCCCCACATAGTCTCCTTGTCAGTCTCCCCTACTACACGCCCTACAGCAGCAGGGGACTTCAGTTTAACGGCGGTCTCTCATAAGTTTGTCGCTGCTCTGGACATCTAGCAGCAATGTGGCCCATCCGTCCACACTCCCAGCAGCGTATCCCCCCGTCGTTCTGGCCATCTGTTTGGGCCCCTTCGGTAAGCCCCTTCGATTTCTCCTGAGCACTGCACTAAATGATTTGGACCCCTTTGGTAGGTCCTATCCTCACCCCTCCAGCGGGGTGGTGGGTGATTCTGACTTGCTGGGTGTGGATGGCTCACCCTTTCATCTCCAGTCTTCTGGAAGTCTGCAATTTTCATAGACTGCTCATCACAACGAGTGTGCAAGTGTTCCATTTGTTCTTGCAGTTTCTGCATTACTGTGAGAATTTCTTTAACCGTCCCTTTTTCTACTGTCTCTGAGCCAGAACTAGCCCCCTGTGACAAAGTAACTCCAACTGCGGTCTGGGGCCTCGGGACCATACTATTGGCACGGGAGATGGCCTCTACCTGTACATCATGGAATTTAGCATCAGTCTCTCGTCGTATAAAATCCTGCATAGTCACAGTTAAACTGCCGTCACGTATCCCCAGGACAAACTGGTCACGGAGAGTCCGATCAGGGTTACAGAAGGCTGGCGAGCCCCCTCTTTCCTTCCTTTGAATATCTCGGAGCAGTTCTTGTAGGGCATTTGCATATTGGGGAAGGCTTTCATTCTCCTGTTGTACCCTCTGGAAGAACCGAGCCTGCAGAGACCCCAGCAATGCAGTTTCTCCATAGATGGTTTCTAGAATCTGGACTACTTGCTCAAATGTCTGCCTTTGTTCAAATGGCCTCAGTATCACCGTGGTCTTAGCATCCCCTTGTAATGTCAATATTGCTAGCTCTACTAGTACTTCTGGTGTGGTCTGGTACATTCGCTGTATCATTCGTATCTGTTCCACCCACATACTCACTGACATATTATTGCCATCAAATTTAGCTAACTGACTCATTATAGCCCCTGCTGGCATTCTTCCTCCAGCACCATTCTCCCTAACGGGTGCGTCACCGTCCATTCTGGAAAGCGGATCCTGCCAACTACGCCAATTTGTGAACCGAGAGCAAGGCAGGTGGTTTGGACTCCGCAACCAGAAATGAACGCACACGCGGTAGTTCAAGAAAAAAAAAATATTTACTATAAGTTAATAAAGGCTAGTTAAAGGTAAAATGACAGGGCTAAAGACAAGCAAAATATACAATATAGCATGAACAATTTCAAGGCAAATTCTGCAATGGTTTCTACTTTTACTTTGTCCACTTCTGCAGTATGGACACTGAATGAACAATATACTCAAAACTATCCCTAACTGACCCTGACATCACATTTGGGTGCACCCCCTTTTCCCCAGTGGTCCAGGTGGACCGCTTACAGTCCGTAGAAGCGCGCGGTGGGGCCCAAAGTCGGTCCTTTCTTTTATAGTGAAGCGTCCTCTCCTCACTGTTATCAGGATCTTGGGAGAAATGAAGTCCTCTTTAACAGGGAAACCCAATGAATGCAATGTAATCCAACAGCAGATTCCACTCAGCACACTGACAGTCCTGCCGAATCCATACACTGAGCTGGGATGGAAGCCGGGATTTAGCAGGTGCTGTCCAGTACATCAACAGCACTGCGAGTCTCTATCTGTGGTATCCATATACACAGTCACAATGTCAGTCTCACTGATCAGCCACTGAGCACAGTTCCTTTCACGTGGACTCACTAGTCCTGTTGTCTCTTTACACTCTGTTTGTCTCTGGACCAAGATACAGCTTAGCTGTACAGAAAAATCTCCACACCAGTTCAATACACTTGCCAAGATGGCTGCTGCTCTCTGTCTCGTCACTTCCTGCTTCTCTGCTCACACTTTGTCTGCAGAACAGGCAGGCTGACATAAAAGGGGGGGTGGGTCTCACTCCAGCATCATGTCACAATTACAATGGCTGCTGTCTTAAAGGAACAGAATCACAGAAATACATTCAACATTAACAGTTTATACAGACAAATGAAGCTTAGGACAACATTGGCTGTCTCTTACAAAGTGATCAGAATCAGAGCTCCCTCCCCTGGGTTGTTTTGCCCCCTCCCTGATTCCCCGATCTCACAGTTATTAATTCCTTGTGCAATGGGGTCTGGCTGACTATAATAAAGTTAGTCCCCATAGCACAGGTAATTTACTTGTGAGATCGGGGAAGAAGGGGGTGAAGCGACCGGAGGACAAAGTGACCCAGGGGGCAGAGAGCTACTTCTGATCACGTGATCTAGGGGTTGCAACATGGCTGGAACCCCCGTGTCAATCATCAGCATCCCAGATCTGGTAAGTTAATTCTAAATCCCTGGACAACAACTTTAAAGGGAGTCTGCCATCACCGAAATTGCTTCTAATCCACTTCTTTGCTATTGCAGGGGCAGACAGTGATATAATGAACACTTGGCAAAGTGCAGTCTTCCTGCTAATAAAATCAACTTTTAAGCTGTATGCAAATGAACTGTTCAGTGCACCCATTTTTGCCTGTGGTTGCCGCCCAGTGCTGCCCATCAACATAAAGATTGACAGGAATATGTGGCAACCACTGATGAAAAAAGTGCTCCGATAGATGTGGCCATGCCGTGGTGCACCAAACATCTCAATGATAAAAGTTGACACTTTCACTGCAGCAAGATTACACAAAAAAAGGTATGTTCAGTATAACACTAGGCAGCCCTACAACAGCATATCAGTGGTATAGAAGTAATTTCAGTGGTTGTAGACTCCCTTCAAAAACACCAGTACAGAATATGGTCACATGCATGGGCCCTAAGATGGTTTTCTTCCTCTGGTATCAAGGGCTGCACTCTTAACATTTCTAAATCAATTTCTTTTCACAGGTAGATTTTCATTAAAACTAAAATAGACAAGAACTCCTGCCCATGTAATTTCTTAATATTTAATATGGTAAAACTCAAAACTGAAGGTACTTTTAACAATTCAGCACATGATATTGTAATAGGACATTACCATGGATGCTAAAGAGGAAAGCATGTTAGTGTATGTCAGTGAGGTCATATCTTCATGAAGTAACTACGACTCAAAAAATATTCTTTCATTACTAACTAAACTTTGTTTTTTAAAAAAAGTAAAATATCTGGGAGGAAAGTACATACAAGTTCTCTCGTTCTGAGTATTGATTGACCCTTTGCGAGTCTATAGCAACACGCTGTACTTGTTCTCTGTGCGTACGCAGCCATTCATATTTAATCACATTATAAAGCAAAGGCTAACTCCTTGACTTCTTTTCTTGGATCTGTGCCGGGGAAAGGTTATGTGGACCTGATCAAGAAGAGACACAAGAGAATTCAGTCTGCTTTCCCTGTTAGGCTAGGTTCACACGGCAGAAAATGAGGAGAAATTCCTCTTCATTTTCCACCGCCATATTCGGCCGTGGGATTGCGTGATGGAATGGGATGAATGGGCCTAATCAGCAGGGACTTCGGAGACGCGAAATCCCTGGCAAGATTTAGCAGGACGCTGATTTTTTCCGCATCCCACTAAAATCTCGACCTTCCATTGAAAACAATGGGAGGCAGATTCGGGTCATTGGTGCTTCTATAAGTCTAGAGCCAGCCTTGCACATTGGATTTCCATTGCCCGAAATGGACAATTCTTCTGGCTTTCTGACATGTAGATGAATGCTCGTTTCCACCTAGCAGACTGTAATCAGCCAAAAACAGATCAACCATTTTGATTATTTTCGGCCACCTGTCAGACAAAAATACCAGTGTTTGGTATGATCAGACACTTTTGGCTGATCATCAGTCAACTTGTGCACTCACTAGGGTAAACATCAGTCTTAATAAAGGCCCCAGTGTGGGGCAGGGAATGACTGATTTATGAAGAGGCTCCAGCACCTGAATGGGGATCTTTGGAACTGGCGTAGATTTCCTCAAAAACTCATGCCAGAAAAATGTTGTGAGTTATAACTGTTCCCTCCCTGGTCCACCCAAATTCACACAATGCGGCAAAGTGAGGCACAGAACAGGGGTTGTGGCACACATATGGTGCAAGAAAGGGCCTTGCATCAAATGTGCACCAAAATACCATGCATGACGACCATCCACAAACTAAAGTGTACAGCCAGCATTACGCTTCTAACCTTGAGACGTTACTTCACTTTCTATGTCTATTCTTCTACTGGACTGAGATTGCAATAATATTTGTTTGCATTTGATAAATGTGCTTTGCATCAATGCAACAGACTTAACCTCACCCACTTTCACTTTTAAAAAGTAAACCTAAAAATGCAAAAAGTTGCAACATTTTTCGCACCCTATTTTGCAATTTTTAACATCAGAATTCTGAAGGACATGGATTTCTGCTACCCTTTTCATGCAAAATTTTTTTACTTTGGAAAAAACTGTATGCCCCTGTTGTTACATTATAGAATGTTTACCAGATTTTTATGCATTTTTAAGTCTTGTATGTTGTTTTTGTTTTTTCAGAACTCACAATTACGTGTAGAAAATTCAATCAACTTGTGTTGTACTCATATTTCTCCCCAGTAACGTAAATGATTTTCACTCTGTGGTTGCAATTTGTGTGATTCACATATTCTACTGTAGAATCAGTACTATATCTCTACAATACAGAGCGGCTGCAGTATTTAGCTCCAAACCGACACCATAAAGTGCCTGCAGCCCTGTACTGTGGAGTCACAGGGACTCTTATGGTTGTAGTGTCAGAGGGTTCAGGGTATCAGGTTCATATCAGACAATGCTTTTGACTTCATCATAAATATTCATTTGTTGTTCTTTTATCTTATAATGTTTATTTCTTACATCATTTTATACAGATTTATCACACTGGATATTTACAAGCGTTTCATCTCTTACTGTCATAACATTTTAGTTGTATAACCAGAACCTGTCAGGCTACAATAGAGCGCTGTTCACCTGCCTTCAGGATATTGAAGATCTACATCATAGGTTCCCTGAATACACTGAACCTCTGTGCAGTGTCGTCTGTAAGATGTTATCTTAATGTCATGGCTACAATAACAATACTTATAAGAGGGACAATATATGCAGGTGCATAACCCCCCCCCCCCACCCTCCTTTACACAGATCAGATTTACAGAACAGATTTTCTATTTGCCATCTTCATTCCAAAGAGCACTTTACTATAGGACCAATTTTTAATGCAATTTTGAGTGTTCGTAACAAATAGGTTTCTCTGTACTAATGATAAGCCTCATTACCATGCTATTACTATACTGGACCCACCAAACAGGGATCATTTTAAGTAGTACCTTCTACTACTCTCTTCCTTAGGCTTCGTGCAGTGTGAATGTGCCGGATCAGTGATTGAACAACACGGATGGCACATGGATGATGGGGTACAGAGCAGCATTCGACTCTATAAGACTCAAAATAAATTCGGGTGTACGATCACTAGGGAACTGACCAAATCCCAAGTGGAAACGATGTAAAGAAATGTGACGGCACTTGGTTTTTTTCTCTGCAAAAAGTGTTTATTCATAACGTTAATGTTTTGGAAACTCGTCCCTTCATCAGGTATTGGTCCAGATACAGGTAAGCTAGTCAGGTGATGCCATATGGTGGTATGGAAAGAACCAATGGTGGGTGGTGAGACTTGTAAAAAAAACGGAGTGCCGTCACATTTTTTTACATGGCACATGGATGATGTCCGTATGCCGCCCCTACCTCCATGGACCTATTCATTTGCTTCAGAGGACAGGTCACAAAATGGACAGTATAGGATCTGTTCCTGAGTTTTGCACCACACTGGAGGGAAGTACATATGTAAATGCACCCTAAGATTTCTTTCAAACATAGAAGTGTTCATAGTTTATTTTTGTCAAAGAACAAAATGTAGTGAAAAGAGAAATCGAAATCCCATCAATATTTGGAGGAGGAGTCCTGGAAGTGATGATCCGGCCCCCACAGAGCCCTGATCTCATCATCATCCAGTCTGTCTGGGATGACATGAAGAGTTAGAAGGATTGGAGCAAGCCTACATCCACAGAAGGTCTTAGTTCTCCAAGATGGCGGGAACAACCTCCTTGCCAAGTTCGTTCAAAAATTGTCTGCAAGTACCGAGAAGAACTGATGGAAGACAAAGGTCACACTAAATATTGATTTGATTTAGATTTCTGTTTTGTCCATTCATTTAATTTTATTAATTGGAAAAAATAAATGATTAACATTTCTATTTTCAAAAGCATTTTTGCTTTGCATTGTCCCCCCCCCCCCCGACCCCCAAGCCTAAAACTTTTGCACAATACTGTATAGTTCAGGTCAAGGACCCCTGTAGGTTGGGCAACACTGTAGTTAGGTATCAGCACCCCCCTGTGCAGCCTATCTGGGACACCCTAGTAATCCCCAAAGTGTCTATGTCAGAGCCGCTGCCCTCAGCCTGGTATTCTTCTTTTTTTGGATTACTAATTCATTATAGGGATATTTGTCCCCTTTTGCAAGCATAAGTTTTTGCTATAATGGAAAAGTTTTACTGAGCAAACGCTCACTTAGCAACTAAAGGAAAAAAATTACTCAAAAGCTCCCTTCTAAGATTACAGATTTGCAAAGCAGTGCAATAGATAAATTACTTACAAATAGTTTTCTTTCCATTTACACGTGTGGTTAGTTTAGTTGGATGATTATGTTTGTAATGGCCGAGGTCCAGTGTATAAACATAACCCTTGAGGGAACACAGATAGCAGCCCATACGGTATTGTATATGCATCCACTACAAATCAAAGAAAGTTTTCTTCAGACAGATTAAGGCATCTTTCACACAACTGCTATCACTACTATGGTGCTGTCAACGCAGCCGGGGGGTTACAGTCCCAGCAGCTCCATAGCAGAGAATGGAGCACTGCTCATCTCATGCAAGCGCACTGGCTCTCCATTCACAAGAATGAGGCATGGAGGACTTTTGCTCCCATCAGTCAGACCCCCCCGCCATCTGTCACTAATAGGCACAACTTGGAGCTCATGGGTCCCAATTCAAAATCTGTAATGGGGTCCCTACATGCCTTGATCCATTTATAATTATAGTATATTTTATGGAGCCAGGGTCCAGCGCCCGGTAGCGACTGCTACCTCTGCACCCCCTATAACTACTCCCCTGTCACACCCTATAACTATGCCCCTGATTATCCCTTATCCTTTGGATATAGGATAAGTGTCCTTAATGGAATGATCCCATTAAATGAGACGTTAGAATACCCACAAAGAATCTGCACAGATCTAATAGGTTTACAAAGGGTGCACATTCAGTACTTTACAATGCATACTCTGGTTGACAGTAGAGTAGCATTGTGGCTAGTGTTGAGGGGCACATTGTAGCAGACACTAGTAGACACTATAGTTGACCTTTGGTGACTTTTGTCTGGCACAGTATAGGGGCACACAGCTGGTACTGTATGGTGGCAATGTGACTATCCCTGTAACACACATCTTGGCTGACTCTGCTGTTTTTAAGGTTGAAGTGGTGCATGTTGGGTCACACAAGTAGTAGTGATTGCAGCAAGTGACGCTAGGTTTAGACTAGTGTCACCCTCTCCGGGAGGACCTGAACAATGAAGAGCCGGTCCGCTACAACCGTATAATGGGATCCATCGGGTGTCCACCATTTAGAAACAGAAAGTAGCAGAGAAAAAAGTCCTCCATGCAGGACTTTTATCTCCGCCGATTTTCAGCAGTCTCTGCGCAGTCTCCAACTGATGTGACCCCTGCCTTAGCTGCTGCAAAACACACAAGCTACTAACCCACCACAATTTACGGGAGCAGCATTGTGGATAAAATTTATGTAAAGCTTATCCATATGCTGTGATGAAAATCTGCAGTGGAAATTAACCAACAAAGTTTCACTTACAGCTTTTAACCTTTGCAATGCAAAGCTTCAGCAAATATCCCTTTTGGATAGTTTTTGCAATGATGTCTTACAGGAGAACACAGTGACAGAAATTCTGCAGCCTGTCTCATGTGGCTCAGCCTACAGGTCATTTTACACGGTCAAGTTGGGACCGGCAGAAACAGACTCATAAATGTAGCCGATACGCAGCCCAAACTTGGACATGTTAATCTGGCCTTAATCTACCAATTTTTTTTTCTCTTGAAAACAAAGTTCTGTGACATCCTAGGTGTGTATCCAGATGGGGGTATTATAATAAATTATAAAATATATCAGCCGTGACCTTGGAGTATGCTGTTTTTCCAGTTTCTCTTTCACATGCTTTGACACTTCAAAGTCTCATGGCCGCAATATTTTTTAAAGGGCAATGATGGGTCATGTCATTTTTCTGTGTTCCTAAATTAGGGACCAAGGATTTTACACTGGAAAGAGACATTTTGGTTTTGTTGTTACAGTGTGAGAGGACATTGCTGGATCAACAACACTTTCCATTCTTTAAAGCCGTGCTTTTTCTATTTTCAGTAAGTTATATTTAGTGATATTTAATGAGTCTTCCACTTTTACAATGTATCAGTCGTTTTCCCAAATGCTGCAGTAATGAGCTTGAATATTTATAATAGCATAAAAGCCAGGGTCTCACAATAGGGAAATACAAGTTCGCCCACTTTAGTAGTTATTGAACATTTTTAGTCTATTCAACAAAGTACACGCCGTACAGTGATATAAATAGATACGTGTACAACTTTATTAATCTCAAAGTGCAAGCAAAAATGTCCTACTTTAAGTACCCTAAGTCCCCTTCACATGGTGGAATATGCCTCTGATTCCAAAATCAATGCAAGATTCCGTCCTCATTCTGCCTCCCATTGTTTTCAATGAAAGGTAGAGATTGGAACTGGATACTGAAAATATAAGCAAACAAGCACTGACTTCAATGGGATCTGAGCTGCACTACTGGCACCCAGCCACTATACAGGTCACACAGTCAACTGCCTCCGGCCCCATGTTGTGTATAGTACAAGCATCAGAAATGGCCCCATATTACTGATTGGTGCAGGGGCCGTGGATCTGACCCGCACTAATCAATAGCTAAGGATAGGTCACAATATCCTAAATTGTGAACAACCCCTTTCAAGTGAAATTTTCACCACCTCCACTAAGTCCTGCTCTTGCATCGTGTAATAGACGCTGCTCCACTGAGTCTAGCACAGTTGGAATTTTTTCTCTAGCCCCCACCGTTCTCGAGCACTGAGCAGTTAGTTTTGGTGCCTGATATGCTATTTAGTCTCTGTACTGTCAGGAGGGCGGTGTCAGGCAGGAGCAGCCAAGGGGGTGTGATTCTGAGCTCTGACACTGGCTGCCTCTAAATCACATCCTGTTTTCCTGTTCCTGCTTGACACCACCCACTTGACAGTACCGAGCCTAAATAGCATATACCAAAACTAAATGCATTGATCGCTCAGGAACGGTGGGGGCTAGAGAAAAAATTCCAACTGTACAGCAATCAGTGTAGCGGCAGCTATTAATGGATGCTAAGAACTAGAGTTGGTGGAGGTGGTGAAAGGTCCTCTTCAGTGATATAGCTATTTTACAATTTAAGTACAGTTTCTACATGGAATCTGAGGTAGTCCAAAACCTACCCCCTCGTCATTAGTTCAAGTTCCTCTATATCTTTTCTCCTGCAGCTCTGCCTCGTAAGACGGACTGCTATGTATAAACATAAAGGCTGTACACAAGTGCATCAGAACAGATCCATCAGAGCATGGTGAGATAACTTCTATTACAAGGGTCTTAGCCTTACAGTTTAGAGCTGAATTCACAATTTTGCGGGGCTTCAGCGCTGAAATCTAAAGGTATTGTTTTGTGTTTCAATGCTAAAGTCATTGGTAGTGGTATTTGTAGATGCATTGTGCCCACTTTATGGCTTCCCCAGACTATAATATTATAGTCTTTGCAACTTACCTAAAAGTCGAACAAGAAATTATCTTTTAACTTGGTCTTTTTTTTTAATTTACTAGATAAGAAAACCTGCGTTTCAATGCCCAAACATGGTCCGATTAGCAGGGATCTCATTCCCCACACTACAACCCCGATCACTTTACTGTTATTTATGGAGGGACACACGTGTATTTGGCAGCAATTTCTGTATTCAGTATTAGGTTTCCATTTTATCTGAGATGAAATGCAGCTGTACAGTCAATGTGACATGAACGCACCTGGGAGACAAGTCTAGTCTTTGTATTTTTCATAAACTGCTGTCAACGTTTCATCTTCACACAAAATATTTCACTGCTTGGCAACACCGCAGGACGAACAAAAGAGATTAGGTAAATGACTCCCCATTATATTTCCCTTAACCACCTCCATGGATTTTGTGACAAATGCATTCGGCAGTATGTTTAGTAAGATTAGAGCTATATCCATATTCCTGGCGTCAACATAGAATAGATGATTTGTCTAATTATACTGGCAAAAAGCAGGGGGGAGTTAGCTCCAATGGGGATTATTGTCAATATCCAGCTCTATGTAGTAGGCTGATCCCAACTTAGCTAAGGTTTTCTTAGCTCATACTGTATGAGCGTCTCCTAGCCTGAAGTATTATATATGGCATATGGATTTAACTTAGAGGGGTTCTCCAGTCTGAAATTATTAACGATGTATCCTAAAAATAGGTCACAAATATCAGATCTGTGGTGGTCAGATACTTGGCAACCCTATCAATCATCTGTTCTGAGCAGATGATACACAGAGAATGGAGCAGGAAACAGACAGCTCTGTTCCCTGTGTAGTGGTGGAACTGAGTTATTGCAGCTTAGCGCCCTTTGAAATAAATTGGGAGCTGAACGACAACTGCTGCACCATGTGCAAGAATGGATCCTATAGGAATATATTATTTTGACTTTCCACAGACAGATGAATCATTAGGATGAATCTAGTTATGTCCAATCCTTTGTTTTCCCCAGGAGTTAAGCCCCTCAGAGGTGTCTGGCAGTAGCTTTCACTTCCTCTTCCTATTGAAAACACATGCATGCTTGGCCAAACAGGTATTGAAGGAGTAAGGTCAGGTGTAAGCCAGATTGAAATAGGTTTAAAAATGCCAACAAATACACCTACAGTTTTTATGGTGTTTTTGATAGTTTTATTTTTCAATTTTAATACTTTATATATATATATATATATATATATATATATATATATATATATATATTTTTTTTTTTTTAGAAATCTAGAGAAAACCCCCCAAAATGGCAAAACCAAAATTGGATGCAGCGTTTAGCTCCCTCTCCTCCTCACCTCCATAAAGTCTATGATGAACATAGTCAAACTCTCCCTCGCACTCTTTGGCACAAGTGTATATGGACAGTCTCATAGGATGACCATTAATAGTGCAAAGTTACAAGAATACCGGAAGAAAACCTACACAGGCACACAATCCTAAAAATATACAGACTCCACGCAGATGTTGTCCTGAGTTAAACTCAGTACTTAGAGCGGAAGGCTACAGTGTTGTCCATACAAATCTCATCCACTATCTAGAAATACTGTAAAATATTTTAGCCATATTTTGTGTGACATTTAAATTCTGTATAGAAATGTAAAAATATTTAAAAACCATGACTAGGTTCTTCTGTCTGTCCTTACAATAATTTATAAATATCTATGAATTATTCCATGATTGATTATTAACATTAGCGCCAGCTCTGCAGGTTTACATATCAAGAGATTAACATTATTCTGTTTGTGAACCTTTTCTCCCTGTCAAAGGGTGATGCTAATGATACGTGGGTTGAGTGAAGAGCAAACATAACATTCTGAGATCCCACAATGCTAAAAATACCCATGCTTCAGCTTGTGGCACTGAGCGGTAGATTAGGAAAATGTTAAGAGTACAGGGGGTGGAGGGGGGGGATGACATGGCCCGTGGCGTTTTTACGAAAAGAAAATCTGAAATAATGAATTGCGACACCTCTTCAAAAGCCCATGCTGGAGAGAAAAACTTTTCTACTGCAAAAAAAAGTATAAGAGCTTCCTATATATTTCCTATTCCTTTTGTAGCCACTCTTGGCTTTGGCTCAAAAAAGACAGCAAAATCGGCAAGAAAAAAAGCTGCTTTTCCGCAATGTGGGGCCCAAGCCTGAAAGACATTCTCATCCTCAAGTTGTACATGGGATGAGGCCCTATAGCAAAATATACAATGAGGTTCCATCCATTTGTTGACACTATTAGGGTGGGTTTACACTTGCGGCGGCACTCCGTCCGCCACGAATCCGACCTAAATGTTGGAAAACTGGATAGGGAAAAGTTTGCGACACTTTGCTTAAAAACCCATTCACTTGAATGGGGTTTTAAAGCAATGCATGGGTGTGCGCTTACACCCTCTGCGCCGCGAAGCCATTTTTTTTCATAACAAACAAAGTCCTGCATGTCCGACTTTGTTTCCAGTGAAAAAAAACGGCTTTGCGGTAGAGGGTGTAAGCGCACACCCGCGCATTGCTTTAAAACCCCATTCAAGTGAATGGGTTTTTAAGCAAAGTGTCGCAAACCTTTCCCTATCCAGTTTTCCGACATTTAGGTCGGATTCGCGGCGGACGGAGTGCCGCCGCAAGTGTGAACCCACCCTTACTTGGCCCCCATTTGGATTCAAGTATACACAATGTAATCGTGCCCTTATCCTTTGTACGATAGGGGGTTGGTGGAAGCCTCTTATGGTCTGTTTGCTCTATCACCTTTCACTTGTATATTTCCCCCTCCATATTCAATAAACAAACCATAATCTATAGATATGAGAGCTTCTTGGTCTTCTAACCTCAACCTTTTCCTTTTCTCAGAATGTAGCTTTGTGTTTCAAGTTGATTCCTCGTATACAGGAAAGGTCACAACTCCTTAACCACCTTAACCAACAAAATTTCTGCACAGAACACAGTGACAAGTTTATTTCCTCTTATAAGGCGATGTGAAAGGAATTAAAGAGATTGCAGAAATGCCATACACTGGAGATTTAGAGGTTGATATATAATTTCAGGGCTTACCTTAGTTTGCAAGAACAAGCCTCCTTATGGGATAAACCTATATTACAATTACATTGATTCCATTCTGATCAGATAGAATTTCATTTTACTCAGATTTTTACATAATTATTTATAATTATGTTTGCTATGGAGGAAATATTTGTAATAACAGACTATGTTCACACAAACGTGTTTCTCAGCTGTATGCCATCTGAGATCCATAAAAAAATAGGACATCCTCTATTTTTTCATGGATTGGACATATGGTTCAGTTTTTACTGGATGAAAATCGGCCATGATAAAATGGCCAAGAAATGGTCACATTCATTTGAATATAACCTAATGGAGTTTTACAACAATAATGTATATAGTATGTTTGATACTATGCAATATGTTTAAATGTTGCAAGTCTATTTAAGGCTGAGGCCCCATGTTGCAGAAACGCAGCTCTTTTTGTTGCAGATTTTACTGTGGTTATTTGAGCCAAAGCCAGGAGTTACAAAAGGAATGGGAAATATGAAGGAAGTTCTTATACTTCTCCCTTCTGCTCAGTCCACTCCTGCTTTGGCTCAAAAAATCGCAGCAAAATCTGCAACAAAAAAGGCTGTGTTTCCGCCTTAGCCTAAAGGGGTTTTGAAGAACTTATGTATTGATGGCCTATCCTTGGATAAGTCATCAATATGTGATCCATGGAGGTCCAACACCCAGAAGCACCACAAATCAGGCTCATGAGCACTGCGGCCTCTTATCTCTGCCAATGAAATCACGTTTATCGTTCAGTAGCAACTCAGTCCCATTCAAGAGAATGGAGCTAAGACGCAATACCAAGCACAGCCCCTACAATATGTAGAGCACTGTGCTTGGTATTCAGTGAAGACGCTGCATTACTGACTTAAACACTACGACCTCTTCAACCAGCTGATCTGGGTTCTTGACATTAGCCCCCCACAGATTACATATATTTATAAAGGCTATTACAACATGGTCTTACTAAAATTGTCCTTTCTGAATGATAGGATCCCTTTAAGGACATAGAGCAATGAGATTATTTTATTATCTTACGTATTAATGTACAAGAATCGGTGAGCTTGCTCTTGTGTTGATTTTCTCTGCTTGCTATGTTCTTTGGGTAAATGCAGATAACTGAGAATATATGGAGGATGGCCTTCAAAAGCAATTCCTCCAGTAAACCCAAAGATGTCCATTTCGTTACAGATCCATATGGCTGAACCTTTAACAAAAAGCTGAACTGAGACAGTATTAACACCAGAAAAGAAGAATATTCCATGTCAGTCTATTGTATAACTAATCATGTTTTCTCAATTATTTTTCAGAAAAATACCCAACCTGCTTCCAGAAAGAAGCTGCTATGTGAGACTACTCCAGAGTCACAACAAGGGATTCCCTTTGGGAAAAAAGACATTAGGCCTCCAGAGCAGATAGCTTGGGAGACACATGGTGCACAGTGACACAGTAAAATATGGAGGACTGTCAATCACTGATGGGACCACTCCCATGACTAGGTAGAAAGAGCTATGTGAATGCATTTAGTCATACTGAATAATTTCCCACAAAACTATATCTCAATCTGCTCAGTTCCTCCTGCTCTATAACCTGCTGCCTGCAGATTGGACTTCATTATCATGGTGTTAGGTTCATCTTGAGCCATTATGGTGTAGTGTTGGCTGTAGGTACTACAGCACTGCCTCATAGACTTTAATTGGGCAGAGCTGCAGTACCTAAAGCTGCCACTACACTTTGCGCAACACGTGAGCAGCACGGCACCCAGCATGCAAACATTACTGGGAGCCACATTGTCTCAGAGCAGATCATCTGCTGTGGTTGTGGGGGTCGAACCCTCACAGATCTAATATTGATGACCTATCTTAAGGATAGGTCATCGATATTAGAAAGTGGATAACCCCTTTAAACTTATATTCACATAAAATCCATAAATGTGCTGTACAGTAGCATATATTACCATATAATTACACATTGCTCAGTGACATTGCAAGTCCCAGGCTTAATCCTTAATCTTAAATGTGGTTTTAGAAGTGTATAAATAGACATTTCCGCCCAGAGTTGGTTTGTTTTGAACAAAATAGCTGCGTGTTACATAAGTGAGATATGTGAACTGCAGTGTAAGGAATGTCTGACATGGGACAAGAATGTGATTGTATTTTGTATGCACTCCTGTCACATGGAGGAAAGTACAGATTGGGCCCTGTGTGTCCTGGGTTGCTGATAAATTATACCATCCCCACCTCATTTTACTGCGTTTAATGAGCTTTTTTAGGCTAAGGCCCCACGTAGCAAAAAAAATGCTTTCGAAAAAACTGCGGCATCAGGTTTTTTTTCCGCAATATTTTCACAGAAAGTCCGCAGAGTTTTCCTCTGAGGACTTTCTGCACCTATTATACCTATATAGAATACACCAGCGTTTCTGTAGGCATAAGTGACATGCTGCGATTTTCAAAAACGCAGCTTTTCCACTGCACATGTTTTTTCTGCAATGCGTGGATGGGATTCACTAGAATCCCATACACTTTGCAGGTAATGTAAAATGCAGCATTTGTTCCCGCGGGGCCCTGGCCCGTGGCATTTTACAGTGAATCCCATTCACACACTGCAGAATAATACATGCAGCGGAAATGCTGCGATTATCAAAACCATTGCGATTTTGGAAATCTCAGCATGTCAATTATACCTACGGAAACACTTGTGGTTTCCCTATAGGTATAATGGAAGCAGAAAGTCCGGTTTCCTCTGTGGACTTTCTGTGAAAGGCACTGCAGGAAAAACCGTGATGCGTTGCCACCAAGGTTTTCCCTGCCGCGCTTTTTTGCTGTGGTCCGCTACATGGGGCCTTCGCCTAAAAGGGATTTTCCCAGGAACATAACCATGTTTAAATTTCTAGACCGCTAACATTTTTGCAAATATAAATAATTAAAAATATTGCAGAGTTTTAAAGATTTCCTCTAACCCTCTCAGTGGTGACAGTCTTTTGTCTTGGTCGGTTGCTAATGGATACAGCAGTCAGAAACCGAGCAATATTGTGCAGGAACACCAAACTAGGCAGGGACAGTGCAGTGTATCTACAAAGAGATAACTTGGTAACAATAAGGAAATCATGGCTGGGTTTCTGACAAGTGCCAGACCATAGAAAGTTCCTGCATTCATGGTCGTATCCAGTGGGGACTGATCAAGACAAAAGATGTCACCACTAAGATGGTTAGAGAAAATCAATAATACTCTGCAAAATGTTAAACCAGTTATATTTGCAAAAATGTTTAACTTAATTGTCTACAAATATAAATATGGTTAGGATCATGAAAAAACAAACAATTAAAGGAATTGGAAATACATAAACATACAAAGTATTCAGCTCGACATCCTAACTACACTATTTCCTATACCGCTCATACCATAAAGAGATCTGAATCATGAGCTCAAAGCCTTTTTATCTTTATTTACGTGGAACTCAGTTGTAAACTAGTTATGGTAATACTATTGACGTGATTTATTTAGATCATTAGAAATAATATAATCCTTTACTGCAAAACAGATTGGTACATAATAGTAAAAGTTTAGTACCAAGAAAGCAGTGTTTACAGATGAAGCATGAGTCACAAAAGACCAGCTGCCCCAAGTAAACCACTGATGCTGCGTGATCCAGATGTATTCTACCATAATGGTCATATGATTCTCAAGGTCTTATTTACACTACAACGAATTATAACCTGGCCATATCTACGTCATATATCGTCACTACTACTCCTCCCCCCCATCCGCTCCATCATACTTACCTGTCTTCCTTCTTCCTGTGGGATGACTCCTCCCTCTTTTCTGACTGCCAGCGCTGCTCTGTGCTCTACTGCCGATAATCCACCTCTACTGCGCAGCTCCCAAAGCATGGAGGGGGGATCGTCGTTACAGAGCAGCTCTGGGACAAGAATGTGCACAGGCAGTCAGAAAAGAAGGATGGGCGTCCCGCAGGAGGAAGAGAGGTAAGTATATAATGGGGTCAGGGGTTGAGCTGAGTAGATAGGGAAGGGCTAATAGTTGTGAGCTGGATAGCTAGAATGACCGTGAGGTGAGAGGTAGCTAGCATGGAAGTTACATAGCAGGAAGCTGAACCATGTAAACAAATGCAGAAGATACCAGGAGCTCCCAGAGACACCCAGAAATCACTCAAGACACTGATAACGGTATATGGGTGCATTTATTAACCCATTAATAGCACTAACAGACCTTTTAAAAAAAAAAAAAAAAAAACATTTTTTGCCCGGAAAACCCCTTTAATGTTTCTGGGCCCCAAAGCAGAATTTGTATTGTGGCCCCCCAATCATGTCCCATTTATAGCACTGTTCTCCTCTTAACTGACAGATGTGTTATTGGGCTCCACGAGACTGGTAGACTCGCGGGTAGACCGGGCTCTGCACAGAGCACTCTATCCACTTATTTATAATTTTTTATGTCTTATATTTTTTATCGTTGTTTGTCACTATTTGTCATTTGGATGAAGTGGTGCGGAAGCCCTTATGGGACCCTCCTGATGTCTAGGGGAAGGAGTTGTGTGGCCCTTAGGCAGCCTCCTTCCCTGCTAGTCGGCTCACCTCTGCTTATGTGGAGGTGGGCAAGTTGTTGGCTCCCGGTAGTGGTCTCCCTGTGTCGGCAGGGAGATAGTTGTGCCCTGATCTTCTTGGTGCCTTTTGGCCCAGAGAGTTGGGGTTTCTTCGGGGGGCCCATTCTCTTTTGAAATGGGCTTGCAGAGGACATATCTGTGTGCATGTTTTTTTTTTTTAGTGGCAGTCCCACTTTTTTCTTGCACTTGGGTGGATGTTGGCACAGTTTTGGTGCCTTAAAAAAAAAAAAAAAAAATTGGGCTCCACGAGACTCCAAGCTGAAGGTTCCATATTCAGCTGCTGCACCTCTTATAGTTATGTCCCCTTGTGTAAGCAATATCTTTGTTTTCCCTTGATCTAGTTTGTATACTGTTATATCACATTCTATTTTGTATGTACAATTAACCCTTTTGAATCCATGAATCTTCATTCTTTTCTATAAATATGCAGTATATTTTTGTGCATAAAAAAAAGATAAAACTTCCAGAAATGGTAATCTCATTGTGTTACATTCAGTCAATTATATGAAGCAGTTTACAAATATCCTTCAAAATGTTTAACAAGAGCTTATAGGTATCACTTTCAGCTTTGACTAATAGGACGCCTATGCATCTGTTGCTATGATATCGAGACAAGTCATGTATTGCTAAAGTACTTCACTTGAAGCGCGCTCTTTTTTGCAAATTCAGAATTTAAAAGGATGAACAAAGAGGAGGATGTGGAAAAAAAAGAAAATAAGAAAATATTGAGCACTGAGTAAGTTTCGGATAATGCAGGAAATTGATAGAAAAGGCCAGTGAAATGCGGTGAACCGCCTGCCTTCATTGCTTAGGTTGCTGACACCTGGAGATGGTAAGTCATTCTTCTTAGGTATTGATACCAGGTAACATAGCAGCAGTAGTGCTGACACCTAGTGTCAGATAGTTGTAATGCTGATGGGCTGATATCTGTTGACTGGGTGCAACTTTTTGGTTATTATAATTATAATTACATTAATACTAATTAGTGATAAACATAGGATGTCGAAGAATATGCAGCACCAGGTTTACATCTCAGTAGGTCATAGTCATGAATAGTCTAGTGCCTTAGATTTTGTTCATCAACTAGGTCAGTGCCACTCCACTGTTTCTGGCATAGGTGGAATTTTTTTCTGTAGTCCCTTCTGTTCCTGACCAATCGGTGCTGTTAGTTTCAGCACCTAATATGCTAATTTGGCTCTTTACTGTCAAGTGGGTGGTCCCTCTCTGTCTGCTCCAGCCCAGGACCAGCCAAGTGTGCCGGAATTAGTGACGCGGAACCTATTGAAGGATGCAAAGAATAGTTGAGTAGATGGTGGAGGTGGTGAATAAACCTCTTTATCATGTAAAGTTATGGTTCATTGTGCAAATGATCACTTTGTTCAGGAATATCTATACTCTTGAATAGATTTGTATTTTAATGTTAGCAGAAGAAATGTGTGACTATAGACAGTTTAGGTCTTTTCAGACCCCTGAGTATAACGATCGGGGGCCCAAGGGAGGTGAGGGAACATAAAAAAAAAAAAACCTGTAACTCACCTCTCCTACGCTCCACAGGCTTCGGGCTTGTTTGTTAACGTCATGATGCGTCGCGACGCCAGTCTGACTCACGCGAGATCCGGTCCAACATTGAAGCTGGCCGAAGTAGCGCACCGGAGTGCATAGGATCCAGGGAGAGGTAAGTAGCATTGTTTTTTATTTTTGTATCCTATCCTGGGTCTCCGATCATTATACTCTGGGGTCTGAAAATAATAATCATTCATGGGTGGTCCACAATGGGGAAGAATACTGTGTGCAGGGGCCACTGTGGGGCATAATAGTGTGTGCAGGGGCCACTGTGGGGCATAATACTGTGTGCAGGGGCTACTTTGGGGCATAATACTGTGTGCAGGGGCCACTATGGGACATAATACTGTGTGCAGGGGCCACTATGGGGCATAATACTGAGTGCAGTGGCCACTATGCTGCATTATACTGTGTACAGGAGCCACTATGGGGCATAATACTGTGTGTAGGGGCCACTATGGGGCATAATACTGTGTGCAGGGGCCACTATGGGGCATAATACTGTGTGAAGGGGCCACTATGGGGCATAATACTGAGTGCAGGGGCCACTATGGGGCATAATAGTGTGTGCAGGAATGTGGTTTGTGCGGAGGGGGGCATTGGGGGCGGCAGTTCAGGGGCCCCATGTCAAATGTTCGCCTTGGGGCCCTGCCATTCCTATTTACGCCACTGAGATATACCATAGTCACAAGAAATGATATCCAAAATGGGTTAGCAAAATATCTCAAAAGTTCTTTTCAAAGACACTGAGAATATACTGTAGTCTGGTTACTTGCGCTGGGTAAAAATAACAAAATTGGAGGATGGAATACTCTCTCAAGTCCAGCCATCCAATGTCAAACCAAATAGGATTTCCATGGTCCACATATTCTATGAAACTACATTTCACAAACTCAGTGCCATGATGGTGGCTGTCCTGGAACTTCATCCAAATCAAGTCTTCTAATAGTATAGGTTGGCAAGCAATGGCCTCAATCTGTACCCATTGGACTACATATCTATTTCCAGATGCTTAAAATGGAATGGATAATTTAACTGATATATTGTTTCAATGAAGGAAGTAAGGCTAGATGCACACAAAAGAGGTGCAAAACGGCTGTGAAAAACATCCAGTTTTTATGGCCATCTTGCACCTGGGTGGCGGCCGTGTATGGAGGGATTTGTGAAAACAGCAGAAAATAGGACATGACCTATATTTTGATGGTCCAAGAAAATAGACCTTCAACGGTCATGAGAATAGCCCCCATTCACTGAAATAAAAGCTGCCGTGTGATGTCTGTTAAAAAAAAGACGCTATATGGCCAGTTTTCACTGTTGTGTGAATCTAGCCTAAGTGTAAGCCTTAACTATGAGGAGTGCACTGGAAATCCTGTCATCCTGTCAAAGGAATCAAAATAATTTTATTAACACACATCTGTTTCATGTCAAAAAGAGGGACAATTTGCCACAATCAGCAGGGTATTATTTCCTCTTCTCAAGCCAGTGACAGCAATTTCATTATTCACAAGGCCTTGCTGCAACTCAGATCTATTCAAATGAATGGGTCTGAGCTGTAATACCAAGCACAGCCACTATGTATAACACTGTACTTTGAAAGTAGTATAATGTTGTACCGTGTTAGCCATTGAAAGTAGTGGAAGAGTGAAGCCGTGACAACTAGGGGCACTCGGGCTTCTTTCTGGGTCTCTCTATATGTGAGCAGACTGTCTCTGTTAATGGCACCATTAATAACAGCAGAACCGATCTCCCAGTGGCCGCACATTTCTCCGGAGAAAACCACTCTATTGAAGATTTGCGGGTTGTGGTTTTAATGAGACATTTTAAGACACAGGAGAAAAGAAAAGAAATGGAGTACAAATTTATGCAAAAATTTAAAACTCTGCAATTTGGACTTAATATTCATGCCAGCTTCATGTCACACTATGTTTGAACCATGAACTGAACTCAATATTCATGCCAGCTTCAAATCACACTATGTATGAACTGTGAGGGACACAAATCACCTCCTGATAGCAAACAGATAACAGCAAGAATTACTGATCCCTCCGTCATGCACCACAAGTTTCCAGACTGTTTTTTTGACCTGTTGTAAATAACTTCTCTACTTAGATTGCAATTTTTTTTTAAGGACTCTAAAATGCTTTGAAAACCATGTGTATAAAAATCTGTTAATTTTCAGTTCTTGTATCACACCATGTCTGATGAAGGGAGCGAGTACTCCTGAAAGCTTACTTATAAATATACTCAGTTAGCCTCTAAAAGGTATCGCCTGATTTCTTCACTGTACTTTGAATGCAGTGTAGTATAATGTTGTACCATGTTAGCCATTGAAAGTAGTGGAAGAGTGAAGAAATCAGGCCATACCTTTTAGAGGCTAACTGAGTATATTTGATGGTAATCTTTCGTAAGTTAGCCTCTAAAAGGTATGGCCTGATTTCTTCACTCTTCCACTTTGAATGCAGTGAGCAGACTACAGTGCTTGTCTGAGGCCAGTTGATTTTTGGGAGCCGGACCCTCAACATTCTAATATTGATGACCTATTCTAAGGATAAGTTGTCATTAGAGATGAGCAAATTTCTCAAAAGTTCGATTCGGCAGTTCGATTCGAAGTTCCAAAAAAATTTGCTTAGATCCGAATTACTTCGCGGCGAATAAACAGCTATTTCTGGGCTGCAGAGAGCCTGGGTGGGCAGGATGGAGGCAAAATGACAGAAGCCCTTGGATACTGCGGTCATGTCTCTCTCCAGAACGGACAACTTTTATTCATGTGGAAGGATCTGCTAACAAGCAAAGACACGCCTACCCAATCACATCACTAGAGAACATCTTGTGACCGTCTGATGTTACAAAGGTCCTTACTAAATATTTGTTACTGTGAAGCATCAGGAAATCCGGAATCGTGGCGAATCGAAGATTTCCTGAAATTCGGTTCGAATTCCACTTCTGCAGAATCAATTCACTCACCTCTAGTTATCATCATAGTCCTAGAAACCTTCTTTAGGCTGAGGCCACACAACAAAATCTGCAACAAAAGACACAGTTCTTCCGTGGCATGTGGCCTCAGCCTTAAAGACCAATGAGGAACAGAGGGACTTGGGTCAATAGGTAGGAACTTGAGTTGCTGAAAGAGGGATAGTTGGGAGGTATGACTACTGAGCTGATCCACCAGAGTACCAGTGGATCCTTCAGTGGGTACTTTTCTTTTCAAATATCTTTTTATCTTATATGCATAAAGTAAGATGAACCCATACATTGCAACAAAAATACAAGTAATATCAATATTCTCCAAAGGTCGTAAAAATCTGAATTCTAAATAAATATAAAACGAGAAACGTAAACCTATACAAAGGTTTAAACAGTAAAACAAGTCAGTCGATATGCAGCAACTCTCCTTTCTGTCAAGGACTCAAACTGTAGAAGGTGTTATAGTATGTCAGGGTAGTTGAGATTTTGGAGCGGATAGGGGGAAGTAAACAGAAGTTTATTTAGTGGGGTCAACACACAGGTGTTTCCATGTGTCTTTTCCTATGAAGGAATACTGTGACGCCCAGAAAGATTTGTGTTTATGTGTAGTTCATAGTTCCATATGGAAAAGCTTCTCCAAACGTACAACCTGGTAGATGTTGCGAAGTAGGTGAGGGATCTGAGGGGGAGAATCAGAGGCCCAGTATGGGTTCTAACACAATAATGGTCCAACAGAAGAAACCCAATTTTGAAGGCTACTATAGTCTATTTCCTAAGGGTTGTTGCAGAGTGGGCCCCTAGAATATTTTTCTGATGGGCCCAATAAACCTCACACCTTATTCCAACACTGGAGGTATGTATACTGTAAAGGTACTTACACCCTGACTAAACAGAAACTCTGTGCCTTACTTTATTCGAAAAGTTTATTTTGACTGTACCTACTGTATATGCAGATGTGACTTTGCTTATTGTCTAGCAGGCATCATCTGCCCTGTATGCAGTCATGTATATGACGTTTTCTGTTATATATAAATCATCTGATTAAATTCAGAAGATGGTTTGTTTTTAATCCACCGAAAAGCTGTAGAGGTCATATCTATTTTTGTCGAATTAAAAGGGGTAACAATTCTTATGCAAGCACTTTGCCTGCAGGCTGAGTTATATAAGAACAGCAATTCATTCAATCTCATGAGATGTGAAAAGAAACTGAAGTCTTGCTGCAGAGAAAATGCCTCCGACATCCTGAATACATTAATTGGGGATAGTTAATTAACTGCAGGATGGAAGGAAACATATGTTTCTAAAGTTTCCTCTAAAGTAGAAAGTAACGAGAACAGTAAAATTATAATGTGTAATAAATCCCTATGGGAGATTCATAATTATGGGACATTTACCAACAATGTCTAAGGAAAACATTATAGTTTTCCGAGGATGTGAATGGCATTGGAAGATTTGTGGATCCCATCACAGAACATGCTAATTCCGACATTTTAGTCCTCTTTTATAACCTAATGTGGGTATAGTAGGTTATAGAAGAGGACTAAACGGCCTATATTTTCACTGCCATTTAGTCTGGGGTCAGTTTTCAAGTATCCCTCATACACTTCAGTCTATTGAGGGATCCGAGAAAGCAGACAATGATAGGTCATGTTCTATTTTTGACACAATGAAAGCAATGGAGGGAATTTATTAACACCGCATTTCCTCCGCCAATCTTAATAAAGACCCCAACTGTGTAAAGCACAACAGAATTATTAAGAGGCTTCAGGATAGGCTGTTAAAAGGATTATCTAAAATTGATGGTCTATTCTTAGGATAACCCATCAATATCAGATCGATGGAGATCCAACTATTGACACCACTACACTCATCCCCTTCAAACACCAGATTGGTTGGGGGTGCAGTGAGCCAGGCCTCCATTAATGTAATATTAAAGGCTTATCCTAAGGATGGGCCATTGATTGTAATAACCTAGATACCAACTTTAAGAATATAAAATGACGTGATGACGTTGAATATAAAATGATGGATTTTTTTCCTTTTTGATGCTCTGAGCTGATACTTGAACTGATACTTCAATATATATATCACAAAATACCACAATAGCCATTTTTTTTACATTATTACAGATGTTTTAGTGGACTTAAGTTAAGCATTTCTAAACCCAATGATAGGCAGGCCAAACAGAAAGAGGAGGACCAAATTCTGACACTAAAATAGGCTCTGGAAAATAATTGGGTCCCAAAGGCCCAAAAGAAGACAACCCAATTAGAAGCTGTTCTAAAGCCAAACACTTGATGCTAGGAAATATTTTGATGGGTTTTTATTAATAAATAATAATAATAATAACAACAACAACAACAGTATTTAACCCATTCTCGCACCATGCCATATATTTACAGCATGGCAGATAGGACTGGCACCATCAGAGCAAGTACTAGTTCTAATGTACAATTGACACCCTGCTGCATTGCACAAGATAGGAGATAACTCCCATGCATTTAAGCCTTCATATGGCATAGTCAATAGTGACCAGAGAATATTTGAGAATATTTATTTTTAGTTATTTTGCTTACTTCTATAGCACTATCATATTCTGCAGAACTTTACAGATATTGTCAATCACTGTCCCATATAGGACTCACAATCCAAAATTCCTATCAGTATGTCTGGAGTGTGGCAGAAAAACAGAGTACCCGGAGGAAACCCACGCAAATCCGGAGAGGACATGTTTCCTCCTTATTGACCCCAACCATAGGCAGTAATCTTGGATCCCGATACGTTGTCTGTCTTCCTATTATGTTCGGAGGCATAATAAAATACACTATACTATGTATTGCAGTGTATCAGAAGATTGCATAGTCTGATCCCCTACTAGAGCTAAAAAAATGAATAATAAAAGGTCTAAAAATAAAAAAGTCCCCCAAATTCAGTTTTTCCCTTCTAAAAATGCATTTTAACAATTAAAAACAATACATATTTATTATTACCACATCCTTAACAACATATACTATAAAACTAATGCATTATTTAACATGCACAGCGAACACATTTAAAAAAAAAAAGCTTATAAAACTATGACAGAAATGCTGTTTTCTTGGTCACCTTAAACAAACAAAAAATTAATATAAAGTGGAAAATGAAAAGTAGAGTTCATCCTGCAAAAAGCAAGCCCTCAACTAGCTCATTTGATGGAAAAATAAAAACTTATCTTTTATTAGAAGGTATAGATGCAAAAACAAAAACACAGCACATAATTAGCAAAACATTTAAAAAAAACTATATAAATTTGGTATTGTCATAATTGTATAGACCTTCCTGCAGAATAAATGTAATATATTAGTCAGGCTGTAGGATGAATGTCAAAATATAAATTAAGAAAAGAATGACAGAATGAGATGTTTTTGTCATCACTACCGCTTTCGGTGGCATTTGACCCATATCAAATATCTGGGCGTGCTCCTTCCTGCTATCCTGGGGCAGCTCTTTAAGCTGAACTTTAAGCCCTTACGTCGTACTCTGGAACTAGATCTCCAAAGGTGGACACTTCTGACGTGGTCCTGGTTTGGCAGGATTATTGTCCTGAAAATGGACTCTTTGCCTAAGCTACTCTATTTATTTCAGACCCTACCAGTAGATATCCTACATTTCTACTTCATGCATCTGCACAAAATGGCTACAAGTTTTGTTTGGAAATGGACTAGACCTAGACTTCAATGCTCTATTCTCTCTAGGACCAAGACTGGGGGTGGAGTGGGCCTCCCAGATTTCTCAGTCTACTACAGGGTGTGCCTGTGTACCTGTGTGTTGGACTTATTCTATCATCCCTCATCCAAACTGTGAGTGGAGCAGGATAACTTTCTGATCCAGGCGCAGGGAGTGTTCTCGATGCCTGCCACCTCCGTCAGGACGGGGCTGCATCTTACACCCCTTCTGAGCATTCTTACTACAGCCATGGCCAAGTTTGCTTCCCGCACGGGCTTAGTGTCTTTCCTGGGTACGCTCATTCCCCTTGTGGGTAATCCTTTGGTCCCATCAGCCATAGATTTATCCTCTCTATCTGTGCCTGCAGCAGCTCCACTTCCGAGTCTCAGAGATGATTTTTGACAGGTGGGGGGCTGAAGCTTCTAACTGATTTATTTAAATTGCTGGGCCCCGTCCTGGGAGGTGGTTCTGCTATTTCCAGCTACGGAGCTTTGTCACATCATTTGGTCATATAGATAAGCTAACCGTACCCCTCAGGTCTTTTGAGGCCCTTTGCTTGACATCTTCTGCATATTCTCATGCCATTTTTTTAATCTACAGCATGTTGCTCACAGAGGAGATGGATGACTCTACACTGTATTCTCACCGTACCTGGAAAGATGAACTTGGTTGGACTTTCTCAGCTGACCAATGGAGTAGAGCTCATACTCTCACTCACAAACTGTCTATTTCTACCAAGATATAGGAGCTTAACTATAAAATCTTGACACGTTGGTACAGGACCCCCGATAAACTACATAGGATCTTTCCTCATGTCACACCCACTTGTTGGCGATGTGATCAGGTGGTGGGCACCATGCTCCACATCTGATGGGGATGTCCTCTGGTCAATACACTAAGAATGGATATTTTCCAGTTTTATAATACTATGTGCTGGCCAGCAGTGGAGATAACCTATCAATCTTACCTTACCTTACCAATCTTTCTCTAAAGTTAACAAAGGCCTTCTACGTTATTTGGCAACCCGTCAGGTCATTCCCCGATTGTGGAAATCAAGGGAGTAACCTTCTCGGGCAATGTGGGTTACAGCCCTGAATCATAGTAGACAAATGGAGGAACTAGGCGTAATTATTAATGACAGTCAAGACACTGTCAATTCTACTTGGACGCCTTGGAACACATTCCGCTTTTCCCAAGGCTTTGATGTGTGAGTCTCTGGGGGGATGGCTGCCGCCTGACTGATGGGAGCTGACTAGGTTGCAGAGCCTCAACTGCTCTTCCCTCTTTACTTTCCTCCTCTTTTCTCCCCCTTCCCCTTACCTCTCCCTATCTATTGTACCCTTATTCCGATATATATACCCCTTAGTTTGACTATGAGTGCCACTAGTTTTTCTGTATTTTATTTTTTTTTATTTGATTTTGTTTGTCGTACTCTCCCCACTGTTATTTCCCCCATCCCTTACCCTCCCTAAGTCGTTGTGTAAAATTCTCATTTGTTCTCTTTGTGACATCTGTATGTATACTTTTTATGAAACGTTTTAATGCTACTCAATAAAAACTTATTGAACCAACAAAAAAAAATGTGGACACAAGACGGAGAACTTTCTGAGATAAGGAACTGCCCAATGGGCAATTGTGCCTCATCAGCATCAAAAAGTTGGTATTCATTTTCCTAAGATTAACCTATATATATATACTATATGCTTGTTGTGGTGTTTGACACCGTTTACCCAAAGTAATTAATTTCATGTGGGCAATGGCTCTGACAGACTTCTGTATATCTGGTGCAGCAATGAAAACAAGCAAAAATAGTGACCACAAAGAATAGCGGTTCCATACAATAATTCATTGATTTATTGTAAGTTGAGTCAGAGGGGTGTAAGTCTATGGAAGGATTGGCTATTCTTGGCTCCATGGAATCAGATAAGAGCAAGACTTGAAGTCTGCTCCACACAGCAAAGTTATGCAGGAAATCCAGTTTGCATTGTTTCTGAAGCAGGAGCTTCTCGGATCTTGTATGCCTCAAAACAGATGTTCTGCTGTTTTCATAAAGGCTTTACAGGAACTCTTACTAGAGCTGTTGCTATGAAGTACTTGTCAGGGATTGTGCGCGGAATACACTCATTGTATTCACCTCCACTAGGCTCCCACTCCTACTTCTAATATTATGACGTGTAGTTCTGAAGCACAAGTGCTGTGCATAATTACTGGTAGTTATATCAACAATGTAGCAGACTTTTACCGGAAATTTTGCTACACACATGGAAGTTTTATAGGCATAGTGTAAAGTTTTGTCATTTATATGACTATAGTACGTGATTATAAACAATTTAATTCTATCTTATCAACAGTTTTAGAAAATTCTTTATACAGCACGTTTTTAGTACACTATATACTTATAGTGTACTGAGAGGGATTTAGGGGTCCTTTGCTGAGCTCTGATTGTTTTTTTTTTTTTTTGTTGCTGGGAGGTATCTGCAGAAGTGAAGGGCCAAAGCTGTTTGAGCTGCACATCCTGTACATGCCAGTGTCGCTACCCAATGGAGGGAACTGGAGGATAGGAGTAGTAGTGATGGTGGTGATGTCACAGGTAGGCCGAGTGCACACAACTGAACTCCTCCAGCCCAACTCCCAGGTCAGACATTAACGAGAGAGGCCTGTATGGCAGTGGCGTAACTTGGAATGGCTGAGCCCCAAGGTGAACATTTGACATCGCTCCCCCCCTGAACCGCCGCCCCCAAACCCTCCCCCCGAACCACCCCCCTCCAACGCCCCCTTCGCACAAAACGCATTCCTGCACACATTATTATGCTCCATAGTGGCCACTACACACACTATTATATGCCATAGTGGCCCCTGCACACACTATTATGCCCCATAGTGGCCCCTTCACACAGTTTTATGCCCCATTGGGAACCACCCATGAACAATTATTATACTCTGGGGTCTTTTCATAATGACATCGGACTGACCCACGTGACGTCTGGGACATCACTAAACAGGCCCAAAGCCTGCTGGAGCGCAGGAGAGGTAAGTAACATTGTTTTTTATCTTCCCTCACCTCCTCTGGGCCTCCAATCATTATACTCTGGGGTCTGAAAAGACTCCAGAATATAATGATAGCAGTGTTTGTGGGGCCCGTAGCCATACTTACCGATCCCCGCTCCTGCTCACAGCTGCCTCCACAGAATTGGAAGTGCAGGCAGCCGTGAGCAGGAGCGGGGATTGCTAAGTTAATAGGGCCTGTTACCTGCTGGGGTTACTCCAGCAGGTAACAGCCTATTAAAAAAAAAAAAAAAAGAAATGTACCGGGCCTTGTGACAGCCACTACCGCTGCTACCCCGGTATTTACACCACTGGGTGGTGGTAATTGTTACCCTGGGGCGCTTCCAGTCGGAGAGGGGTCCTCGCTCACCCTGAGCCATGTGGTGGAGTTTGGAAGGGCCCTGATGATAAGCACAGGAACGACTCAGGAGGCAGTGATGCAGTTGAACCAAAGTGAAACTTTACTCTGAGAACAGTATAACTCAACTCGTGCAGCTTCCTGATGGGGGTAGTAGTCTCCACCTGGATGACGAAACCCTGGCTTGGGATGAGGGATGCAGAAAACCTCTGTGAAAAACGTTGTGGAAAAAGTGCAATGTGTTTCCACCGTAGTCTTTTCTGCAGCGTTTTTTGGCTGCGGCTCGCTATGTGGGGTCTTAGCGTTAAGCCAACTAATAGGAGGTGTAAACTTAAATTAGACAGTAGATTTATGAAAAAGCATCAAACACTTTGATAAATCTGGCGCAGTTTAAGATTCCCTAATGTGAGTTTTAGACAGTATTAGTAAATCTTGGCCAATGTCTCGAATGTGCACAGGGAGAGGCAAGTAAGACAATAAAAATTTTACTCTACAAGTGCCAATCTAAGCAAGCCATATATCATATCTGTGTAACCTAATAGCAATGACAAATATCATCAGTTATTAAATTATATCTCCAACTATTAAAAAAAATCATCCATAAATTGATAGTGCAGAAGAATATAAGAATGCAATACATCTTCTTATGTTTGCATCTTTCTACATTTATCAGGTCACTTACTCAAAATATATACCACAAAACATAAATCTGTGGACTTACTGCTCATAAGTTACTTGACATCCATCTACCAGGGGGTTGTAACCCACAGTTTGGGAACCAGTGCCGATGGTAATAAGGTTAGGAATCACAAATTTGGTAAATGTAGAATTACTACTCGTATGCAAACAGATATAAATGTGAGCCCACCTAGACCTAAAATCTTCTAAATGTGTATAATGCTATGCCTAGTCTCCACAACAAACATGACATGAGCAGATTGGAGTAGACTGTCTTCCCTAAACTCTTCCCTTCATCCGTCCCCTTCCATTTTGTTATATTGTTTTTGTATTAGTTTTATATAACTTATATAAATTGCAAATTACTATTTATCCCAAACACAAGGGAGAAAAAACATCATTCCATATAGAGAATCCTATTTTCTGGTGCTGATTTAGTCAAATGATCCGTGGAAGGTCTACTCTTAGAAAAATGGTATAAAATTATAATTTTTGGTTTTTGGACTTTTCTTTTTACTTACTTTACCCTGATAGCTTCATAAACTGTATGTTCACTTGTTTGGTTGCTTATAGAAAAAAATGAGCAAGTCCATATTTTAATGCTATTTTTCTAATGTTTCTGTTTACAAACAGGAAAAATTCTAACAAAGGAGCATGGCACAGCAAGGAAAGACTCGCTATTGAAAAAATACAATAGTAGGCTCCAGTTTGCAAGAGGTTCTGTTAAATAAGCTTACTTTGTTCTCTGACCTCATTTTAGTTTGGATAGATAGAGGTTCCTGTTGGGACCTGTTGGATTAAAGATATACTTTTTTCACTTAACTACTGGAATGCTGCCCATTTTCTATTTTTGTATGTGGTGGAAGTAGCCGCCTTCCCAATTGGATTTGCACTCTTGACCTTGAACGGTATTTGGTGTTCTGCTTTGGACTTTGCTATAGATAGATAGATAGATGCTAGATAGATAGATTGATGCTGTAGATAGATAGATACAGTTGTGCTAAATAGTTTACATACCCCAGCAGATTTTTTGTTTTTTTGGCCTTTTTTCAGAGAATATGAATGATAACACAAAACCTTTTTCTCCACTCATGGTTAGTGGTTGGTTGAAGCCATTTATTGTCAGACTTCTGTGTTTTCTCTTTTTAAATCATAATGACAACCAAAAACATCAAAATGACCCTGTTCAAAAGTTCACATACCCCAGTTCTTAATACCATGTATTGCCCCCTCTTACATCAATGACGGCTTGAAGTCTTTTGTGGTAGTTGTGGATGAGGCTCTTTATTTTCTCAGATGGTAAAACTGCCCATTCTTCTTGGCACAAAGTCTCCAGTTCCTATAAATTCCTGGGCTGTCTTGCATGTCCTGAGCGCTTGAGATCTCCCCAGAGTGACTCAATGATATTGAGGTCAGGAGACTGAGATGGCCACTCCAGAACCTTCACTTTTTTCTGCTGTAGCCAATGACAGGTCGACTTGGCCTTGTGTTTTGGATCGTTGTCATGTTGGAACGTCCAAGTACGTCCCATGCGCAGCTTCCTGGCTGATGAGTGTAAATTTGCCTCCAGTATTTGCTGATAACGCGCTGCATTCATCTTTCCTTCAACTTTGACCAAGTTTCCTGTGCCTTTGAAGCTCACACATCCCCACATCATCAGTGATCCACCTCCGTGCTTTACAGTAGGAATGGTGTTCCTTTCATCATAGGCCTTGTTGACACCTCCAAATGTAACGTTTATGGTTGTGGCCAAAAAGTTCGATTTTTGTCTCATCACTCCAAATTACCTTGTTCCAGAAGTTTTGAGGCTTGTCTCCGGGCTGTTTGGCGTATTGAAGGCGAGATTCTTTGTGGCATTTGTGCAGTAATGGCTTTCTTCTGGCAACTCGACCATGCAGCCCATTTTTCTTCAAGTGCCTCTTTATTGTGCATCTTGAAACAGCCACACCGATAGTTTTCAGAGAGTCCTGTATTTCAGCTGATGTTATGTGTGGGTTTTTCTTTGCATCCCGAACAATTTTCCGGGCAGTTGTGGCCGAAATTTTGGTTGTTCTACCTGACCGTGGTTTGGTTTCTGGGCCTGTTATCAGGCCAAAATCACCAGGGTATGTGAACTTTTGAACAGGGTCATTTTGATGTTTTTGTTTGTGATTATGATTTAAAAAGAGAAAACACAGAAGTTTGACTATAAATGGCTTCAACCAACCACTAACCATGAGTGGAGAAAAAGTTCTTGTGTTATCATTCATATTCTCTGAAAAAAGGCCGAAAAACCAAAAAATCTGCCAGGGTATGTAAACTTTTTAGCACAACTGTAGATAGATAGATAGATATTAGATAGATAGATACTGTAGATAGATAGATAGATAGATAGATAGATAGATATTAGATAGATAGATACTGTAGATAGATATAGATTATACCTGCATAAATAAAATGTAAAAATAAATTGATATCCACTGTATGCATAAAAGAGCAAACTTTTAAAATATAATGTTATTTATCACCTATTGTGTCTGATGTACCCAGAAATGGTACCAATAAAACACACAGCTTATATTTATTTTGCTTTCTGTCCTTATTTCTGTTTCAGTATAGGCATTTCGAGGGGTTGTACTATGAGGGGATGTAAATATAGTTTTCAAGGAAATACATATAAGGTAAGATAATAGATAATTAGATGACTAAAGATTTAGATAATTAGATGGAAAAAACAACAGGAAATATAATACAGCCATATTGATTGTTACAGTTGTACTTACATTTCAGTACAGATGCTGTTATAGAGGGTTCTATTTATCTATTTATTTATACCTTCATTAATTCATCATTTTCTATCTTTCTATATATTTAGTTTAGTTATTTTTTTCCCCTGACATTGACATTCCCGTGCATGTACTCTTCTGGGATATTGGGCAAGGATACAACTGCTAGAGGTATAACTGTGTTTTATGCATAATTATACCTGTTCTGTTAAATGTATGTTAATAAAAGTTAACTTCATATACCTGGAATATTTTTTCAAAGAGGACTTTTCACCACCTTCACCAACTCTAACTCTTTGTATCCATCAATAGGTGGCGCACCACTAATTCTATAGGAATTTTTTCTCTTGTCCCCACTAAGCAATCAGTTTCAGCACCCAATATGCTAATTAGGCTCTTTACTGTCAGGTGGGCGGTTCTAGTTTGGAGCAGATAGTCTGAGATTGCCCAACTGACAGTAGAGAATCTAATTAGCATAATAAGTGCCCAAATTAAAAGCACCGATCAGTCTGAAACGTTGGGGGGAATAGAAAAAAATTCCAACTGGGCTGGAATCAATGGAGTGCCGCCTGTGGAAGGATGCAAACTGTTGTGGTTGTTGGATATGGTGAGAGATACACTTTAAGAAGCAACAGAAATGCTCCTATATCTACAGGTTTATAATCAGATTACAAAAGTAACAATATGTTATACTTGTTATCGCATACAGTCTAATCCTCTATTATAATATTTAGAGTGGCCAGAATGGAAAGCTAACAATGGCTGCCAGTTCTCTATCTAAAAATATACTACAACATCAGAACAGAATCTTGTCTCATTTTGTAAATGGAAAGTCTGCAGATTGTTCTTGTATTCCGATGCCATCTAGTGGTAAAGAGACATACAAGCAGTATTCAAACGTGTTTTTTTTACATATCACACCTGCAAACACAACCTGGTAAGAATCTGTCACAAAGGAATGACACTAGTTATACTGTATATCTCCATCATTTGGGGGCTCCTGTTCCCACTGGTAATGCACATTCTCCCATGGTGTGTATAAAAGTTATCATTCCAAAAGTTGCAGAGGTGCAACTAGAGTCATATGGGACATCCAGCATTTTGTACTGTAAAATAGCCGGTGCAGGTAGATCAGGTAGTTTTTTTTTTTTTAAGTGGCTGAACTGCAGGTTTATTTGCATTCTCCTACCTCCTTCCATTGACTTACATTTGTACTACAAAGCTTGTAACCCCAGGACACTACAAGTTGCAATGCATCCATTGCATACTAGTATAGTCCAACAACAATGGGGACTTTTCTGCTTGTACAAACATGTACAAAGTGACATGGCTCCGAGTAGATTGTTGGCTGAGATGAGGCAGGCTTGTGGACCCTGGAGACACTTACAGGGTAGGTAGCAGTTAGATGTTATTACAGACTCTCACTGCCAGCTGTCAGCTCACTCATGTTTTGGGAGACCCTCTGACTGACTCCCCCCCCCCCCCCCATGTAATCGAAAGCAAGGCTTAGATTTATTAAGCTGTGTCTGCCTTTTTTTTTGCTGCAAACTGTGCCTTTTTGTGGTCTTTTTCTGTTCTGTGCTTTATTTACGAAGCATTTGAGCCTTTTTTTCTAGATGTTCTGCTGCTCTCGCCTCTTTTGCTATTTGTCAGTACATGGGCAAACCACACCGATAGTTTCAAAGAGTCCAGTAAGGCCGGACCGAGGGCGAAGACTGGAAGGGGAGGCCTCCATGACCGGTGTTAGCCTGGAGCACGAAAAGGAGGAGACAACAAGGGGTTAAAGTGGCTGCAGAGGAGCGGGAACAGTAGGGGAGGGGTAAGGGAGGAGACATGGGAGGAAGTGGGGGGTATTTAAAGTAAAGGCGGGAATATTCCCGCCAGTTCGCAGCACAGAGCGAAGGAGAAGCCAGAAGCCCACACAGCCTAGTATCACCCCCCTTTTTGCCCAGAAATGTCCGGGGTTGACGAGCTACTGGCCCAAGTGCGGGCTGAAGCTGCCGTGAGAGGAACAGAGTGGCTGCAGTCCCAGCTGCAGGGACTGTTACAGGGGTCTGGGGAGGAGGTACGTTGCCCCTCTCCGCCAGGCAGACGGCCGCGGAGGACCAGGCCTCCAGCGCGCCTGAGCCCCGAGGAGACCCCTCGGGTCCGGCGCCGTTTGAGGAGCCCCTCACGGGACCCTCCGGGCCAGGGCACCGCTCGGTGCGCTGCCGGGCGGCCTTCCCGGCCTGGGAGGAATCCTGGAACTCGGCGGGACCCGCGACAGGGGAGGGGAGTCCCCCCCTCCTCCTTCTATTACCTCGTTGGTGGCTGGAGAGGGAGCGGTCGGCTCCGCGGCGGCATCGGCGGTGTCGGCTCGGCGTCGGAGACGGTTGCCGAGCAACGAGGAGGCCTTCGGAAGCAGAGCAGGAGCGTCGCAAGATGGCGCCCACAGCGGAGCGGCTGGGGGGCGGAGCTCGCGGAGGCCCCGGCCAGGGGGGCATAGGAAGATGGCAGCGGTGCAGCGTCGATGGGAGCATCAGGACGGCAGGAGCAGGACTCTGCGGTCGCTGGGTTCACAGCGCCCAGGCAACCAGGTGAGGCTTCTTTCCCTTTGATGGGGCCCTTGTTAGCTGTCCCTGGGGGAGGGGGGGCTGGGGGGTCACCCCGGGGAGTTAGGCAGGGGTTTGTTAGCGGTTATGGGGGCGTTGGCGGATGCGGTTCGGGGGGGTTGGTAGCGGTAGTGGTTTAGGTTCACGGTCCCCGGCGTTAGCATGGGGGGGTGGGGGGGGGTCGCCGGCGTCGTTGGTGGCGTCGCCGCCCCCTGCACAGGGTGTGTCAGTGTCGGTCCAGACTCAGGGGGAGGACAAAGGGGATGCGCTGCGTTTGGATGACGCGGCAAAAGGCGAGGTTTATGTCTGCTTTGAGGGCCCATTGGGGGCCCATTTAAAGCAGGAAGTTAGGGACCGGATATGGAAGGGTGAATATGTAGACATATTCTCACTTTTGCCGCTGGAACGTTTCAACTTGGATAAGGCGCGGAAAGAGGAGAAAAAGGAGGAGGAAGAGAAGCGGCGGTATAGGCTGATTCCTAGGACATTTGCTAATTGGCTTCAAGCGTTCGCCATTTTAGCAAGTGTGATAGGGGAAAAGGCGCCAGAGAATTGCTCGCCGCTTTTTTGCTATCTGGACGCGATTGGGGAGGCGTATAGGGTTTATGGGGGCCAGGCCTGACTCCGCTATGACGAGCAATTTCGTCAGCGGAAGGCGGTGCGGTCCAGCATACGCTGGGACCATAAGGATATTGGCTTGTGGCTGAGGATTATGGCGCAGGCGAAGTCGGGGTCGTCCTTTCCAGGGGGGACCGGGGGCTCCGAGTCTTCGGGGCGCTCGGTTGCAGCGCAGAAGGGATTATGCTTCCTGTTTAATGAAGGGGGGTGTAAATTTGGAGCAAAATGCAAATTCAAGCATGAGTGCTCCTCTTGCGGGGGCACTCATGGAGCCAACCGTTGCTTCAGGACAAAATCTAAGGGTACAGAAGGGATTGGGAAAGGGGGCGACTCCGGTTCGGCTGGAAAGGATGGCGCCGTTCCTAAGTAGATACCCCGATAAGGCGGTGGCGGAATTATTGACGGACGGTTTTAGTGTGGGGTTCAGGATTCCTTTTGTTGAGGTGGGGGAGTTAGGGGTGGGGGAGGAATTTGAGGTCGGCGCGGGAGCATCCGGAGGTGGTGGCGGACAAGTTGGGTAAAGAGGTGGCTTTGGGGAGAATGGCAGGCCCGTTTTTGGAGCCCCCCTTTCCAAATTTGCGGATATCACCGCTAGGGGTGGTTCCAAAAAAAGAGCCGAATAAGTTTCGGCTGATCCATCATCTTTCATTCCCCAAAGGGTTTTCTGTGAATGATGGAATTGATTCGGAGTTATGCTCAGTAGAATATACCTCGTTTGATGCGGCGATATCTTGGGTTCGGCGTTTTGGGCAGGGGGCGTTGCTGGCAAAAACGGATATAGAGGCGGCGTTTCGACTGCTGCCTGTGCATCCGGATAGCCTACATTTGTTGGGTTGTTGCTGGGATGGGAGGTTTTTTGTGGACTGCTGTTTGCCGATGGGCTGTTCGTTGTCATGCGCGTATTTTGAGACATTTAGTTCGATCCTGGAATGGGTGGTTAAGGATGTCTCTGGTTGTGCTTCGGTCATCCATTACTTGGACGACTTTCTTTGTATCGGTCCTGGGGGGTCCTCCATGTGTTCGGTGTTGCTGCATTCGGTAGAACGGGTGGCGGCGGATTTCGGGGTCCCGTTGGCGCAGGGCAAGACAGAGGGTCCGTCCACGGTTATTAGTTTTCTGGGCATCACCATAGATACGGTCCGCACGGAGTGTCGGCTGCCAGAGGACAAGTTGTGCGGTTTGCGGGACGAGGTTCAGAGGGCATGTCAGTGGAAGAAGCTGCGATTGCGGGAATTGCAGTCTCTGCTAGGCAAACTGAACTTTGCCTGCCGGATCATACCAATGGGGAGGGTTTTCTCTCGGCGGTTGGCGGCGGCAACAGCCGGCGTCTCTGCTCCATTGCATTTTATTCGATTAGGCGGCGAGTTAAGGGGGGATTTGAGGGTCTGGGATACCTTTTTGGAACAATTTAATGGGCGTTCTATTTGGATGGGGGAAGCTGTTGATGCAGTTGATTGGGAATTGTTTACAGATGCGGCGGGGAGCGTGGGCTTTGGGGCGTATTTTCAGGGCAGTTGGTGCGTGGGAGCGTGGCCGGAGTCTTGGTTGGCGGAGGGGCTGGTTAAAAACCTGGCGTTACTGGAGCTGTTCCCAATTTTGGTGGCAGTGATGGTTTGGGGGGAGTTTTTTCGTAACAAGAAGGTTCGCTTTCATTGTGACAATCTGGGGGTGGTGCAGGCGATAAATAGATTGTCAGCCTCCTCTCCTCCTGTGGTTCGGGTGCTGCAGCGTTTGGTGTTGGAATGCCTGAGGTTGAATGCGTGTGTGGTGGCCGTCCATGTCCCGGGGGTTCAGAATGACATGGCAGATGCCCTCTCTCGTTTGCAGTGGGATCGATTTCGGCAGGTGGCACCGGAGGCGGAGGAGTTCGGAGTGGAGTGGCCGACGGAATTGTGGTCGGTGCCGGTCGGGCGGCAGAGGCATTGATTCGTTCCTCCCTGGCAGACGGTACCTGGGCGGCGTACGCCAAGGCTTGGGAGGAGTGGGAGGCATGGATTGAATTCTTGGGCGGGGAGTCGGGCGATCTGGAGATACCTTTGGTGTTATTCATAGGGCATTGCAGGGAGAAGGGTTGGGGAGTGTCTCGGTTGAACAGGTGTCTAGCAGGATTGACGTTTGGGTTTAAATGTAGGGGCTTGCCGGACTTTACTAAATCATTTTTGGTTCAGCAGGCCATAAAAGGTTGGAGGCGGTTCCGGTCGGGGGCGGATGCGCGGAAACCAGTGTCTTTCCGGCTGCTGCAGGATTTGGGGGTTGCTCTGGGGTCAGTGGGGTCAACACCGGGGGAGGTCAGATTGTTCAGGGCGGCTTTTTCACTGGCCTTTTTTGGGGCTCTGCGCTTAGGGGAGTTAATTAGCGGCTCTAGGAGTCGCCCAGGGGGATTGATGTGGGAGGATGTGGACGTGTATGGGGACAGGGTGGAGTTTCGGTTGCGTCGATCAAAGACTGACCAGGAGGGTCGGGGGATGTGCGGTACGTTTGTTTGCGGTGCCGGGCTGCTTGATGTGTCCGGTGGCTTGTGTGCGGGAGTATTTGTCGGATAGGGGCGGGGCGGGGGGGCCCCCTCCTGATCCATGGTGATGGTTCTTTTTTGTCTCGTTTTCAATTCGTAGGGGTGTTTAGGCGTTGTTTGCGGTTTTTGGGAATAGGGGTGGATCAATTTAGTGGGCATTCATTTCGTATTGGGGCAGCGACGGAGGCCGCTAGATGGGGTTTGGGAGAGGATGTGATTCAACGAATCGGGAGGTGGGAGTCAGTGAGATTTAGGTCCTACGTCCGCCCTGGGGGGTTGGAGTGAGGATGGTTGGGCAGGCGCGAATTGTGGGGGTGGGACGTTTTTTTTTGGGGGGGGGGGGGATTTGTGCCCCTTGTTATGTTCTTTGCTTTGGTGTTTTTACAGGTGCCGGACCTTGTCTGGTGTGGTTACTGGGTCACTCCTACATATTCTGGGGTGCGTTGTGGGCAGCAGTGCGTCCGGACGGGCGACAGCTGGGATTCAGTAGAGACGAGGCGATCTTGCGGTGGTTAGGGCTGAGAGGTATGTTGTGGGATCAGGTGCTGGCAGAGATTCATCGGTATGCCAAGCTGGATCGTCCTCCCGATGTGTTGCTGTTACATGTGGGGGGGAATGGTTTGTGTGTTCGCCCTTTTCGAGATTTAGTTAAGGACATAAAATTTGATTTATTACGGCTTTGGGCGATGTTTCCAGGGATGGTGACCGTGTGGTCGGACATAGTCCCTCGCAAGGTCTGGAGGGAGGCTCCGTCAATTGAGCGAGTTAACAAGGCCCGGATAAAGGTGAACAGGGCCATTGGGAAGTTCATGACGCGGAATGGGGCAGTGTCAGTGCGTCACTCGGAGTTGGAGTCGGGGGAAGGTGCTTTTTGGAGGAGGGACGGCGTCCATCTGAACGCTGTGGGCATTGACATGTAGTGTTTGGGCCTGCAGCAGGGAGTCGAGACAGCGCTGCGGGTGTGGCGGGACGCTCGCCGATGAGGTTTCACCGGCGCTCGTCGTGGCGGTGGGGGTCCTCGAGGCTGGGTATCGAAAATGGTTGTGGTGGGGAGGGCCCCACGGTAGGGGCTGGACTCCCCAGACCATTTGGGCTTTGTTTTGGTTATGGTTAAAGGGGTATTAAGGGCTTTAGGGCCCTCTGGGATAGTGAGCACCGTGGAGCTTAATAAAATTGGTGCCCCTGAGCTGGTGTGGAACGGCTAGGGGTAACAGAGCTGGTGCTCAAGGGACCGGTGGAAAAACTTGGGTTTTGAGCCTCGAGGACCTCTGTCGTCGGGTCAGGGTTACTGACAGTGTTGGGGGTGGGGTTGTTGGTTTGTTTGCACTTTAAAACGGTTATTTATTTTATTTAATAAAATGGCTGCTGTGGCCAATTTAATCCAAAGTTGGTGTGGAGTTTTTATTTCAGGTACTGGGCAAGAAGTGTTCGTGCGACTGGGCGATACCCGGGTCATGTATTTCAGCTAATGTTATGTGTGGTTTTTTCTTTGCATCCCGAACAATTTTCCAGGCAGTTGTGGCCGAAATTTTGGTTGTTCTACCTGACCGTGGTTTGGTTTATGGGCCTGTTATCAGGCCAAAATCACCAGGGTATGTAAACTTTTGAACATGGTCATTTTGATGTTTTTAGTTGTCATTATGATTTAAAAAGAGAAAACACAGAAGTTTGACAATAAATGGCTTCAACCAACCACTAACCATGAGTGGAGAAAAAGCTTTTGTGTTATCATTCATATTCTCTGAAAAAAGGCCTAAAAACCAAAACATCTGCCGGGGTATGTAAACTTTTTAGCACAACTGTAAATCACGATCTTGCAGTTTTCTCACCGGTCACTGAACCATCACAATTAGCTTTTTTCCTTCCTCTGGATCTCTGCAGGATAATAGTTCATTGTCCCCTCAAATAGGGCCAATGCTAGTAGTAAGCCGTTTTTATGGTGTGTAGCATATTTTTGCAGGTATGTTCTTGTCGACATACAGTACAGACCAAAAGTTTGGACACACCTTCTCATTCCAAGAGTTTTCTGTATTTTCATAACTATAAAAATTGTAGATTCACACTGAAGGCATCAAAACTATGAATTAACACATGTGGAATTATATACTTATCAAAAAAGTGTGAAACAACTGAAAATATGTCTTATATTCTAGGTTCTTCAAAGTAGCCACCTTTTGCTTTGATTACTGCTTTGCACACTCTTGGCATTCTCTTGATGAGCTTCAAGAGCTAGTCACCTGAAATGGTCTTCCAACAGTCTTGAAGGAGTTCCCAGAGATGCTTAGCACTTGTTGGCCCTTTTGCCTTCACTCTACGGTCCAGCTCACCCCAAACCATCTCGATTGGGTTCAGGTCTGGTGACTGTGGAGGCCAGGTCATCTGGCGTAGCACCCCATCACTCTCCTTCTTGGTCAAATAGCCCTTACACAGTCTGGACGTGTGTTTGGGGTCATTGTCCTGTTGAAAAATAAATGATGATCCAACTAAACGCAAACCGGATGGAATAGCATGCCGCTGCAAGATGCTGTGGTAACCATGCTGGTTCAGTATTCCTTCAATTTTGAATAAATCCCCAACAGTGTCACCAGCAAAGCACCCCCACACCATCACACCTCCTCCTCCATGCTTCACGGTGGGAACCAGGCATGTAGAGTCCATTCGTTCACCTTTTCTGCATCGCACAAAGACACGGTGGTTGGAACCAAAGATCTCAAATTTGGACTCATCAGACCAAAGCACAGATTTCCACAGGTCTAATGTCCATTCCTTGTGTTCTTTAGCCCAAACAAGTCTCTTGTGCTTGTTGCCTGTCCTTAGCAGTGGTTTCCTAGCAGCTATTTTACCATGAAGGCCTGCTGCACACAGTCTCCTCTTAACAGTTGTTGTAGAGATGTGTCTGCTGCTAGAACTCTGTGTGGCATTGACCTGGTCTCTAATCTGAGCTGCTGTTATCCTGCGATTTCTGAGGCTGGTGACTCGGATGAACTTATCCTCTGCAGCAGAGGTGACTCCTGGTCTTCCTTTCCTACAATATTGTAGCTTTTGGACTTTAATTTTCAATAAAATTTTAAACGGAAGCAGGACTATATAAGCCTTCTGAAAATGGAGACACAATGGCCAAGATTTACTAATAGCTAGACAGTGCAAAGTTAGACAGACTGTCTGAAAATACACCAGATTTATCACAGTGACTGACGTTGGATGATAAATCTGGTGTATCTTTACACTGGTTAGTCTGTGTTTATACCACCCTTTAGTTGGCTTAATTTGAGCCAGAATTTTTCAGTACTATTTTGGCACATCATTGGCATATTGTGGCATGTATAAGTCACACACCCTTTTTCTGAAAATCCTCCACCACATGTCTAAAAATTTTAGCACAAACTAGATACATCACATTGAGCTAAAGATGCCCCACACTGCACCAAAGATGTGCCATATTTCTGCTAGTCCCTAGTTCTAACCACGACAATACATTTGGGTCAATGAGGGGACAAACAAGTTATTAAGATTTAATAAAGTTTACAATGATTAAAGCTATGGATGAAATCATTGCCCTACTGTTAGACATTGCAGCCTGAAAGTGAGCAAGATTTGACACAGTGGCTTGAAGATAAATCTGGTGAATCTTTAGACTTTTACGTCAAAATTCTGATCCAGCTTGATACATTTGTTCAACCAAACCCCCATTTTCCTATGAAAGTGCACCCCTTTTCCATAAAGACACAATGCTTTGTTGTGCAAGTCTGAAAATTTGGTTTACAACTTCATGCACCAAAAAAGCACCAAAAGTGCACCAGATATTTTCTCATTTCTTGACTAGGTCAAGTTGCAACCACAATAGTGAATCTGCTTCATTATTTGACTTGCTCTACTTCTCTAAGTCATTCCAGCATTGAAACAGTCACTTGGGGTAAGTTCCTCTGGCATCTTCTAGATCAGTATTTAAGATGGAATTAGCAAGGTTTGGTTTTTCATTTGCTATTTGTTGCTGCAGCCAACATGCTCTTCAAGCTTAAGCCCCAAAGTGCTGTGTGACTTCAGATAAAGCCAGTCAATCCCTTGTATAAATAAAACACGGAGGTAATTGCACTTCATGATAAGTGCAATGTTTATCCTGTAACAGAGAGAAAGGTTTTACTTAACAGTTGTTGAAGTAGGATGAAGAGTTATATCTGTATAAACTACTTCTGTGTGGTGAGAAACTTACAGGCAGAAGCATAAGAAGTAATCATAGGGCCCCACAGCTAAGTTTAGAGGAGGCCACACGACACTAGGACCACCTTCAGCGACAAGAGAGTCCGGACCATAGAAAAAATTTGCACCAAGCACTTGTATACACAATGGTATCACAGTACAGGGGTATTAAACAAAGTGAGGTCTCAGTAAAGGGATAAAGGAAACAATGATGTCACAGTAAAGGGATAATGGACACAATGATGTCACAGTAAAGTAATAATGGACACAGTGATGTCATAGTAAAGGGATAATGGACACAGTGATGTCACAGTAAAGATATAATATACACTGTGATGTCATGGTACAGGGATAATGCACACAGTAATATCACAGCACAGGGAAAATATTGGCCAAATGCTGAGCCATCTAGGGAAGGCATTTTTACAACAGAAGCAGAGTTTAGGTGGTGATGATTATAAGATTTAATCCCCCTGCCCTTTCCCGCAGGGCTCAGGTTTCACAGGTGTATGTGCGGTGAGACAGAGGTGTTTAATGTCGTGTTTCTAGCACTCACATAACGGTATATGTGGGTTTCTTCCCACTTTCCCCACTTTGTATTCAGATGGTGCGGCCCGAAGGGGTTTTTATGGTGACTCCCTCCCCTTTTCCCTTCTTTCCACCCACCCAGCAGTGCGTTTCCCACTCTCCCTCCCCCTTTTAAGGTCCAGGGTTGATGGATTCTCTGCATGTGGGTCTCTCGTTGCTGATGTTTATGATGGAGTGATTTTCTCAGCTAATAGTTCTTTTCTAGAATTCTCTGGAAGTATATTCTTAAGTCACAGCTGGTGGTACAAATCCTGTGTTTTTCGGGAGTGAAGGCGGACTTGCCCACAGGGAGATTTTCAGCCCGGCATACCACGTCATGCCAACTGTTATGAAGTTGGAAGTTATAAGATAATTTTAAATAAAACTGTGGCTGACCTCGTCCACTGAAGAGTGAATTTTGTGTTGTGTGTTCTTTTATATTCAGGAAGGGGGATGGTACCGACTGTCTCTACAGTCACACAGTGATGTCACAGTACAGGGGTAATGTACAGAGTGATGTCACAGTACAGGTGTAATGTACACAGTGATGTCACAGTACAGGGGTAATGTACAGAGTGATGTCACAGTACAGGGGTAATGTACAGAGTGATGTCACAGTACAGGTGTAATGTACACAGTGATGTCACAGTACAGGGATAATGTACAGAGTGATGTCACAGTACAGGGGTAATGTACACAGTGATGTCACAGTACAGGGGTAATGTACAGAGTGATGTCACAGTACAGAGATAATACACACAGTGATGTCACAGTACAAGGATAATAGATACAGTGATTTCACAGTATAGAGATAATATACACAGTGATGTCTCAATACAGGGTTAATAAACACAGTGATGTCACAGTACAGAGATAATATACACAGTGATATTACAGTACAGGGATAATACACACAGTGATGTCACATTAAAGAGATAATGTACACAGTGATGTCACAGTACAGGGATAATATACACAGTAATATTACAGTACAGGGGTAATACACACAGTGATGTCACATTAAAGAGATAATGTACACAGTGATGTCACAGTACAGGAGTAAAGAATTTGTTTCCCATATTAAACAAAGGTTATAGTTTAGCAGGAAATGGGTGTAGATTAACAGGAAGTGACGTTTTAAAATGCACCAAATTGTACCAACATTTTGGCACAAAAAATTGGTCTAAAGTACGGCTAGCAAGAGTAGGCATTAAATTAGACATAAGGGTCTAAAGATGCCCCATCATAAGCCACTGTGATAAATCTGGTGCATCTAGTCAGTTTTTTGCAGCACTGTAGAAGAAAGCTGAAGACAAATGGATCTGGTCATGAAAGGGGTTGTCCAGGATATGCAATTTTGCGCAAAAGGGGCAGGGGAAAAAAAAAACCCCAAAAAAACAACATACCCACCTGTCCAGCTGTACTCAGGGTCTTGTTCTGGTGGAAGTTCTCACCACAGGGCCTTAGGAAAGGACACGGGACATCACAAGTGACATATGTGAGTGACATCCTGGTTCCTTTCCCTCGGCTGCTGAGGCCGCAGATCGAACAGTGGTGGGGACACCTGAGCAATGGGGAAAGTGAGTTTGGGGTTTTGTTTTCTTTTACACCTTCCCTATACAAAACTGTATATCCTGGAAACCCCTTTAGGCTGAAGCCCCACATTGTGAAAATGCAAAAACACTTTGGCAAAAAACGCAGTGTTTTACAGTAGCTGCAAAGTGGATCGGATTCTGGCTAATCCCATCCACACATTGCAGAAAAAAATCTGCAGCGGAAAAGCCTCGTTTTCGCAGCATGTCCATTATACCTGCGTAAACGCTGGTGTTTTCCGTATAAGTATAATAGGGGCAGAAAGTCCGCAGAGGAAAACTCTGCATAATCGCAATGAAAAACATTGCATAAAAAACCATGATGCGTTTCCACCACGTTTTTTTCCGCAGTGTTTTTTTTGTTTCGCTTCGCTACGTGGGCCCTTAGCCTTAATGTCCTTCTTTGTCTGATCATTAAGACCTTATTCACACGACCATGCTGTTTTTGAAGGATCTAATGGCAGTCAAAAATGGACGTACATGTCCGTCTTTGACTGCCGTTTGGCATCCATTTTGCATCTGCATTTAATATTTCCGTTTTTTGACAGCCGAGCGTCATCCGTTGGGCATATTTTTTTTAATAGACCCTACAAACTGGTTTTCAACGGACGTAAAACGAACATCAATCTGTTTTACATTCGTTAAAATCATATCCATTGATTTTTATTGGGTCTGTTTCATCTGGACCTAACCAGCATCGGGAAACCGCTACGGAATGCCAATGCACTGCATCATCATCCCGTCGCGCCTAGACCGCAGGCGAAAATTCCGGCGGCGGAAAATGAAGATGAATTCTTCTTCATTTTCCGCCGTGTGAGCATACCCTTACACAGTCAATACTGATGTGTGTTTTTGTCTAAAGCTCTGCTTAGCAGTACCAGGGCAAACCACAAGATGGCAATAGAGAATATAGAACGCAAATGCTCAGGATTTCAGGATAAACTCTTGCAGATCTGTAGTAGTTTTAACCCAAATCAACTTTTCAGTTTGGCCGACCCAAGTTACAGTATCTGCTGGCTGCTCTTATGTCATATCTTTCATGGATTACATCATAATTAAATAGAATAAACAAGATACTAGGCCACAGAAATGAACATGGCATGAGATGATTTATTCTTATGTAACACAGAGTAACTTAGTTATGGCCTAACACAAATCAAAGACTCGCTCCATCACTCACTTGTAATATTACCAAAGAGAATCACAAGGGATTTTTGGATCCTAAGCATTTATGACTTATGCACCATAAATGCTTGATAGGTGTGTGTTCTGCTGAGGAAATGGCTGTCACCCAATCCTCATTGGCCAATGTGTGACTGCCGCAGTCTCTACAATGTTCTCTACTGAAATATTATAAAACCCCGGCAGCTGCAAATCAGCAAATGGTGAACACAGGACAGGTGAGGGTCCAAAAGGAGACCCACACCTTATAGGTATTTATGGAATGTTTGGTAGTATGATATAAAGTAACATATATAAGGACTGTCTGGTGTATCCATTAAGAGAATTACCTGATGTATATGCTGAACACAACACCTAGAAATGTGTGCAAAGAGCCTTTGGTTATGTTCACACTGAGTTTACAGTGCACATTTGTCATGTGAACTAAGAAATGCTCTCCTAAATGGTCCATAAGTCTCATTTGGGCCTGAGTATCCTATTGACATCTACCCAGCTGGTAGAAATAAGGGTATGTTCACACTGAGTTTTTTTGCAGTCTGATTTTGAGGCCTCAAAAAACCTCCCATTCATTTCAATGGGAATCAGTAGCAGTTTTTTCCTCTTCCTGCTTTTTTTCAGCTAGAGGGAAAAAAAAGCGACATGACCTAACTTCAGGTGGATTCCGCCTTGAAAAACCCATTGAAGGCTGAGGCAGATTTTGTTGTGGTTTTTTGAGCCAAAGCCAAGAATGGCTACAAAAGGAATTGGAGATATATATAAAATACTTATACCTTTTGCTCAATCCACTCCTGGGTTTGGCTCCAAAAAAGCGCAACAAAATCTGCAACAAAAAAGCTGTGTTTCCGCAACGTGAAGCCTTAGCCGAAATCAATGGGAGGCAGAAAACACACGATGCATCAAAAACCACTAGCCTTTTTTTTTTTTTTTTAGAGATAAGTTTCCAGGTCCGTACAGTGTGCTGGAGCAAAAAATTGCGACAAAAACACATCATGTAAAAAACACGTCAAAAACCAGTTTCCTAATTCGTGAGGCCAGGGCCCCACATAGCGTAAATGTTGCAATTTACCCGCGGTGGAAATGCCATGGAAAAAATCGCAGCGTTTTACAGTCAGAGCAAATTGGATGGGATATTAGCGAATCCCATGCCCACTTTGCGGTAAAAACCGCACTGCGGACACGCGGCAATTTCCAAAACCAGCGCGGTTTTGGAAATTGCAGCATGTCAATTATAACTACGGAAACACCAGCGGTTTCCCCATAAGTATAATTGAAACAGAAAGTCCGCAGAGGAAACCTCTGAACTTTCTGTCTAAAGTGCAGCGGGAAGAACCATGATGCGTTCCTGCGCGGTTTTTCCTGCAGTGTTTTTTTTTGCTGCAGGATGCCACGTGGGGCCTTAGCCTGAAGCAGATTTTTTTCAGATTTACAAAAAACTCCGTGTGAACATACACTAATAGAAATGAGCGAATCGATTCTGCAGAAGTGGAATTCGATCGGAATTTCAGGAAATCTTCAATTCTCCACGATTCCGGATTTCCTGATGCTTTGTGGTAACGAATATTTAGTAAGGACCTTTGTGACATCAGACGGTCACAAGATGTTCTCTAGTGATGTGATTGGGTAGACGTGTCTTTGCTTCTTAGCGGATCCTTCCACATGAATAAAAGTAGTCCGTGCTGGAGAGAGAGAGAGACATGACCGCGGCATCCAAGGGCTTCCGCCATTTAGCCGCCCACCCCGGCTCTCTGTAGCACGGAAATAGCTGTTTATTCGCTGCGAAGTAATTCGGATCGAAGCAAATTTTTTTTGGAACTTCGAATCGAACTGCCGAAATGAATTTTTGAGAAATTCGCTCATCTCTATACACTAAGTGTTCCATATTTTCAGCCACTGGAAAAGAAAAGTATATGACATCTAGAAAAAGCTAATGGGTACAAGCAACTATACAACCTAGAAATACCCAACAGAACATACCAAAAAACTTCCTGAATGAATACAATACAAAACCCCCTGGCATATGTATAAATAATAAGATGTAAATGAATGTATAAAACAAGTAGTACACAAAACAACACAATAGGGAAGGGTATAACATATAACCAAATAAATCTCACTATATTCCATGGTACATTGTATTAAAAATAAATGACTGTACATCTCAAATAATAAATATGCATAAATGTAACGAGTGATACATAGAAAAGCCGAACAATAGTACATGTGATGAATACATATAACTAAATATCTGCTAACACTATTGCATTCAAATATAATAATATCCAAGTGATTAGATACCTAGACCTTCATCAATAAAGATAGGAATCAGCCTAAATGGCACCACCTAATGGCTAACTATATATCACATGCATATAATACAGAGAGGTACAAACCTACCCACAGACATCATACCAGTGTGTATGAAAATCCCCCAATGCGAATTTCGCCTACACTTAGGCTTTATTAGGAGGGTACAAGCGACTAGCCCCCTAAGTGGCTTCAGAAAAGTGACAAAATGAATTGGGCTGATTTCACACATGCAGAAAAATAATGGCCTACCTCACCTTTCCCGTGCTGCCTTGCAGCATCTAGAATTTGTTCCTGGGCATCTTCCATCCTCCTGGGTGATGTCGGTGACCCCCGGGGAGACCTCCAATGCCCAATCAGATGCCTTGGTAGTCCCCTGGGGCTGCTGACATAACCCAGGAGGCTGGAAGACGTCGGGAATGAATACTAGACACTGCTGTGGAGCCTGGGAAAGGTGAAGGTAGGTGAGCCTGACTGTTTATTATATCTCTGCACCTCAAATTATTAAAATCTGGGGTTTGACGTGAACTCAACATATAATAATAACAGCACTTCCAACGCTAGTAAAACATTGGCGGGCGAACCTCAGGAATGTTACAAAATGAATATTGTCAGTTTTGCCCATCTCTAGTAGTGGTAATGCCTAGACATGTATGGCAAAGACAAAGGGAGTCAGCAAAGCATTGTGGGTAATAAGTGTATTCAATTACTCGGATAGATAAGATGTAGTATCAGGTGAGTGGGTGGAGGACAACCATGGCAGTCACACCATCTTAAATAGATCAATGGAGTCTTGTTGATAGCATTCAACTTTTTGCATAACTTAGTTGAATCAATGTGGGCTATGACAGCGAGAATTGGGAAGCAATGTATGTTCTCATTGTGCAGCTTCTTGAGGCAGTTTTTGAAGTGAAAATCCAGGTCATAAAATAGAGAAAATATAAAGGAAGGAGTTTATTTCTCTTACCTGAAGCCACTCCTGGTTTGACTCCAAAATAACACAAGGCTAAGGCCCCATGTAATGAAATGTAATGGAAGCAGAAGGTCCACAGAGGAGGCTTTCTGTAAAAAGTACTGCAGGAAAAACTGCTATGTGTTGTGCGTATGGCCTTAGCCTAAAAAAGTTTATGTTGAATGGAAGAGAAGATATAAATAGCCATGTTAACTTTTTTCCTCAGAAGAGAAAGAGATTATTGAAAAGAAAAGAAGCAGGACATCTGAAATGGCCATGCAATATGTAAACTGCAGCTCGGCAGACAGGCCCTGCAATTCTGATAATATGTGACTGTATATGCTGGTAGGACAGACCCTGCACCAGTGGCGTAACTAGGAATGGCTGGGCCCCAAGGCGAACATTTGACATGCCCCCCCCCCCCGCAGAAACCTCACTCCCCGCATTCCTGCACACACAATTATACCCCATAGTGGCCCCTGCATACACTATTATGCCCCATAGTGGCCCCTGCACACACTATTATGCCCCATAGTGGCCCCTGCAAACACTATTATGCCCCATAGTGGCCCCTGCACACACTTTTATGCCCCATAGTGGCCCCTCCAAACACTATTATGCCCCATAGTGGCCCCTACACACACTATTATGCCCCATAGTGGCCCCTGCACACACTATTATGCCCCATAGTGGCCCCTGCACACAGTATTATGAACACTTCTGCTGCCACCACCATATATTTTATGCATGTACTTTATGACTGTAAATACAAAAATTAGACTAGTGGTTAAAAATCGACATCAATTTCTAGGTCAAATACAGTAGCATGATAACAATTTTAATGTAGAAAGTGACTGTCATTGCTATATCTTGAGTATACTTATACATCATGTGGTTTAACTTAATTTGTTGACCGAGTAAATGTAGATACTGCTTGGCAGGTGGTTAAATGTCAGCTGTTAAGGTCAGCCATTACAATACTGCATGATCTGCTGATGCTAAGGTCCACTGAAGTACAAATAACAGATTTTTTTTATTGGTAATTATCATACATCCTATATTGGACTAGTGAGAGCCCTGGATTTATTTCCAATGGGCTCCTTTAGCAACTGTTAAAAGCTTACACTATTTACATAGTATTCATTTTTAATGGCATTTGGTCAAATTAAAGTGCAAGAACCTCATTTCTAGTCAGGCATTCAATGTATATGACACTATATGATAATAACTTCATGCACTCTGTAAATACATTGTATGTTACAAACACTTCTAGTGTTCACTTAACATACGTGTATAACATTTAAAGAAATGTAATACTTAAATATACAATATCTAGACTGTTAATTTACTGAATGGCATATCCAGAAGTTTTACACTAAAAAATCTAATTTAAAAAGTTTGTCTTGATTTCTGTTTCACTAAAGAAGTTCTCTGGCTCTTTAACACTGATAGCCTATTCATAGAATAAGTCATCAATGTATGATCAGGTGGTGGTCTGGCCAAAGGATCCCCTGGTGATCAGCATGAAGGAGGGCCTTGGAGACCATCTCATCATTGATTACATATTAGGGTGTTTACAAGGACATGTCAGTCAATGGCTGTGTCTTCTACTGCAGTTCATCCTAAAGTAGTGTACACGAGTAAATAATGAAAGGAATACTACTTTCATGGGACCTCCTTCATTCTGCTTATTGCAGACCACTCCCGCTGATCAAATATTTATGGCCTATTTTAAGGAAATACCACTTTAAAATAATTAAAATAGCTACACTTCCTGTTTTAAGTTTTTAAAAAATGTCCTTCAGAGCTTTAAAATTGAAAAATTTACTGTGGAGAAAGCTATAAAACCTGCAGTTAAGCAACCTAGGAATGAAAATAACACCTACATTTACAGAGAACATTTCTCCAATTCCACCAACTGCAGTGTTTGCATATTTTAATAGGTGCTGCTCCAATGATTCCGGAGCATTTGGAATTTTTTTTTCTAGCCCCCACCATTGCTGAGCAATCAATGCTCTAAGTTTCATTAACCTATATGGTAATTAGGCCCTCTACTGTCAGTTGGGCAGTCCCTGTCTATCTGCTCCAGCCCAGGACCGCCCACCTGACACTAGAGAGCAACATTAGCATAATGGGTACTTAGACTAACTGCACTGATTGCTCAAGAATGGTGGGGGCTAGAGAAAATTTTTTTAACTGTGATGGAATCTGTGGAGCAGCAGCTATTAAAGGATACAAAGAACTGAAGTTGGCGGAGATAGTGAAAGGTCCTCTTTAAGCTGCCGATGGAGTCACACATTCAGATTGATCTACTGTAAATAGTTTTGAATATAAAATAAAAGAGTTGGTCATGTGTAATAGTACAGATGTAATATAACTTACACATGTTCGTATAGGAAACAATATATGGAGTGTGGATTACAAGGTGAAGATGTCTTGTGTAGAGTCTAAGATGATCTATGAGTTTGAGACCCTAGCACCAAAGGGCCTAAATGCAGAGGATAACGTTTTTGGCTTTCTTTTTTTGGTACCAGGTCATTTTCCAGTATCCAGATGTGCCCTGTTGTGGTTCCCCTGCACTCCAGTATTTCAGATTTCATTCTAGATGTCTGAAGATGTAAATATAATTACAAGTGCAAGTGTTCTTTGCACTGAACTGATACTCATCCATTTGCTATACGTTTTATTTTATTTTTAGAGTTTGCCGTTATTTTTATTTCTTATGTATGTCTGATGTTTATAAATTTATATATTGCTAATACAGAGTGCCACCAATGTATTGATCTTATATTGTATTACTATTAGTGGTATATATATTAATTGGAGAATGTCTTGTTGATTTTTATTATGGATTTTTAGCATGGATTTCTAGGGTAAACCATAGAGATGGGTGACCCTCACAAGATTCATTTTGTGAATATTTGCAAGGTTTGCCTGCAAGTTTCACAACTTCAGTGTCTCTTCAAACCTCAGTGTATAAGAATCGGAGGCCCAGAGGAGGTGCAGAAAAATAATAAACACTGAGGCTAAAGCCCCACGTTGCGGAAACACAGCTTTTTTTGTTGCAGATTTTGTTGTGGTTTTTTGAGCCATAGCCAGGAGTGGATTGAGCAGAAGGTATAAGTATAAGAGCTTCCTATATGTTTCCCATTCCTTTTGTAGACATTCTTGGCTTTGGCTCAAAAAACCTCAACACAATCTGCAACAATAAATGCTGTGTTTCCGCAAAGTGGGGCCTCAGCCTTATACTCACCTTCCTTCACCTCTCATGGACTCTTTCGCAGCATCTAGTGTTATTCCCGGGTATTTTCTAGTCTCTTCTGGCCTCCTAGGTGACCCTGGGTCTCTGGTGAGGTCAAATCAAAGACCCAAGCTAAACATCGACATTACAACATTGCCATTCTGTATACACACATGGACAAAATTGTTGGTATCCCTCTTAGACCCACAATGGTCACAGAAATAACTTGAATCTGACAAAAGTAATAATATATAACAATTCTGTGAAAATGAACAAATGAAAGTCAGACTTTGCTTTTCAGCCATGCTTCAACAGATTTTTTTTAAAAAGAAAACTCATGAAACAGGCCTGGACAGAAATGATGGTTCCCTTAACTTAATATTTTGTTGCACAACCTTTTGAGGCAATCCCTGCAATCAAACGATTCCTGTAACTGTCAATGAGACTTCTGCACCTCTCAACAGGTATTTTGGCCACTCCTCATGAGCAAACTGCTCCAGTTGTCTCGGGTTTGAAGGGTGCCTTTTCCAGACGGCATGTTTCAGCTCCTTGCAAAGATGCTCAATAGGATTTAGGTCAGGGCTCATAGAAGGCCACTTCAGAATAGTCCAATGTTTTCCTCTTAGCCATTCTTGGGTGTTTTAGCTGTGTGTTTTAGGTCATTATCCTGTTGCATGACCCAAGACCTATGACCAAGCTTTCTGACACTGGGCAGCACATTTCTCTCTAGAATCCCTTGATAGTCTTGAAATCCCTTGCTAGTCTTGAGATTTTATTGTAACCTGCACAGATTCAAGACACCCTGTGCCAGATGCAGCAAAGCAGCCCCAGAACATAACAGAGCCTCCTCCATGTTTCACAGTAGGGACAGTGTTCTTTTCAAGATATGCTTCATTTTTCAGTCTGTGAACATAGAGCTGATGTGCCTTGCCAAAAATTTCGATTTTTGTCTCATCTGTCCATAGGACATTCTCCCAGAAGCTTAGTGGCTTGTCAACATGTAGTTTGGTAGATTACTTTTGTCAGATTGAAGTTATTTCTGTGACCATTGTGGGTTTTTCTTTCATTAAACGAGGGGTACCAACAATTTTGTCAATGTGTGTATATCAATATGGTCAATATTGGACCATTTGGATGGACAGTGTGTGCTCTGTTTCCTCTATTTAGATAGACAGCTCTGTTTGCATTATATGTGAAAATAAGGAGTTAACATATCTTAAGCAAGGGCCCCTCTGAATGTGTATAGCAGATATTGTTCCTGTACCTTGTACATTGTTTTTGGTATTATCCTATTTTAATAGTGTTTTATGTGTTATTCTGTTAATTATTTATTTTGGTATAATATTTTATCCACCTAATAACTATCTAATAGACCCTAGCAGCGGACTGGGATAAAAATGTAAAAATTGCTGCTATCTAGGTAAATATATAAGCCACAAAATGATGAGACTTTAGCTATTTCTCTAAGACCCTGCCTGGGCCCATACTATACAGTACATTTACTATGTTCTGCTATTATATGGAAGGTCACGATCTATATTAAAAAAAAAAAAAAAAAAGTGGCATGCATCATCCCATTGCATTGCGAACAGCAAGTCTGGCTATGTGTCTATATGGTAGCTTCACAAGCATTAAAAATGTACTAGGATCAATCTCTTGAAGTAAAGCTGGACTTTAAGAGCTTTGACATGAGATCTAAATCCTTCTGCATATACATCTATGCTTAAGAAAACATCAAATTTAATCCATCCATTAGGAAAGTTTTCTTGCCACCTCATAGCTCCCCGTCCCCTCCCACAATATTTCTGCTCCCAACAAATATAAGGACAAGCGAGTTGTCACAGTTTATCACATCTTGTAATATTATGTTACAGGTTATAATCTGTCTGATTTCTTCTCTAGAATCCTGATTTCAAAACTGGCTTTGGAGAGGTTATTGATCAAAAAATGGCAGTTTTCTCTATCCTTCGGGATTGCGCTCTAAGGTATATATCCAGCTGTACCTGTTTAGTGACAGTCATACTGAATATTGAATAATGACCTTCTGATGTGCTGTGGACCATTAAATGTTTAAATGTTTCTTCTTTTCACAGATTGAAGCTACTAATATTCTTTCTAAATCTACTGTACTTTGGCCAAACAGGTATTTTTATTTAATAATAATAATGTTTTCTAGAGTATAATATACTCAAATTGTAACTAAATATTTTAATGTTACAGTGCTATGCTGATTTATTAAAAAAAAAAATATATATATATATACTGTATATATAAAGTTATATATGCATTTCCAAGGCAACACATAGCATGCAGTCTGGACACATGCATGCAGTCTGCCCAATGGCTTCCATCTCTGGATTTTCCATCTGTCTTGAAAACAAGGGTCCTCTAACACTCCTCGCACTGCCTTAGTGAAGAAAGAGATGGCTGCTCGTGCGCGAGTTTCTCCTTTTACTTGTACAGGATTTCTAGAAATAGCCAACCAGGCAACCTTTGCTATTTTCAAAACTTCTGTTGAAGTAAATGGAGAGACCTGCACATGCAAGGCCATGTCTACCTTTACTGTGGCCACAAGTAAAGGTAGATAGGTATGTGGGCATATCCAGTGGATATAGCCATTAATGTAAATACCCCTGTAAAAGTAAAGATGGTAATGCAGCTAAGATAACTACCTATTTCTCAATTGGCCAACAGCTATTCTCACTGATCTTCTACTATTGACAAGACATCAACACTTGGCTCAGCAAGTGTGCATATGTTCTTGGTAGGTGGAGGGAAATAAGCCATTGCAGACACCTTTAGTGGCAGCTTATCTTTCACAAAGGATCAGACATATTAAAATCCAGCATTCCCTATCCTTCGTTCCCCAATATCTGTGTTGCAGTGTCCTCATACACGTTATATGGTCAACAAAATTGGATTGATTTCCATTTAAAGGGAGCCTAACACCTCCTCCAAGCATATCAAGCATATTAAACTGTCACCACCTGTTTCCTGGACCCTGATCTGGAGATTGGCGGCCAAGATCTCCCAATCTGTTATGCATAGGGAACATTTTTACAATGTTTACAAGATTTGTATTTCCCTGGAGATATATCCCTCTCTATCTTTATGTGTTCCCCCCCTCCTCTTGGTCCTTGTCTCGTGTCCTCCCCCCGCTTAAATTTACTTGTGACATGTATGGTTATATGCTCATTCCTGTTTACTCCTATTTACCTGTGATCACCCACATGGTGCATCCTCTATTTTCTTTTTGCTCCATGTTGCATTTATATGTTTTCTTGTTTTTGTATATTTTGATAAACTTTAATAAAAATTACAATAAAAAACTTGTCAACACCATGTTACAGTGATCATTATACCTTTGTTATGTATGTCACCTTTGTAGATTTGGAGAAAAACAACTTTGCAGTCTTATGCAAATGAACCAGTTTGTGCACTGGGGGCGGGTCTTCAGCTCCCTGGAGCGCTGCTCTTGCCACTCACACTCCTACCATCTCCTGCCTATGCCACCTTGTGCAGTAGGAGTTGATCCTCTCACTGGTATGGCATCATCCATCCTACTTGGTCAGCAAGTACAGTACTCCCAGGGCTGAAGGCCCACCCCAAGTGCACCAATTGCCTAATTTCCTTAAGACTTCAAAGATAGTTTTTTTCAAATCTACAAAATTGACATACAAAGGTATATTGTTTATCAGTATAATGTACTCTGTAATAATGAGTGTTGCTGTGATGACAATTTAAGATGCTTGGGGATGGTGGTAGACTTTAAGTATGTGCAACTTTAGGGGCTGGTCACACAGTGGAGAATGAAGAGGATTTCCTCTTCATTTTCAGGCCACCAGCTCCCTGCAGCGGAATGCCAATGCAGAGTATTGAAATTCTGTTGCTGCTTTCCACAGCTGATTAGGCCCAGATGAATGGACCTAATCAATGGGGAGTCTCAGTCTGTGGCAAGATTGATCAGGACGCTCATCTTTTCAGCCTCCTGCTGAGATCTCTGCCTCCCAATCAAAGCAATAGGAGCCAGAATATGGGCGGAATCTGCTGCTGATTTGAGGGCAGAAATTCTTACGTGTGAACACCCCCTTAGTCTGAACATACTGCTGGACCCACCCTTTATCATCTATCCTCTTCCACTTGTTAGATAGAAAGAAGTATGAGTGCAGGATCAGACAGCGCTGAATTTATTTTTGTCTTAAGATGTCAAAGCAAAAGGGTAGAAAAAACGAATGTACAAATGTGGACATAGCCTTTAAATGATATGATATTAAATATATGGTATTATATGCTTGATAAATGCAGGTATTTCTGCCAGAACATTACATGATATGCACTTTGTGATGTTCCCACTTTGATCCAATAAAAAAAAAAGCTTCCTGTACGATATGATATTAAATAAATATTAAGCTGGGGCAACACAGCCAAAACTAGAAAATTTCCATTTCAATGTTTTTTTTGTTGTGGATCACCTGCAGGTATCAAAGTGGGTTTCCTGCAAAGTTTTATACTTCTCCCTTCCGCTCAATGTGCTCCTGGATTTGGCTAAAAAAAAAAAAAAAAAAAAAAATGCAAAATATACAACAAAAAAGCAGCTTTTCTGCAGTGTGATACCTTAACCTTAAGCCAGGGCCCACGTGGTGTAAACAGTATTTTTCTGCAATGCAAAGTGCATTGCAGAAAAATACACACAGAAAAAAATGCTGAGATTTCCAAAGCTATCGCATTTTTGGAAATTGCAGCATGGCACTGGCGGTTTCCCTATAGGTATGATTGATGCAGAAAGTCCACAGAGGAAAACTCTGTGGAGTTTCTATGAAAAGCGCAGTGGGAAAAACTGCATTGTGTTTCCACTTTAGCCTTAAACTCACAGTGCAGTAAAGAAAAAACAAAACATCAGTGGCCCGCTGGACCTCCTAATGTCCCGGGCCCTGTGGCAGCCGCTACCGCGGCTACACCGGTATTTACGCCACTACTGTCCTGTATATTGTATCTTCATATTAGTTCTATAGACTCATTAGCAGTGTTGCCTCTGGGCAAAATAGTGTGAAAAATAATTAAAGCTTTCTTTAAAATAAGACATAAATAAATAATAAAACATTAATCCCCCATCCCAAAAATATTTTCGAAATAATAATAAAATAAATAATCATCACACATATTGAGTACTGCTACATCAGTAATGGCCCGAGCAATACAATTACATTTGTAATTTCTGTTCATGGTGAATGGCGTAAAAAAAATCTAAGAAAAAAATGACAGAATTGTTATTCTTTTGTTTGACGGTCAATGAAAAACATTATAAAAAGCCATCAAAAAGTCTTTTTGCTGCGTTTTATAGTACCAGTACCAGCAAAAAAAAAAAAAAATCTGCAGTGGAAAAGCTGTGTGTTTGTAAATCACAGCATGTCAGTTGTACTTGCAGAACCACTGGTGTTTTCCCTATAGGTATAGCAAGGGAAGAAAGTCTGCAGAGGAAAACTCTGCGAAAACGCAATGAAAAATGCATTTCGGGTGCAGTTTTTTCTGAAGCGTTTTTTTGCTGCTATGTGGGGCCTTAGCCTTAGTGTCTTAAGTCTTTCCACAAAAAATAAGCCCCCACTCAATTCCGTTGACAGAAAAGTAATAAAGCTATGGGTCTTGGAAAGCATTAGTGCAGACATTTTTTTTTTTTTGTTAGAAAAAGGGTTTTTATTTAGTAAAACTTAAACTTTAACTTTACAAAACATTTATAGTAAAGCACCAAAAAAATCACATGAAATTCATATTAAAAATACAGAACTTTAAACATAAGTAAAATGTGAAAGGTCACATAACAAAAGAGAGGATTTGTGTGTCCACTAAAAACAAAATACCAAAAAAATCCTTAATAAACATACAGATATTTATTTAAATATTAGTCATCAACTACAGTATAAATTTAAAAAGAAGTAAAATGGTGAAAGGTCACATAACAAAAGGTGCTGAGGCTGAAGTGCCACAAAACAGTTGCATACTATACCAACCCATAATATCAAACAATATTCAATACATAAGAGCTGCGCAAAGCACATGCATATAATGTAAGTGCATGGATGGAATAGATGGAATACATGTATATTAGATAAGCAGGCAGTTGTGGTCAGAATCTAAGGCTGGGTTCACACCTGCGCCTGGTACATGTTCGGGGTTTCCGTCCCCGAACCCACTTAAAAAATGTGGAGAGAAAAGCGCTGCATGCAGCTTTTTCTCTCCGCATTTTTCGCCCTTTTCGGGCGGAAACTCGGCGGACCCCATTATAGTCTATGATCTATAGTCTATAGTTTCTGCGGGTATCCGCTTTTTTAAGCAGATTAGGTTTCCGTTAGGGGGGGTCCCAAAGCGGACCCCCCCAAAGGGAAACTCGAATGCAAGTGTGAACCTAGTGCAATTGTTTTGTTACGCTTCAGCCTCAGCACCTTTTTGTTATGTGACCTTTCACCATTTTACTTCTTTTATATTATATATTTGATGACTAATGTTTAAATAAAGATCTGTATTTTTATTATGGATTTTGTGCGACTTTTTTTGTATTTTGTTTTTAGTGGACACACAAATCAACTCTGATGATTGTTACGCTAGGTTCACACTAGTGTTCGGGTCCACATGGGGACCTGAAAGATGGTGACCCTGTCCGCTTAAAAAGCAGTTACCCACGGTATCCCACAGACCCTATAGACTATAATGGGGTCCCCCGGGTTTTCACCGGTTTTATACTTTCCTCCTTGCAGGACTTTTCTCTCTGCCGATTTTAAACGGCGATGCAAATCCAGACTTTATGCTGTCATTATGTAATCAGTTCTAAAACATTTTTTGGCATAAAAAAGACAATGATAGAATTGCTGTTTTTTTCTTTTCCCTCCCAAAAAGATTTTTAAAAAGTTAATCTATGAGATATACATACCCCAAAATAGTGCCATTAAATGCTACGACTTTCCACCCAAAAGAACAAGCTTTCATGAAGTCACATTGACTGAAAAATAGAAAAGTTATAGTTCTTGGTATCCAACAATGGAAAAACACAAAAAAAATGTTTTTGACATTAAGGGGCAAAATAGACCGGTCAGTAAGTGATTAAAGGGAATGTCAGGTCCAAAATGCCTCCCAATCCAATTCTAATAATGACTTGTAGGGACCTTCAATAGGAACAGAAATATCCTTTTGTGGCAACAAAGTGATGAAACAATGCAGGGATAATCATCTTTTTATGGATATGCAAATTAGTCTGCATGTGCAATGAGGACAGGGCATAATTTACCAGATTTGAACCATGTCATTCATAGTTAACAGAGCGGTGTTGGGCAATCATTCCAGAGGAAAATTGTAGCACTTGTCACTATAGGCAAATCTGGGAAATTGGACCCACCCCCATTGCACTTGCAAGCTGATTTGCATATCCAATGACAAACATTTGTAATGTGCTTTTCTCATGGAGATTGAAAGCGCAGGAAGCCTTGTAGAGTAGGGAAGTCAGTGGCCACCATACAGGAGCTCATCCCCAATACCCACAAGGGTCAGTTGTTTGTAGACGGAGCCAATTTACCTATCAGTATTTATACAATTATTATCTCTGCATTGCTTTATAAGTTTGTGGCCATAAGGGTATGTTTCTGTTCCTACTTAAGGCACTATTATTGGTTTTGGAGCCATTTTAGACTTAGCAGATTCCCTTTCAATTGCTTATATTATTCACTGCCAATATGGAAAGTAAAATGTAAATGAATTTTATGTGATACAACACCCCTTTGTCAGGCTCTAATAGATGTAAACATGAATCTATTATAACTAATCACATACATTAACTTAGTGATAAATTAACCACAACACTCCAGAATGTAGGCAAAATGCATTAACTTTAGTGGTATGTAATGATAATGAAAAGATCTAATAAATGAACAAACTACCGCAGCAGTGACAATATGAATGGATCATAATGTGCTGTGTACGTCAAATGTCCATAGAACAGATTAACCTCATATGGCTAAAGCCCCACTCTGTGGAAAAGCAGCGTTTGTTTTTTTTTTGTTTTTTTTTTTGGGGGGAGCTGTTTTTTAAAGTCCTAGCAAAGTGATTAAGATTTTATTGAATTTCTTCCCCACATTGTAGATAATGCAGCATTATTGAGAAAAATTGATTGTGTTGATCTTACCTGCAGAAATGCAATGTTTTCCCCATAAAACTATAAGGGAGAGGCAATGTGAAATGTGCTATGTGTTTTTCTATTTCAGCTGCTTTATTTTCTGCAGCATTTTTTAGCTTTGATTCAACACGCTGGCCCTTACGCAATGTAAGTTACATTTATAGTGCTGGGTCCTGTGTTTTAAATTTGTGCCATTGTAAATGCATGGCATGGGTTTAAAGATAATGCTTCTTTTAGGGCTTTACATTTGTTTCATCTCTTAGACTAGTCAAAATTTTGAAAGGTATTTGATATTGTCTTGTGAAATACTTACTAGACATGTCATTGTTTTGTAGCTCCTATTAATCGTGCAGAATGTGAGGATAAAGAACCAGGTAAGAATAACTAACTTAGTTATGCGTTTTTTGATGTCATCGTAGTGTATAATATAGGAGCTCTCATCTTACTTCCTTTGCTCCATTAACACCATTAAATGATAAGCTTTATAGCATAGTCATGGCTATAGACAACAATAGGCAATAGCCTAGAACCGACTCATTGAGATCTACAGGAGAGTTTTCAAGGCATGCTCTGTGCACGGAGTGGGAGTTGATAGGCTGTGACATCAACTATTGTTAGTAGTGAATGCAGTGATGGGTGTTGTGTGGTGTTATCTATAGAGGTGTTATCTTCTATTGTCAAGTGTTGTTTTATATTGGAATAAAATCTGTATAGTCTGTGATGTAAATGAGGTGAAAGCTGAAAAGAAAACCCTAGGCAATTATCAGTCCATTATTAGGATTCATGGCCAGAAAATTGCAGGACATAGTAATTTTATATAAAAATATAATATAAAAATAAAATATAATAATATAAATATATAAATATAAAATAAAAATATATTAAAATATAGCAAAATTCCTGGTTTAAAAATTAGGTAATTTACTAGTGACAATATCCCTTCAAGCTATACATATGAACTTAAGAAAATGGTCCATACAAATCAATACTGAACTCTGGCAAAAGTATCACTTGTAATTTATTGTAAGTAAATATATTATATAATTGATCAATGTTTTTACTTTACAGTGTTTGCTTTATGCACTACAACTGGCAGGCATTTGATTTCATCCGAAACAATGTAAGTATAGTAATACCATCACTCAGATGTCCATGACTTTATGTACTCCTCAACTAAAACACACATTGTCTTCCAGAGTTGTGTGCCCATCAAACTGCATGACTGTAGAAACGCCTGTGTGGGGAACTGATTTCTATACAGATGTAAGAAAATGTATATAATGACTTATATTGTCCACACTTCTCCATGTACAGTATAAGTAATGTGGCTTTGTTATATTGTTAGGATTCTTCAGTTTGCAAAGCTGCAATCCATGCAGGAAAACTTCTCTCTGAAGGTGGTTCACTAACAGTTAAGAAGACATTTGGACAAGTCTATTATCCAGGAACCACAAGGAATCAGATCCATACTTACAAATATGGTCCTTGGTTTGTGTCCTTTACCTTCACTTCTCCAGATATTGAGACTGAAATTGAAGTGACAGATCCTGAACCACCAATAGGTAATACCTGTAAGAGATAAGAGTACTTAGCCCAAATCTATTCTAGTAGAAATATCAGTCTGAGGGGAATGATTTTTCCAATGGGCATCACTTACAGTAGTTGAATGGGGTATGGCCAATAAGGCAACAGTTTGTTCCAAAATTGCTCCAAAAATCGGCTATAAAACATTGGTGTTAACTAAGCCAACCAATAGGTGGTGTAAAGTTCAGCAAAATGTCTTAAACATCCAAGAAATGTACCCTATACCATTAACCACTATGATAAATTTGGCACATCTTCAGATTATTTAGTCAAAGTTTACATTTTCAAAGTATTAGACATGGTTAATAAACCTTCCTCAATATGTTTTAACCCGCTGTTATCCCGTTACTATTAATAAATACATAATAATTGAGAGTCACAGACTTCACAAAATGTGCATATTGTACACAAATTGTATTATGGTTGTGCAGTATACACTAGATATCAGAAAGAAGAAAGGGTGTGTCCGGGACTAGACAAACATCACTGCTTTTTACTTTTTCAAAAAATATGCATCCTTAGGTATTTTGTGGTATTGCAGACACTGTGGAATTGAGCTGCAATGCCAGACACAAATGAATGGGTATGATGTTATTTCTGGAAGAAAGTAGTTATATTACTCCAATCCTGGTCCACCCCTTTAAGACTAACACCAGGGGCATAACTAGAGGGTGCAACCAGGTGCAGGTTATTGGCAGGATGCCAACAAGCCACTTTTATGTACAGTATTTAGATACAGAGTAAGAGCAGTGAACAGAACTGTTTCTCCAGGTGAAGAAAAGTCTAGCTACAGCTCTGGTAACACTCATAAAATAGCACAGCCATAAGCGCAACACTGCAAAGTTTCTAGTGCAAAGTATACATGCATAAGGGTGCGTTCACATTTGTTCATTTTCCCTCTGGTATGATGCACACAAGCTGTAGGGAAACTGATGCTAGAACAGAGCCATAGTTTTCTATGGGATACATTATTTATTTTATTTTACTATGCTTACTTGTATAGCGTCATCATATTCCGCAGCGCTTTGCAGATATTGTCAGTCACTGTCCCATGTAGGGCTCACAATCTACATTCCCTATCAGTATGTCTTTGGAGTATGGGAGGAAACCGGAAGAAACCCACGCAAACACAGGGAGAACATACAAACTCCTTGCAGATGTTGTCTTTGACAGGATTCGAACCCAGGATTCCAGTTCTGCAAGGCTGCAGTGCTAACTACTGAGCCATATTTGTGTAAAGTGCTTGAGGTTTTGCACCAGATAGTGCCGATCTATGGAGAAGCAAGATCAAAAAACATTCTCTGCAGCTTTTTTCTGTCCGGCTCTCAGAGGTCCAGCACCATAACAGTGAAGCCAGGTTCCACCGGGTGCTGCCGTATCCACTTTTCTGCAGCACCCGATGGCAGTGAAGATGAAAGTAGAAGAGGAGGGGGCATAGTAGCTTCCAAACAACTGTGTATTCAGACTGGCGGGAGGAAGGAGTCTGAACACCTTGCTGGCCACCTGCATTCAAAGGTACTCATTGTGGATCCAGGTTGTAGGGGTTGGGGCAGAAGAAGACCCAGGGCTGCTCCCAGTGTACCCAAACCTTCCCACATTCCACTCTCCTATGCTCTCCTTCCCCAATCCCCCATGTCCACATCCACAGACTTGGTGAGTGATTGATGGGCAGGGGAACTGTAAAGGTAATGAAAGCTAGCTACTCCTAGTAGGCAGGGCTAGTGTTTGGCACCTTTAAAGATTTACATTGCATATTGTCCCATTATTGGCCCCCCTACAATATATTGCCTCCTTTATTGTCATCCATACAGTATAATGTCCCTGTTACAAGCCCCCATTACAGGCCCTAATGCAGTAACTGCCTCTGTTACAGGACCCCATTCAGTAAATGCTCCTGTAAAAGGTCTCCACCCCATTGAGGTAATTTAGGCCACTACCTACTGGATTACTCGGATAATGGCCAATTTCACTTAGACATCCTCACTCCTGTCCATGGCCTCCTCCACTTCGGCCTCCAAGTGGCGCTGCATAATGCATTCTGATGCTGAACAGCATGATGTTGCAGTGCCTAACGGTGCAGACCCCATAGCAGTCCCATAGCATGGCCTCGGCCTTTACAGTAATATACCAGAAACTTTGCCCATTTCATTTTGTGACATTTTATGGAGTTTACAAAAGAAATACTTAATTCTAGGTACACGAAGATAGGTTCACATTTGGGTGGTCTTCTGCCTTGAATTCCTCTTCAAATTACGGGTCCTGTAGATTCCTCAGTGGAAAGCCAAAACAGACCTATGGCTTTCCGACGTGGGTTTGCCCCCTGGTTAGCCTCAGATACAATCAACTCCCAAATCATTTAGCAGCCCCTTTAGTAGTCGAAGCCTCACACCGCACACGGTTGCAGACAATTGTGTGCATCCATTGGCCATCACAGAATTCAGACTTGGCATAGTTGTGGCCAGTACAGCATGTATTTTCATCTTAAAGGGATATAACACAGAGAATATTTATTATCTGTCCATAGCATAGAGATTAAATAGTTTATCAGTGGGGGTTTGACCATTTTGATTAAATTTTTTATGGTAAAAAGTGATAGTTAAAACTGATGGTAAACACAGATAATAACTGATGCATTTGGAGTAGAAATTTGTGAAAAGTCTGATGACAACTAATGCATTTTCTCATCTGTTTTGCCATCAGTTGTAATGACTTTAAGAGGACCTTTCATGTCCTCAAGCACATCTGGTTTTATATACCACTAGAAAGCCGACAGGAACGCCCTTCTGACAGTGGGCAGAGATCGGTGCCGAAACTAACGGCACTGATCACTCCAGCCTCGGGGCTCATAATGGGAAAGCCAACAGTGTGCTGAATTCAGTCAGCTTTCTAGCATGTGCATGAGGACATGAAAGGTCCTCTTTAAGGAAAAAAAAAACTGATACTGATGCAACTGACATATGTGAATTTACCCTAATATAGTATGTATTAGAATTGCACAATTGTTTTTGTTCTATGGATTCTTAAGAATTTGTGAGTAAAAAACTTCCATGTTCCATTCCACAAATCAAAGGGGGCTATTCTTACCTTTTGTATATTATTAAAATGTAATCAACTTTAGATACAATTTTTCTGCTTCTATAATGGCTAATCTGCTAGGCTCCACTATACGCATGCAGTATTCGATAGTATGCAAGTAATAGCTGAATGTGGATAAAGACATGTTCTAAGACTGTGAGTTTAGAGATAGTATATCCCAGAAAAATGGTACCATCTGCACTCTTTGGAATGATTTTCCTTGGTCACAACAGATGAAATAAAAGTCTCTTTATTTGGAAAGGCACAATGTGTTTCGGGGACTGACACCCCTTTTTCGAGTGCAAGACAATAAAACACTTGTCGAAATTTTGGGAGGCTAAACAGAAAGGGGTCCACTATAGATGTTTATATAGTGATCGCTATATAAACATCTATAGTGGAACCCTTTCTGTCCCCAAAGCACGACCTCTTTCTGTCCCCGAAATGGAATTCTACCATATCAGAATCTCTACCCAACTCACATAGACCTACATTGTGAGATTGACCTCCTGTTTATACAGGAAATACTATGAGCAGCAGAGACGAGGTCAGTGCTTCAGAGGGGAGCACATAACTCTACAATAAAGATGCCATAAAGTTATTCATTAAAATTACACTTCACACAAGCTTATTTTCAAATGCGTGAACACGAAAATAACTGGAATATTTCTTTAAGTTTTATGGGCATCTTAGAGATGACCTTATATAAAGCGCATCTTATCACAGAGGTATATTAAATATTTATATACAGTATAATAGTTAGAGATGAGCAAATCAATTCTGCAGAAGTGGAATTCGATCCGAACTTCAGGAAATCTTCGATTCGCCACGATTTCGGATTTCCTGATGCTTCGTGGTAACGAATATTTAGTAAGGACCTTTGTGACATCAGACGGTCACATGATGTTCTCTTGTGATGTGATTGGGTAGGCGTGTCTTTGCTTGTTAGCAGATCCTTCCACATGAATAAAAGTTGTCCTTGTTGAAAGAGAGAGAGACAAATGACCGCGGCATCCAAGGGCTTCCGCCATTTTGCTGCCCACCCTGGCTCTCTGCAGCCCAGAAATAGCTGATTATTCGCCGCAAAAGAAATTTTTTTGGAACTGCCGAATCGAACTTTTAAGAAATTCGCTCATATCTAATAATAGTCTAATATATTTACAGCGAATATAAATACAATATAGGTAACCTTTAATTTATAGTTAATGTAAAATCTGATTGTGAAATGTTCTCTCATTTTCAGTTTCAGCCTCATGTGAGATGACAGCAAACGATATTTCTCACCAGATTGCTATGTGAGTACATGCAAAATTTAAAGAATATAAGTTTATTTTAGACTCTATTCTTACAATGTCTGTTGGGTTTCTGTTGCTTTTTGACAGCCACTGAAACATACTATAGCATATTGTACTATCTAGTAGATAAAAAAAAAACGATGGACTTATTATAAGTCAGTGCTATCTAATTCTACAGAATCTGTCATGTCCTTCATTGCTTCTTTAAAAATGTAAGGCATGATGCCAAGACTTCTGTACCATGTATTGTTAAAGGGGTTTCCAGGATTTGGAGCAAGTTTTGGGGTGACTGGAGTGGGTGTAAAGGAAAAAAAAAACTGTGCTCCATAGTCTTCTTCTAGTCCTTTTTGGCCTCAATGGTCCCTGGTAAAGAACTGGTGACATATGTGAGTGACATCACTTCGTCCCTCTCCAGAGACTGCTGGTGCCACTGATTTGGCCAAGTAAGCTTCACAGCTTCTGGCACTGCAAACTCTGGCATGCAAAAGAAAGGGGAATGGGAAAGGATAGTGGAGTCCCTGAGAAAGGTGAGTATGCCATTTTTACACCCTTCCTGGCCACCCCAGAGGTTACTCCAAATCCTGGAAACCCCTTTAAAGGGGGACTGAGATGGGAGGACACATCTCCTTATCCCAACCATTAGGCCAGAAGTCATAGAAACAGTCATATGCAGCTGTCCTAAATTGTTTTCATAATTTCCATAGAGGCAAATAGGAGTTTTGGAAACCATGTAGTAATTGTTTCTGTAATTTCAAGGGTTAAGGAAAAAGTGTAGCTCAATGTGCTAGGCTGTTTCCAAAACTCCTATTTACCACTATGAGAGTTACAGAAACCGCATAGTGCAACCAATTCAGCTGTCTCCTATAAATCCAGAGCACCTCAGGAACATGGGAACAGGGCTATTCCTATCTGAGCCATGGAAGGCTGAGATGATATTAACCCTTTAAGTAAAAATGTAAACACAGAAGAACACATATATTGGAATGTATATCCCTTTTAAAACACATTTCTGTCCATTTTTTTCTGATGGACTTTTTAATACCTCTCTAAAACTAACAATTCTTTTTTTTTGCATCATAAATTTTTATTGTTTTGTACAAATAACAACAGAGAACAGAAACAATGGGGTAGGGACAAAAAGGAATAGGAAAGGAATGGCGAAGGCATGAGGAGGCAGTGAATGCATGGGGGGCAGGGGCAGCAGGGAAGGGTAACAATGAAAAACAAGGACAAAACTTGGGGAGTGGGGGATGCAACTATGTACAGGGGGAATTGGTGAATGGGAAGAAATTGGAGCAGGGGAAGGAAAGAAATAAAAAAGGGAGGGGAGAAATGGATGAAGGGAAGGGAAAGTCTTACTCTAGTCAGGTGTCCCCATCCCCCTAGGCCATCCCCAGAGGATCACAGAGAAGGTCTGTAAAGTGCACAGAGGTAGAGAAGGTGGCCAAGTCTTTTGGAATTGGGCAGCAGTGGAGGCATCAGTGTGGCAAAACTAACAATTCTACTCTTCTGCGATATTGTAAAAAAAAACTATTCAAACTTTCTACTACCCTAATGCATTGATGATATTCTGAAATGTGTAACCGACTGTACTAACACATCATTTTCTATTAATTATTTGCAGAAACCAGCACAACCATCATAGCTAATGAGAGCATTTGGGATAGTATACCTTAAAAGCTAAGAAATATTGTGTGATATTTTTATTTGTGTATTTTAGAGTCAAATGCCCCCCAGGATGTGTGACAGAGCCGGGAATTGTATGGGGAACTGATGTATACACAGAAGTAAGATAAAATCTGATCAAGCCGGTATCTTGTACAATACCTAATGATGAATAAAATATATACTTAAAAACATTTTATTTGATGCTTTATGCAGCATTCATCGATCTGTCATGCTGCCATTCATTCACGTGTAATCAACAATAATGGCGGAAAGATAACTTTGAAAAAGAGTCCAGGACAAAGCTGGTATGAAGAATCAACAAGGAATGGAATCATTTCAAGAAAATTTGGTCCCTGGACAAGGTCATTTGTATTGAGCCCATATCAAATGAACATTGGCATCAGAATACCAAAAGGTAATAATTGATTTAGTTTTTTATAATTATTGTTAATAGCTAATATTTTCTAACCTATTTAGTGAGTCAATACTAGAACCACACTAAAGTACACAACAAAGTGCAGGATAGTTCAGGTAAATGAAATAATACAAAGTCCTATTCATAAGCAGCATAAAAATGTATAAGGAATTGTAGTCACACTACTTTTTACCTAAGATTTAACCACTTGTAATTCAAAGGGTAAAATCCATGGCTACATCCTCAGCAAAATCAGCATTTGATAAATACAAATTTTGACAGAGATATTTTTTGTGGATTTCCAGGATAGTTCCATAGTGCTTTTTAACTTAGTCTTAGGCTATGGCATAGCAAAATGCAGATAAAATGCTGTACAAAAAAACACTGCAAAAATGCATTGGTTTTTTTTTCTGCACCATTTTTCATTGAATTTTTTCTCCTCTGCGTTTTCTCTTCTCCTAGTAAATCTATAGGGAAAACACTTGTAATTCCGCAGCTAAAATTAACATGATGTGTTTTTGAAAAACGCAGCATTTCTGCAGCTTTTTTTCCCAAAGTATGTAGATAACACTAAACAAAATTCCCTTTGCTAGTACTTTAAAACACAGCATTTTTTCCCACTGCGTTTCCTCAGCAGTCTAAGATGCTGTGTTTCTACAACATGGGGAACCCTAACCTAAGACTTGTTAAGACTTATTGGCCTCATAGAGGGAGGTCATCCAGTTGGGACGCCTCAGAGTCAAAACAGAGAGTTGCCATATTGAAACTTTTCCTACTCCAGTGGATCCAGTCCATCAACATATTACTTTAGCTCTTTATTTAAATGGTTTGCTTGTAATATGATGATTGTTGCAGGGTAAATGTACATCCCGAGCGACAGCCCTCCTACCTTATCACCATTTTATCATCTGTTTAAAAAGGAGTTTTGTTATGTGGAGTCCAGGTGCTTCAGAGAGTACTAATAGGTGCATTTTTAAGGCTAAGGCCCCACGTTGCAGAAAAGCTGGTTTATTTTTTTGTTTTTGCAGATTTTGCTGCTTTTTTTGAGCCAAACCCAGGAGTGGTTACATAAATTATGGGAAATATAAAATAAGCTCTTATACATCATCCTTCTACTCAATCCACTCCATGCTTTGACTCAAATAAAAATAAAATGCAGCAAAATCTGCAACAAAGAATGCAGCTTTTCCGCAATGTGGGGCGTTAACCTAAAGAGACCATCTTCCAAGTTAACACAAATACATTTTTAAGTGAATTGTGATGTTAATTCCTATTTTTCTTAAAGGTCATACTTGTACAGAAGTAGTATACTAACTAACCATAATGTAGCAGATACTATAAAAGTCACCTGAAAATAAAAATAAACTTGTGTGAACGAGTCTAAAAAAAAAAAAATGTTTAGTACCTTAATACCTAGGTTACTTTGTGCCTTTATGACTAGAATAACTTTTGAAATTTTTTTTCGCTTTTATTGGTCAAAATTATATATTTTTTTATTTTTATTGGCTATTAACCTGAGTTTTTCAGCTCTATTTTGTTCAACTGATATGACTTTACTTTTTGCAATTGTTTACCAAATAGCAGTTGCTATGAAAAAATGCCTGAAAAAATATTAAAATGTATGTTGTTTTTTTTTTTTTTTTAAATTGTAAAATAGGATAAAATATACGTGAAATGTGCAAATTCAGCAGTTCAATATAAAATGTTGTTGAATCAGATTTAACCACTTTATTATTTTGTGTTTGGTCCCTTCTACAGTTAAAATTGAGTGTACAACATCTGCAAAACTTTTAACTGAACAAGTTACAGAGTAAGTAAGATCTTAAAGTCCACTTTATACTTAAGGTCCCCTTCTATAGATCTACTTGCTGGAAGTTTAAGGGTCCTTTCATACTATTTTTCTGTCTGTGTACTATCCGTGAAAAAATCGGACAGCACATGGACCCATTATAATCAGTGGGCCATTCATAGGCAACCTAGAGGTACAGAGTAAAAATAGTGACACACGATAGCACATGGATTGGACACAGAAATACACTAGGATATACACCGTCCGTGGGTTCGTAGTCCGCAAAACAGATAACTAGTGTAAAAGAAGCCTGAGGTAGCACTCTCATGAGCTATATACAATATATAAATAACCAGTACTGTCATGAGCCATCAGCAATTCTCCCTCTGCTATAAGTGTAGTCACCAGAAGACACCAGCATGGTCACCAATACAGAAAATCATAGTTAAGTAAGGAGAAGGATGCATTAGAACACAGCACAGCAAGGTAATTTATTGTTATTAGTTTACAGAAAAGTGGTTTAGCAAGTAGAATTGGGCTTTTGTAATTTACAATATAAATACATTAGAAATAACAATATAAAATAAAAAATATTTTGATCTTCTACTTTTTCCTCTTTCCTGCTCCTTTCATCCAAATTCCCATTACCTTTCTTAATATCAGCGCATAAGAAAGAATGTATTTTCTCTATACATTATCATGTATAATGTATAGAGAAAATACATAAATTTACAACCTTGTAAGTTTATCACTTTTTAACATATCTTCCAATTCTGTACCAAATAAAGCTTCACAGTTATATATATATATATATATATATATATATATAGTGATCAATTCTACTCTGTCACCACACAAAAGGTGTAGGGAGCTACAGTAGTTACCCAAGTCCGACACAAAATATTATCAATTTGTAATTTACATATTGGCAATAATCCCAAGTTGTAAAGTCCCTCTCTGTGAAGTTGTCATGTAGGAGAGGGTCCTGTATATTACAGAAACCTAAAAACTAACAGGTTATCTAATACAGTCTGTGGTCATCAAGTAAAGGGACATGAAAGAAGAGGGGGGGCAGAAAGAAATAGGGTAGGAGAGGGTAAAGCTATTTGAGAGACAGGTTTGGGTGCAGTGTTCCCATGGGATGGGTTATAGTTAGAAGTGCTTGTTATATGGATAGCATTTGTCTATTCAAAGGGGACAGAACACCATGGGGACAAGTCTCTTAAAAACTTTTTGTGTCTGTCTTGTTCTGACTTATTTCACATTGATCATATACCCATTAATTCTCTGTTTATCCGTAAGGATAATAGCAATAGTATATCATCTGCAAACATACATAATTTATGATGGACCAAGGCAAGATCAATCCCTCCGATGTTGGAGTTGTTGCATATCCTAATCTTAATATTCTGACACCAAATATTTCAGTAAATTATTTTTTCACTTCTACATTTCTCTTGCATTTTTTAGTTCTTTGCTGCTGTGTTTAGATTTTAATATAAGTCTATTGGGAAAATGCAGGGTTCCGCAGGTAAGATGAAAATGTGTTTTTCAAAATCAAGTACATTTTTGAAAATGCAGCTTTTTCACAGCATTTTTTTCCACAATGTGTAAATAAATAAAATCTCCTTCACTTTACTGGGACTATTAAACACAACGTTTTTTTTTCTGCTGTGTTTCTGCAACAACCAAAAAAGCTGATTTGTACAACATGTGGCATTAGCATTAGGTATGTTACAGATTTTTTATGGTTGCTTCCTTTAACAATATAAGGAACTTGTCAAGGCTCCAAGTCCCATGACCTTTCTCCAGCACACAACCCTGTATCACTATGCAGCTCTACTCTTACACCCTGTCCTATTTCATTATAAAGAGAAAGATAATGGGGGAATTTACTAAGCTAAATGCACCACAGTTCTGACAGTTCACACTGAAAATCTGGTGTACATGCTTTGCACCACATTTATATGTTTTAGTCTAATGTGCCACGTGGCGTCCCGCAGCAAAAAAGTACTGCGGAAAAAACATGGCAACAACGCATCGAGGTTATACCCACAGCGCTTTGCACAAAAAAGCCCGCAGAGGTTTCCTTTACCTATATCTATAGGGAAATTGATGGCGTAGGTATAATTGGCATGCTGCGATTTCCAAAACTGCAACGGTTTTGGAAATCGCAGCATGTCTGCTGCGCATATTTTACCGCAAAGTGGAGATGGGACTTGTAAAACTTCACGTTTACGCCATGGCATTTATGCCACGTGGGACCCCGGCCTTAGACACTTTTTAGTGCCTATGTTGACATGTAGCATGGCTTATAGGTAAATGGACATGGCATAAGATGCACCAAAGTGTTGATACTAAACTTTACCTCAACATGAAATTAGACAAAAGTGTACTCAGATGCACCAAATTTTCAAAAACAGTTAGCCTTAAGGGGGAGGTGTTCCTGAGAAGGATGGAAATAAAGTGCCACCCTCCAGCATCCAGCATGATTTTAAAAAGAAGGGTACACATCTGAGTAAATCAAAGCTATTCTTTTGTGATATCCTAGCTCCAAATTTCGAATAACTTTGTAGAATATACTAAAAAATTATATAAATAGCTTTTTCCTAATATTTTTTTATTATTAAAAACACTGCATTTGACTGCCAGATCATTTCTATTAAAGATAAAGGTTTGGGGAAAAGTTCTTTTTCCTTGTAGTAATTAAGATGTTATAAATATTTTATATCTGTGTAGTTTTTAATATATCCGAAACAATTGTTTTCCTTTCCTTAGAGTAATATGTCCAGGAGATTGTCACAAAAAACAAAGCATGGTTTATGGCACAGATGTATACAACAGGGTAAGTCACTATCCAATTATAATGCAGAACATGAAAGAAATCATGAATCCGAACCATCAGATTTAATTAAGTTTTCTTTCACATATAATTAAAAACTAGGACTCCTCAATATGCCAAGCTGCAATTGCTGAAGATATATTTCCACCTAATAGTGGAGGACATGCTGTAGTAGAGAAGAGGCCTGGACAGAAAATGTACAGTGCATCAACTAAGAACGGAATAACAACCAAATATTCTGGTGAATCTTTGTTTTCATTTATAGTCAGGTCACCACTTAGTACAACTATGGAAACATCTGGAAAAACAGCAGGTAACTATGCATAATTATTTGGTATGTTCAGTGAAAATTTACAGTCTAGTTATTTTATATTTTACAGTTTATTATTAATGGTATTTAGAGGGAATGAATTACTTTCCACAGATTTTTCCACTTTTTTAAGTGTCATTTTATATACATGATTATGAGTGCAGCCAGTTTGCCATAGTTACTGCTCTGCTCTGTTGACAGGAGTTCAGAGATGGACCATAGAAATCTAGTGTGCAAGTGTCTATGGGTGTCTCACTGGGGCTGATTTGTCATAGCTTTATCACCAGAATTCTGGTGTGTTTTCCCTATTTTTCACCTTTTTTCAAGTGTTTACCTAATGTATTAATTGCTTACAAAGGCTGGATTCACACCAGCGATCACTTTCCGTTCGGGGATTCCGTTCCCCATTCCGCTTAAAAAATGCGGAGAGAAAAGTCCTGCTTTCATTTTTTGGGTGGAAACCAGGTGGACCCCATTATACTCTATACGGTCCACAGGTTTTTACGGCTAACCAATTTTTAAGCAGACCCAAAGAACGGAAACCCGAGCGCAGGTGTGAACCTAGCGTAAATTGCACCTACTGAACCTTTTTTCAAAAGTGACTTAAAATATGGGTGCTGGCTAGATTGTGCATAAGTGTACACCTAATTTACTATATGAGACTTTTTACAAGTTGTAAAACTTTTGCATAAGAACACACAACTTCTAATTTAGCTTAAACATGTTGCAAATCCTTAGCGTACTCTGTCACTTTCAACTTAGAGAATTGCAATAAATATATAAATCGGAATAAGACATTTTGATAAATTTGTTGCAAACAATGTACAAGTAAAAAAAATCCATGTCAGAAAAGTGGCTTAGAAAACCACTCATATAGGCATGTTCTGTGACTAGTGCAAAGGTCACTATACAAGGATGGGGAGGAGATCATCTGTAACCATTACCTATTGTGAATGGCTTGATGCTGTGTAAACTACCTCCATTACTCCATTACTGTAAGACCTTATTTACACATCTGTATATATATCACACATTTCACATATGTATGTTGGCCACATTTTTCTCTGACAGCATATCTATCCATTCATTTAAGTATTTTTATTCATTCATCAAGTTTTTTTCATGCGCTGTGGGTATGTAAAATAATATAGAAGAGAGTTTGTATTTTTTTTACTGATACAGATGTATCATGGATGCATCACATCAATGCAGGTCTACGGATCCTTGAAGAAAAACAGATGGTACCTGTTTTTTAGGGACCTAGAGACATAGAAAGTATAGGAAATAAAAAACAAAAAGTTGATCTGTTGTACAGATGTTAAAAACGGATCAACCACGGACAGCACACCACCTGTAAATAAGCAGAGTAGAGTGCTGCTTGTGTTTATAAAGGGCATCACATGTCCGGAAAATGCAGATGAATGACTCTGGCCTAGTAAAGGTGTTACTTTTCTTCTGTAATCAAGAGGTTAACCTTTTAAGAACACGGTAATTTGGATGTCAATTCTCGGTGACTTTTTCCATATTTTCCTTCTCCGCCTTTCAAAATTCATAACTTTTTTTATTTTTCTGTTGACATAGCTATGTGAGCGCTTATTCTTTGCATGACAAAATGTACTTTTATTTATGACCATATTTGGGTGCAGATAATGTTTTGATTAGCTTTTATAAATGTTTTCGTGGTGGTCTGTGGGAAAAAAGCAACAATTCTATTATAATTTTTTGCATTTTGTTCCTAAGGCATTCACTGTGCATTAAAAATGATATGGCAGGTTATGATTACGGTGATACCATATTTATATTGGTTTTAGTATGATTTACCCCATTTACTAATAAAACATCATTTTTCGGAAATGAACGATTTTCATGGGATCATCATATTCTGACACCTATAACTATTTTACTGTTTAGTTGACAGAGATGTATAAGGGCTCTTTATTTACAGCAAGTTGTAGTTTTTATTGCTACCAATTTTTGGTACTGACATGGGGATAACAAGTAATATGGGGATAACAAGTTTGTTTGCTTTATTTTGTTTATATGGGTTTTTTAATTAAAAGGTGGGGGTTTTTACATTTTTATTATTTATTTTTTCTACTTAATTTTTTAATTTCTTAAACTTTTTTTTTAACTTTCTTCCTGTCCCACAAGGAGACTTCAACTTGGGATCCGTTGATCCTCAGTGCAATGTACTGCAATACATAGATCTCAATGTGGGAGATTTGAGGTTGTGTAATACAGCCGAGAAACAGAAGTCATGGCACAGGCACAGCTCCTGTACCCGCCTCATGAAAGCGCCATACTATTACGGCACTGGCTATTAACTATACATAATAATACAGAGCAGAGCAGTAAGTGGCTAAACTAACTTTAAATTTAGCTATAACTTATCCAAATAGAAAATAAGAGGTCATTCTAATGATATCTTAACCCTTTAACCTTTAACCAAATATAATAATAGTAATTGACACAAATAGCACTCCTCTGCTAAGGCCCCACAAAGTGTACTACATTGTGTATTTGCTGCATTTTTCCCGGCTATTTTTATTTCCTTATTAAGGCTGAGAACCCACATTGCGAAACGCAGCTTTTTTTTTTGTTGCAGATTTTGCTGCATTTTTTGAGCTACAAAAGGAATGGGAAATATATAGGAAGTACTTACAGTGGCATGAAAAAGACTGTTATTGTGAACAGTTAAGCAAGTGATGAAATGATCTTTAAAAGGCATAAAGTTAAAGATTAAACACTTGTCTATAATTTTAAGCAATATCAGTGTATTATTATGTTTGAGTACAATTTTAGAGTAAAAAAAGGGCCAGTTTGGGTTATGGCTTGTTCACTATCATCCTTAGGAAAGGCCAAGTGATGCAAATTTTACAGCTTTAGAAATCCCAGCCTCCTCTAACCTTGTGCCAAAAAACAGCAGCCATGGGTTCTTCTAAGTAGCTGCCTAGCATTCTGAAAATTGTTTTTCAACATGCTATATATTCATATTTGCAAACAAATGTAATTGACTAAAAATCTCCATAATCCAGGTGTCACTAAAGCAAGCAAAATTATATGGAATTTAGAATGTGAGTTATGATAACAGGCCTAAGTCCAATATTTTATAAAACAAAGTTACAACATACTAACTTATTGATGCACCTTACAAAATTGCTTGATTTTTCCTATTGTTAACATTAGCTTTAAAGTGTAACTAAACATTAATGGTCATCAAAAAGAAAAATAAACTTAATATGAATGCTTAAAAAATAATTATATACTTATATCAATAAAGTTGGACACAAATGTTGGAACAATATCAGACACTTTATTTTACATATATGCTGCAAGTAATTGTTTTTCTTTCTAGAAAAATCAACTTGCTCATTAACTGGAAAGGATGTAAAAGAAGATGTTGCAGTGTAAGTAACAATTAAAGTACTATGATATTCAGAAGTGATATATAGCAAATCTATAAATATATGTTGCAATAATTTATAATATATTCTGATAATTACTTCCTAGAATCTATTGTCCACCTGACTGTCTAAAAAGAAAAAACATCCGTTTGGGGAACTGGGATCTATAAAGGGGTAAGATTGTGAAATAGTTTATACTGTATATGAAATTAATTGCATTCAAATGTGTTTGCCTCTTTATTAGTAAATATTCTTTAAAAGGGATACATTGCTGTAATTATAATATGTTGTAGCTTTGTTAGAAATATAGACATAAAGTAAAACTATGATCTAGTTTTTCAACTATTAAAATATATAATTACAGCAAATGTAAATTCCATTCTGTTTCTATTAGGATTCTTCCATTTGTCAAGCTGCTATTCATCATGGGGTGATAGAAGAAGAAGGAGGGGAATTTTTTTTTTGAAAAAGTTCAAGGTCAACCAAATTATAAGGAATCCACAAAAAATGGAGTAAAGACCAGCAAATATGGATCTTGGTCTGAATCATTTGTAGTCCACAGAAAAAACAGTCCTACAATAACAGAACTGATAAAAACAGAGCAAAACTTTGAACAATTACAAAATTCAGATGGCTCAAAGGATTTCAATGTTATAACACACCAAATCAAAGTTAAGAAGCCAAAGAAAAAAACAGGTATTGATCAATAAAAAGATTAAAATGCTATGTAAGTTACACATGCAAAAAATGGTAGAATAACAAAAATCAATAATCTTATTTAATACTCATGTTAAGTTAATAAAGCCATTGTATAAAGTAAACAGATTATTTTTTAGAAATAACATTTTCATTAAACCAAAATCTCAAATACCAAAGTAAATATATAATTATTAAAAAATATGAACAGTATAAAATTAGGAAAAAGAGCAAAGAGAAATACTAATAAATCAAAAGAAAAAAAACAAGAATAGATTTCAAATACTATCAACATTTCTTTATTTAATAGCAAAAGTTCAGTGCCTAACATCGCTAAAAGAACTAAAAGAACCAACTGCTTAGTAAGTTAAACAAAAATATATAAGATTCTAATTTCCTTCTTCTATTGGGTACATGCTAATCATTTTACATAC